>OX376230.1:3645132-4860176 GCA_947364205.1 Agrochola lota | reverse complement strand
AAGAGCAGTTAATTATTGATTCTACTATCCATAAACATGCCAGCACAAAGAATAGAAATCTTCATTGTACCTATATCGATTATAAAAAAGCTTTCGACAGTGTTCCACATTCCTGGTTGATACAAATACTAGAAATTTATAGGATAAATTCAAAAATAATAGATTTCCTACGAAACATAATACCACTGTGGAAAAC
This sequence comes from Agrochola lota, assembly GCA_947364205.1. Lineage (NCBI taxonomy): Eukaryota > Metazoa > Arthropoda > Insecta > Lepidoptera > Noctuidae > Agrochola > Agrochola lota. Next base: position 4,859,980 of record OX376230.1, on the reverse strand, counting down.
CACACTTCAAATAAATTGCAATCACAATAATGTTACAACGCGACAAATATCTATCAAAAAGGGTATCTACCAAGGTGACTCACTGAGTCCTCTGTGGTTCTGTCTCGCACTAAACCCCCTGTCTCATCTGCTGCAGCGCTGTCGGGCCGGGTATTGTCTCAAACACACTACAGAACAAACAACAGTCTCACATCTCATTTACATGGACGACATTAAACTATATGCACAAACGGAAAAAGATATGAAGAAATTAGTAGAAGCTACAGCAGAGTTTAGTTTAGATATAAACATGCGATTTGGTCTGGATAAATGTAAAACACTTCATATCATACGAGGCAAGATACGACCCGGCAACTATGTAGTAAATAACACAGACACCATAACAGCAATGGAACCGACCGACTTATACAAATATTTAGGGTACACGCAACTAAAGGGACTAGATCATGTTAGGATTAAAGAAACACTTACTACAGAGTATAAAAGGAGAGTTAACGCCATATGTAAAACTCAACTGTCGGGTAAAAATCTCATTAAGGCCTTAAATACATTCGCCATACCCATATTAACATACTCATTCGGAGTTATTAAATGGACAAAAACAGACACAGAACAATTAGAACGAACTACACGCACCACTCTTACAAAACATAACAACTTACACCCTAAATCTGCAATAGAAAGACTTACTATCAAAAGACAAAACGGAGGGAGAGGCCTAATAGATATCCAACACCTTTGGCGGAAACAAGTCTGTCGACTAAAAACATTCTTTCACTCAAAGTCCCGCACTAGTAACATTCATAAAGCCATAGCTCAAAATGATTTCAACTACACACCACTTAACTTAAGTGAACAGCCAGATACTCCACAAATTACTAGCGATGACCCGCAGAAACAAAAAATTGAGGACTGGAAGAAAAAGGTACTTCATGGTCGTCATCCTCATGACCTAGAACAATCCCATGTGAACACAGTAGCATCAAATAAGTTTCTCAAAATAGGCAATTTATTCCCAGAAACTGAAGGTTTTATAATTGCAATACAGGACCAGATTATTAACACTAAAAACTACAGAAAATTTATTATCAAAGATCCTTCAGTAACAAATGATAAATGTCGCAAGTGTCACATCCAACCAGAAACAATTCAGCACATAACAGGAGCTTGCACAACTCTCACACAGACAGACTACACACACAGACACAATCAGGTGGCAAATGTCATTCATCAAAAATTAGCAGTCAAATACACACTAATACAAGACACAAACACTCCGTACTACAATTACACACCACAAACTATCCTAGAAAATGACACACATAAGCTATACTACGATCGCGCCATTCTCACCGACAGAACAATTCACTACAATAGACCAGATATAACCCTACAGGATAAAATAAATAAAGTTACTTACATAATAGATATTGCCGTTCCCAACACACATAATATTCAGAAAACAATATCTGAAAAAATTAGTAAATACGCAGAACTCAAAGATGAAGTACTTAGAATTTGGCGCCAACAAAAAGTCTACGTGGTCCCTATAGTCCTCTCCACAACAGGCGTCATCCCGAATCATCTTCTCCACAGCCTTAAATTACTAAACCTAAAAGAATCTCTCTATATCACCCTACAAAAAGCTGCAATTTTAAATACATGTCGAATCGTGAGAAAGTTCATGCAAATCGATGAAATCGAAATAGATCCTCATCATAACACATTCTCAACATAACACACCACACGCTGCATTTACTTGGTTTCGGCCCGTAAATGTTGCAAATACCAGCTAAAGAGCTGAGAAGAAAAAACACTGCAAAAATAATAATAAATTTATTTCAGACCATAAGTCCATAAACAACACACATTACAATTTTATACACAAAATATACATATATACATGAAAACACATACCTACACAAAAAATACAATAAAACAACTTATTTTAAATAATGGAATGACGCACGATGAGTGGTCATCCATTGCCACATAATTGGACTGTCCATCCTGTCGGCTACTATAGCTACCAGTTTTGACGGAACCTATCCAGCTCGTCACGCCATCTTCCACGTGGTCTGCCGCGACCCCGCCTCATTGTCTCAGGGCACCAGTTCTGTGCTATTTGGGCCCACAGTTTGTCCGGCATGCGGCAGACATGTCCTGCCCAGTCCCATTTAAGTTGGGCAGCCTTTTGAGCCACGTCAGCTATTTTTGTTTTGGAGCGCAGTATTGTGTTTCGAACACGATCCGTTAATTTAACTCGTATACTGCTATAACTAGTATACTGCGCTCCATTGCTCTAGACTTCTGGATGTTAGTCAAAGACCAAGTTTGTGAACAATAGGATAAGACGGAAAGAATACACATGTCCATGAGCCTGCGTTTCAGTGCCATGGGCAACTCACCCTTGAATAGTTCCTTCATGGACCAGTAGCTCTTCCAGGCGTTTTCCGTTCGTCTTGTGATTTCTTTATCTTGCCTTGCCTGGAAAGAGACTACTTGGCCCAAGTAAAGGTATTCCTGCACGTGTTGTATTGTCTCCCCATCTACATTTATGCTTCCAGGTGTTTCGTTGCACATAACTTTGGTCTTCGACATATTCATCTTCAGTCCAACCTCAAGACTTACATTACTTAGTTCTTGGAGCATCTGTTTAAGTTCAGTGGCTGAGGAAGAAGACATATTTTTAGTAACAAAAAAATCCCTGTAGCTCGAAAAGATCCTGACTGATTGACTCCCGACGAGTGACCAAAAAGCCGGAATGTCCAGACAAATGTGTGACCCTCAGACTGCCAAGTCATAGGTCTAGATTTTGAATCCAAGGCACGCACCTCTCTGAGCACGCCACAATTGCGGCGATAAGTCCCCTCTTTGAGGAGTGGCTTGAGAGGCGCCATGGCGTCCTCACCTTCCGCCTGACGCAGGTCCTCACCGGACACGGTTGTTTCGGGAGGTTCCTGTGCCGCATAAGGCGGGAGGAAACGCCCGGGTGTCACCACTGTGTGGCTCGCCCGGAGGAAACGGTGGAGCATACGGTGGAAATCTGCCCGGCTTGGGCGGAGCACCGCCGTGTCCTCACGGAGACGATCGGCAGCGACGATCTCTCGCGTCCGGCCCTGGTTCAGCCCATGGTTCGGAGCGAGAGTGCATGGGAGGCCGTCACCTCCTTCTGCGAACCAGTTATGCTCGCGAAGGAGGAGACGGAGCGTGCGAGGGAGATGCAAGATGCGCGCCCTCGCGCCCCTAGTCGCCGCAGGAGACGCCGCGGGCGTCGGGAGTTGCGAGCCGACTTCCGGCCACCGTAGGCGCGGGCTTGCGGACGGTGAGCAATGGGTAGCTCTCCGTCCGATAAGGACCAGGCCCGGGTCGACGGCGCGTTGTATTCCAAGCGCGAATCAAAGAGATGTCAGCACCAACTGGCGGGGTCCGTAAGGACCAATGCCTGCTGGGGTTGTGGGTTTGTCCGAAAGGGATATCGCGGCCCCGGCACACGGGCAACGGAAGGAACACGGGTGGGTTTTAGTCAGTAAAAGTCTGACACGCCCTCTCGGTCCACCCAGAGCGGGAGAAGTCATTAGATGATTTCCCATCCTCAAAAAAAAAAAAAAAAAGGCACGCACCTCTGAACTTTCGGATTCATGTGCGTACTGTATAACTATCACTTGCTTCAAAAACGGTGAAGGAAAACACCGTGAGGAAATCGGCATGCCTGAGAGATATTTTTCGACGGCATGTGAAGCTAAGTCAGAGGCCCATAGGCGACTTTAAAACTCTCACACCTGGTTAGTCACTTTCCAGTACTACAATGTTTTTATTGTTTGTTCACGATCGTCACTTCTCTAGGATTCTCAGTCGTGTGTGATGTGATCTACATACTTAATACTAAAAGGTCCATATGCAGGTGGTACCTAACAGTTTATCACGTCGATGGAATCCAACTCGTTCTCTTCACCACATAACCAGAACGTTTAGGCTTGCATTCTTATAATTGTAATTACATAAATACTCTCATGTTTATTAAAATCGCTCACTCACTCATAAAATCAAGCATTATTATTAGGAAGTGTGTAGAGTGCCGCTAGCGGCACTTTATGCCTATCGGATAAAGTGCGGCATAATAGTGACGCTGCATCGGCCCGGCTTCAGTGCCGTAAGCATTGCATCGTCACTTGTTACTTTATTTGATAGTTGAGGTTAGTTCGCTGCCGTTTGTATTAATTGATCGTATTTGTTTTAGATAATTACGTATCAAAAGTTACTACAATGGCTGAATTTACGAAAAATTAAGTAGCAAATGAAAATGGCTGAAAGGTAGGTTAGGTTAGAACGGTGACAACACAATGCCGTTTAAGGCACAAGAGAATGTAATGTTTTGGGAATGTGGTGTTTTACAGCGAACTAACCTCAACAATCAAACAAAATAACAAGTGACACTGATAATGACAATGCAATGCTTACGGCACTTTAGCCGGGCCGAGGCAGCGCCAGTATTATAGGTACATGAAATGTAAGTTGTTAGAAAAATAACACTTTTCACAAACCCAATATTACGTGAAACCTTTCTCATTTCGAAAGAAACCAAATCACATAATAACTAACAACATATGGATGGACTTAAGGTAAACCATTTTTGTCGAAATCTAATCTCGGGTTGGGATCATAGAGAAAATCCTACTAAGAACGCTTTCCTACCTTTTAGGAGTCGTCCTAATTTGAAAATGTCGCTTTTCAAGATGATTTGAAGGGTCTCTAAGCTTTACTCGTGATTGATGAAAACAGATTTTATTAACACCTTTTTGGACAAAAGGGTGTTTCTTTACATTTATAAGGATTAAGGAAAGAAAACTAGGCTTACACTGACTTGGTCCTTTTTTTCACAGATAGTCCATCTGTGGAAAAAGGACCAAGTCTCCTGGATTTATAACCTGACCAATTTTTCAACAGAAAAAAATAAACTGAGTATAACAATATTCTCAGTTTAGAACTCCGCTTATCTGCAAACCCTTACTATAAAACTCGTCTTTGGCATCCACAGTGTCGGTTACCAGTGTTAAAACCCCTAAACTGTCACTAGTTTGTGGTATTGCAGTAGATAATATTACCTCCATTTTCTAAAACACCAACCCACTATAATCATGCGGAAAACCTCATCAACGCAACCCAAAATACATGCTTCCAAATTATGATGTTGAAGTATTTATAATATCAATGAAAATGTACGTAATTTCCTCATGTAAGTCAAGCTGTTAATAAACCCATGATGGTCTTGATCATTTTGATCACGCGCAAACTGTACTGACTTTATTTTTTGAAAGCGACGGGACGGATAGGGACAGCACTGCCAGCCCCACTCTTTTCAGCCCACTATGGACACCCTGTAGATAATAAATAGGAGAAAATAATTAATAACTAGACATGCTAAGGCATAAACATAAAAGTACATAAACACCTATCCCATGAGGTTTAGCTATAGACACTATAATTGCATGCCTTTTTTTTGCTGGGTAATTATCAAATAACTGGCGGAGCGGGAGGGTACATTGCCAGGGGCCACGGTATCCCTTTCGCACTTTGCCGCGACTCCGGCAGGCATCGGTCCTAGCGGACCCCGTCAGTTGTGCTGACATCTCTTTGAGGCGCGCATGGAACACAACGCGCCGTCGACCCGGACCTGCCGTTCGATTCTGTAAAAATATCACCGTGAAACTTAGGTGAAATGAGCGTTAAGTGAGCTCTCAATAGTGTTAATCCCTAGCATCCTGCCGGTCGCTTCTGTGGCAGTGACAGCTCACTTCACGCTCACTTCACCTAAGCTTCACGTTAATATTTTTACAGAATCGACCGACTGGTCCTTATCGGACGGCGAGCTACCCATTCCTCACCGTCCGCTAGCCTGCGCCTACGGTGGCCGGAAATTGGCTTGCGACTCCCGACGCCCGGGGCGTCTCCTGCGGCGACTAGGGGCGCGAGGGCGCGAATCTTGCCTCTCCCTCACGCGTTCCGCCTCCTCCTTCGCGAGCATTACTGCTTCGCAGGAAGAGGTGACGGCTTCCCACGCCCTCTCGCTCCATACCATGGCTTAGACCAGGGCCGGACGCGAGAGATCACTGCCGCCGATCGCCTCCACAAGGACACGGCGGTGCCCCGCCCAAACCGGGCACGGGCCGGATAGTTGCCTGAGGCCCGGTTTTCGGAATTGTGAATTTGAATTTGACAAGTCACATCTACCAACCCGCACTGGACCCGCGTGGTAGACTACAGCCCACTCCCTCTTATAGAGAGGAGGGCTGGGTCCCAGCAGTGGGAATATTATAGGCTAATTATGCTTATGCACACTATGCTGCCAAGCATATTATAAGTTGGGGGATTACATCGACGACAAAAATGCTTGGCTCAACGCTGGTCCAGCTCCACAAGGGCGCATAAACTAATTGATTAGCATTCAAAATATTGTTGCAGCTGCTGAAGATTGTAAAACTATCTGTAGATTGTATAAATTCAATCTCTTAGTATTATATAATTGCATAGCACATGTGTGAGCACTATGTCCCTATTTTACAGTTACCATTTACTGGGTACGTCTTTCATTGACTTGAGTGTGCCCTGGCGGTAGAGAGTATGTCATGCTCACTCAAATGTCTCGCTGGTGGTGGCGTGTGTGTTGGATCATTAAGTTCCCTTCAAAAAGGCTTCAGCTAAATGGTGCTGATGCATGCGTCATGTTCGTGAACGGGCGCCGTCAGTGGGGACTGGTCATCTCTTAGCTGCCACGGCTTATTTGAATTTATTTTAATTTTTGAATTGTTTTTGATTTTATTTTTATTACTGACGCTTTTAACGTGCACGTCTTTTTACATTGTTCTCACATGTATAATTACAACATGGATGATGTAACCAATATTTTGTAAAAATATTCTGATTTAAAAGAGTGTCCGTGGAGTTTCTTGCCCGTTCTTCTCCATAGGAACCTACTACGCGTTGGAATGGGCAACTAGCTTCATATTTCTGACTGACCGACCCCTTGACAATTCAAAAGTACCTGTAATTGGTTTATTTGAAATGAATGCTTTGAGTTTGAGTTTGAGTTTGCTCTTTTTGGAGCAACCAGGCCTAAAAGTAAAGTAGCATTTAGCAACACATTCTGCAAAAAAAGAAGACTCCATCAACATTCATCGTGCATTCCCGGGTCTCTCTCAAGATGTTCTCTCATCAAGTCACACCTACTCAGCCATCAACTTTTTGCCCTGCATATGCTTGCTCGAAAACCCTCTGGGCTCAGGGGACCCTTGTAAACCCTTGTGAATCAGAGGTTTATATACGGTTAAAAACTTCTCTTCTTTTATTTTTTTATTTTTAAGTCTTGCAATTTAAAAAGAAACATCAGAAGATAATCTTCATTATTCAACTCATCAACTTTTGACACATGTTTGTTTATCCATAACTTCTTTGTTAATAACTTGTTTAATCTTCATAAAATTGATCACCTGCGCGGTGTGCGTCTGCTATTCTTCCGTGGTTATCTAAACAAGTCAGACTTATGAGTTTCTTGGATATTTCATTCAACAATTTTTTCTAACTTTTCATTTATGAACTTGGTACTACATACATTATGTTTTATGAGAATGGGTGGCAATAATTTTTGTTTGGAATTCATCTTACAACGAATTGACTGAAGAAAAGTTTTCAAATCTGTCTGTTTTATCTGTTGCTTCGAAGTCTTTTACTATGTGATCTAAAAGTTCATTGTATATGACCGTAGCTAAGATTAGATCCTCAAATTACTCAGCTATTTAATATCAAAAGGTGCTTATAAAATAATACCAAAGAATGAATAAAAAAAAATAAAGAACTAGGAAAATATCTGCATATTTTTTAAGAAATTCCTACTTAATAATAATTTAAGTAGCAGTGTTCTCTAATTATACAATCTAAATACAGGCAGAATCATAGCACGTACCTAGCTATCATCTTAATTCGGTTATCTATAAGTCCATCGACCACCCAGAGCATTGTTTACGTAACGCATCCGCGCTGTGTAAACATCGCGATAGCGGCGCGTGCGCACACCATCTGGTGCCGGACAGTCGGCGCAAGATCTAGACGCGTCTAGATCTTAAATTACAGCAGGGTAAAGGCACCAATTAATGTGGTTATTAAGCTTATTAGAATGTCAATTAATTTAAAAAAGGAAAAAACGGTGAGACATAACTCTAAAATTAATCCAGGTAGGACAAGGCCTATGGGCATTCAAATAAACTGGACATTGTAAAAGTTCAAAATTTTGCGTTTATACAATTAAAAACAATAAACATGAAATGCTGCTGCAAGATGAAACGGTTCTTGGCCTATTAGCCTTAAGAACTAGGTAAATAAATAAGGAATAACAAAATAAGTTATAAAATAACACACATATTTTCCAGTGATAATTCGGAATAGAAGACAGTAGTTAGCTAGCTTGAGCAGCATTATTAGAAAGTGTCGAAGTAACACTTGAACATACAATCTTCTTTACCTGGTACAATTGTTGTTTTATTCAATTATCGCCTCTAAAATTTCAAGTGCCGAGATATAAACAGAGTTTTATTAAACTTGTCAAATTTTGACTATACGTTTTAGTCCTAAATTTATACTCAGGGGAACTACTTCTACTTCATCCAGTGCAAATATGTATATTGAGATGTCAGTTTCCTGTATGCTAAGTTCTGAATTAATTCCTTTGAGATTTGATTTGGTCGAAAACTGGCAATCCCTGAGTATCGACAATCCGTTAAAGTTTAAGAAACTTCGTTATGTTTGGTTGCAAGATGTGGTGAGCCTTTTGTCATATTTCGAGCACTAACACAAACCTTACGCTTGAAACATGGACAAAAGCAAGGCAGTGGGTGAAGAGTTTCCCCAATGAGATAAAAAAATAAAAAATAAATAAAGACGAAACTACGGGACTTGGAAACGTTTATGACGGATTAGCCGGAAAGGGCATCACATAAAGAGCTGTGGAAGTCGGATAAGCAGTATTATGTTATCATTAACACTTTGAAGGACAGTATACGCCCATAGGTGTCATAACAATAAAACTTCAATTGTGTCTCGTGTACAAAGTGTCAAAGTGTTAATAACATCGATTTACATCGGTTAATAATGTCAAAGTGTTAATAGAAACCACCCAGAAATTGGACAAACTGTACATTAAAATCCAAGACTAATAACAAAGAAAGCAGATGTACAGTTTAAAAAGCTGTCTTCAACTTTATCATTCTGACAAAATTACGTCCAGGTCTTCGAAAATAGCTCCCGAAACCAAAGCCGACTTCAGTACCCACCATCACAAAATGCCTTAGATCGTTCAGTGGTACACAATCATACCGGAACACGGAAATGAGCGCCGAGAGCGTCTCCACTATAGAACCCTGTGTTCAGTCGTGAAGATAATCTGATCAGTTGAATCTAATAACTGTTGGCTCTACAAACTAGTCTAGAAGATAACAATAACCGGAAAGTTAGGAGGATGCCTAAGTTCTGATATACGGTAATTTGACTTACCAACCGTTGAATTCAATACAAAATACGATTACCTCATGGTACATGCAATTTTCATATTATTTTGTGTAGTGATCAGGAAATGAAACGAAAAATGGTTTTGAAATCCACCCTGTTCCGAATTTTTTTTCATCGAGTAATGTATTGAACCGTTTATTTCACGAAAACATAGTATCTATGATATTTCGTAGATTTTATTAATATTTATCGGGCTGAAACAAAGTTTTTGTGCTATAGCACAAAAGTATTATTTTCAAGGGTTGGGCATTATTTCTACATTGTTTTTGTAGTGTTCAACTTGTCATCTAATATTTCTTTGACTATAAAGTTAATCATTTTGTTCATATGAATTGTGAAATGGGTAGAATTTGAATTCAAGACCTCTTGTCGGCCTGTCTGAAACCTTAACCGTTGGATTACTGTCAGTAGTTAAGTTTACAAACCCAAACGATGTTTGGTGAAACCCGCATCAAATCGATTTTACCATTTGAATGAATGAATGAATGAATGAAATGCACCGATCCCAGCGTGGTTTAACCAGACTTGATAAATCGAATGAACCCCAAGATTTGCACTAGCCCATGAAGCCTCATGTTTCATGGGACTACAAAGGCCATTGCATATCTAGGAGTAGACCGGGGGGCGCGGGTAATGGTAAGGAAGACGTGCCCTTAGGATAAGGAAGGATTTGAGAGCCATACCGGATATGCATCCTAGAGTAAGCATAGGAATAGTGGAGAGACGGGTGTTAATTATCTATGGATGGGCATCTTTTGCGACGTCTTCGTTATGTTGGTTCGAGTCAATCTTCACCGGTGTATTTTGAGAACGGGGATACGCTGCTTTCTCAGCTTTTTCTATACTGCTGCTGTGCTGTGTTCGATTTTGCTGTGTCTAAGTCTTCGTCAGAGGCGTCGCTGCTATCCGTTTCAGGTTTCTTGTACATCTCGCTGGCGGCCTTCATGATCTTGGATCTGTCTGTAGCCTTATCCATCCAAAAGTCTAATTCCTTGTCGAAATAAGTCGAGTCCTGCTTAAGATTGTCGTTCCATGTGTAAATAGGACGGCCTACTTTCTTATATTTGGCCTTATACTCCATTGCTGCGTGTAAAAGGTGTGGTTTGCCACGCCTGTGGACGTGTGCGAGATAGCACATTCTGTGGTTCTTGATGCGTTTGGTTACAGTTTTTCCATCTAAGATTTCGTGCATCTTCTTTTGTGTTGGTTTATTTCTGGCGTGGTTAATCAAGTCTCTCATGATGACTCTCTCATATCTTCTCGGTCTTGACCTATTAGCTTTGGTGATTGCCGATACTTTCAATCCGTATATCATGCAAGGTACTATAACCATTCGATACATGAGTCTGGCTAGTTTCCAGTCCATCTTTGAGTTTATTATGAATGCTAATAGTGACTTTGCGTTTCTAGTGGCCTGTTCACACCGTTTTCTAACTGTGCTTCTCCTGCTTAATGCAGATGTTATGTATGTACCTAGATATTTAATTTCGTCGACAGTATGTAGTTTTAATCCGTTCATTGACACGTAAGTCGCTTTCTGTTTAGTTAATGGGTCTCTAATTAGAATTTTTGTTTTAGTTTCGTTTATTTGTAGGCCGACACTACCTCGTAGGGGTTTAATATGGTATACAATACCTTCTAACCCTTTTAGGTCGTCTGTAATGAAGATGAGGTCGTCCGCAAATGATAACACCAAGGGGAGTGATATTTCAAGATCTTGGTCTAATTTAATTAACTGAGTTTCCTCTTCGAGGGTTCTAAGGACCTCATCCATGACCAGTGTAAAAAGGCGAGGAGATAGTGGGCAACCTTGTTTGACTCCCTTTCCTTTAATGATCCAACTACTTTGCTGACCACACCATTTGATGTGTGTTCGTTCATTCATGCAAACTTTGATTATCCTGTTAGTTAGCGTCATATTAGATCTTTGTATTAGAATGTCTCGTAGTGCTTGGAGGTTGACGTTGTCAAAAGCTTTTTCTATATCCAGAGCGAGTACATAGATTCTTTTACCTGCGCGCCATTCTTCGTCCAGAACCCTTTTTAGTGTAAATATGTGATCATCTGTAGATCTATTGTTTAAAAAAGCCGCTTGGTAGTTACCCAATTCTTTTATTGTTTCGTCTAATTTTTTTAAAACGTAGGAGGCGTAGATTCTGTAGCCCGTATTGCAAACCGATATTCGTCTATAGTCATTTGAATCTTTAGGGTTGTTTTTCTTTGGAATTGGTACTTGTACTGTTTCTAGCCAGGTGTCGGGCGCTTCATTTTGTGTCCACGCTTTGTTCATGTGCTTGGTGACGGCTTCCTGTAATATCGGCGGCATTGCTTTGAAGAGCTCAATTACCACTTGGTCTGTTCCGGGCGCTGTCCCGTTCCGCATGTTGTTAATTATTTCCATTACTTCGTCCAGTGAGGGTCCTGCATTTTGTGCGGTGGATACCCGTTTTGTTATGGTAACCGTTGGTATAGGTAGGCCCTCGGAGGTTTTTAGGATTTGCTCCCATTTGGACATTGGTATATAAGCGGTTCTTTTCCGGCGTTTGGTAGTTTGCTTGTTTTTCCTGTAAAATAGATAAAGTACCTGCATGCGTTTTGATGGATGTTTTTTCCCCAATCCAGTGAAGAATGCACTGGATTCTTTGTTTTCTTCTTCCGTTTTAATCATATGAAGTATTGCATGACATTCCTTTACGCGATTATGTCTATTTGGGTTATCTAATTGTCTTCTTTGTAGGAATTTAGCCTTTTGGAGGTTAGCAAGAGCTATACGATGTTCCCTAGAGTGACTCTGTTGAAAAGTTAAGGTTTCCTGGGCCGCCGCTTTTAATACTTCAGTTATGGTACACCATGGTATTTCGACGCTTTCATCTGTTGAGTCTATTCCGACGTTTTCCAATTTTTTGATTATGCAAGCTTGGTATTTTGCTTTGGTTGATTTGATATTGAGAGCGGCATAGTAGTATTGTTTGTAATTGAAATCCTTGGTCTTTATTGTTGTTTCATTTTTTTGAGTCTGGTGTTTATTGTTTTCATCATTGTTTATGATTCGGTTTGTTCTTAGCTGCCCCCAAATTATTTTATGGTCAGATATGGCCCTACCTGCCCATTCGCCTTTAATATACTTAAAGAGTTTTTCTGTTGTCTGTGGCGTAATAATGTGATCCAATTGTGATTTCTGCGTGCCCTTTGACCATGTTATCTTGCATGATGTTCTCGCTTTTGTTGTTTCTATTTGCAGTTTTTCCCTGCTGACTATATCCATTAACATTTCACCGTTGTAATTGGAGTAGTCATGATGGAGATTTTGGTGAATCAGCCCTTTGCGTTGGAAACTTATTGTATCTTGTCTACCAATATGAGCGTTAAAGTCCCCTAGGATGATTAAAGTACATTTCCTTGGTTTTTGTCTGATCAAGTTTAGTATACCCGTGAAGGATCTGGTTGCTTTAGAGGTACAGCTGTTGATGTGAGAGTTAATTATATAAAGCGGAGCAGGTTTGTCGCTTCCCCTACCAATTTTAAGAGTTATTGTCATCACGTCGGTATCGCAATTTCTATTTATTATTTCAATTTGGGAATCCTTTCTGACTAGAATTGCAAGTCCCCGTTGAGCTTTACCTGCGGTTCCGGATAGGTGCCATTCGTAATGGGTGGAGTTGTACGTTCCTAAGTTCATCCCTGTTTCTTGTAGGCAGGCTATGTGAATGCCCCTATTTGAAAGTTCCGCGTCTATTTTATCTTTTTTGGCCGGTTTCGAGGCCCCACGAACGTTCCAAGTTGCAATGCGCAGGTCTGAGCAAGTGTACTTAGTCGCGGCAGAAGGCAAATTTCTAAGTATTGTGTATCCGGTGTCGTCCGCGAGTTCAGCCGATAACGGTGTACATAATGTTGATGTTAATTGTTCATCCGGTGTTAATGAGCAAGCTAGTTGGGGGCTGCTCAGAATTCGGGGTTTAGTAGGCTGCCCTTGTTCGTCTCTTTTGTTGTATTTATTGCCTACCGTTTCGGCATGTTGTGGTGTAACTTTGTTAGTTGTTTTATGCGTTAGACTTTGCAGCTTATTGTTGTACTGTTCTTCGGCGCTTATGACCCAGCTATCATAATGTTGATCTTTGTAAATGATATGTATGTTTCCGTGTACTGGTTCGCCGGCAGGTGAGTAGACCAGTGTGTTCCCGTAGTTATTATGCACATGCACATTTACGAGATAGAATTCGGCCGCGGCGATTAGGATGTCTTCCCCTCCCCAGAACGTCTCGTTAAACTGCGCGGTTATGTAGTTTGTTATCATTTGTTCCTGAGAGAGCTTGCTGTTAGGAATAGAGTCTTGAATGTTATTCCTAAGTGCTAAGCAAATTCTGGCTTCGTCGCGGTTATCCGAAACATACGTAGCTAGGTCTCGGCGTATTGACATATGGCCAAATGTTAACCCCATTAAAAGATTTAGTTGATGGGCGATCGCACTAAACAGACGATTGCCATCCTTTTGCATGGCCGCTATTATTACCATTGTAACACTATTGTTTGGGACTCTGGACCCCACGTGTTGAGACACAGAGCTACAAAAGTTTGACAGGGTCATGCGTTGATTGAGATTTATTAGATACCCTCTGTTTTTCTATTGAAATATAACTTGTTATGCAGTTTTTGTTTTTGTTGAGTGGGCTTTAGGCTCATCACACGTGTGCCTTTCTTCACAAAAACTCGGGTAAATTGTTCGACCGAAACACGACAAAAAAGAAGTTGCTTTAGACGCGACTTTTTGGAAGGCAATGGAAATTGCCAGAATGTTACGCAATCTAAATCGACACTGTTATTTTTGTTAGAGTATATATTATAATTTTTATCTTGATGTTCTCGTTTTACTATATACTAAATATGTAGCTTAAAAGTAAGCGTTGGTTCAGTGCGAAGCATCAAACCTTTAAACTTCGCCAGTCACTACGCAACCGTAGATATGCGCTAACGATGTTGACGCTTAATCTAACAAATAATCTACCGAACTTTGTCGCTGAATTTTGGCCTCGTAATCGAAATAAAGCCGGGAATTTAATTCAGTTCTCGTGATCGATACACTTACTAGAAACAATTTAAGGTGTAAGTCTTTTTGGTATCTGGATCTACCGTTGGACTTAGCATTAAGCATGCGTTTGAACTATGGGAGTTTGATTTATTAACTGAGTGATTAACAGAACGCCCTGACATAAAAGGAATGATCTCACCGGGTTTTTCTTATTACGACGTTTCTGGTTCCCTGGAAACCTTGGGCAGACGATAAGGCCTTCGGATGCCCTGGATCGCTCGCTCTGGGTCATGAACGTACGTAGGCTTAGCACACCTCACTTTTGCACTTAATGTAATTATTTGTAGACGCTTGAGTCATAGCCACATTGAATAAACAAAACACTCGATGTTATTTTTATTTTGACCGGCAAAAAACACGTTGGATCTTGTTTCGGACCCAAGCCCGTACGTACACGTGTGCGATAAAAGACGCGGAGCGCTCGAGACGTCCTTCCGCAACGGCGTCCAGATGAACTCCCAAATCGATTTTACCATTTGAAATAAGATACATTTAAATAAACCTTTTTTACAGTCCGTTCAACCGATTTTCAATTCTATTACCATGGAGGCATGACCAATTGCAGCTGCAGTAAACAGTTGGTTGTGTAACCACTTTTTTGCTTTTAATGCCATCCTTATGCCTACGGTATAGAAGTCAAAATCAGTTAAACGGACGGTAAAAAAGGTTTGTTTAAATGTCTAATCTTATTTCAAATGGAGTAGAGGTCTGCAGCTATAGTGCGCTTTTATAATTTCTAACGTCAGGATATTATCGTGGACGCAGGGCCGCGCCGCCCAGCTCGCCGTCCGATAAGGACCGGGCCCGTGTCGACGGCGCGTTGTGTTCCACGCGCGCCTCAAAGAGATGTCAGCACCAACCGACGGGGTCGAAAGACCAATGCCTGCTGGGGTTGCGGGTTTGTCCGAAAGGGATATCGCGGCCCCGGCATACAGGCAACGGAAGGAACACGGGTGGGTTTTAGTCAGTAGAAGTCTGACACACCCTCTCGCTCTGCCCAGAGCGGGAGAAGTCATTTGATGATTTCCCATCCTCAAAAAAAAAAAAAGGGCCGCGCCGCCCATATGTGCGAAGTGTGCAACGCACACAGGCGCCACGCCAGGGCACTAGGGGCGCCAGAGGCCGATCTGAGAATTAATTTTTACCCTATTTCATTCATTAATCATCATAGTCGAGTATCGATAAGTTAGTACAAATCTCCAAGACAATATTTACGTGTATGGTTCGTGGAATGTTTAGGTCTCGGGTTTTAGTTTTCATTAATTATGAGCTCTGCGTTAAAATCAAAAGAACCGCTATGTTGCTTTAGGCTGCGGTCTGTCTGTTAAGATAGTTTTTTTTTGCGTTATAATAATGTAGTAGCTTCAGGAATCCGCCGGATGCAGGAAGCACAGAATCGGTCGAAGTGGCGGTGCTTGGGGGAGGCCTATGTTCAGCAGTGGACGTCTTGTGGCTGAAATGATGATGATGATGACTAGCTTCAGCCCGCCACTTCGTCCGCAGGTTTAATAACGACAGCAAAAATCTCTCTCTCTCTTTCTCCCTATCTCTCTCTCTTTCTATCTTTCTTTCTCTCTATCTCCCTCTTTCTCTATCTCTCTAACTCTTTCTCTCTTTCTCCTTCTCTCTCTCTTTCTGCTTCTCTCTTTCTCTCTATCTCTTTCTCCTTCTCTCTCTCTCTCTTTCTGCTTCTTTCTCTCTCTCTTTCTTTTCTATCTCCTTCTCTCTCTCCATCTCTCTTTCTCTCTATTTCTCCTTCCCTCTCTCTCTCCTTCTCTCTCTCTCTCCTTCTCTCTCCCTCTCTTTCTTTCTC
This sequence comes from Agrochola lota, assembly GCA_947364205.1. Classification (NCBI taxonomy): domain Eukaryota; kingdom Metazoa; phylum Arthropoda; class Insecta; order Lepidoptera; family Noctuidae; genus Agrochola; species Agrochola lota. Next base: position 4,843,523 of record OX376230.1, on the reverse strand, counting down.
TCCTTCTCTCTCTCCTCTCTCCTTTTCTCTCCTCTCTCTTTCATTCTCTCTCTCTTTCTTTCTCTCCTTCTCTCCCTCCTCTCTCCTTTTCTCTCCTCTCTCTTTCATTCTCTCTATCTTTCTTTCTCTCTCTTTCTCTCTTTACGAATAAGCGGAAGCTATCCGATTTTTTTTAATTTACGATAGTATTATTTACGTATTTAAAACAAAAAATGACCAACAATTTATACATGAAAAAAAAATGGGGTGAAGCACGACGACCAAAAAATAGGCTCTTCATTGGTTTCGCGCACAGGCGGTTCCGAGGGTCGGTGCGGCCCGGCGGCGGCGTGGACGTCCACGTTCAAGTCGATAATACAGGGAAGTAAAATGTATAGAAAAAATAATATGAATACGCTATTAGATTTCCGTACACGATAACGTTTTTATTTTATAAAATAAATAAATACTTAATAAACGTTATATCGTGCACGTATTTCACTACACTGTATCTTTATGGACGTGGACGTTCACGATAATATCGTCACGTTAGAAATTATACAAGCACACATACGGTAACATAGACGCTTCGTTCTGCCAACGTTTGTAAAAATATTTTTTCATGAATTAATATTTTAAAAGTGTGAACATTTTGCCAGGGTTTGTGTATGTCCATTAATTCGTAATCTCATTAAAGTGCGTTTCGCGTAAAACCTACATTCTTAGCTTATATTATTCACGTCCAATTTACATGTCTGGGCAGTTTTAAATGAAAAATTTAAGACTGCCTGCCTGCTGGAGTTTTTAATAAAAAGTAAATGAATTATGTAGCTTAAAATTTACGCGTCTTTGTTTAGTTTAGTAAGGCCTTTTTTTTTTGAGTGTGGGAAATTATAGAATAACTTCTCCCGCTCTGGGTGGACTGGGGCTGCGATATCCCTTTCGGACAAACTCGCAACCCCGGCCTAGGCCTAGTTAAGTAATTAAAATACCAAATTCTTATTAATTATGAAGACACTCGGTTCGTCTAGGACAGCGATGAACAAGCCGGTATGCCAGCGCCCCGCCAACAAATAAGAAAAAAGTAAAATTAAAAGAAAATTATAAAATAAATGTTGACAGTGTTGTATACCTACACCACTTACAAGCGTATTTGAATCGACGTACCTATACAGTGAACAAACGTTTTCAGTTTCGAATCTTAACAAAACGAAAAATCGAAACCGCCTAGCTAATGAAAATTTGGAAGCAATTTACGTATACCGACAAGTAATCTGGAGCCAAATATTGTAAGTTATACAAAGAAGGAACCTAATGACATCCTTTTAAAACGTGAACTATGTACTTTTTCCTGCCGCCCGGGCGCCTTTGGCTCAAAATATGGCCGACTGGCCCCTATTCTCTATAAGTTCTTTTTATTTTATAAGTCTGTGCATCCCTGGTCTAGGATAAGGCCAGGTGCAATCCGCATTATAGGTATGAAGCTACAAGTACACGGCGAGCTCGACTTGTCGGGCTATTCAGTGGGCATAGTCAGAGGATATAATGCGGTGGTCACATTAGCGGCTTCGCCACGTTTGTTGTGCCGCCGCCGCCCGGGCGACAAGTGTTACGCAGCCCGAACTATTGCGACGATAACCGACAATGGTTGGTCTCATCTGCGTGTATTGTGTCACTGTGCGAAGCTTCGACACGATTGACGCAGATGCGGCCGCAGCATTAAGCGTCGTGCAGCCTGGCGCAACGCGACTCTAACAAACAATTTCTAAGAAAACTTCACGGTAGAACAATTACCGGTGTCGCGCTAGTCTGTAGGAGCCTTTATAGAGTTACACGACAAAGAGAAAGACAACTTCTAGGTGAATATAACTGTAGATAATTAGCACTGTGCGAGCTGAATTGCACTTTATTGTGTCGTAGCAAGAGTCGCTATTTATTTAAATGATTTTGCGGAGTGGATCTTCTGTACTTGTCTGTGCTAGGATCAAGATTAAAATAACCAATCAATATACGTAGATAGAAAGTCTGTGTTGTAACTTGTACTTAATGTTAATAGTACTTAATTTTATTAATGTTCATTGCATTCTTAAAGAATCTTGATAATAATAATCGTGAATTAAAAAAAAATATATATACCAACAGCATTGACGGATATTAATGAAAACACAGGTTTCATTAATATGCACGTGCCTGTTAAATTCGTAACAAAACTATAAGTTCTACTAAAAAACACATGTCATGTCTTCTTTCAGCACACGCTGATACATATTATGATTCAAATCGTAAAAAAACGTTCCTTCCAGAAAAAAACAACCACTAGGTGTCATCATCATCATGTCAACTAGGTCCTCTAAAAAAAACATGCTGCCAACAAAACGAATGTAAAACCATAAAAAAAAACAAAAATGATAGTTCGATTTCCGAAACCAAAAAGCCTTTCTCTCGTTTTTGATGTGCAACATCTTTCCTCTCGCTTTCCTGCAATCTGTGGGAGTGATTTCGTGAAATGGGACGGAAGTGTGTAACAGGAAGCGCGCGGTATTTGATTTGACCAATGAGCGCGCGCGGTTCTAGAGTTAGTCAGAAACGACATTGACGACGCCCCGCCTCTTTAATGTTGCTTATAACCATTGACATGCCAGATGTTACACGTCATATGTGACTACTGTAAAGCTCGCTCGTTTTTTTATATCAAAAAACCGTAAATTATTTATTAATAAAACATTGGTAGTTTATTTGACTGAAACGATACATATGTATAAATACGTATAGATAATGAGTAAGGTTCTAACTCAGATCATTGTCTACCCATGTGCCAAATTTCATCTAAATCCGTTCAGCCGTGTTAGCGTGAAACCGTAACAAACAAACAAACTCACTTTCGCATTTATAATATTAGTTAGGATTGTGATGAAATAGGTATGGAATGACATGTTGACGTCCCCCTGCGTGACATAAAAATTAACCCAAATCCGTTAAAATTAGCAAATTTTCAATAGGGGTCATAAGAACTTGTAGATACTAAACGAAGGCCACCCGCGCCCCATGAAAATCCGCATTTAAAACAAAAGTCTCTCACGGATCGGACAGAGTTTTTTTTTACATGTTGTACATAATAACTTAGATATAAAGACTTTACACATAAATGAATGCAGTTTCAATGTGTTATTGTACATACATGGTTAGTTGTTAAACGAGACTATTAGCGAAAACCTGAATTTCAGAAACGAGGTTACTGGTTTTTTATCACTACAGCAGGAGTAAAATACAGCAAAAAATATATTTTCAGGTGATTTGAAGCTTTTTGAATCTTGAAAAAGACTAAACCAGAAACGTAATCAGCAGTGGAGAATGATCAACGGCAAATTTCACCAATGACACTTACAGCTCTTGAATGCGGTTAATCGCGTTCAGTTTCATTGGTGAAATTCGCCCTAAGTACAGAAAATTGTATGAAAAAATACAATAAAAGTAAGTTTTGATTACAATTTAGTATATTGTTTAACTAGACGGCACTTTACATTTGTAATGGTGGACATAACGATCGCGACATTAAAGATTGATATGTGTTCCTAATGGTGTTTCTGGCCGCATTCTGCCCGCGCCGCTGCGCCGGCCGGCTCGCCGCCCGCGTCGCCCCCGCGCGTCCCTCTCGCTCCGGGTGCGTTCGTGGTAAGCGCATTTAGGCGCGTTCATATTTTTTTAAGCGTATGATTTGGGACCTTATTTATTCTAGGACGACATAGAAGAAGAGTGTCCGTTCTTCTCCATAAGAAACTAACGCTTTGAAATGGGCAACTAGCTTCATCTTTCTGACTGACCGACCCCTTGATAATTCAAAAGTGCCAGTAATTGGTTTAAATTAACGCTTTCAGTTTGGGTTGTCTTTTCTTATAAGTTAGTGTACCGATTCGTGAGAAGACTATATATACTCCATTTGAAATAAGATTAGACATTTAAATAAACCTTTAATACAGTCCGTTCAATCGATTTTGACTTCTATATTGTAGGCATAAGGATGGCATTAAAAGCAAAAAGTGGTTACAATACCAACTGTTACTGCAGCTGCCATTTGTCATACCTCCAACGCAATAGAAGTCAAAATTGGTTGAACGGACTGTAAAAAAGGTTTAGTTAAATGTATAACCTTATTTTGAAATGGAGTATAACTGTGTCGTACTAGCTAAATGTCAGACTGCTGATTATTATTATTCCACATACCAGAACCATGAAACTGGGATTAATATCACATGATAACACAAACTTATCACGTATCTCACTAATTAGGTTAGGTTAGATGGGGCGATTGGGGGGTCGGTGTGATCGGTCCCTTTGTAATTTTCGTACTGATATTTAGCCGTATCTGATTATCTGCAGGCCGAACATAAAATTTGTTCAAATAAGTTTAGCTGGACATGAAAAAAGTTTTAAGTGTCTGACTGTTTGTTTGTACCGATAACAGCGAAAATTTGCACACAGCTTAGGAGTGTAACCCGGAAAAAGAAATAGAAGAGGCACTATTCATTTGGATACATTAAACAGCGGGAAAAGCTAGTACTTACCTACAAAATGTGACAAACATGACAGTTCTTAAAATGGCTAAAATAATTTATAAGTAGAGGCACGTAAAAAACTGCGAACGGGTAAGTACCGTATGTCATAAATTCGTATATAACTCGACTCAACACGGCATATATAACCTACTACATAACTACATACTCAACGCCACGAGTAAAGGCTTGTGCAGACCAGCGCGACTTGTCGCGCGACGCGACGCCGATTATTGTTATACCGTACAGTTTTCTTAGAAATTGCATTGTTTGAGTCGCGTCGCGCGTCAACTCGCGCTGGTCTGCACAAGCCTTAACATTTAAGTTCTGCAGTAAATGTCGTAAAACATACAATAATATGTATTGACACGTTCTTATACGGAGATGAGAGGAATAGCTTGTAATTAATCGAGTGTAACATAATTATTAAGTGTAGTTGATGATATCAGGCCGTTTAGATCACCAATTTGTAGAGCGAATATATCTCCTAGTGTTCCGCATTGCGCACCTGCGGTGGAATACTATGTATGGGTGATATTCGTATGGGTGCTCTTCAAATTGGTGATTTTATTTCGCAATGGCTCGACGATATAATTATTGTTGATATACAGTATGTTAACTAACAGAGGGCATTCCCGTTAACCCTGTTAGTAAAGCATCAATACACGCAAAAAAAATTAAAAATATCGAAATTTCTTTTTTTTTTAATATTCACAAAAAATATTAAATTGATACCTAAAAGGAACACTGAAAAGCCGCAAACTGAACATTCAATTTTTTTTTAAATTAATTGATCGAAGGAAAATTAGAACAAAAAGTTTATCGGATTTTTCGAATTTGTTATAAAACCGTTTTTTTTTAATGGTAATCGTTAAGCTATCTTTATGAAGTATTCCCAGTCTAACTAAAAATAATTAAGGTAGTTTTTAAAGCTATGTGTACGTACTCGGTGGTACAGTGATTGATGTTATTGCACCCTTTTTAGCAATTATTTTTAAGTGTATTTCCTGATCAGATGAAACTTAGTAAAGTGATTCCACTGTTCAAATCTGGCAGCACAACTGATCCTACGAATTTTCGGCCTATTTCGATATTACCTACATTAAGCAAAATTTTTGAGAAATTAATTTTGAAACAAATGTTAGAACATTTCAATGCACATAATTTATTACATCTAAAACAGTTTGGTTTTACAAAGGGTCGTTCAACTACAGACGCGGGCGTGGAATTACTGAAGAGCATATTCGAGGCCTGGGAGGAGTCGCAGGATACTCTTGGCATTTTCTGCGACTTGTCCAAGGCCTTCGATTGCGTACATCATGATATACTCATCAAGAAACTGTACCACCATGGTATGAGGGACAAGACTCTCGACCTTCTGACTTCTTATCTGAACAACAGAATTCAGAGGGTCGATGTTAATGGCAAGAGATCTGCAGGATCTGCAGTCACCATGGGCGTTCCGCAGGGTTCAATTCTAGATCCTTTCTTATTTTTAATTTATATAAATGACTTACCTTACTACATAAGGGATAATCACAAGATCGTATTATTCGCAGATAACACTTCCCTTATTTTTAAAATCAAACGTCGGTTAGTTAACTTTGAACAAATTAACGATGCACTCTCTAAAGTTGTGCATTGGTTTAATGTAAATAATCTTCTTCTGAACGAAAACAAGACTAAACTCATAAAATTTTCAACGCCAAATGTCAGGCAGCTAACTACCAATGTTCAAGTTAATGGAATAGACAGACAGTTTTTATTGGAATCACTATTGATGGTAAATTACAATGGGGCCCACACATAGAAAAATTGTCAGGAAGGCATAGTTCGACCGCCTATGCTGTTAAAAAAATTAGACAGATAACTGACGTAGATACAGCCAGAATTGTTTATTTTAGTTATTTTCATAGTCTTATGTCATATGGGATTCTTCTCTGGGGAACCTGTGCGGACATTAATACTATCTTTGTTCTACAGAAAAGGGCTGTTCGAGCCATTTACAACCTAGGTCCGAGAGATTCCCTTCGAGGAAAATTCAAAGAAGAAAATATTCTGACTCTAGCCTCACAATATATTTTTGAAAACCTAATGTATGTACACAAAAATATATCAAATTTTAAGAAAATGTCCGATATTCATAGTTTTAATACCAGGAATAAACACAACCTTGCTGTACATCGCACTCGTCTCCACAGAGTAGGCAACTCGTTCGTGGGTCAATGTATACGCTTTTACAACAAACTTCCCATTGACATTCGAAACTTACCCATTAAACGAATTAAAATTTGTATTAAAACCAAACTTTGTAAAAAAGGGTACTATAAAATTTCAGATTATTTAGAAGATAAAAAAGCTTGGGATTGAGCTGCTCGCTCTGCTAAACCTTGTGATAAAACCATAAAACTTGACATTAGAATTATTTATTTAAACATTAAAACAAAATGACATGATTACTTTGTAAAGTATAATATTATTTTAATTACCTATTGTGAATGTGAGGACTATGTGGCTATTTTTTTTTTTTTTTTTTTTTCATTACTCCTTTTTTTCCTCTCTCAGTTAGTTTTAATGATGGTCTGGCAGTTTGAGTAGTTTATGCGGCCTACCCAAATGTCCTTTCTTTGGTATTGTTCGTCGAGTTGAGCTCCTTATGTTCTGAGTTGAGCTCCACGATTACTGACAAATGCTTGCACTGACTGGACAGGTCCACTCAAATCTGTGTGGTTCTTTTCTCAAAAGACCATTTCAGACATTAATCTACATGGTCCTCATATGGCTTGACCAAGATTATGTCTGGACTTTAAAAGAGACTGTGACCTCTCGAGTTTGTTTCGGCCTTTCTTCTCAGAGTAGTCGGATAGGAAACGCCGAACTCATCTAGCAAAATTTCATATATTTTTAATATGACGTGTAAAAGTGATTCCTATATCCTATTTACAGAATAAACAATTTCATTTCATTTCATTTCATTATTTTTTAAATATGGGCGTAAAAAGTTTCGCTGAAGTTTTATAAAAACTTAAAAATAACAAGTAAAAATTAAATCTGAAGAATTACAGAGCCACACTGAACACAAATAGGAACATAATCTTGTACCTACACTATCAAGGACTCTTTTAGCCATATACATATGAACTCGCTACGTCGAAAAATTTGTTCACAGGTTCGAAAAATCCAAGAGAAAGTGTAAATTTCTTGAAAATTATTAAATTTGCGAAATTTTCAGAATTGTTGAGAATATCCCAACTTTAAATTTTAAATTACAGGTGGCCACCTCCGATTTAGTCCATTTGCCTTTGGACCACTACGTTTGAGACACCCTGTATAGATAAATCATTTAATTGCTGCGCACAAAAGACATAGCACAACACACAAAAGCACAATTAAATGATAATTAATTAGGTATTCATATACTGAAAAAAAAAAAACGTGCCAATTGGTATGCAAAAAATACTTTAAAGAAATAAATTGACACTATGACATGCCGTCTCAATGGTAATCAGACTTATATTTTCGCCATTTTACAAACGTAACGTGACGTTGACGGCGTTGACGTCAAGTTTATCCATCAGTATGTTTTCATTACACTAGAGGCGCGGTCGCTCACGGCTTACGTTAATTATTCATATTTAATTTAATTAAGGTTGTCGACTTGATTTCGCGTGTTACAGCGAGATTTATGTTGTAAACCTTTGTTTGCTAGTAATAATGTGGTTCGTTATTATAAAGTAGATGACAGAACTGACTGATCTTTTGAAAATCAGATCTGATGCCTCCATCTTGTTTTTTTAATACATGACTCTCACAAATTACCAACATCGTCACGCTGTCAATTTCATTGAAGCTCCAAAAGATCCTTGTAGTACTCTCATTATATGGTCCCCGTCAGCAATTTGCCTCACCTACTAAATACTTCACTTTCCTCACCTCAAAATCATGTCTTTTGAAGTTACAGATCTGTTTCTGTAAACTGTTTTGTCAAAAGAGTTTCCTAAGTATTTTAACCTAGGTACATTTGACGGATATCAAATGGAATAAATAGATGGATTGTTGGTTTTTGGATATTCTTTTTTTAAACAAAATGGTGCTTTTTTCATAAGTAACTGATAATCCCTTACCAATAAATGCCAATGACTATTTGTGTTGCGGTTCAGCAGCTTATTTCCGCACTCAACTTACCCGTTCATACTATTCTCCCGTATGTTTCCAATCACACGAGAGATGTCGTGTCGACCGTGCAGTGCTGGCGTGATTAATTAATTAATTATTATAGCTGGCGACTTGATTACAGGCGCAGTGAGTATGAATGGTCGAACTTTGAATAACATCCTTTGGGAACGTAGGATAATATTCAGTCCTGTAGATAAGTAATAAAGCCCAGTATGTATAAGTTCCATGTAATAGATAGAGAGCTTATTACTCAGGTACTGGTTTTATTGCTTGAGCCTTAACTTTTTCACCTGATGCTTGATTAGGGTTGCCAACTCTATAATATAATATAGTATCCTGCTATATCAATCAATCAATTTATCAATTTTACGCGGCGGGCTTACAATGCCCTGCGTGTTCAGTACAAAGACGCTCTGAGGGTAGTGTAGAACCCTGCTGGGGTTGCGGGTTTGTCTGAAAGGGATATCGCGGCCCCGGCACACAGGCAACGGAAGGAACACGGGTGGGTTTTAGTCAGTAAAAGTCTGACACACCCTCTCGCTCTGCCCAGAGCGGGAGAAGTCATTTGATGATTTCCCATCCAAAAAAAAAAAAAAAAAAAAAAAGGGTAGTGTAGAAGAATCCCAGGTACTGCAGTGCTTCTGAAATGTTTGCGGGGGCTTCCATCGATGATTTCTTCTCTATCATCAGAAAAAGAACCGCATCGATGATGAGCAGGGTCCGTGGTAGCACCAACACTGTCCTCAGAACGTTAGTGTGCAAAATAAACGGTCCGTATACTGTTTACTGGGCGAGTGTTGACCTACTCAATAATAGGAAATAGACTGTAATATAAAAAAAATAAAAAAAAAGATTTTTATTACCTTCAGTTGTACAAAAAACAGTCTTATCTAAAACACTATGCAGCGTTACAACTAAGGGAAAGAGTGTTTTCGATGAACTCTGGCACCCAAAGTAAGATTTAACTTGTGTTTAGGGTGCCATCGTCCTCGCCTATAATTTGAACATTTAAGAGTAGTTGTAGGACGAGCACGGTATATTATTATTATATACATATTATTATATATACCTACTGATCTTGATTTTGTTCTAACAAATTACTATCACCCTGTTTTTGTTTTATTTGTATTTTTATGTGTTCTACTAACAACCTTACTTACGTTTTATTTGTTAAAAATGTATGGACGTATGTCTGAAATAAAGATATATTATTATAATTATTATATTAGAGGCCTAAATACTATATTTCTAAAGGAAAAATATAGTACGCGAAACTACTATATTTTTATTTCAATACAAAATGGCGAGATGATCGCAATAGTATTAATCTCTTAAAACCTGAATTGACGGTATTTTGTAAAATTTGTTACGAGCCTTAAGAAAAAACCTGTTAATAAAGGTTCATATTAGCAAAAAAATATGCATTTAAAGAATAAAAATGTTTTGAAACATAGGTACTTTATTTTTTAAACTTTTTCGCCAGCTACTATATCTTTACAGGCAATGGCTTCGATAATACTATATTTGATATAAAAAAGGTGGCAACCCTATGCTTGATATTGCTCAAATTATGTTAGCCTGAGTATCCTAGTTTTACGGTTTTACCACTTATGTTGTATTGTTGTGTATAGTTTTGACTTTTGCGGTTTATTGTTTTTGTTGGCAGTACTATGTTGTTCACAGATTTATTTTTAAGTTTGGAATTGTCTGTCAGTCCTTTTTTAAAGGAAAAAAAAATAAAAAAATACAGACAGACATTTGGTGGTCAACGCTACACGGTGGAGCATACGGTGGAGGTTTGGCCGGCTTAGGAGGAGCAACAACCGGGCAAATCCGAGCAAATGCGGACCCGGGCTGCTATTGAGAAATTCCAGATGGAAAACCCGATATCACTTTGCCCGACCCACGGATTTTCTTTATTATTACAATTAATTATCTTTTTTGTATGCACATGTTTCTGTGACAAATACAAACAAATTTTTCTTTAATTTAGAAAAAAAAAATCACTTGACTCGCCTTAAACAAAACTTGATTACTATCTAGATCTCCTTACAAGGGAAGCAATAACAATAAAAGTTAAACCAATTAAAACTGAACCCATAAACCTTAATACCTACTTAATGTTAGTTTTATTTCATCAAGAGCCTTTTTAGAGCTCTATAAAGGCCGTATGGCAAGTGACTTTAGAACTGCAAGCAATTCAAGAAAAGCGTCAAGCGCGCCATCAACGCTTTAAGAGCGTTTATACTAAAAGTTTGCAACGTCGCAAATAGCTGTCAAATATTTACCTGTTTTGCTAAATTTGGCAATATTACTGTATGGAAATATGAAATGTAGCTAATTAGCGAACTAAAATATCTATATTTTAGTTCGCTAATTAGCCACATTTCAAATGCAATAATTAATATCATGACACCGAATATTGGAAACTTTCCAAAGGCCTTATTTACACTTAAAACGGTTACAACATTGAATTCAGTGTCATAATTGCAATGCATTATTAATATTCTAGTTCGCTAGTTAGCCACATTTCATATTTCCATACAGTAATATTGCGAAATTATTCAAAACAGCGAAATATATGACATCAGTTTGCGACGTTGCCAACTTTATTATTAAAGCCAGATTTATTATGTCTAAAATAACATCACGCTTGTATGGATTTCGCTCAATGGGAAGGCAGAGAGTGGTAATGCCAATAGCTTCACTATTCTACTACACCTTATGTCAAATTGGCTTAACAATAAATTAATTTCCTGACTTTACATGAGATTGTCGACAACAGACGAAATGCGATTAAACATCTCTGCCTACACCTTCAATCTTCAGAAACTAAGTACCTACCTACAGTACAGATGTTACGTTTTTGTGCGTTTATTTGTTTCTAAACGATACAGTAGAAAATATCACAAATATTTTACTTTAAACCATAGAAAACTGATACCGTTTGAAGTGTGCACAAGAAGTGTAGGAGGAAAAACGTAATGAAAAATATCTAAGCCAGCCTTGTTTCCTGTCTATTTCAAGACATCATTTTAACAATAGGTCGCTTCACAACATTCTAATGAAGTAAACAAATGATTATTAAACGTAATATTCTATTAAAATTCTCTTTCTCCTCCGTGAAATGGATAGGACTACGAAATGTAAAAGATAAGGTTGAATAGCACTTACGTTGTACCGTGTTGCTTTGCTATTGTTATTGATCAGGCGTTCGGTTTCAGTTGTCAAAGTAAGAACATTCTACGTGAAAAAGACCCGTAAAGAGATACATAATTATTATTATTTTAATGTTTTATGAAGAATAAAAATGATAACAGCCGCACGGGTCGATCCACCAGGTTAAGCTTCGTTTCCCGGGGTTGGTCCGTGGATGGATGACTATCTTTACATACGGAGACTCCTCCGTGCCTCGGAAAACACGTTAAACCATTGGTCATTCGTGGGTCTTTGACAGTCGTTACGGGTCGTCAGAAGCCCGAAAGTACGACAAGCAGTCTTACCAAGGGGTATCGTATTAAGTTACTAGGTTGTGGAGGTCAGATAGGCAGTCGCTCCATGTAAAATAATGGTATTAACCTGCATCCGGTTAGACTGAAAGCCGACCCCAACATAGTTGGGAAAAGGCTAGGCAGATTCATTGTTTTAAAAAGGATAATATTCTAGTTTTGTTTGTGAATTTTGTTCAACGACCTGGTAACAGTCACAGGAAGCAATACAGGGGTAGGCCTTTGTCCAGCAGTGAACTTATTTCAGCTGAGGACTTATATGCCTTTGTCATTACAAAGCCCAACTAGAATTCGTCACAGGGGTTGTTCAGGTATCTACGAGTATATCGTAAAATACGAGGGGTTTATGCCAAGAATATATATGATGTTGACATAATTATGTAAAAAAAAATATGAGTTGTATTGCAATATGTGGTTGGCTAGTGACTTCGACAATTATTGATCATATTATTTTTTGCCTGAGCAACCGGCAGCAAGTTCGTCATGCTCCCTTAGATGTCACTGCGTGCGGTAGCGGTGGGGTGACTGGTCGTCTTGCTGATCATGGTTTTGTTATTGGTATTAGTAATTAACTGTTTATTTATTTTACCTCGATGGTCCTAGTTTATCATTTATAGCTTCCAGTTACATATATATAGGTTTATGTAAGCGGGCACGCCCTTTATGCCTGGAGGCTTTTATTTAGATATTAAGTTCTGTTTACGTTTAGTTTTTATTTCTGCCTGAATATAGTTCTCGATGAATTTGGTTGGTATATTGGCATGTCCTAGCTGACATATGGCTAATAATTTAAATAATGTTTTGTGTTGCGTAATGTAATTTATTTTGCATACTATTATATAGAATCTTTTTTTTTCTAACTGAACAGACAGCTTTGCTGCTGGGGAGTTTGTTGCGCCAATTCTTCTTCCCAGCTAACGCACTAGGAAGTGGTGAAGGGTGGGCGTTTTGGGGGACTGTCTTATGTAATATTTACGTTCGAAAAGTGCTGATTTTCAGCCTAGTTTGAATAAATGGCTTTTGACTTTTGTAGCTTCATTCAAACTGAAAATACCTAATTAAGTACAACTCGTTTGGGTGTCCGCTTTTTGTTAATTTTTATAGTGGTTTTAATATTTTCTCACGACCGTTCCATTGTGGGTATCTGTGGCTGTTACAAGAGACATATCCATCAATTACAGTCCTTACGGATAGTAACTATCAGAAAAATGGAATCATCGACAAGAGAAAGGAGAAGTCAGAAAGCCTGACAACCAGTCTTACGGTAACGTGTTACCCAGTAACTGGGTTGTTGAAGTCGGATAGACAGTCGCAGCTGTGGAAGTTAGACTGGAGGCCGATCCCAATATAGTTGGGTAGATAATGACAAATACTGGGTGCTGTTAACTACAAGACAATAAAAAATTACGTTACTACCTTGGTGCTAGTGATGTAACCACTAATGACGTCATACTATCGAACAAACTCATCCATTTTTTCGTTGTCACCTACGTTCATAGTCAGGTACTTACCTTTTTCATGTCACTAACCCACATCAAATTTTGCAGAACAGTGTAATATAATTTTAAAAGCAAAAGCGTAAACATCTACCTAGTTTCTGGTTTCACTCGTCGATCATATTTCAAGATAGTATACAAACAAAATTGAGTAGGTATCAATATATTTAGGTACCTAACGCTCAGAAATCGTGGGAAAATTGTCGGGGCATACAACTCGTGAAGTTCAGTGTCATTTTCGTCATTAAACTTTTTTTGGGTGTCAATGAGGAAATTGGAAAGGTTCACGGAAGATTATCTTGGAGGCAAGACTCCTTTTCCAACTTTATGATCAGGACTGACACCACTGCTACTACAGTATTATTAAGGTAACATTTTTGAGAATGCTGTGACGTCACAGCATTTTCATTGTCAGCCTTTTACTATGATACTATCCATGAGGACGTATGTTTTCCTAAAAGTTTTAGTCAATGGTTCAATTTGACCGGTTGTCAAAACTCATTCTTACTTGTTATTTTGAGACACAGTATGCGATGACATTTTAACGTGAGATGTAACAGCTCGTTTCCTTGTCTGATACTAAAGCTGGCCAGTATCTTATGAAAGAAATCTACAAAAAGGAAAAATAACATAATAGGAAAAAGAGAGGGTGTGAATATGACCACACGTTATAGAAGTGAAATCTTACGACTGGAGCTGAGTATACGTGATTCAGCGCCGAGTATACACGATTCAGTATGACCGACCAACTGGAGCCGAGTATACTTGACTCAGCGCCGAGTATACACGATTCAGTATCACCGACCGACTGGGGCCGAGTATACCCGATTCAGCATCACCGACGCGAGCATGACGGTTCAGTTTCGTATACTGTCCAGAAAGAGCACAAAGTGCGGCTACAGATGTTTTCACTTTAAAAACCTTCAATACTTCTGCAACCTAATTGCTTAACACGCCATCAATCACAACCTGTTTCATTTTGACAGCTCAACAACATTCATTGCGTTATTTACGTTCTTGAGCAGCCAAATTTCTCGAACATAAGAAGCAGTGGATTAGCAATATCCTTCAAAATGGTTCAGATTATGATTGAACGTGTTACGCAATTAGGTTGCTGGTGTACCCACAACATTTTCCACATATCTTCGACAGTGATACATAAAAAAAACATCAAGTAGTAAAACAGACATAAAACCACCATACTCCACAATCTATATTTAGTCATAAAAAACAATCTGTACTGCATGACGTACATAAAGGCCGGTACATCAATTTCATGGTGCGCTTGTTTTTATGTTAGAAGTTACCTGGCATTTGGAAATTAATATGAAAGAAAAACCTTTTCGTGGTAATTTCATGTACCTACAGGTATTTTCATGTGAATACTTAAGGTATTCCTGTGAATTATAGAGGATACGTCAAAGAAATGATAATCTATTTACTAACGTTCATAGTCCGTTGGATAAAATATTAATAAGAGCCTGTAATTCCCTACTTCAGGGAAAAGGCCTCGTTTCATCGAGAAGAATCGAACATCAATTTTAATAGAAAAGATTCTTCACTGGAAATTAAGTTGTGTGGAAAACGATTGTTATGATATGGGCATGTGATACGGAGGAATGAGGAAAATGTCGTGAGGGAAGTTTTGAGTATGACTGTGGATGGCTATTAAGGCGACAATAACCGACTTTAAATTATTTTATTCTAAAATCACGTCTAAACGAGCGGTGATATGAAAAAAAAACCTTAAATTAGAGCATTTTTTTAAATAACTTAATCTGTGAATATTTTGGATTATGTTTATATTAATTCGTAAAAGTTTCGTGTCTATTAATTTGTAAAGTTATCTAACGCGGCTACAAAACTGAGAATCAAGAAAAAATTATCAAGCGTATTTTTCTGAAACCTTCAATTCTATAGATAATTTAATTATTTATCTTCTAGTATACGTGTTTTATTAAAATAGCTTTTCCTTTATGAATAATAAATTAATAATGCGTCTAACTTGGGACAGCGCTCCTTGATGGGCGAGTCCTATTTATTACTGGCTGGACGTACGAAACGTTGCGTGAGGTCAGTACAGAACACCCAAGCTAACCACTCAAGGCCATTGGCATTTAGTCGCGTCTTAATACGAGTAGGGCAAGACAAAAGAAAGGATGGATGGACTGTGTAAAAGATGATTTGGCTAGAAAGGGGTGTGATTACCGAGATGACGATTTATAGAGGATAAAAAGACATGTTGTGTCGGCCCCAAAAGGAGAATGATGAGGTAAGACTCTCCACCACACTTTCCAACTCATGCATGACTGGCGACACTATATATTTTTATTTTTAATATTTTGAATTTTTTAATAACATTTTAAAATTTGACATTGAATTTGATATACGGTTCTGTCATTTAATTTTTATATATATTTTTTTTTGACTAAATTATTTATTATTTTTATGAGTTGTTAAATATTTAAATTTAATAAATCACAATTAATTTGGGTTTTTGGGAATAATTTAAAATGGATATTAATTAATAGTTTATAATTTAAATCTGTGTGTGTAAAATTATGGACTGGAATTTGTCTGAAATAAAAGAATAAATTAATTATAGCCGATTTGAGACCAATAAGTTCATACTTTATCGTGACTACTGAAATGTCAGGTATCTGAGATGAACTGCTGCCTCTACTGGGTGCATTAAGATTGCATCCACGAAAGGTAATACTCAAATACACCCGGGTCATTGACCCCTTACATATTTATAAACGTTGCTTAAGCTGAATAATAATTAGTATCTGTTTGACCATACGTTGACGTTGACGTTTAAATGTCTCATAACTATAAGTAACATAACATAACATAACATAACATCACGCCTGTTTTCCCGAAGGGTTAGGCAGAGGTGTACCTATAGTACTTGACAAATTCCACTGAATTTGAACTTTAAGTAACATTTATAGGTTACTAGCTTTTGCCAGCGGCTCCGCCCGCGTGCATGTCGGAAATTATCCCAAGTGATCGTACTATCGGGATAAAAAGTATTCTCAGTCCTATTCCAGGTCATGGTCTATCCGTGTGCCAAATTTCATACAAATCCGTTCAGCCGTTTTAGCGTGAAAGCGTAACAAACAAACAAACGCACTTTCGCATTTATATAAGCTTTCGCCCGCGGCTTTGCCCGTGTGGATGTCGAAAATTAGCCCATAGGAACGTACTACCGGGATAAAAGTATCCTATATGTTAATCCAGGTTATAAACTATCTGTGTGACAAATTTCATCCAAATCCGTTCAGCCGTTTTTGCGTGATTGAGTAACAAACATCCAGACTTAGAAACATTCACAATTATAATATTAGTAGTATTGTAGTACATATTCGTGTCTTTAAAAATAATTAAGAATAACATCTAACCTCTTCTCACCCTACCCTGTGTAACAGAGCAGGTATTATAATATTTTTAGGGATAGAAATAGGAAAAAACCACACAATCATGATGTGGATAAATATAACAAAGTAACATAATATGTCAAAGAAGCACTTTATCCAGAAGAGGAAAATGTCATTATGAGGCAAACTATCGAGTACAAACAATAAAAAATGTAGTTACATACCTAAAATTTTATTGCTAAAATACGTGGTTTAAATTGTTTTTCCTCATGTATGATACCTAATACGAGTATGGCAGTCAGCGATTCGTTACGTAGTGGAATTGGCGCCAATGACGCTAATTACTGTGGTTCTATGGAAGATTTAGCTCAACCTTATGTGGCAGATGTTCCGTCTCTTTCTTTGTTATTAAGCGATATAGATACATCATCTACCTAGCCTTTTCCCAACTCTGTTGTGGTCGGCTTCCAGTCTAACCGGATGCAGCTGAATACCAGTATTTTACATGGAGCGATTGTCTATCTGAACCTCCACAACCCAGTAACTGGGTAATAGGATACCCCTTGGTAAGACTGGTTGTCAGACTTTCGGGCTTCTGACGACCTATAACGACTGTCAAAGATCTACGAATGACAGCCGAATGAATGCGATTTAGAGCTGATTTCCCGTATGAAAATGAACGCGATCAGCATTTCAAAAATGCGTTCATGAGCTGTCAGTGTCAAAATTGTTATGGAATATTGAACACTGACAGCTCTTGAACGCGTTTAGACGTGCTGTACGCGTTCAATTTGGTGTGGAGGTGTATCAGAAAGGTGTAGTCAAAACTATCAGCTATTGAAGCTTTACACGGGACAGCTGATATTGTTTTGTCGATTACGATGTTGGTACCATGGAGAAACTTGTTCAGTTTGATGGTGGACAACCCTTCTGATACATTCTGTATAGAGTTTACAGTAGTCTTGCACCTAAAACAAGACCCCGTAAAACCGTTTTCACGGTTTGTCTGTGAGAACGGATCATATAAAATTAGGGTTTATTAGTGCGGATACTAGGGTAGCTTTGTAGCAAGGCAGAATTTAACCCACCGTCTCAAACGTTGATCATGATTACATTTCAGTAATAAAACGCAAAATCTGTCCGTCTGCCCGTTACTGTGCTCATAACTCCAAAACGACTTACCGATATTTGTGTTACTTTTTTATTCATAAATATTATGTTCTATAGCCCTTTCTATAGTCCTTTTGGGGACCCGACAGTTGAGAGGATATATTATATAAGTCTTGGATTTGGCATTAGTAGGTACGCAACCTTAGTCAGAGATTTTGTTTTCTTTATATCTAAAATATGTATATTCAGGTTATCCCCACGAAAAGCTTAGTTCCTCATATTCAGAATTTTTGGCCCACACGATAATTTGCTTGATAATTCTTACAGAACGTTGGCGACATTTCAATGATCAATGTCTATTGTTAGACTACAACTATTTAATAGAGGGTTACATATGCCTATGGAATTATACGAAGGGTAAATGTACAAAAATCTCGTGACCCTTTTAGAGACTAACAAACAGACGTTGAACCTGTTCCCTAGTAGGGATGATGCCTAGGTAAAAATCAAAATTCGATTTAGTCCGTCAGTCAGATAATAAAAAAATATTAGACACGTATTTTTTGCTTTATCATATTAATAAAAAATTACTTAGTTAAAACGCATTTTAAGTTAGAGTCGCTACGTCACAAGTAAGTATAAAATCTACATACTCGTGACGTCATGACACATTTTAACTCTATGTATCGCCGTAATCTTTAGATTACGTGAATAAAGTAAAAATGCGGGTCCAATATTTTTTTAATAATCTCCATAACGGACTCAAAAAAAATTTTAGTCATCATCCCTATTGTGTAATACACGATCAATCAGAATCTGAATCGTTTTGAAGCACATTGCTAATTCATTGCTTCATAAGTTCGGAAAAAAAAATTGGTCAATAACGTAAATAGCGCAATGAACGTTGTTGAACTGTCAAAATTAAATTAGATAGCTGGCAAATCATCACTGCCCCGATAGAATTTCTCATCAGCAAAAATGGCGTAGGTACAAACCTATACTATAATACCCTATTTAACCACTTTTGGGGATGACTTTTCAAAAATCCCTTTTCCTTGGTTACTTCTTATGCAAAACTTCATGCTTCTAGAGTTCTAGACCCAGTGGTTTAGGCTGTATTGTCTGTCATCAAAATTAAGATTTTTATTAAGTAGATGCAGGACATCTGCAATTCCAAAACCATCTTAGTTTTCTTACCAGAGACAAAGCCGAAATAACTCTTGCACGGAAGAATAGACAAAATTACAGATTCGCAATTACAATCTGTCATTTTGTCTATTCTTCCGTCGACAAACAAAACCCGTTTCTATTATTATGGTGGTCAAGCTACGCATGCTGTGCCTGTAATTACACTACAGTCCGGCCGTCGAATGAATGCGTTCCTGACACTTGTCAGTTGAACAATTTCTAGTAGTAATAAGGATTATATTCGCAAAACACATATTCGTTACTATGAAACTGACAGGGCACTCAAACCCTTCTACCCGAAACACAGTAACGCTGCTTGGCGGCGGGATATGGTGGTTGTAAGTAGAACCCCGCGTGAGCTCCAGCACAAAGAGCTTAACACATTCAGTGCCGGGAGCCCTCCTGGAGGGTTCACCTAGTCGCATATGGGATCGGGAGCCCCCGCGGAGGGCTCATTTTAAATGTTGGTCTTTGTGACTAGCATTTACGAAAAAAAAAAGTCGAGTTCGTCCCGCCATCCTCTCCTAGAAACATAGTTTCTCAAAATCTGTGATAGAACTCTAGCTAGATTAAACAAACGATCCTCAAAGGGGTACCTACCTTATCGATAGCCAAAGACTCGCTTTTAAACGTTTCACAGATGACATGAAGGCTAATTCCCATTATTAATAACGTTAAAAATCTAGTCGCAATCTCTTCTCAGCGACAAGCAATGAGAAAAATGTAAGCACGGGCACAGAAATCATCATCTGTGGGTACGGGGGTATTTTTGACATTAGAATGCAACCGTTCTTAAAAATACGAGAATTGTCACGCTTAGCATAACCACAATAGAAACGGGTTTTGTCGACGGAAGAATAGATAAAATGACAGATACACAACCACAATCTGTCATTTTGCCTGTTCTTCCGCCGACAAAACCCGTAGAAAACCCTTTTCTATGGTTATCATGCTACGCGTGCTGGACTGTATTAAAACATCGTTGTGTGTAAACATCTCTCTTATAGGTAAGTGTCATCCCATGAATGGCTCTCAATAATATTATGTCGTTTCATGTGTTCTATTGTCACATTTAAAATTAAATCGGAATGGGCATCATCTGGGCAGGAGTTTCTCGAAGTAAACTTAAGATCAAATAAGAAAGCGAATAACATCAAACAATATCACGCTCTGCTGACTTTTAAAGGTCAGACACATTTTAGTCTTTTAGTTGTCACTCGCAATTGTAAATAAAAACATACTTAGCTATTTTTACAAGTCTGACGGCCAGAAGCCCGACTGATATTCAATCCTATCCTAAACTACGCAAAAATAACAGGTTTGCCGACACTTAGCGAATTCTTAAGTTTCCCTTCAACATCATTAGCCGTCCCTTTTTAAGTTCCCGTTAAACCCCTCCCTACAAAAACCGTTATAAGACCAATTAGGACTATAGCTACCTCGTCTTGGTCAATTATGTATGGACGTAGATAAGTAAATACGTATTTTACATAAATACAGTCCGCCAGCTGATTACCAACTAACATCTTTGACTAAGAGCAAGAGCAGGTGCTACAAAAGCCGAATAAGAGTCCTCTTATACCACTTAATTAAGTAAATAAGCAAACAACCTCATTTCAAATTTACAATGCATATTTTTCTCTAAATGTCACAGTAAATTTATTGTGTTTTGTTTAAAAATAATGCCA
This sequence comes from Agrochola lota, assembly GCA_947364205.1. NCBI lineage: Eukaryota > Metazoa > Arthropoda > Insecta > Lepidoptera > Noctuidae > Agrochola > Agrochola lota. Next base: position 4,822,447 of record OX376230.1, on the reverse strand, counting down.
TATTGCATTCACCGGAGCAACGGAAACGTATCTCGTGACGTAATTATACATAATATAAACACGTTACTGGGTTTATATAGGTTTTGGTACAAACATAAACTAAGTTAAAACGTTTTTTTGCACCAAAATATCGCAATACTATCACGAATTCACTTCACATTAAACTGTGACAGTCCGATAAAGAAGTTACCTACTGAAGTGCTAATTATTGTTTTCTTGAATAATAACCTAAAAACACAGCTTTCCTTTCATCACAAGGTCTTTTATTATGCCAAACAAGTGTTAAAGTGTACGTACCATCTTCACTTCGCTGGTACTCGACTTAGCAGTCGACATCGCCTTGATCATCCTGCTAGAGTTATCCAGCAAACACTTTTGGATACTCATAACTCCTTTTTTTATGCAACACAACACAGAAAAAATATTCACATCATTGGCACAGCACAGCACGTCACTGTTGCACACAATAATAAGTGATTAACAGGCCATCGCGACGTAAACACAAATATATCACATCTTATTCTTAATTTGCGAAACGCGCGTGTTAGGTTATATCCATTGATTTGACGTAAGAAAGTTTTTGATTTACGGGACGTGGAGTAACCACGTGGTACCTCGCCCGTTGACGGACCGCGACTGCGGACCGGCGTGAACACAGCTGGCGGCGCCGCAGCGCCCCCTAATGCTCGGCCATAGCGACACAAAGACCGAATGCAGCCACACCTATAAAAAACTACACACAAATCATTGAACTTGAACTGATGTTTAAACTGCCAGAGTGCAAACATTGTGACGTCATCATACTTAGTCCGTGTGACGTGGACACACGGTGGATTATGTATCCGATTAAGCGCGGGGACGGCGCGGCGCTTAAGTGATAATAAGATGACGTTACTGTTAAGGGCCCCTTCAAACTGGGCAGTGAACCAACAAGCAGTAGTATAAAATGATCCTTTGTTAGTGAACTTTTGTTCAAAATACAGTTCTGTTCCGCTTTAAAGTTTCCAAACGAATTATGCAATGCACCCTGAACCGTTAGCAGCTTCCGGGAGAGAATAAATGTCGACATTATAATGAACAACTTTTGCTGCAATTCGTAGTTTAAATATTCGCATAATATTATTTTATACTTGGACTTCCCACGGTGCGCTCACTGCAAATAGTCTGTTTGAAGAATGGGAACTTTGAGATGTCTTATTTGAAGCAAAAACTAAAACGTTTAAGTGCGAGCGTGTGAACACTTGTCTTATGTCAATCTGATATCTATATACATATTTCGTTAAGAAAAACCACGAAATCACAAACACACACAAATACTACTTCAGCTTGCAGTTTGATCTACAAATGACTGTGAAGAGAATTATGATGGCTCCATACAAATCACTTAGAAACTAAGGAAAGTTGACAGTTACATGCTGTGTCCAAACTGACTCTTTTCCGTCTACATCAATCAACTCAGCCTATCGCAGTCCACTGCTGGACATAGGCCTCTCCCAGGCTGTGGCACAACACCCTGTCCTCCGCCTTCCTCATCCATCAGCCCCAGCCACCTTTAAGATCGTCAGTCCATCTAGCTGGCGGCCGTCCCACACTACGCTTGCCGATTCGCGGTCTCCACTCCAGAATTCATCTGCTCCACCGGCCATCTGTCCTTCGACAAACATGGCCAGCACACTGCCACTTCAGCTTGCTTAGTCTGCTAGTTCCATCTACGTATTTGTTGATGAAATAAATTATGGTATAAAGATTATTTAGGATCTCTTAGTCGTGCGTTGGTTGCTGCCTGGTTAATAAAGTTTTATTTTTTTTACATGAAAATGTTCTCCTTTAGATGCCAATCAGCAACTTCTTCATAAAAAATAAGTGTCTTATTTCGAACTGTTCTAAGCCGTCAAAAATACCAAAATAGATAGTCAGTCACAGACATTCACTTTAGCATAATGTAGACATACCATGTAAAGTCTATTTAAATCCTTGTTTCGTATTGATGTTATTTCCACTTAAACAAACATCAACTTTATGAAAGTGTAAATAAAATTGATTTTGGACTGACTAGTACTGTTGAAAAACTCGAAATGTAGTTGTGGCGCAAACTGAACCAGTAGGTATTACAGTTGTTTTTCCTAAAATCCCTGTTTGATAAATTAATTGCGAACGCTGATTAGTTGCACTGTTTACCATTATAAAACTTCACTAAAGCATGAATGAGCTGTTTATAAACCCAGTTTAAACTGTATAAAAAGTCCATATGACGCTCCATGGAGTGATTAGTGTTGTGTCTGCTTAGATTTAATTATAGTTTTTCCTGTTCTATTTATGGCGATAATGTGTCTGGGCTGTCAAGCTGTCGAGTTGTCGGGATACTGTAATATTCCAATATTCCGTTAAATAAAGTAATTGACTTTATTTAACGGAATATTGCGTATTTTAACTGTCCTTTGATTTCATTAGATTTTCATCCCCTTTTCATCTATTCTCTCATCAGTGTCGTGTTCTCCTACTAGGTCCTCTTTATTTCAATTCTTCAAAAAACTATTCGATTAAGGTGGATCCATAGTTGTAGCCCGCGAAATTCAAATTTTCTTACGTTTTTTGGAATTTGCAGGTCAGTGTCAGGTTGTATCTTGATCAAAATATGATTCGTGACCATAACAAATATGTATTTATAGAATCAGAATCATGAATACATCTCTCTACGTTAGGTTTGTTCCATTCTATAAGAGATTTGTTCTTATGGAATAAATCTAACTTAGACTTACCACTGTGAACCCCTCCTTAAATACACTTTTGTTGATGCGGAAGCCAGTAATCTTAACCGAATCCTAAGCCTTGCAATTTTGATGTTCCAATCCCGACCCGGGCTTTATTTCTATTGTAAACCACTTATAAAGCTTAGAGCTGTAAAGTAATCCACAGAATCCCTGTTTAAAATTTAAATTATATTTCCTGTTTTCGTGTACACATAATTATCTCAAGTTTTAATTAAGGTCAATACCTACATTTAGCATCAGGTAGTACCGCAGTATCTTTACTACAAATGATTAACCTAGTTTTTTTTAATGAATGCAAACAGACGTCTGATAAAGATGATGCGTAGACGCATGATCCACTCGACATTTTAAGGTTTTATCTTTTTTTAAGTTCAGTATGCATTTTATTTCATTTCAAGAGGCATGCAGGGTGCTTAAATGCATTAATCTACCCTTCCATTCAGTCAGAGCCAATCACATCAGCAGTTGAAACAAAATAATACTGTAAATATTTTCCAAAAGTACTCCATATGACCTGCCATTTGATATCCCAAACGATAAAACTGCAATAAACAAGGACCCCCAACTTTTTTGGATGTTCCGTAATATTCATTTTGATTGTTGTGAATATATAATATTGTATTGTTACTACAAGTTTATTACATTGGCTATGTGGTATGTTATCTTTGTTATTTATTGTAAGTTGGATGTAATAGTCTGGACAATAAGCGATTTCATTTCATTGTATACACCGCATGATTTATTTACCGTCTAGAAAAAATAGGGTATAATAGGTGAATGGAGTAGAAGCCTATGGCAATTTTTTTTTTTTTTGTCTTTAACACATTAAACGCCGTGGGGGACAACATATAGGCCTCACTTAAGTAGTCGATACAGCCAGGCCAATAGTAACAAGTTCATAAAATTTCAGGTCTAAGTTTTTATTGTTCGAGGGGTTAGAAAATGTGGTAAATAACCTAAAAAACATCGAATAAATGTAATTTGTGACTTAATTTTTCTAAAACACTAGTGTCACTCATTAGTTGTCCCCCATGGCGTACGCGGTAAATAATTCGCTTGTCCGTTAGCGGGGGCCGCGGGGGTCGAGGTGTCGCCATCCCCGCTCGTGCCCGCGCGCCGCGCCGCCTGCGCCTGCTCGTCGCGATTCCCGAGCGCTTATTATGTGTTAGTGAACAGTGGAAGCACGTTGTTTTATTATTTATCTCGCAATTAATTACCTACTTTATTTTCTTGTTTATCTAAAAATAATATTGTTTACTCATAATGGATTTCTTCGAAGAATTCGAGATAACTCAGGACGATTTATCACAAATAGAAGAACTTGAAATTAATTTGTTAAATAATAGTTTCCATATAAGCTCCGATGAAGACGAGATAATCCACCCGGTTCCACGCAGACGTCGTCGTATAATGGTAATCGAAAGTGAAGAAAGTGAGTCAGAAGAGCGTCCATATCCAGATACTTCGGGACAAACAACACAGTTTATACGTACATGGACACCGCCTACAGGTAACCAACGTAAAATAATACCTTTCACAGAAAATCCTGGCTTGCCTACCTACCTTCGCTTAGCAATGACTAACAAAACACCTGCAGATTTTTACTGCTTTTTGGTTCCTGATGAAGTTTTTCAGAAGATAGTTGACGATACGAATCAGTTCGCTATTAACAGAATTGCCACGCGCCAGGCTTCGAAGGCAGCACGAATTCGTAACTGGTCACCTACTAATTTGCCCGAGATGAAAAGCTTTTTTGCATTAATACTATTTATGGGATTGGTAAAACTTCCTAAGTTGTCAGATTATTGGTCTAAGGACGAAATAACAGGCCATCGTTTTGCTGCAACAATTATGTCTCGTAATCGCTTTGAATTGCTTCTCCAAATGCTTCATTTTTCCCAGCATGACGATTCTCACAAATCTGATAGATTACACCGTATTAGATCCTTACTGGATGTGAATACCAATTTTGCAAAGCATTATACTCCTGCCGAAGATATATATATCGACGAAAGCGTTGTGCCGTTCCGCGGCAGAATCATTTTTCGTCAATATAACAAGCAGAAGCGCCACAAATATGGCATAAAAGAATTTAAATTATGTACACTACCCGGATATACATATAAGATCAACGTTTATGCTGGAAAAGAAAACGACCAAGTCAACACAACGCCGGCAAACGTCGTCATGTCCCTTTGCAGTGGCTTGTTAAACAAAGGTCACACCTTATACACAGATAATTGGTACACGAGTATTGATTTAGCAAGGGATCTATTAAAAAATGAAACCCATCTCGTAGGTACCATTAGGAAGAACAGAAGACATATTCCAAAAGTAGTTACAGATGCTAAACTGAAAAGAGGTGAATATATTGCCAGAGAGAGTGAAGATGGAATTACAGTCATGAAGTGGAAGGATAAGAGAGATGTACTGGTTCTGTCTACAAAACATTCCGACCGATTTCAGACAGTCACAAAGCGGGGGAAAACTGTTCTGAAACCGAAAATTGTTCTAGATTATAACAGAGCAAAAGGAGCAGTTGATTTGTCTGACCAAATGGCGGCATATTCCACGCCATTAAGGAAATCAGTCAAATGGTATAAAAAAGCTGGTAATAGCTTGCTCTTAAATACTGCACTTGTCAATGCATTAATAATATATCAGACGGTAACCGGAAAAAAAATCCAAATAGTTGAGTTTAGGAAACAGGTGTTGAAGGGATTGTTGACGAGAAGTGAACAAACCTCAAATGAGAATTCAAGGCCAAGAAGAATGAAACATAAGCTTACAAAGAAAGACGGCCCTAACAAAAATAATCGGCGAACATGTCAGCAGTGCTATAAAGAAAATACAAAAGTAATGGGGCGAGTTCTAGCCAAAAACAAGACTAAAAAGGTTGTTACCTTTTGTGAAACCTGTCCTAATAAACCATTTCTCTGTTTTGAGTGTTTTCATAAAATTCATTAAACAATTTTCTTACTAAGATACCATTGATCTCAATCTGTAGTCTGATTTATTTGTTTTCTAACTGTTAATAACTTTAAATAAATACTTAGTCATATATTTTATTTACACATGCGGTTTCACTTAGCAAACTACCCCTCATCATTATCTTCCTGCCCTTGTCCCATTTTATTTGGGGTCGGCGCAACACGTTTTTTTTACACAAACTACCCCTGAATGAGTAAAATTAGTTATGTTTCTGTATTTATACTAATTTATAGTAAAACCTTAATATTTTGGCCAGTAATATTTGAAAACCATAATAACTATCACAATTTAAATAAAATTATGAAATAATGATACACAATCTCACATTGAAATTCTTGTCCCATTACATGTTGTGAGATTATAAGACATATTTTTCTAAGTCATATTTTTTTCTAAAAACCAAGTGCAAATAATTTGTCTACAGGGCCGTGGGGGTCACGTCTAATACATATTTGCTTCACATTTAGGCCCTACGGCTCAAACGAAACGCTTAAAGTCACCTCTAGGTCGCGGACACCTGGTGTCCCCCGCGGCTCTAACGGAACAATCGCATGTCGACTACATGGTGTCCCCCATGGCCCAAACAGAAAAACTTAAAAATCAAGGCGGCGTTTAACGTGTTAAACTATAAAATACATATATCGAAATTCATATCATACGCATCCTACTAAATGCGCGGATTTATCAATGAATTCGTAGCTTTCCTTAGCGGCCGATAGGTAGTCGCCGCACTTGCCGTCGGCCTCTTTGATATCCTTTCGCAGGCGCACAAGCCGCTCGCGCATCCCCCGCCCACCCGCGTGGTCAATGCTACTAAGCAAATATTCCCGGGTATGGCTTCTGTTCCACTTACACAACACACCATATTTTTATCGAGACGGTAATTTTTTTATAAACCAGTATAGATTGCTAAAAACATAACCCTTCCTTTTGGCTTTGCCGTAGTTAGGTAAAAAAACGTAAGTAGTCAACGGCTTTCATCTAGCTTGTTGTTAGTTTGTACAGTTAAACTGTACCCTATCACCTACTTTTAATAAGTGGTAATCATTATGCGTGCACTTGTTACAACAACAAACTTTACAAATGACTCATATTAGGTCAAATAGTTAACTGTCTCCATTGGATGTTATCCTATATCTTTCTCCCTCCCTCAACATTCCTCTCTTTCATGCTAACTATCTCAATGAAGACATCAAGCTCAGTCTGTTTCATACTCAATAAGTAATAAGTGTAACGGATCGTTTTATATCACTTACGAAACGGAAATTTTGAGACAACAAATTAACGAATGACTTCTGAAAGTTCATTCTGTATTTAAGAGCAAAGTACAAGAAGAACATGTAACACAGCACAGCAATTGTGCGGAAATCAGTTGTCATGGCATGGGCATGTGATGCGGCGGAATGAGGGAAATGTCGTGAGGAATGTTTTGAGTATGAATAGCTATAAGAGTAGGGGAAGACCAAAGAAACGATGGATGGACTGTGTGGAAGATGATATGGATAGAAAGGGAGTGACTACCGAGATGACGGCTGATAGAGAAGTGTGGAAGAAAGGGACATGTTGCGCTGAACACAGATAAATTTGGATAATGGCAGGAGAATAATTATGAGTTTAAGAGGAACATAGCATTATTAGTAAATAAAGATACACTACATACTCGTTCATAAAGTCACGGCTCCTTCCCATTGGAGTAGGCGGAAACCACAGAACACCATCTACTACCATCCGACCGTTTACGTTCATACATAGTCGTACACGCACGAAAGACGCACTATTCTTAACTGAAACAACTAAGATAGATAAGTTACAAGAATTCGTCAAACTCAATGCTTAAACGACAGATAATTAAAGACAATGTACTTAGATATTAACAAGATAATTAATTTTTCCTAGAGATTATTCATCGAGTGTCCTACTTTTCTACGTAATTCATCTTTTAACAAGAAATGGATAAGGCTGATTATGTCATGTAGCTGATTAGATAAGAAAATACCATGCGTATAGATTATAGATGGTATTTCAGAAGCAGAGCAGCGATGCGGTGTTCAGGTTTAAAGGGTATCGTTGTAGTTACAGGCACATGAGACATTTGTCTGTAGGATGTCAACGCAATATCGATTTCTCTGGTATTGCAGCTTCCCACCAGCACGCGTGGTATGCCAACCATAGAAACGGGTTTTCTACCGGTTTTGTCGACGGAAGAATAGAGAAAATCACAGATTGTCATTGTTTATCTGTCATTTTGTCTATTCTTCCGTCGACAAAACCCGTTTCTATAGTGGTCATGCTAAGCGTGCTGGAAGGGCGCCTGCTTGATTGTTGCAATAAGATAAAAAGGACAATATAGGTAAACAGAAAACTATAAAATAACTCACGCCTATTACCATGGGTGGCATAAAAACTCTGACACCAAGTTATTCACTAACCAAACGACAGAGAAGAAGGCCTCACATTGGTTTGTTCAAAATTCTCGACAGAAAAATACTTCTATTGAGAATGTTTTAAACTTTCATAATTTTTGTAAAAGATGTGAAAATATTTAAGACTCCTAGAAAATTCCTGAGTACTTCAAAAGTTCGATACTTTTACATATTTTTTACAGTTTAGGTACATAGTTAAATACCTTTATTAATATCGTTTAGTAAAGAAGTTTGGCATGGTCTATGGTATGGCTTTGTCTATGGTAGCTGAACATTAGAGACAATGCAGAGATTATGTACGTAAGTAATTTTGCTGATGTTGTGTGTTCGATCGAAGTTCGAACCCAGCTCGTTACAAATTAGGTACAAACATTTTTGGATGATGTGTATTACAAGCTCTGGTGAATTTATAAAAAAATCCGGGTCTCCAAGTTTTGCTAAAAGAGAGACAAGTTTAACAAAATCTGGACAAAATCGAAGCCAAAATCAAGTTTTCTATATAAAACGCAAGTCGGGTATTTTTCTCAAAAAATTACCCTAGAAAAATTAAGGAATACCACAAAAAAAAAATTGGCGTAATTTAAAAAGACACTAACATAATCAGGCTATAACCTTATGCTTTCCCGCCCCGCCCAGAGCGGGAGAAGTTATTTAATAAATTCAAACACTCAAAAAAAAAAAAAAAAGTTATAATGTTCCCACTACTGGGACACAGGCCTCCTCTCTGTGAGTGGGAGTGGGCTTTAATCCACCACGCGGGCCCTGTGCTGGTTGGTAGATGTCACGTCTAAAAATTTTTGGTTCTAGGACATGGCGATTTCCTCACAATGTTTTCCTTCACCGTTTTGGGAGCAGCGGTGATGAAATAATTTTCACAAAGTAAAACACCTATCTGGGTTTGAACCTACGACCTACTCGTAAGTCGCGACTGTTACCACTGGACCACCACTGCTCTCAACAAAGACACAATAATAAATAAAAAATTAACACAACAAAATTAACGTCTTACACGTTAAAATATATACATATTTCAGTGTCTGTAATTTTCAAGGTATTCTTCAGGCATCCTTCAGCATAACCTACTTTGTATAATCCGTGTACATAAGCAGTACATACTTATATATTTATGTACATAGCAACCGTGTCTTTACACTGCCGACAGTAAACTAATTTACATGTAAAGGAGATGCCGATGAGTCGCCCGGCTTATCTTCAGCACATTACAGGTGTATAAGTAGGTATTATACATGTATACTTGCTTAGCATTCAATCTGTAGTCCCACACTATATCAATTCAATCTATATCCAATCTGCCTAGCCTTTTCCGATCTATGTTGGGGTCGGCTTCCAATCTAACCGGATGCAGCTGGATACCAGTATTTTACATGGAGCGACTGCCTATCTGACCTCCACAACACAGTTACTAGGACTGTTTGTCAGACTTTCTGGTTTCTGACCGTAAGCAGATCAAAGATCTGAATGACAGCCGGGGCCAACTGATTAACGTGCTTTCCAATTTAAGGCACGGGGAGGTGTCGCTATATTTTGGATGGTCATCCATCCACGGACCGACCTACGCAAGCGTTGCTTAACCTTGACGATCTCATGCAGCTGTTATTATTTAGCTACGAGCCCCTCATTTAACCATGACCCCTGCAAATCAATCTATATTGTGAGGGAGATACACTTCCGCAGTTTCTACATAGCATGCATCTTTGGTCAGCAATGCCGGGAAAAGCCGTGTTAAGTTTGTTTAGATGTTAACCTATGCATGTCCTAGAACCAGAAAGTTAAGGATCGGTGACATTTTTAAATCTGTAGTGGGCTCGCGTGGCTCACTCCGTCTCACAGAAAGAAGGCCTGTGTGATCCTGTGACCCGGCACTACCCAGCATTATGACACAGTTACAGGCTAATTATGATGTTATGTACCATATGCTTCCGTGTTATACCTCTTGTCTGATACATTTTGTTTAGAATGGAATAAGAATAATTTTTATTAAAAGCAAAATAAGGGTCACAGAATATGTATTACAACCAAAACATTTTGGTTTTCTTAGAAATTTATAACAAAATGAGCACTTTCCAGACTTCAATACTCAATACTTTATTTGCATTCCACAATGTGTACTTAGGTGGTAAATTAAAATTATATGTGATCATTATGGACCCCGTCGGGCACAGCATAGTAGGAGAGAGGAAGCTTTGAAAAAATCAACTTAAATTATCAGTCTTCTGAACAAAATTCAATATTATTAAATTTACATTAATAGTTTACTGTTCTTATTAATACTTATTAAATTATGTTAGCATTTATATTTTATCGTTTAAATATTCGTTTATACTATAATAGCATTTAGTTATTAAAAATTGTTTTAGTTTTTTTATAAATATATTCAATTTATCTTCTTTTTTTAATAATTCTGGTAGTTGGTTAAGTATATATTTTTATGGACATTACATAGGGGCTTGTAGAATTTATTTTTAGCCGAGAAGTTCGTATGTTTAATCTTGATTTATGTCGGAGTGTGTAACGTGATTGTATATCTTCGCGTTTGGTATAAAATTCTTGATACTTACGAACAAATTTGCAAGTCTCTAATATGTATATACTGGAGAGGGTTAAAATATTATAATTTTGGAAGTGAGGTTTGCAGCTGTCAGTTTGGTCGATATTTACTAGGATTCTAACTAATTTTTTTTGAAGGGTGAAAAGTGTTGGTGCATTCGTGCTATTTCCCCAAAGGGTAACGCCGTAGCTCAGCCATGCATAAGCCTACGTATAGTAGGTGGTGACTTACTGCAGTAGGCTATACATAGGTTTGTCCCGCAGGAAGCTTACCTATAAGATTAAACAAATTAAGAATTATTACTAAATATAAATTTATTTAGGTAATTATACAAACCTAGATAAAAAATAGGTCTATTTAGAACATTTAATGCTAATATTTATAACGAAAATTATGAGAGCAAAACACATTACAGTAGTCTTAGGAAATTCTTCGTACTATCTATGTCATGTTAGAGGCCACTTCCCTCCAAAAGTTGATGGCGTATCCTGGTCTGTTAAAAGAACATCTCTCTCTACGTATTATCGTAGCTACGTCTAATCTATTAATTCCTTGGTAATTTTTGTTTTTGCTTCATGAAGCGATAAGTTTCTTAACCTGCAAATATGAGAGAAGAAGTAAAAACATAAATAAATATCATCAAAAGCAGTGAGCATTGTCATTAGTTTATACCAACAAGTTTATTTCAAAAGACAATTCCTTGTTTATACACTATACACTGAACCCGGGAACAAACAAACACAGCCCAGTTTACATGGGCTTATCACAATGTTAGTCATGAAAGAAATATGTAGAGAGACACTGTTTTTAGTGTTCCGACCTTCTATCAACAATAGAAATTTCGACAAAACTGGCCAACTCGAAAAACTTAGTCTTTTGTAACTCTGGGAAACTGTTCAATGCTCGTGTCTTCTCTGTATAAGAACAGGCCTTTGCAGCCCCTTAAGTCTTTGCCCTACAATGGGACAATCATAGCATTTGTAGCCTAATTTACTCCTTCTAACATCAGCTATCTGCCAGTGAAAGTCCTGCCAAAATCGATCAAGCCGTTTCGGAGATTAGCGGGAACAAACAGACAGACATACAGACAGACGAAAATAAAAATAAATGTTTTTCATTATAAGAACCTTAATTATATATGTACTTTCATATCCATTCAGTAAAAAGCTGTTATTTTGACACTACAAACAGACACCTGAATTTAATTAATTTGAATGTATTAAAAAATTTTTAGGGTTATTTATTTTAGAAGTATGTATGTAAGTTTATTCTCATATTGTATGTTTATAGTTAAATTAGCGAATAATTAAGTGTTTTTATTTTATGTATATTATTTTCTCTTCTAATCTTACACACGTTGTCTACATCTCTTTAACTACTTTCCTATCGCAGGTATGCTGGAAGAGATTTCTTTAGAAATAAGCATCACCTTTGTACGTTTTTTCTGTTCCTTTCTTCTTGTCTATTTATAATGTGTGTACATAAACTGTTAAATAAATAAATAAATAATAAATAAAAAAGTTTTTTTTTATGTTAAAAGTCAAAGTCAAACAATTTATTTCAATTAGGCACATAAAAGGCACTTATGAACGTAAATTTTACAAAAAATAGAATTGATTCTAGTCGCCCCTTCAAAAAGGTAGTTTTCGTATGGTGAAGAATGGGCAAGAAACTCCACCGTTACTCTTTTAAAATGTTTTTACAATATTTTGTATACATTAATTAATATAATTATGTGTTATGACAATGCATCTAGAATAAGATTAATATAAGATGGGTAAAAAAGAATGAAAAATAAAGCAATTACAGATAAATTAATTATGTGATACATGGTGCTCACATATTTACAAACATTGTAAAATTATACGATATTCCTAACATTTTAACAAGTAGTACCGTGTATACTTTCATAATGATATGCTTCATTTACTCGTAGTAAAAAGCAGTTATTTTTTCAAACAGACATTTCAATTTTATTTATTTGCTATAGATATCGTTACGAACTATGTTTTAGGATCATTATAATGTGTTCAAAAATATTTGCCTGTCAGAAAGGTAGCAGTAGCAATCTGCAAGCGAGTGGGCCTGACTGCGCAAGGTTCGCCGCACGTTTCAGAATGACTTGTGAAGGCTATTTTAATAATTAATAAATACACTATTCTTAATGCACTCTTCAGACAATAAACGCTACCAGGAATATAGCTTACGTTATGGTGGATCTGCAGTAAGAGAGATGTATTAATGATTCTAATAATTATTATTCTGTAAATATATATCTGTTATAGTCGCGAATCATATTACGATCAAGATACAACCTGACACTGACCTGCAAATTGCAAAAAACGTAAGAAAATTTGAATATCGCGTCCTACAACTATAGATCCACCTTAATACATAAAAATAAAATTTATTTCTCCGCTCAGTTAGTTTTAATCATAATCTGGCAGTTTGGGTACTTTATGCGGCTAACCCAAATGTCCTTTCTTTCATTGATGTAAATCGATACTTTCTTATTGTTCGTCGAGTCGTTGAGCTCCTTACGTCCTAAGTTGAGCTACACGATTACTGACAAATGCGTGTAATGCAGCGACTGTACAGGTCTACTCATATATGTATGGTTCTTTCCTCAAAATACCATCTTAGACATAAATCTGCGTGGTCCTCATGTCTGGACTTTAAAAGAGACTACGAGTTCTGTGGTTGATGGGGTCTTTCTCGTCAAAGTTGTCAGTTACGAAACACCGAACTCATCTAGTTTTAAACCATCATTTTATGTTGACACACGTTAACAGAAAATTATGGTTTAAAACTGGATGAGTTGTTGGTAAATTGGTTAAAAAAAACACGTTTGTGTAAAAGGGTTTTGGTTTTTTAATTTCCATTTTACAGATATTATAAATATAATTTATCTTCATTTATGCCCAGCCTATCAAAATGCCCTTTAATCCAAATCTTCAAGGCAACAAAACGAATGATAATAAAACAAACGACATAATAATGAACACGTAAGATGAGGATCGCTCTCACGTTCTTGTTGCATATCAATCATCTCTGGTTACAGTATCCGACACATTTCGCTTATTACAAACATTTGTCAAAGGAGACTTTACTTCGATATTATATAATATAATAGGCAGCTTTAAAAACAGCTCATAGAAGTAATAACAGCCGCACGGTTCTATCCATCAGGTTAAGCTACGCTTACCGGGTTGGTCCGTGGATGGGTGACCATCTTTACATACAGACTCCCTCCGTGCTTCGGAAACCTCGTTAAGCCCGGCTGTCATTGGATCTTTGACAGTCGTTACGGGTCGTCAGAAGACCGAAAGTCGGACAATCAGTCTTACCAAGGGGTATCGTATTACCCCGTTACTGGGTTGTGGAGGTCAGATAGGCAGTCGCTCCATGTAAAATACTAGTATTCAGCTGTATCTGGTTAGACTGGAAGCCGACCCCAACATAGTTGGGAAAAGGCTAGGCAGATTGATTTATAAGCAGCTTTAAAAACCGTGAAAGAAAACAACCTGAAAAAATGTCTTGGGAACAAAATGTTTACTGTGACGTCCACCTACCCGCAACTTAGGAACATGCCGTCCTGGAATGATAGATGGACCATCAATTACGGTCACTTTCTTTGAAAGGCCAAATTTTTACTCGTAGAAAATTTGATAAATCATCACCATCCTCGTATCCTAATCCTTATAAATGTATATTTTGAGGTCGGAGCAGGATATATTTTTCTTCCACAAATCGATATTAGCTCTCATCTAGGTAACTTTTTCCAGCCATAATTATGTTTTAAATGAAATGAAATGGAATTGTTTATTCTGTAAATACGATATCACTTTTACGCGTCATATTAAAAAAATATTGTTTGTATTTTGTGTTTCACTAACTGTGTCCAAATAAACGTTTTCTTTCTTACTTTTTTCCTATCTGACTACTCTGAGAAGAAAGGCCGAAACAAACTCAGAGGTCACAGTCTCTTTTAAAGTCCAAACATAATCTTGGTCACGTCATATGAGGACCATGTAGATTAGTGTCTGAAATGGTCTTTTCCCCACAGTCCATCCATCGTTTCTTTAGTCTTCCCCTACTCATATTCACACTCAAAATTTTTCGCTTCTACCGATTAATATACCCATATAATAATATTACAACCAATACCTTAATAGTTATTCATGTACTATGGAAACTTTCAAAGCACCGATTTTATGCAAACCCAGATATCAATTTTTTATCGGCCGGCCTCATTCCATGGTTCCGTTCCATCGTAACATCATGATAACGTAATGGATGTGTCAGCTGCGTTGTTTGACGGTTCAATAAAAGTAAGTTTAGTTCATCGACACCTGTCATCCATGGAGGAAATGGATGTTGAGTACCAGTCATCCTTTACGGGTGAGGTAGGATGTGTTCACTCACGCAACTTTCATGGATATTGCAACCATAGTGAAAAAGTTCCTCTGACCATCGATAGCGTGGACCTTGGTCCTAAAGGTACCATTCCGTACCCGACCGCAGGAGACAACTGCAGGCGACGTGTCGCGGCGTCATATCGCTGCAGTCATAATTCCGAACCCGACCGAAGGCGGCAGCAGCCCTTATGACAGTCGGTAGATAGAAGATAGAAAAACATGTTATCGCTCAAGCGTTGACGGCACGACTGGTCTGCGGTCGGGCTGCACGAGTAGCCTGTCGCTCGCCCGTAGCTGCTAACGACGTGTCGCTAGCTACGGAAGGTATTTTATAGAAATTTATAGAAACCAGTCGTGTCGCGGCGACACGACTATCACTTACCTAGTGATTATAGATCTATTTTGTTTTATTTTTTCTTTATTATTAGAGTTAATTATCTTTTTGTATGCACGTGTTTCTTTGACAAATAAACCTGCGATACTTTTCTTTCTATAACGTTTTTTCATCACTACAAACATTAAGTTTATCAACTTTCTTCTACTTCTTGTTTTATTATTGACAGCCTAGGGAGCATTCAAGTATTACGTAACGCAATTTGGGGGGGAGGGGGGTCTCGTAAAACGTTACGATGCGTTACAGGGGCGGGAGGGGGTCTTTCTTACAAGACGTTACGTAACATTGTTTCTTTTTTTTAATAAAAATTTAGGGAATTAAAACTATACCAAGGACAAAAACTATAATATAACTTTTAGCGCCTTTAGGGTAAAAATGGTCACTTTAGTGTTATACGTAACGTTTAGAGAGGGGGAGGGGGGGTACAGAAAAACGTTACGGTGCGTTACAAGGGGGGGAGGGGGAGTCTAAAATCTTCAAAAATTGCGTTACGTAATACTTGAATGTTCCCCTATCTACTTGGTCTAGTAATAGCAAGCGTGACTGCTAAGCTTGAGGTTCTAGGTTGGATATTCTGGGTTGCTGTTTCCATTAAGAAGTTGTCAGTAGCAGCCGCGAGATTGGGTTTATTTGCTTGGTTGGTGACAGTAGGGTCGATCCCTTATATATATATGGATTGTGTGGTGGGTGTACTAATAATAGGAAGACCGCTGTGTTCCTCTCCAAGGACAATTATACTTATGAGACGAGAATACCGCTTTAGAGCGACATCTGTTTTCAAGAACAGTAACAACAAAAAATAATATTCCCACCATATCGCTCCTTCTTTTTAGTTAGGTAGTTCACTACGTAGTTCAGTGCTACATCCACAGATGGCGTTACTAGTATGACCACGTGTGAAAATAATGTCAAATTATAGTTTGTTTTGGTTAGCGCCAGTCTCATGTTTTATTATCAAAACGTGTCGTTTGATTTCATATCAGTCTGCTTCTTACGCACTGTGTATTTTGTCGTGTCACTCGGTAAGTTTAATTTGCATTATCAGTCTATTAATTTCTCAGTTCTTAACAAACAACTCGTGACTATATCTTTTGTCTGTTGACCCGATTGTTATTGTTATTTCCGAGTTATTTCCCTCAAGAAACTAATCGCTGAATGGTGCAATATTGTTTAGGTACAAAATCGTCATAGGTCTGTTAGTTTCTTATTTCGTGATTGGTTTCTGGGCAGATTTGGCTGGTTGCTCGGTGTGTTATCATCTGTGTTGTACCTAAACCGGCGTCAGACAAAAAGGTTCTGTTAGTTTACTATGTAGTAGTAGCTAACGTAAGGTAGATAAACACCTACCTGCTTGCATAATAAGTAATCTATAGGTAGGTACTTACTTGATTAATGCATAGAACTTGATTGATCAAACCGGCCCGAAACTATAAATGTAACAGCTATTTCAGCCCATTAAACACAATAAACAAAAATGCACATAGCTTTGACACTAAAACCTCAGTCTAATACACAGTCAGTGGGTTTATGTACTTACCTACTTAATTATACTGTGCTAAGACGAATCGTGATAGCAAATACTTAGTAGTTAGCAGTACGGCGTAATGTAGAGAAGGTATTCAAAATCCAGTTATAAGTAACTATAGGATCATTTCGATTCTCAATAGCCCTAAAAAATTGTCTTCAGTACATTAATCAACCCAATTACTAAGTACAAAGCCCCATTTACACGGTGCAAGTGTATTGCCTTAGGTATACTTACCAAAAAAAAAAACAGCAATTGACTGGCACCGTCTAAACAACACGTACAATTGTTGCACGATACGGGCATGCAAGTTGCCGTTAAAAACTGGTAAAGGTGTAAACACCACAATAAAATCACATTACTTGAATCAATTGTACAAGGACGTACAGCTTTGTATTTAGACGAGGCAAAACTTGCATGCAATAATTACCTCGCAATAATTGCCTTGGTGTAACAGAAGTCGCATGCAATTATTGAATGGCAAAACTTGCATTCAACTATTGCATGCCATTTTATGGAAATTGCACGCCCGTAAACACGCATATATGGCAAGAATTTAAACGTGCTTTATGGCATGCGAATATAGCTCTTGAATGTTCCAGAAACTTACATTGTGTAAATGAGGTTTTGAAGTCGTTAAATCTACGATAATTTACCTAAATCCCATCATAATTTCTTATTTGACCTAAAAACCTTAATTATGGGACCATATTTCAAAAGTAACTGCATCCATCATCATCGCTGATAGATTTATGCCCAATTAAAACCTGTGCTCATAGCCGACCTATCGACTTACCCAATAAATTATATTGTCCGATATTAAAGCCCTAATACATTGGAATTTAGAGCAAATATGTTTAGTAAGCTTGGTGACCGACATTATGTCGAAATAGTTTCCACGATCCCGAGACAATCGATGCTTAAGTTTAAGTTCATTTTGGTAATCGGTCGAGTGCATCATGCACCCTAATAGCATAACACAAAATCAGAAGGATTTGGAAGGAAACTCCTAATTCCTCTGTTCGGCAACGTAAATAACGCAATTAATGAAAGGCATTGCAATTGTTACTTTTAGTGTGTTACGCAATTACAGCGCTCGTCATCCTTTCGGTGCATCCTCCGGAGAGTGAGCCCCAATATGCGCCCCGATTCCATTCCTTCCCGTTCAGTCACTTTGCTGATTGGCTGTATTTTTACCACGTTCTTTCACTGTTTGTACCAACACGAGAAAGAATATAGGTACACTGTATGAATTTTTGTCACCATATCTATATACCAACGAATAGCCATGATTTGTATGGGAACCTTGCAAATCTTCAATGAAGGAAGCCGCTTGGCACAGGCATAGAAACTCAAAAAAAAAACTCAAAGCATTTATTTCAAATAAACCAATTACAGGTACTGTTACTATACTGTTTCTTCTTTTTATCGTCGCAAAACGGCGGACATTGGAGTATAGAGCAAGGATCTTATAACAGAGTTCTTGGCAATATACAAGTCTCATGCAAAAATTTAAGGGAAAATTCCTAAGAAAAAGTCAAGTTTTTGCAAGGATAACGGAATGCCTCAAACTAACCAAGATTTTGTTTTTCTCTCTATTTCTTTATCCATATCGATCTACTTTTTTCTTATTTTAATCACGCTTAGACCAGCGAACATAACTGCTTGTGTAATATTCCTTCTTTTGTAATTTTTTTTAGAACACTAGTCATATGAACGTACGTTTAACAAAACCGCGTGATTTTCATACACTCCAGGTCGCGGAAGTTTCCCATACTGAATCACGCGCGATAAGCCTTTATACGACGCTCTTTCGTCTCTGAATAAAAATACAGGAGTAATAGCGCGCGAAAGTGTCGACGCACATAAAAATGGATAAAAACAATCAGTCACGATTGCGCGTGCAAGCTTTACCGCCTTCAATCGCGCACACTCTGATCGCGAGTGAAAGCACATGTCGTGTAAAGGCAGCTATTGCCTACCATAATAATTATTTTAACAATATGCTTCAGATAACAAAATAATACAGGCTTTGGCATGTGCTCTTTGCAGCAAAATTTTATATGTACCTAATAGCCCCAAACAATTTTTCAGTCGAAAACGTAGCCTTCAGTTGGTATAACGAAACAGCTGACACTCGGACATATCTGATTATTATTCGTGGAGGCTCTTTCAAGTTCCTAATACTACTAATGTAGCTGATTAGCCACTAATTTAAAAGGCAATAATTGATCTTCCAGAACTGCAAAATGTCGAAGATAGCGCCGAATCCAGCTAAAGCGCTGCTAAGGACTGAGATAGCAGCTCGCATTGCAGCATTGACCACTGAAGACAAAAACCGACAATCAGAGCTAGTGTACGACAAGGTAAGCCTTGACTGAAGACAAGAGCAGTGGTAGCTCAGTGGTTCGAACCAAAGCAAGCGCTTAGCTTTGTGTAAATAATTTCATCAATTCTCAAAACGGTGCAGGAAAACATCGTGAGGAAATTGGTTTGTCCTAGAACCAAAAATTCGAAGACATGTGACGTCTACCAACACGCACTGGGCGCGCGTGGTAGATTGCAGCCCACTCCCTCTCGAAGAGAGGAGGCCTGTGTCCCAGCAGTCTGTCAGTCGGTCTGTCCGTCGAATCATACTAGGAAATTATCATTTCAAAGTTCTTTTCGGAATCGGTAAGGAGGACTATATATTATTAATATATAAATTTTATTACTTGTGTCGATATGTACCTGTCTACGCAAAACCACCACTTTTTGTGACAAAATTATCACAATCTTCCAGGTAATCAACCATCCCTTTTACAAATCAGCGAAACGCATAGCTCTATACATGAGCACAGACCAGGAGATCAACACAGCCCCCATCATCAGCCACATCAACGCACGAGGGGCATCAGCCTTCGTCCCACAGTACGCTGGTGGCGTGATGAAGATGCTGCTCCTCGAGACTGATGATGAGAAGAACATGTTCGTTACTAGACATGGTATTGCTCAGCACTCGAAAGATCAGAAGAGAGAAAATGCTATTGAGTCAGGTTGGTTCATAGGCTTGCCTTACAGAATTCTACATCAAACATCACCGGGAAATAATCTGAGCTAGTACTGAGAAACTCCTAAAGCAAATCACGACACTACAATACAACTATTCACAATCAGTCGACAGGCTACGTCTCGAAAATGACACATTTCGACAACCTGACTTGCCTTGCCACCGACAGCAAACAGCTGTCGGAAGAATAGCGGTCGTCTATTTGAATTAAACTGACAAAATTTTCGGGTTTTGGATTTGTGAACAGCGTTTAGACGACTCTTTCGATAACATTGATTGATGTTTGATTCGGTAAGTGTCTCGAATGGTTGTGAATAGCAGGCTATGCTGTAGCATTATAATCTACTTCTAACTTAAGAACTCGAAGAACGAACATCCCTTTAAATACAAAGTGGCATTTAATTTTCTTTTTTTCACCACAACTGGAAAGCTCTTTGCCTCTTCTCACCTGACGGTAAGTGATGATCAGGCCGAAGGTTGTAGTGCCCTTCACCCGGAATCCTGAACCACAGAGGTACTGGCTACTTTACCTCTAACTGTCGAAACACAACAATGCTGTTAACATTGTTGTTATAGCGTCAGACTTAGATAAGACGGTGGTAGCTAGCTAGGCGGACTTAGAACAAACCCTACCACCAACCAAACTGAGCGGAAACTAAAACTTTTTTTTAATTTTAACACCACGCTGCCAAAATATATCTACAATCTATCCTTGCCTTTCGTTATTTTTGTTTCTACGGTGATCATGCTACGCGTTCTGAGGATCGAATCCAGGATTCAACGTTGAGCAGCCGCGCCTGCAGTGATACATTACAAATGTTGATCGTTTAACATTTCACAATCACTGTGGAGTTATAGCTAGTTTAATAAAATTGCAAATTTCTTCTGTTGAACTAGGGCTTGCCATTTCTAACTACGAAAAATTCTCTATTTTTCAGGAGGTCTGGACCTGGTCATAGCCCCAGGAGTGGCGTTCTCCAAGTCTGGTGACAGATGCGGCCACGGTGGCGGCTATTATGACAAGTTCCTCGCTAATCTCAGGAGTAACCCCGAAACTGCACCCAAGGTACGTTCGTTCTCTATCTTTTTCCTTTCTGTTTCACTGTTTTGGCGATCACCACGGCTAAATATTGAAACAAGCTGTATTCCGCCCCCTTAGCACGGAACTACCCTTCTGCCTCAAAATTATGTACGAATACATCGACAAGAATTAACTTAATTGTCTGTAATGTTTTGTTCCTTATTCTATACAAATAATAAATAGAAGAAAATTTGTGAGTTTATATGTAGGGGTAATCCTAAGAACTACTGATCAGATTCAGTTTTTTTTTTCACTAATGCAACAAAACAACCCAGGCAGCACATTAGCGGAAATAACATCCATAAATATGCTATATTACAGCCATGTACGCACGGCTACACATCAAGCTATACATTCCCAGTATAAGCTGACCTCACATTGTACGGAAATCCTATACAATGCGAGATCAGCATAAACTGGAAACGTATAGCTTGATGTGTAGCCGTGTGTACTAACGGATGAGATGATTTTTGAGACTGTATTAGGGGTGATATCTACGCTGTTAAACAGCGCAGCTGACTAATGACTCCATAATGGAGAAAAAAACAACAAAACTACTTACTAGATCCTCTCCACCTACAGTTATTGTTCACGTAATCAAGTAAACGCGACAAGGATCTTTTGGCGCGTTGCCAAAATCGGAACTAACGTCGCCATCTTGTTTTGTCTATACAGTTTCTGTGCCAAAAATGCCAAATGTCAATTTCATTCAGGCGCCAAAAGATCCTTGTTGCAGTAACTTATCCATAGTATTATCCTTATCTTTATTTCTCAGGTCGTGGCAGTAGCATTCTCGTGCCAAGTGGTAGACGATGTGCCGACCAACGAACAGGACCAGAAAGTAGATGCCGTCTTATTCCCCGAATAAACGATAATTGCAAGTCTTACTTACCACGTCATTCATATAGAGGCGTAAGTCTCCCGGGAGTCTCGCAACAATAGATACCTAATGAATTTATCTTTATGTCGATGCTTGCAATATTTAGGTAGGTATCTACGCAACTTTCCTACTATGTTTAATTCTAATTTGTATTAACCATGTTTGTACCAAATGATATTTTTAGGCAGTAACTGTTATCTTGTACTAATTTTAAATAAAAAGCCAAATAAATTATTTAAGTATTTTGTTTATTTATTTATACTGAAAAAATACATTTGCACTTTGTGCGGACATTTAAAATGGTCACTAATACAGATTACGAAAGTCGATTACTTATAAAAATATAGATACTTAAAGGTACAATAATCACATTTATTCTGATCACATTATTTCAATTTAAATAAAAAAGGCCACAATACAAGAAATTTTAACATGGCAATACTTAGTGTTGTGTTCTGCTGGCTTTATTATTATGTGATAGAATGGTAACGTTTAACAATAGCCTAGATCTAGAAAAAAGCTTAAATTGGCCATCCAGCCAGCAGAATAATTTGTGTTATGGCAAGTTTTATGTGTAGGAAATTGAATTATACTCGTATATATAAAAAATACAGTCCAATAACTTCGAATCTTACCAAGGGGTATTCGGGTTGTGGGTGGATAGCAGTCGCTCCCTGTAAATATGTAAGTACTGGTATTCAGCTGCATTCTGTAAGACTGGAAGCTGACCCCGACATAGTTGGAAAAAGGCTTTATAGAGAGATGATGATGATAGATAAACAATACAACATTTAAATGTAGATATTTCGCATTTATTTTGTATGTGGCCATATTACCTTAAAAACTAAACCGACGACAGCTAATTATGGTTTTCATAATATCGAAAGAAAATAAATTGTAAGTATAGGTTTTGTATGGTAGTATTCATATTTTTATGTTTTATGGCACCAACAGAAAAAATACCAATAATAAAGTTAATTTTTAATTTTCGTTCATGATAATTCAATAAAATAGGTATAATCATAGGCTCATAATAAAAAAAAAATCGCATTTGATTTTGATTGAAATAAGAAATTAGTAGGTACGAGTAGTTATTCCTTGTTCACTTTTCCATATATAAAAAAAAAAATGTTATCAAAATGGCGACCCTATACGATTGATCCGCATAGGTACGCCATTCTGATGGAGATTATAACATCAAAAGGTATAACGTATGATAATATAAAAGGTAGGTATAACGTTCAAGCGATTATTTCGAACAAACCACAAATCCTTGGAGTAACTTAATATTTTTAACTAGAACTAAAAATCATATTTAGATAAGCTTCTCCTCTAGTATGAACTATTCGGGAAAATGTAATTTAAAAAAAATTGCCTAAAATTAATATAAAAGTCAAAGAGATTGTATCCCACTATCAAAGTTCATTTTTAACAATATAAACTACATCTATGACAATATAATACAAATATGATAATAAAACTTATTATAGCAAATAGTCTTATCTAAAAAAATACACAATTAATTTATAAAAATATTATCATTCGTGAGCGAGGATATAGAGATTACCAACATTTAAGGTGTACGTGTCTTTTATTTGTAATTTGCAAGGCAATGCGACGATAAAACAGTTTATCCCAAAATATTATTTTCAAGTATTATATTAAATTAATAAAAAAGCGGCCAAATGCGAGTCGGACTCGAACGGTTCCGTACCACCGTATAATTATTTTATTTTTATGATTTGTTGTTATAACAGTCATAGTAGTGCAAACCCCGTGAAAATTTAAAGTCTCTACCTATTATGGTTCAAAAGTTACAGCCCTGTGAAAGACGGACGGACAGTGGTGTCTAAAGGTTATTCGTGTTAAGAGTCGCGGAGCATTGCTGCCGTACTCGGAATGTAATCTCATATAAACGAAAAGAAAGAAAACGAATGGGGACCAGGAGTAACGCGGCAGAACTGCTGCGGCAGCACTGTCGCGTGCAGCAGGGTTCGGAATCGTACCTTTAATAATAGTGTCGTTGGCACCCATTGGATACGGAACCCTAAAGTGGTGGTACCTACGTATAAATAGAGGAGAATCGCATCAGGGGATCAACCTGTACAATTGACATAGCTGTTTTAAAAATCGTATAATATGTTTTACAATATTAGGTAGTTAGTTGTTGAAGTTTAATCCTATACTATTAAACGAGCCTGCAATATTAGTATATATATATATATTTGTAATCACGTTCTCGGAAACGGCTCTAATGATTTCGATGAAAGTTGCAATATAGGGGTTTACGGGGCGAAAAATCGATGTAGCTAGGTCTCATATCTGGGAAAATCTCCGTATTTTCACCCGAGCAGAGCTCGGTCGCCCAAGTACTTAATTCTAAATCAACAACAACAGGCAACAGACATCCAAATTGAGTATTTAATTACCTACATTCCCTTTCTCTCGAATCCTTGAGTTAAAGGAAGAAGAAAAACAGAAGTTATATTTTATTTCATTATTCTTTAGAACAAAGAAAAACATTCTTTCGAATCTTCTAATCAAAATGATTAGGTGTTTAAATCGTGTAGTGTACTTTTAATCAACTTAGGTCATGATCTACTTGTGCGCGAAATATTAATCGAAATCAGATTTAATTTCGCATTTTTAATATAAATATTATAAAAATATAAACATATTATCAAAGGATTTAATTAACATGTGAATTTGAAAGCCTGCCTCTACTGAGCGTTTTCATTTTATTTTCGTTTTATCCTATAACTAAATAGGAAGACACTTAACGTAGATAAATATTATTAATATCGAATGGTCCGAATAGGAAAACGTATTTACAAAATTAACTACTTAAAATTAACTTAAAACTAACTTAAGAGTAACTTAATAAAATTTTCGATAGTGGAATCCAAATCGTTTGCTTTTTAAGCATGATATTTTTAAACGTATCTACATTTTCAAAACAAGAATTCTTAATAGGTACTAAGACAAAATTTACTTACCTATTTTTTTCGCTAAGTTTCATAATTACGATTCCGAAACTACACCATTTTTTTATATTTCAGAATAAAATTTGTAATCGCGAGCTTTCATTTCATAGTATAGCATAGTTTTACAATCCACAACTGTGATAGTAGTACAGTCTGATCAAGTTTACAATGGCTAGCCTGATGGACCGATCACCTTAAAAAAGTGGCAGGCAGAGACTGGACGAGGAAGGCAGAAGGAAGACAGGGTGTTGTGGTGCAGCCTGGGAGAGGCCTATGTCCAGCAGTGAACTGTGATAGGCCGAGTTGATCGATTGATTGAAGTTTACAATAAAACTCACCACGAAAACATGAGGGTAGGAACTCGTATATACATACATACATACATACTAGTGCTTTCTTTACGCAGTAGTTGGTATGCACTCAATATTTGACTGAAGCTGGTCAATATCAAGCGACACGCGAATAACCGCCCGTATATCATATTGGACCTATCCTCAATACCAATATCTGGACAGGTTCTACAGTTCTAAAACCTAGATCCTAAAGTCCCTTTCCACACCTCAAATCTCCGTGTCGTGAATGCTTAAGGATTAGATATGAGTGCCAACATTCCTAGCAGCTTTTGCCGGTGACGCAGGCGCAGGAATTTCAGATATTTCATAAGGAGAAACGTAAAATAGTCAAGGAGTTTGAATACCTAATGTAGACTTTACTTCAAGACCTTAGAATCTCAGGGCACAGAATCCGATTTAATTTGGTGTTTGGTTTTGTTTTGTTGTTTAGCTGTATTTATTCGGAAAAAAGTGTTTTAAAGAAGATGTAGAAATGAAGCTACGAGGATTTGATTCTAGCGGATGAAATAAAGTAGAAAACGTACGCACTGAATTTTAGCGAACGTAAGTCGCTAATGGCCGTTTTCTGATGTGCTCAGATAAACTCTCAATAGCTATTCCTTCGTCAAAGTTATTTAAATCTAAGCGTAATTAGTTACAGTCAGTATAATTATCGAACCAATATTACTATCGAAATTGATAGCTTTGCGGAAATCCATTATAAAATACAATAGACGACGTATATTTATTAACCTAATCCGCTTAACTGTTCTTAAAGAGTCATAAAGAACCCTGTAAGAAATCTACACGTGCTTCACCTCTCAACGAGGTATCCTCAGGATGACGATTGACTTGTTGCGAACCCGGACACGACGTGTTGCCACGTCAAGTGCCGAACGCACTGACGCGCTTGACGTGGCAACACGTTGTGTGTCGAAATTGATTAACTCTGGTTAATACCTTCAGGTTGGCGTAAGTTGAATGATCATTTTTTTTTTAGCAATCAGGTGGACGTGCTGCATCTTTTTCAGCATTTTTGACAGGTGTTCAGAAACAGAGCATGAATCGTCCAGAATCCTAATATTATCAATTGCTCCACGTGATAATTTCCATCTTTCACACGATGGCTTGCAGCAAGTTTTCAGCGTAATACAGCTCCAAAAACTCTCTGTCCTCTCGACATGAGGAGCTCCACGGCTCCTACAGCCGCTAGCAGTAGGAGCAGGGCTAGGATGGCCAGGGCAGCCCTGCAGCGGCGCCGGCGACGCTCGCTGCGGGCCAAGCGGCGGGATAGGGCTTCGCCTCGCGCTCCGTCGAGGGTGAAGAGAGCGCTGGCAGCCTGTGAAGAAAGAAAGGATTGTTAAAAGAGATGTAAAAACACATAGGATGGGTACAATCAGCTTATTAAGACCTCAACCATTCTTAGATCCGTTTCAAAGTACCTGAAATGAAATTGTTTATTCTGTAAATAGGATATCGGAATAACTTTTACACATCACACTAAAAAAATATGATAGATGGAGTAGACATTTATTATCTGACTACCCTTTTTAAGTCCATACATAATCTTGGTCAGGCGATACATGTATGAGAACTAAGAAAAAAGAAATTAATAAAAAATATCCACATATAATTAAAGTAATACAGGGGACATCGACGCGAAAACTGATACCATGGATTCAGTACATGATCCTGAACCAGCGTTTTTTTTTTTTTGGGTGGGAAGTAACTTCAAATAACTTCTCCCGCTCCGGGCCGTGTTCCTTCCGCTGCCTGTGTGCCGGGGCCGCGATATCCCTTTCGGACAAACTCGCAACCCTGGCAAAAAAAAAACTGCTGTTAAAACCGACGAAAAACTTCAACGCTTCAGGATTTCAGGATCATGTACTGAATCCATGGTATCAGTTTTCGCGTCGATGTCCATGCCACCCTGTATAATACTTTACAAAGTAATCATGCCATTTCATTTTCTATACGATACTTACAAACGTCAAAAAATTCTAAATGTATTGGTGACCGAACATACAAAGAGGGAGAAATACGAAGAAAACGAAAGATACATTAAGTCCGCCTGTGTACTTAATACATCCTTGCATAAGGTTTGTGGCGAGATCTACATCGCTACATGCGAATTACGCATCAAATACCTGACGTCACACAAATCCTGCATCGCGCAATTAAAGTTTACCGCGCCAACACGATATACGTATATAACTTTCCTAACATCAATTGTTGGGCAGTTTTCCGCCAGACACGACATCCGTCTGGTCGGAGGATCTTCCCTTTTCTATAGAGCATGAGTGAACTTTACACCCACCTCATGCCTCTAAAGGTTAAAGTAAATAAATAAACTGTAGGTAAATTTAATTGGTTAAAATGGGAGATTGCTTCAATGCTATAGGTAAACGTAGATATGGCTTCAAGATGTTAGGAAAACTCCCATAAAAAGTTATGAGTTATTGTATAATAAGATGTTACACCTTGATAAGGGCCTTACCTCGTTCGAAATTCCGTCTAACCCCAGATTAATTTAATACTGATATTCACTCCGCAAAATCATTTAATTAAAAAGCGACTCTTGCTACGTTACACAATAAACTGCAATTCAGGTCGCACAGCGCTTACATACAGTTATATTTACCTAGAAGTTGGCTCTCTTTCTATCATGTTACTCTTATATCTTCTGACTACGTAACGCTCCCTGAATTGGCCCGACAAGACGAGCCCACCGCGTACATTTTCAAAATTCAAAAGTCATTTATTCAAACTAGGCTGAGAATCAGCACTTTTCGAACGTCAAAATTACATAAGAAAGTCCCCCTAGTGCATTAGCTGGGAAGAAGAAGTAGGGCAACAAACTCCCCAGCA
Source organism: Agrochola lota (assembly GCA_947364205.1). Lineage (NCBI taxonomy): Eukaryota > Metazoa > Arthropoda > Insecta > Lepidoptera > Noctuidae > Agrochola > Agrochola lota. The sequence continues at coordinate 4,794,162 of OX376230.1, read as the reverse complement.
GCACAGCTGTCTGTTCAGTTAGAAAAAAAAAAAACGATATATCAGTATGCAAAATAAATTAAATTACGCAACACAAAACATAATTTAAATTATTAGCCATATGTCAGCTAGTACACGCCAATATACCGAACAAAATCATCGAGAACGATACTCAGGCCGAAATAAAAAACTAAACGTAAACAGCACTTAATATCTAAATAAAAAGCCTCCAGGCATAAAGGGCGTGCCCGCTTACATATAGTTGTAACTGGAAGTTATAAATGATAAACTAGGACCATCGATGTAAAATAAATAAACAAAGAGTTAATTACTAATAACAATAAATAATATGATCAGTTGTCGAGGTCACTAGCTAACCACATATTGCAATACAACTCATAAAAATAAAACATTGTGATGAGTAGATTTTGTCAACAATAAATTAAAGTTAAATTAAAATAACTTGACTTAAAAAGTCAAATAAAATAAACAATTATATAAACTCATATAACTTGTCAGTGCGTAAGCTGGAGAAAGAACATAAACATTGTCTTGAGTTAATCACAGCGACCAACAATTCTTATCATTTAAGTAGTCGTTGATAGAATAGTATGCCTTTGAACAAAGCTTGGATTTTACTTTCGTTTTAAACGCATTAAAAGGCAAATCTAGCAAAGAAGAGGGTAGCTTGTTATAAAAGGTTATATCAAGCCCAACAAATGAGTTATGAACCTTATGAAGCCGGTGAAAGGGAGCTCGTAGTTTGTCCTTATTTCTAGTGTTAACATTGTGAAAATCACTGTTTTTCGTGTATAAGTGTATATTTTGATGTATATATATTGGCGATATTAAGATATTGGCGAAGATGAATTGAGATGCCACCGTGAGGATACCAATATCTTTGAAAAAATCTCTCAGTGAAACTCTGGCACCTAGCTGGTACTTGTAGCTTCATATCTAAAATGCGGAGTGCACATTCTGTACTATTTCGTGGTTTAACCCAAAGAGACCCAGGAGGTTCTAAAAAATTCCATTCTTTTGTTTGGCAGCCCTTTACTTGTTTGCTTTAGGTACGATCGACGAAGTACATATTTACGTATATACCGAAAGGACTATTTCTGCTTGCAACGCTCGGCCGCCGCGCGCCGGGGCGGTAACAAAAGTGGTCATCGTGTTCACGGGATTTTGTTTTCAAACTGCTTAGATATGAAGTTCTTCAATAGTACACCTTCAAAAAGAGGTATGGTAGCTTTTTCTTACCCTGAAACATTCATTATTCTTGACCACTTTATTTATTATGTATTTGTCAATGTTATCTTTAAGTAAATCAGTGCAATAATACATTTATTACCTTTTAAATTAAGTAAACAGATAATTCCGTCAAAATATTTTGATACGACGACGAGCGATTTGAGTCAGTAGGTCAATCAGACAAGTACTTAAAATTTAATAGATGTTGCAAAATAATTACTTTTAATTTATAAGAGTTAACTAATATCGTTAAAAGTTACTTGTGTGCTTTGATCTGTGTGGTTACACATTGCTTTAATGTTCGGAAAGCTCGTCGGTCCGCTAATCCAACTTACTGACCGACAAACCAAATGTTATTTGTCTGTTTCGTTTGTAGACAGCCCCGGTCGATTCACCATAATTATGGCTTTTAAGTTTCGAAGATTCCTCATTGTTCTAATGGTCGCAAGTGCTACTGCTAAGCAAGAGGCCCTGGATTCGATTCCCAGGTCGGGGAAAGTGTTATTGGGTTTTTCCATCTAGAATTTCTCAATAGCAGCCCGGAGTCTAGATTAGTGCCCGGTTTAGCTATAGGCTCACCCCCTATTAGTGGCGAAATGTTGGTGTACTAAAGGTACGCCTCTGCGTAATCCTCCGGAGAAACCAACCGTGATGTTATGTTATGTGTGAAGACTTTGAAACATAAAACAAAATGCATCAAAGGTCCTCTATTGTTTATTATGTGCAAAATAACATACTTTTTAGTTCAGTTGGTGATTTTCCAGGACTTTTAGAAGCGATAGAACTCGTACGGCGCCCTGCTATCTTTGATACTAACATAAAACTTAAAAAAATTGCGTCTCGCAGATGTGAAACATCGAAACTATTTTGTAAAGAAAATATCCATGAAAGGATGGTTAGTTATATAAAGTTAAAAAATATGATATAACAAAATATTAAGCTTGTTTAGAAAGATAAAATTTAAGTATTCTTTATTTAAAAAAACATTTTAATGCCGAACTTTATTTCGTAACTCTGCGAGAGAGTCGCAGAGTTACGAGCACGTGGCGTCGCTGATAGTACCTATGGCGACGTGTCGTCGCACCAACAGCCGGTCTAACCCGCCGTATTAGACGTCTCACATCAAAAACTGCAGTAAAACAAACATTGTTGACTGTACAAAACGACTGTGTGCCACGAAAAACAATTAAAACGAAATAAATTTATAGTTGTAAGCTGGTTGTATAAACAATCTCATAAAAATTGGTAATCTCGTGAGCTATTCCAACAAAGTCTTGAGAAATAGGCAAGGGTGTCAATGAAGTACTTCAAAATAATTACGACTCGTACGTGATTTCAACATACTTGAGTTTGCTTTGTAAAAGTATACCGGATGTGTCGGGAACCAAGGTTTTGAGTAAGGTTATTGAAAGTATGATAAAGGATCAACAGTAAGACTCAGTATATTCTATACGGTAGGTAGAGAGAGGTACATACTACCCGATCAAATCAAGTAAAACTAAAAAGCACATCCAAATATAACTATATAATAAAACATAAATGACATCTAGCTATGTGGTCTAAAATCTCTCTAATGAATGCGGTCAACGAAGATAGAGAGAGACAGTACCTTTGTGCTCCTGTATCTTTACGTATTTTTCTTTATTAAGTGTTTTATGTGTAAATAAATAAATAACAAAAGTTACGCAGTCCATTTGCAATTGGCTGAATTCCTAAAAAAAAATACAGCAATTAATTTCAAAGGTTTACGTTCTCAACAACATTAGGCCAAGCCCACAAATTATCGTCTTGTACCTAAAATTACTACAAGATTAGACAATTTCGATTACCTACGCCACAGTCGGCAATCTTTGACAATAATTGCAGACTTCATTCTCCAATTGCTAAATAGTTTCAAGTTACCACATAGCTTTAATTAAAGAGGCTACAACGAGAAACAGGGCTAAGCATATAGAGCAAGCTAGAAAGCTGAAGCTGACCCGAACACTATGTAGGACTAAAGCTAGGAAGAAAAAGAGAGTCTCAATACAAATGCGAAAATAATGAAATGATAAAATCATACACTTGAACAAATCCAAAGTGTATTAAGTACTAGCTTCTGCTTTCGATTTCGTTGGCGTGAAATTTCTTGTTTTAACATAAAATACATCATATGACAGTCGGCAATACTCGGCTTTCCATTAGTGAAAGAATTTTCGGAATTGGATCAGTAATTCCGACGATTACCACGACGACACGAGGATTACAAACAAACTCACAAATTTTACCTCTATATCATTATAGAGAAGTGGATCATGATATAGGAGAGAAAAAATCTTCAAGGCGCGGAGGCGTCAGATGAGTTTCAAATGGTAATCCATCCAGGACTCGACCGTGGCCAGAGTGACTTAACCTCGTAGATTGATCTGCACGGTAGCTTAGCATTTAATAAGACAGGATTCCTTCCATTGTCATGCACGTCAATTCTAAATCAATCTTATTAATAAATATAAATCTTTGTCCGTTTCATATTGCTCGTGTCTAAGCATAAAATCTGAATATGTACGCAATTATGTATTATGCAATACCATAAATATATATTAGTTTAAATCATCATCATTGAAACCCTTCGTATCTTTATTTGCCATATTTCCCATCTTATATATAAAGTTAAAACGTCTTTTATATATGCCCTTGATGATAATCAAATATTTCATAAGCAAGCAAAGTCGCAAATAAAGGCTAGTTTCAAGTTAAGATCAGATCATCTGTCGTTCAATAATATATTATATTGAATATAATCGTTTGGCTGCAATCGTCATTGTTACATCTGCTTTTACGGTCCGTCACGACTGCATTAACAGAATCTATTAAAATTTATAGCACACTGAATTATTTATTTGCAGCCTTGGATTTATTACTGAAAGGATCATCTAGTAGCTAACTTATATTAATTTGGATTAAGGTTTTGATAGTTATTGACAGACTTATGAATAACATTGATAGCTTAAATGATTTGGCTTTATATGAATAGACAGAGATGTTTCGCTTTGACTTTCAAGCGGTTGGACAGACATTCACAAAGTCAAAATACTTAATTACTTTTAATTCGGATATCAGAGAGGCAAATATGGCCATAGCTATAAGAAGTAGGGGAAGACCAAAGGTACGATGGATGGACTGTGTGGAAGATGATATGGATAGAAAGGGGGTGATTACCGAGATGACGACTGATAGAGAAGTATGAAAGGAAAATACACAACCCCACATATATTGGGATAACGGCACAAGAATAATGACGATGAGAAACAAGTATGGCCTCATGTAGGTACGGCAAAAACTGGAAGAGAAGAACTGAACACCAGGTTAGAATACCTACGAATCAACACCACATGATTCTATTATTTTCTGTCTACTTCGTGTCCATGATATTATTTCCCCAAGCGATTATACGGATGACATATTGAAAGTCATTAGCTAATCTCCGGGCTTACTGGAGGCGTTGAAAAACATAGACAATGAGTAAAGACACTATTGACCTTTAGAGAGCTTAGTGCCAATTGATTGTATTGTTTGCCAAATTATTTGGTACTTGAATAGAAATAGTAATTAGTTAGAAAGAGTACTGTGGTTGGGTTCATTTGAGCCCACATAACTTCAAGGTTAGCTCAAATATAGATGCCACGAAGAGGGCTAAGTTTAAAAGACTCATAGATGATGGTTCAGAAATATCAAATTTCAGAAGATATTATTTGGGTAGAGGATCACCAAAATGTCTTACAAAGAGATGGTTATCACCTGTAAGGGTTAAAGAAAGGTCCAGTCACATACCTACCAATAAAACAGATCGAAGAAGAAAGATCTATTGCCTCATGATGACCAAGTAAAGGTCAAAACAACAATGGAAGCAAAAACCCCCAACGAATGCGCCCAAAGCCAAGCTCAACGGACAAACCTTATTTATTATATAATAAATCATATAAGGTCTGCAGTTATGCAAAACAATTTGTGAACTAATGAGGTAATATGTCAATGTAATACAAAATCTACGTTCTTAGCGTGGGTTTTAGCAAATTGCTAGTAATAATTGTGTGTCTGTTGATGGTCAACATGTACATTTTTCTTGTGTTGTTCCTTTCTTTTGTATGGTCGTACTGGAATGCGGGTATGGGACCTGTTGTATTAAATGTCGACACACCTTTGTTGCGTGGACATTCTTTACATAGGCGGATGGTTTTAGAGCTGGGCGCAGAAGCTTCACTGGAGATTTTAATAAATTAACGTTTGTGTAATAGGGAAGTTGACAAAAAAAAAACCGTCATGTAGATTATTAAAAATTACAAATTACAATGCACACGTATTTTTCCTTTTTTTACGTAGTCAAAAGATTACGGCAATACGTTGAGTAGGCAATGCGTTAAAATATGGCATGAGATCAATGGCCGGTAAATTTTATACTGACCTGTGACGTAGCGAACTTTAATGCGTTTATCTAAACCATTTTTATTCATATTATTATGATAAAGCAAAAAATACGTGTCTAATATTTTTTTATTATCTGACTGACGTACTAATTTTCTTCTTTTTTTCCCCCATCAGCATAATAATATATTAAGGTTGCAAAATGGATGGCCTGGAAGTTTACTTTTAATTGACGATTGAATGCTAAAATGAATTTTAGAACAGATTACTAACTTCCTAGTGTGCCCTATCACAACTTTAGATTAATTCGTTAAGAAATAGGTGCCTAGAACTACGACTAAGATTTACTAAACTTACCAAAATCCCGACTAAAAATACATTCTACAAGCCCTCTGTTTATGTTAATAAAACTATATCTATAATAAATTACCCGAATCAATCAGAAATGTTAAAAGCTCCATCTATTCACGAATAAATTTAAAAAAATATTATTAAGTAAATGTTATTACAGTGTAAACGAATATTTAAATGATCAATCTCTGAAACTCATATAAAATACATAAAAAAAGTTTTTGTTTTTAGAATAAGTTAGATTATAAGTTAAACGATAAGTCCTCATCTCTACCTTTCTACTATCTTTTTTTTGCTGTGCCTGACAGGGTCCACGATTGTTCCTCAAGCAAATGTTTACCACCTAAGCACATACATTGTGGAATGCAATAAAGAATTGAGTATTGAGTATTAAATCAAAGAAGGTTTATCAAGTTGAGAGACTTTGGTGAAGAAAAGAGTGAGTCAAAGTAAAAAATTACAAAACTTACCTACCTAAAGAAACTATAATATGCTACGGCCTTATTCGATTATTTCTCTTTATTATAAACATATACCAGTATACCTCAACATAAGCTTCACCTAGCGTGGATTTACTGCACAAATCATTGTGCACTTGTACAGTCATGCATTACTGAATTATCATAATCCGCTTCAGCTAATAGAAAAGTAACGGCATCACACGAGTACATTTTTTCTTCCTTGAATAGCTCTTCACCGTTATCGAGCTTGTTTGTCTCTGGGAAGTATAATTTGAACTTAGGCAGACGTTCTGCATTTCAACGGCACATATGTAACATTTATTTCATATATAACATTGTAGTAGGTACTATAATTATATTATCTGATAATGGTAACCTAGAATGCAGCTTCAATTATATATCTGACCTCACTAAACAAATAAATTTATCACATAAGCCGAATAAAGCATTACCAAAACTAACGCAATATTTATGTCACAGGTTAACGGACAATATTAGCCAATCAGCTTTCACCAGATGAGCGCAAGCGCAACGCTCAATTAGCTGCGTTTTGACGTTTGTGACGTAACGCCTGTAGTTTGGATAGAGTTTGACGGACATACGTCATGTCAAACTTTTGTGCACGATACGAGAAGCTGGCACGTTGCGTAGTGCCGAGAATTTGGAATCGTTGGGCGTATCATAGCGTCATTGTTTGAATGAATAGATGACGCCTCTTCATTCATCGGAATATCTAGCTGCCGCAACCGCAGTTTTTTTTCTATTTAGATATTCAATAGTAGTCCAAAGTTGGGATACCAGGTTAGGAAATAAATGAACCCTGCCTCATTGCTCTAGTGGTCGCAAGCGCTGCTGCTGAGCATGAGGTCCATTTTTAGAATCTTTTTGTTGTTTGGGAAATGATCAAATAACTTCTCCCGCTCTGGGCGGAGCGGGAGGGGCGTGCCAGACTCTTAGGGCGACTTGCAGCAAAATGATACAAATCTCAGTTTAGTTAAATCTCGATTTTGCCTTAAAATCGACTTAACTTAAATATTATTTAGCATGTATTGCACAGTCACATTTCACATTTGATTTAACTAAACTGAGATTAAGTAAATAATTCATCCGCCGTTCATTCTTTGCGTTCCGGTTTCAAATAAAAAATGATGGCAACTCAGTTCTGCGTACCTATAGAGATTTTTTTAAATTGTTTCGTCAATAATGTCAATGTTGGTTGTAGTTGTGTTCTCGTGTTATTTTCTAGTTTCTTTAGCGTCAGTCATAATATACATAACATAAACTACAATGAAGAGATCCCGGCCACTTAATTTTACCACAGCAGAAATAATGTATTTAAGGGCTTGTAGAAAAATTCCCGATAGGTAATACGTAGAAAAAAAAAACTTTTATAAAAAATAAAAATACTATTCTTTATTTAATTTTAATTATTATATATTTAATTATAATTATTACTTATTTAATTGTAATTATTACTTATTTAATTGTAATTACTTTTTTTTTTTTTTATTAAAAATTAAAATAAAATAAATAATTATTATTTTCTATAATAGGGATTTTTGTGGTACAAACAAGAGGCATGCGAAAATTTGACCACCGAATACAACTGGCAAATGAAATTTTCCCCCAGGATCGCCGAAAAATACGTCATCTCGTAATGTAGTAAATAAATCGCTTCTAATGTGTACTCTACGAGAGAAAAAAGGAGTCTCTAAATATTGTACGATCTCCTCGTCATCGTCCGATGACAAATCATGATGATCAAACGAAAAGAAATCCATATTTACAAATAAACAGAGACATTGAAAATAAAACTGTAATGACGTCTACTGTATGTAAAATCGAGATTTAACAACTCTAAACCGACCCAGATGCCGTTTTAACTTTGACGTTTATTTAAATCGAGATTTAAGCTAAATCGATGACATGCAAACCATTAAATTAAGTTTAAGCCTAAGTCGAGTTTAAATCGAGATTTAAGTAAAAGCTGCAAGTCGCCCTTACTGACTAAAACCCACCCGTGTTCCTTCAGTTGCCTGTACGTTGCCAGGGGCCACGGTATCCCTTTCGGACTTTCCCGCGACCCCGGCAGGCATCGGTCCAAGGAGACCCCTTCTGTTGTGCTGACATCTCTTTGAGACGCGCGTGGAACACAACGCGCCGCCGACCCGGGCCTCGTCCTTATGCATGAGGTCCTGGGGTCTATTCCCAGGTCGGGCAAAGTGATATTGGGTTTTTCCATTAGGAATTTCCCCAATTCCAGCCCGGACTCTGGATTTCTGCCCGGTTGATGACAATAAGCTCACCCCCTATTACATGGGACTTAAATATAACTAGCGAAATGTAGGTGTATCTACTATGGGTACACCTCTGCCTAACCGTTCGGGGAAACAAGGCGTGATGATACGTATGAAATAAAAGAAAGAAAATACATTTATTAATCGGCAAAATACAGAATAGTGAAATCAGAGTGTACCATCACCAAGTAAATACATATCGGAGTGAAACTATGCATTCTAAGAATACCTAGGCCCTATGTAAATGTTGATGGATGAAGAGCAAAGAAAAGATGAATGGACTGCGCAAGAGATGATAATAATTATAAAGAAGTTGCCCTTGTCGACCCCAAGCAACATGGTACAAGGGCACGAAGAAGAAGAATGAATGAAAACCTTGCATCTTTAAAAGCAAACACTCGTGAGAGAAAAACATAAAAACCGGCCAAGTGCTTGTCGGACCACGCAGAATGAAGGGTTCCGTAGTTGGGATGAATTTATCGCAATAACAAACTTAACATTGTACTTGAAAAACATGTTTTTACATGCGGAATGTATGGGAGAACATGTTTTTCAAACTGAAAATTTAAGTTGGTCGATTATTACTCCTTAACCTGTAAAGCCTACATGTTTTTTTCTTGATTTTAGTTTACCACTTTGTCGGCGTGATTAATATGTATACCCAAGCCAAATTACAGCTTTCTAGTACTAACAGTCTCTGAGCTAAGCCGCGGACAGACAGACGGACATGGCGAAACTATAAGGGTTCCTTGTTTACTCCGGAACCCTAAAAACCAACGTTGATTATTACCACGAATGACAAGTTTGATTCTCCAATTACCTAAGCTTGTGTCGTCGTCACAGACGAGAATGCGATACCTAATTAAATAATTGCGAAAATATCCAAGACCAACACCGTGTCAAGATCACCCGTACTTATGGCGTAATCATAGAATGTTTACTTTGATATCGCGTGAGGAATTCCATTCCCAGTGGTGCCATGAGTATTCTCCAGTACGCCAGGTTAAGGAATGGACATACTTGAAAGGAGTATAGTACTCATGAAAATAAACGACTTTTAATACGGGATCAACAACGAAATAAGAAGAAAAAAAACAGTATTTCCATAATTTTTTATCATGATTGTAAAGCAATAAAAAACTACATTTATGGTGCACATAATACAGGGTGTCAGGGACATCGACGCGAAAACTGATACCATGGATTCAGTACATGATTCTGAACCCCCCATTCAAAGTGCAATACCTACGCGGTCAAAATGTATGGGACAGCTGATTTTTTTTTAAATATCCGTCGAAAAATTTCAACTTACGGGGTTCAGAATCATGTTCTGAATCCATGGTATCTGTTTTCGCGTCGATGTCCCTGCCAGCCTGTAAAGAGTATTCTATCTATCTATCTTAAGTTGTTAATTTTTAGGGTTCCGTAACCAAAGGTTGCCAAACGAAACCCTATTAAAGCCTCCGCTGTCGGTCCGTCTATCTGTCAGTTGAGTGAATCTCATAAACCGTAATAGTATTTAATAACAGTTGAATTTATAACATATTGTGTATCTATAAACAACAAATAAAAATTTAATAATTAATATTACATTTTTCATACGTGTGTGTCTTTTTCGGCGTTTTTTGCTGGATCATTCTAATACACTTGGCCGGTTTTTTATGAGTACTACACTCCCTTAAACTATGTCCATTCCTTAACCTGCCGTTCTGTATAGTAGAGTTTAAATCAATTTGACAATCGACTCACACGCAGATATAAGGCTAATAGATACTTATGAAGATTAACAAGCATTGGCTACGTGTTATTTTCTTGGTGTACGTTTAAATCCTTCTCTTGAAATAATCGGAGTATTATTATGAAAACCGATGGACATTTCAAGATGTGAAAAATATAGGTAAATCAGGTAAAGATTTTAATCGCGGTGATTTTTGAGACAGCCTCAATTCTTCGGTTTTCGGACGAACAATGTATGTAATCAATGTAACATTTAAAATTAATTTTAATTACAACCGCAAGTTATTAAGGCGGAACAATTAATTTAAATTACGTCTTGCTTTACGTATAACGATGCCGATAATTCCACTAAAAGTAAGTAATAAATATTTAAGAAATCAAGGACTCAACTCGACTTATTCATCAATGCTAGAACAAATAACTAAGTAGCGTTTTATTTGTTCAACAATTTTAACACAATTTTGTGATTTTTTCAAGTGTTTATATTTACTCTAGACTTTGATGCCACATGTAGGAAATACCAAGCTTCTGTTTGTTTACTTATCTATGCTCGATTTAAGGCCAAGCGTGCTTTAAATCAGTTTCCGAGTCGTTTGCAAATATTTTATTTTTCAATTATTCATTTTGCTGTGTTACTTCAGTGAGACCTTAAAGACGTTTATTCAAGAATATTGCAGTTTTAACTTATTCCTCCAGCAGCCGTACCATGACCAGTTGACCATCCTAGGAGCGGAAGCAATGAAAGACAAAATGACAGAAAGATGTCTACGATGCGATGTCATGAATTAAGATAAGAAATGTAATTTTGTATAGAAAGAGTTATGTCTATTCTTCGTAGAGTAGAGATAGAAGTCGTCATGCTTCCTGAAAGTGTATTTTTTTTTACCGCAACTACCGTGGTATTTCTTCTTTTTGCAAAAAGTTGAAATGAGAGATTATCAGATGATATTATCATAAGATGATATTATCATAAGATGATATTATCATAAGATGATATTATCATAAGATGATATTATCATAAGATGATATTATCATAAGATGATATTAACATAAGATGATATTACGAGTGTCATCTAGTCACTTTCTAGCCATGTCATCTTTCACACAATGCATCCAATTTTTCTTTAGTCTGCTACGTTCATCCTCAAAAGTTTCCTCACGACAATATTTACTATTATACATACACATATATAAACTCACCCCTTCTCACCATGGGGGCAGACAGTAGCTACAGAACGCCCCTTGCTACGATCCTTACATACTCCTTTTGGTCATACACGATTTTATTATAACCAGTTATAAAACACATTATAATTATTATGGACCTACATCTAAAATCCTCTGTATAATTAAAACGTGTGCTACTTTCTCATGCGTATGATCATCGTTTAAACCACGTAAACTAGTTTTATAGTAAACGCTGCAGCATTCGGAACTGCGTCGGCGCAAGATTTATTGCACTTACGGTCAATGTTGTGCAGCCACTAATTTATAATTTCATTTATTTAGATCATGCACTACATATTTTTGAAATTAAGTTTACGACTACGCCAGTCTTGTGCCCTTATTTTGAAAACTTATGGATGAGTATTTTTTTTTAGATTTCGCGACTACCGTTTCGAAAAACTTTTTGACCGATTCTAATTTCTAAGTATAATATGAAGTTTCGTATATTGGGCAAGTTATGTATATGACATGATTGTTAAAAAAAAAAGGTGATGAAAGCACAATCAGAGAACTGAAGATGCCAACTGAAGTTTGTTCGACACACTCTGGGTGGCAGCCCTCCACATTGATATACAAGAAGAAACGTTTTTCTTATTAAGAAGAACAACAATTTAATCAATACAACATGGCAGTGCGCCAAACCACTAGGTTGTTAGTGGTACCTAGACCACGGAACTGCAGTTACATCACCGGCATACCAAGCTTTATGGTACTATGACGAATACCTGCGAGAAAACTGTCTGTGTGCACTGGGATGCCGACTTAAATGGTGTTATGTATGAACTAAGTTATGTAGCTTAACAAGACGAATGTACTTGGGCGATATTTTTATTTCTCGACTCCGTGACGGCAAAGACAGTGTTATGTTTTTGACGCATATCTATGTATCTTTCTTTAAGGGTTTCTTTATACCTTCGAGCAGCAAAATAAGAACAAAATTGAGATTCAATTCTGTAAATTTAACTCTCTAACACCTGGATCTTAAAAATGTTCTTAATTAATGTCGAATATCAACGAGTAATCAAAAAATCAATTTGTTTTGTGGTTACTAGCTACGTTTCATTTACGAAACTTATTTTATGCTAAAACTATCATAGTTTATTGAACCTATATTTCAGCAATCCAAACCAATTCCCTTCCATATATTATAATTAATACCTGGGCGACCGAGCTCTGCTCTGGTGCAAATAGAGAATGCTCATTTAATAGTACAAGATAGTTCATATTAATTCCATGCTGCCATGATAGTAGGTACTTACTAATCCCATGCTGCCATGTTATTATTTTAAGGTAGCCATCTTGTTCTAAACTTTGGGCGACCGAACTCTGCTCGGATGAAAATACGGCGAAAACGAATTTTCCCAGATAAGAGACTTAGCTAGATCGAACGCCCCCGTAAACCCCTATATTGCATCTGTCATCGAACTCATTAGAGCCGTTTTCGAGAACATGATTACAAATATATTTAAATACAAATATTGTTCGATTAATAATAGTATGGGATGTATGCAGCCTCATTGATTCAAACTGTTTGATAAACCGTCTTATTAGCATCACTTATTTTATTACTGTACTAAAGTCATTAAAATATAAACTATAACGTATGCTAGTAGTTAAATTTACGACTAGATTGCTGTGTACATCATTATTATTATACAACTTAAGATGAAACACGATAATTGCGAAAACAATTTATAAGACCAATCTAAGTCACGGATTATGTTTAGTTGTTGTTTTTCTGATGTTATAGGGCTCAAGACAAGACTATTGCAAACTATAGAATATAATAAAATTTTGTAATTGTGAGTACCATGGAAACGTTTTTTTTTTTTTAATCTTATTAATATGCATGTTGACTTGAAAGAACATGGCAGTTGAGAGTATGTCATGTTCACTTAAATGTCTCACTGTTGGTGGCGAGTGTGTTGGATCATTCGGTTCCCTACAAAATGGTTGAGCGTCACGCGTCATGTTCGTGAACGGACGCCGTCAGTTGTGACTGGTCATCTCTCATCTGCCATGGCTTATTTTTAATCTTATATTTTGAATTGTTTTGATTATTTTTGTACATTGTTCTCACATATAGAAGCAACAAGAATAATGTACCCAGGATTTTGTAATATTCTATGTTTAAAAGAGTTTCTTGCCCGTTCTTCTCCATAAAAATCTGGAATGGGCAACTAGCTTCAACTTTCTGACTAACTGACCGACTAGTAGACAATTCAAAAGTGCCTGTAAATGGTTTAATTGAAATAAATGCTTTGAGTTTGAGTTTATAACTGAGTCTTGCATAATCAGCCGATAATCTTCCCACTTTTGGGACACAGGCTTGCTCTCTGTGAGAGGGAGTGGGCCAAAATCAACCCCGTGGGCCCAGTATGGGTTGGTAGATGTCACATATCTTTGAATGTTCGTTCTAGAACCTGGTTTTCTCACGATGTGTTCCTTCACCGTTTTGAGATGAGTGATGATGAAATAAATGATCGAAATCAATAAGTCGTAAGTCGGGGCCGTTACCACTGGGCCACTGATCTCTTTATTTCTTTTCTCTCCGATTCTTGGTTAGGTACATATTTCCGAAAAAGGAGTGGTAGAAGGAAGGCAGTTACGAAGAACGTAGGCTACGTACGGTAAGAAAGAATACTAACAAAGAGAAGACAGCATCACTGGTAATAAAGAAACCAACAACATAGTGCTCGCATATTTAAAATCAAATGAGTTGATATTACATTGCGCCATGGGATGAAATCTTTAGACAGACACTAACTTCTTCGGCTGTCGTTCCTCGAGTTACAGGTTGGCAGTGGTGACTAAAATTCACAAATTGAAGAATTAGGAAGTGAAGAAAAAGTACCAAAAATTTGAAATCGTGTAAAAGACGTTCTCCTAAAGCAAAAAGGTTTCCAACATTATGTATTTTACCCGAGTCGTGGGTAAAGACAATCCTCACATACACAAACACCTTTAATTTGATTACGAAACTGCCAAAGCTCATATTGTTTCGAAGAATCCCAATACTTTATCTAAACCAAAACATGTCGATATCACCTAGAAAAAAATGAGTTCCTAAGACATCAGTACCTGACCTGATCGCGCTTTCGACCGCAATAATAAAGACCACAAGGCCTATCTCCCATTGCTAAACCAAAGTCATTATATGGTACAGACGATATAATGCATTAACAATGAACAAACAAACATTGCAACACAGTAGTAGATATTTTCCTATTGTGTGTGCATCTTGGACTTATAGCTAGGGCTGCCAAAGATGGGGTGCTAGGACAGGAAACCTCCCCGTGTGCCTGGAGGCTGGAGTTCCCTTACGGATGCGTCCGGGGGGAAGGCCAGTCTCCGGGACGGTGCACCCTGGGGTGCGGGCAATGTCTCCCCATTAGGTACTGCGTGCCTAAGGGGTCTCGTTGCCCGTATGCCAATATCCTGTCGGAGGAGTGAACGCTCTAACGTGTGCTCGTTAAGAGCACACGTTGAGCAGCGTTCTGGTGGGAGCGGGCTCGGCGTGCACTAACCCTGCCGTCGGGCAGGCAGGAGGAAGTCTTTTCTCTTGCCACCGTTGGTCTCGTAGCCCCGAAGAGTGTCAAGGTCATGTCTCTGGCATTTGACGGGGGTCGAGGGTCTTGGCTTAACCGCCCGGGCCGCGAGGTAGAAAACCTCTATAAAAAATCACCCCAAACCTCCAAGCGGCGGCGCACCGTGAGGGAGGTTGATAGCTTGACTAATGGGTAGCTTAATTAGTCACTAGTGCGAACCACTATTTTTTTTGGTTGGTTGGTTGGAAAATTTTTGTACTCGTGGGATTTACTATGGATAACCTATTAAACAACACAAACGATGACGTGCCAATATTATTGGCGGAGGAACCGCTTGCCGGTGACGGCAACCAGGGTCGAGGAGACTCCTGTCCCTCCGGGGACCAAACTAGGTCCAACCAGGACACGGGACGCGGGCGTTTCTGGGGGAAACGCTCGCGCGAGGAGAAGTCGCGTGACGAGAAGTCGGACCGCGCAGGATCGGCGGGTCAATCCTCGGGCGAGGAATGCCTGCCGGTCGCTAAGGTGCCGACGGTAAGGAGAGGCCGAGGTCGCGTGTCGGTGACCTCGAAATCAGGGCGTGGCAATCGGGGTCGCATCAAGCGGCCCGATACCCCTCCAGGAATCGGCGGGGAGAGCGACTCTGAGGTCTCGTCCGGGGCCTCAAGCGAGGAGCCGGAGGGGGTCACCATCCCTCGAAAGGGCACGAAGGCACAGGCTGGTGCCACTGCGAGCCGTGCCGGTGGGGGAGTGGCGACCGACGAGGCCGCCAAGGTTGCCGCTGGGGGCTCCGATTCGGAGCGAACAGCCAGGTTTGCGGAGGTCGTAGCAGCCGCGATCAGGAGTGTGGCCTTGAAGAAGCTGCAGTCATCAAAGGACAAGGCCATGCCCGCGGCTGCGGCATCCATTATGGCGGCAGCGAGGGCCCTTCAGGTCGGGCCTCCGTCAGACGCACTGTCCGAGATGCGGGCGGAGGTCGGCCGCTTGACGGCCGCTATGGAGCTTCTCCGAAAGGAGAACGAGGAGCTCCGAGCAGACCTGGCTGGACTACGTGGCCCCCGCGTTGTTTTACAGCGTGGAGCGGTGCAAGGGCAGGGCCTGCCCTTGCCGGCGGAGGACCGGATTTTGGCCCTGGTGCGGAAGGAGCTGGCTGCCTTCAGCAGCCGGTTCTCCGTACTGGAGGGCATTGTCCTGCGCCCTCCGCTAGCGGCGAGCAGGCCGGCCACTTTTGCAGCCACCGTGGCTGCTTCGGCCGCGCCCGCGGCCAAGCTTGCGGCCCAGTCCACGGCCAAGTCTGCGGCCAAGCCAGCGGCCAAGTCCGCGGCCAAGCCAACGCCTCCAGCGAAAGCGGCGCCTCCGGCGAAAGCGGCACCTCCGGCGAAAGCGGCGCCGTCCAAGCCCAAAAAGGGCGGGACGGCTGCGCAGGCAGCTGCGCAGAAGGCCATGGCGGCAGGACGGTCGCCCCCGCCCCCACCTCCTAATTCCTCTCTGGCCGATGCCGAATGGCAAGTAGCCGGGGAGAAAAGGGAGGCGGGTAAGGCTAAACGGGTGGCCCATAGAAAGGAGAGGCGGCAACAGCGCAAGAAGCGTAGCGCCGCGGCTAGGCTCCGCGCCCCGAAGTCCGCAGCTGTAGTGATCACACTACAGCCGGAAGCGGAAAAGAAGGGCGTGACCTACCGTCAGGTGCTCGCTAAGGCGTGGGCGGCAGTGAACCTGGAGGAGATCGGCGTCGCCGATGGCTTCCGTATGAAGGTCACTGCGACGGGGGCTCGGATGCTGGAGATCCCCGGTGCGGCTAGCGGCCCGACCGCTGACGCCCTGGCCGAAAGGCTTAGGGCGTCCTTCAATGCGGAGGAGGCCCGAGTCTCCAGGCCCACTAAGTGCGCTGACATGCGCATCCTGGGCCTGGACGACTGCGTGACGGCGGAAGACGTTGTGGCCGCCGTGGCTAGGACTGGAGGGTGCTCTGCCGAGCAGGTGAGGGCTGGCACCATCCGTCCTGACACAACGGGCATGCAAACCGTTACGGTGAGCTGCCCCGTGTCGGCGGCCCAAAAAATAGCCGGGGAGGGCCAAAGGCTCCGGGTGGGCTGGGTGTCCGCGCAGGTGAAGCTGCTGGAACCCAGACCACTGAGGTGCTTCCGCTGCCGGGTGGGGCACCACGTGGGAGCACAGTGCACCTCGGAGGTGGATCGCAGCGAGGAGTGCTTCCGCTGTGGTCGGCCCGGTCACAAGGCCGGCTCGTGCAATGCCACGCCGCACTGTTATGCATGTGCGGCGGCTGGCAAGCCGGCCGATCATCGGGCTGGGAGCAAGGCCTGCGCTCCACCTGCCAAATCCAGGGGCAGGGGCAAGCCTTCCGCCACCGTCGTCACCGCCGCAGCCGCCACCATTGCCGCTGCCGTTGCCGCCTCTAAAGGCGTTGTTGTCGCCGCTAGCACCGCGGCAGGGCCATCACAGGGGGCCCGGGAGGAGGCTAAAATGGATTGTCATTAATGGCCCCATTACGCCTCCTCCAGGCGAACATCAACCACTGCGCCGCTGCTCAGGATCTGTTGCTCCAGAGCATGGCGCAGTGGTCGATTAACATCGCCGTGGTCGCTGAGCCGTACTTTGTCCCGCCCAGGGATGACTGGGTGGAGGACCTGAGCGGCTCAGTGACCATAATTTCGTCGGCCGCCGCCGGTACCCCGTCCCTCGAGGCCGTCAAGAGGGGACCGGGTTGCGTGGCAGCACGGTTCGGGGAGATTGTCGTGGTAGGAGCGTACTTCTCCCCGAACCGAACTCTCGCCGAGTTCCACAACTCCCTTGGGGAGTTGAGAGTCGTCGTCGTCGGGTACCATCCCCTCCCCGTGATCGTCCTCGGGGACTTCAATGCCAAGAACGTGGCTTGGGGTTCCCGGTTAACGGACACACGGGGCAGGATGGTGGAGGACTGGGCTCTGGAGTCGGGCCTGGTCGTCCTAAACCGGGGTTCTGTCCCCACGTGCGTGCGGATGCGGGGCGAGTCAGTGGTGGACATTTCGTTCGCCAGCCCCGCTCTGTCGCCGCGTGTCATTGGCTGGCGCGTCATGGAGGGGGTGGAGACCTATTCCGATCACCGGTACATCCGGTTTGACGTCTCCGCCCAGACCTCGGGCACGCCGGTCAGACAGACCCCGAGTGGTCCGCGGTGGGCGCTGAAGCAGCTGGACCGGGAGCTCCTCCTGGAAGCCTCGATCGTGCAGGCCTGGGTGACATCACCGGACAGGCCTGCCAACATAAACGACGAGGCGGAGTGGTTCCGGGAGGCCATGTCCGAAATTTGTGACGTGGCAATGCCCCGGGTCCAGCCCGGACGTGCTCAGCGCCAGGTGTACTGGTGGTCGCGTGAGCTGACCGCTTTACGCGCGGCGTGCGTTGCAGCGCGCCACCTGTACGCCAGGCACCGCAGGCTCCGTATCCGCCCTCCGGATACGGAAGCCATTGAGGCGGAGCTGTACGACGGGTACAGAGCGGCGAAGACCGCCCTCCGAGCGGAGATCGAGCGGGCCAGAGGAGTGGCCCGCGAGGAGTCGCTGGAGACTCTGAACAGAGATCCGTGGGGACGCCCATACAAATGGGTGAGAGATCAACTCCGCCCATGGGCTCCCCCGCTGACGCAGAGTCTCCGGCCCCAGCTCGTGGAGGACGTGGTGAGCGCTCTGTTCCCTTCGCGAGGGGAACATACTCCCCCGCCCATGGCTCCGCCTCCTGCGGTGCCCGATGCGGACCACACCATTGACGACGACGACGAATCTCCGGAGGTGACCGAGGTAGATTTGAGAGTGGCGGTACGTAGGCTGAGTGCCAAAAATACCGCCCCAGGACCCGACGGCTTACCTGGAAAAGCCTGGGTTCTGGCCTTAGAGGCTCTCGGGCCTCGACTTCGGGGGCTCCTAAGCGCATGCTTGGAGAGGGGCCAGTTCCCACTTCGTTGGAAGACGGGGAAACTGGTCCTCATCAAGAAGCCGGGGCGCCCGGCGGACTCTCCGTCCGCTTACCGGCCCATCGTGCTGCTCGATGAGGTGGGCAAGCTCTTTGAAAGAGTAATTGCAGACCGCCTTGTCGGGCAGCTGGTGCGAGTGGGGCCGGATTTGGCGGAGAGCCAGTATGGTTTCCGCAAGGGGCGCTCTACGGTGGATGCCATCATGCGCGTTCGAGCCCTCACGACGGGGGATGCTGTTGCCCGGGGTGGGGTGGTCTTGGCGGTGTCTCTTGACATCGCCAATGCCTTCAATACCCTGCCCTGGAGTTGCATTAGGGAGGCACTCCGGTATCACCGGATGCCGACCTACCTCTGTCGAGTGGTCGAGGCCTATTTGACGGACAGGGCCGTCATCTACCCCGGTCACCACGGTGAGTGGAACCGGCGAGAGATGTCGTGCGGTGTCCCACAGGGATCGGTCCTGGGGCCGCATCTGTGGGACATCGGCTACGACTGGGTGCTGCGCGCCGACCTCCCTAGCGGCGTCAGCGTGGTTTGCTACGCTGACGACACGCTGGTCCTGGTGCAGGGGAGGTCGCATGAGGCGGCGGCCGAATTAGCGACACGTTGGGTTGCGACAATCGTCGAAAGGATCCGGCAACTGGGACTCGAGGTGGCCTTGCACAAATCCGAGGCCATGTGTTTCTATGGTCCTCGGAACGCGCCACTGTCGGGTTCCCAGATTACGGCGGGAGGGGTTCACATCGGTGTCGAGTCGACGATGAAGTACCTGGGACTCGTCCTCGACAGCCGGTGGAACTTCGTGGAGCACTTCCGACGTTTGGCTCCCAAACTGGATAGGGCTGGGGCTGCTTTGAAGCGGCTCCTGCCCAACCTGGGGGGTCCAAACGCCTCCTGCCGGAGGCTTTACGCGGGGGTCGTGCGGTCCATGGCCCTTTACGGGGCACCGGTGTGGGCGCGTTCATTGAGGCTGCGACCGGCCCGGCGGTTGAACGCGTCCCAAAGGGTCATGGCCATCAGGCTGGTCCGGGGATACCGCACGGTCTCCCGTGAGGCGGCGAGCCTCCTTGCCGGACTACCGCCATGGGATCTGGAGGCGAAAGTCCTCGCGCACATGTGGGAGTTGCGCGAGGAGGCGAAACGCCGGGGTGTAACTCCGCTGCCGCGAGAAATCACGGCACAGCGGACAGAGCTCCGGCGGGATCTCATGGCGGCATGGAGTATACGATTGTCGCAACCCAGCGCTGGGCACGCCACAATTGCGGCGATAAGTCCCCTCTTTGAGGAGTGGCTTGAGAGGCGCCATGGCGTCCTCACCTTCCGCCTGACGCAGGTCCTCACCGGACACGGTTGCTTCGGGAGGTTCCTGTTCCGCGTAAGGCGGGAGGAAACGCCCGGGTGTCACCACTGTGTGGATCGCCCGGAGGACACGGTGGAGCATACGGTGGAGGTCTGCCCAGCTTGGGCGGAGCACCGCCGTGTCCTCACGGAGGCGATCGGCGGCGGCGATCTCTCGCGTCCGGCCCTGGTTCAGGCCATGGTTCGGAGCGAGAGTGCATGGGAGGCCGTCACCTCCTTCTGCGAAGCAGTTATGCTCGCGAAGGAGGAGGTGGAGCGCGCGAGGGAGATGCAAGCTGCACGCCCTCGCGGCCCTAGTCGCCGCAGGAGACGCCCCGGGCGTCAGGAGTCCAGAGCCGACTTCCGGCCACCGTAGGCGCGGGCTTGCGGACGGTGAGCAATGGGCAGCTCGCCGTCCGATAAGGACCAGG
The DNA here is from genome assembly GCA_947364205.1 of Agrochola lota. NCBI lineage: Eukaryota > Metazoa > Arthropoda > Insecta > Lepidoptera > Noctuidae > Agrochola > Agrochola lota. Next base: position 4,773,174 of record OX376230.1, on the reverse strand, counting down.
CCCGTGTCGACGGCGCGTTGTGTTCCACGCGCGCCTCAAAGAGATGTCAGCACCAACCGACGGGGTCGAAAGACCAATGCCTGCTGGGGTTGCGGGTTTGTCCGAAAGGGATAACGCGGCCCCGGCACACAGGCAACGGAAGGAACACGGGTGGGTTTTAGTCAGTAAAAGTCTGACACACCCTCTCGCTCTGCCCAGAGCGGGAGAAGTCATTTGATGATTTCCCACCCTCAAAAAAAAAAAAAAAAAAAAAAAAAAAAAAAAAAAAAAAAAAAAAAAAAAAAGGGCTGCCAAAGATGCTCAGGCATCTGAAGACGTAGAAGCTTTAGTATGAACTGAAATTGATGCTTGTATCATAAGTGTAAAAAAAATGAATATAGTAAGTTAGAAAATGCGTTCTATATGCAGTTTGCAAATATGCAGTATACTACGGAGGTGACATCTTCGTACCATTCTCTGATGACAATATACGTAGTCCAAATTGTTGATCAAACATAGGTAAGATTTTATTGGTACGTCAGAAGTACTGTGAGAAGAATTTATGAGAGTGTTGTTAACCTTTCTTTTTTTAAATTAATGTTTCATGTTTTTATTTTGTATATTTTAATGTGTGTTATAATTGTCTCTTTTATTTTTATAATTTTAGTTACTGTAATTGGCTGTAACACAACCGTTGTAGCTAAACAAATGAATTAATAGAAATTATTTATAAACCATCCCTACAGTCTTTTGTAAAACTGGATTTTATTGCATTTTTTTAATTTAATTTAATCATTATTTTTTAAACAAGAAAATTCCTTCCCATGTTATGGTAGGATTACTAGCTTAATAAACTCAAGAAATCATGAATCTTGCTTCTTCTCCTGGCATTCCTCAATACACGCTAGTTTTCACATACATATCCCTTCCAGTTACAGAGTTAATCACAGCCAAAGAGCCTGTGGCAGCCCTACAGCTCACCGATCACCCGCTCCTCGCTTAGCCTTCATTCATTTTGTCACATCCATCCGTTCTCCAGACCTCGATTGTCTAGTAATTTGCTTCGAGCCAGTACAAAGATGTTTCGAAATCTAATAACTTTAGGGCATTAAATCTTAGGTAATGATGACCGCAAATACGTTTAATAGCTACCGATTTTGTTGCCAGTAATGCAGGTTTCAATTTGGTATTAATTTTGGTCGTAAATTGTCCGTTTATGTTTATTATTATTGGATTGTAATTAACGTGCCTTGGTATTGCAGTTTTATGTGCTATTTGATTGTGTATATAGTGCGTAGCGTCTTTGAATATTTTAAAGAATCGTTATAAGTTTTACATTCGATTTTCAGGGTCCTAGAGTAGGTATACTATTCCTTTGCAATCTTTTTTAGACACTGCATTCCTCGTTATTTGAATTTCTACTTTCTTATATACCTGGAAACTGTTCCAGGAGTTTCGAAAATAGGTGATTTTATTGATTACGACGTGCTCTTTTCGATTTTCACTTTGACACCTCATATATTTGCCGCTCGCATCGCCATATTGGAAAATAGTGCCCAAAATCATTTTTTTCCCAATATCTCCATTCCGACTCATTTTAGAATGAAAATACCTATGTAATAAATTAAACTAGAGAAAAGTTTTTCGAAATCTCAATAATTTTCAAGTTGGCTTGAGATGGAATATGCATGCTTTCCTGCTTTTATTTTCTAGAACAGATTTACTGACTTCAAGAGGGTGTTATATTCTTTTCAAAACACCCTGAGTAATCTGAATATAATTATGTCAATGTAGGTTTCCTCGCGTTGTAGGTAGGTATTGCTGTTTTAAATTTGTTATGAATATTCAATTGCACTTCCATTCGATAATTAACTGAAGGTACTCACATAACTACGTATTTATGGAGGCTGTAATTTATAAAATTATTGATATACTTATTCATGTGGAATTTATTACGAAATCATAATGGAATTAAATAATTAAGATACATACATAAATACCATGACGAGAACAGCAGCAAGAAATCAGCTTTTTTTTCAGTTTTCATGGTACGTAACTACGTACCTTTTACCTGAACTGAAAGATTTAATGAAAGACCAATTTACATATGTAAGACGTAAGTCTTTAGGGTTATTTTTAACATGAAAGGTTGTTCTTGCTTATCTGTTATAATTTCAAGCTGTAAGTACTTGCAATAACTGTGGTTTGAGATTTTTTTTCATAAAATATATTTTCTTGAAATATTACTTTTTAAATTAATATGTAATATAAAAAATAAAAACGGCACATTTACAATAAACATCTTAACAATTTTATTTTTTTATTTTATTATCATAAAAATAGAGCACAGTTGCTTATTTACCTGAACTAGGTTGAACCTATGCTTCAGGCTAGGAATGGCACGTGCACGAGTGCGTTATTACTTTTGAAATTCATGCAGAATAGAGTATTATATTTAGTTATAATAATACTACTTTCCCAACATACCTAATACCTTCAATTCTACCCAAAATATACAACATTACCCTGTGGCGATGCGAACGCGCAGCGCTGCGTTCTCTGTCGCAAGCGCAACCGGCCTCGCCCGCGGCAAGGCAGCTTGCCGGTCAGTGATCATATGACTTTACTATACAGCTGCGCAGATAGTTTACTTATACATACATACGGTTTCGATGGGTATGGTAGAACATCTGCTGTTTATTATGCACTTTAGCGAAATCCACTTTTAATGAATTATTACAAATGAATATTCTTTTTTTTTTTGTAATCCATTATATTCTTATTTAAATTATTTAAATAAATTCCGTCCCTGCTTCAAACGGTATTTACAACTTTACAAAACATCGAGATTTCTTTATTATATTTAAGTTTAATATTTATTTATTGTAAACATAAACCTTCCGGAATAAATGATCTGGTGACAACCGCACATGAACGCGGTTTAATTTGTAATATGATATTCAATTAAGGGGAAATTGCAAGATTTTGAGTTATAATAATAGGTTCTACTTTAGTAACCTGCGGAAATATATTGGCAATATACTTAGTATGCAGCTAATTGAATGGTTTAGAACTACAGATAAAGTGCTGTTTGTGTTTCATCTTACGAAATCTTATTTGGGGAGTCCACAGAGTACTTTTTATATATTGGGGGGAGTCTTTCAAAATCTAGGTACTTATGTGCTTTTGATCGGACTTAGGATTAGGTACTTAATATGAATCTATCAAACTAAATTAACTTCCTATTTACAATCTAGCTAGATCATGTCAAAAAATATAGGCATTTTACAAAATCTAAATTAGCTTAACAAGTAATGTAACCATCGTTTACAGATTTTGTAAATTGATACCTACCCAATTTCAAAGTAAAAGTTAACTTAATTTTGTGCACGACTGTACTTTCATTTAGCGTGTCTTTCTTTAATACCACGATTTGTATCAATAAAGCTGTATGTACTTATAGCGGTTCACTAATGTTTCACCAAAACTTCATTGACAAATTTTTAGTTTACAACCAACGTTTCGTTTAATATTTTTTTTTCAAACAACTTATTTCGCAAATATTTTATTTTATAACACTCGTTTTACAAACATTTATTTAGCAAATGCTTCTCTTTACAAATGTTTCGCATGATATTGAATCATTTATACATTTTTCATTTAATATTATGATTCTTTTGGAAAAATCACGTTTATACTAAATATAACTTTATAATAAATTTTCTAAACCAGTCACAAAGGGATCATGGCTGAAGTTTCCATTTGGGTTGATTTGGGATTTTTCTATATATTCTAGTCGTTTTTGTTCAAAACGTTTTTATTCCAAACGTTTTTTTTTGAGATAGGTAAGATGAATAAAATATGAATAATTTGTCAAATAATAGTTTATTAAAAAAAAGTTTATCGGATAATGATTTTCTTAATTGAATTATTTGGCAAAGTTGTTATTGTGTAATGATGAAATAACAAATCATATTTTTGTCAATCGTTACTTGTCAAATGAAAATCTGTAAATTAAGTTTTGGTGAAATGACTGGTCACCACTTATAACACCAGCAAAAAGTGTGAAAAATGTCGAAAAGAACACCAACGCCGTTGATAAAAAAGTTCAAGAAAAATAACCACCGGAAGAAAATTAACTACTTACCTTAATCTAAGACAATTACATTACATATCGGATCACTTGCACAATAGTATTGGTAACGTTTATGTAACAATATGTAAGTCGTGTAATATCGTATAAGTACATACGTCACTATGTACATAACTGTGGCTTATACAATAAATTGCTCGCTTGGTATATAAAGATTGATAGTCCCATAAATTCGCTCTAGGCTTATTGGGCAAGTTTTGAATAAAGAAAATTGAATTAAAAATAATTATATTGCTACAGATGGATGAATAAAGAGATTCATGGAAGAAAAAGACATGGTATAAAAATAAATAATAGAAAAATAAATGGTAGAAAAAGAAATGGTAGAAAAAGACATAAAATATGCTGCGCCGAAACTTAATAAATTGGATATGGGTAAGAGGATGATAAACGATAGATGGATTTTGTGAAAGATGATACTGATGAATACTGGGTGACCGCTGATAGATATATATATAACACTAGCTGCGCCCCGCGGTTTAATCCGCATAAGTCTCAACCCCGTGGGAATATAGGGATAAAAAGTATCCTATGTATTAATCCAAGTTATAAACTATCTCTGTGCCAAATTTCATTTAAATCCGTTCAGGAGTTTTTGCGTCAACGAGTAACAAACATCCATCCATCCATCCTCACAAACTTTCGCACATAGTAGGATCTGCCTTGCAGCGCCGATCTATAATTAATGTAACTATATATTAGCATAAGGGAAGAGGGGCTTGTGGCTAAGTAATAACAGCCACACGGGTCGATCGATTAGGTTAACCTATGCATGCTGCGGTTGGCCCGTGGATAGGTGACCATCTTCACATACCAAGAACCCTCAATGCCTCGGGAAGCACGTTAAGCCGTTGGTACCGGCTGTCATTCGTGGATCATTGACAGTCGTTACGAGTCGTCAGAAGCCTGAAAGTCTGACAACTAGTCTTACCTAGGGGTATCGTATTGCTCAGTATATTATCATAGGCAGTTGCTCCATGTGAAAAACTGGTATTCAGATGTATGCGGTAGACTGGAAGCCAACCCCAACATATTTGGGAAAAGGCTAGGCAGGAATGATGATGATTAGGAAAAGGGAAACAAGATATTACATTTTGTGAAATCCATTGCACATGGAATACATATAACGTGTGTGACGTGAAGTACTTCAAAATAGTTCCATATAGTAAACTTAGTAAAGATAGTTTCAAGCCTAATGACACCATCAATTGCAAAGACATGCTAAACCGACAAGACAAACGATAAAAAACTAACTAGGACAACGTAAATGCTTGTTCTACAATTTTACATTTATCGCCGCGACGATATCTCTTGATAATAATACAAACGTATTGCTAAACTTTAACATCAATCATTACAATCGATTGGACTTTATCGATACTATAATGTCACGAAACATTTCTGACATCTATTCGATTATAATCGGCAATCGTCAATCGTATGCCAATAAAAAAATCGATTTTTATCGCGAGCAATATGTCAACTGAATAGCTTAACGATTTAGTTTTACTTATTGTTGAATCTATGTTATTAATTAAAGTGAAAAATGTCAGCCCTACAATTTACGAATTCATCATTGTCTTGATAAAGAATTTTTCCTTCTTATGTAGATGGAAAAGGCTAGGATGTTGCTGAATACATTATTACACAGTATGTGCTGACATCAAAGAAGACAACAATAAACCAGAATCAAGTTCCTATAAAATCAGTAGCCTTTTTACAGATAGTAACAGATCATGCGCACACTATAACGTGTTGAAAAAATAAAATAAAAAGCCAACTACTATTACCAACGGTGGCGAAAATAATCAATCACAATCAATTATGCACACTAATACCATATAATTAAGACTCAAGAAGCCAAAAAAAAATAATTGCGAATTGACACCACGAAACTTAAGACAAAGGTCGTGGTCATCCAAAAATGAATTTTAATTCTTTGAAATAAGGTTGAAATGGATGGTAGAAGTAAGTTGGTCGTGTTATATGCAAAATACGAGCCAGTGTTGCCACAGCGATCTTGAACTATATACGTTCACTCGCAAATGTAGTGGAAATAAAGTTGGTGGCGAGAATTGAGCAACTAGTAGCACTCGCTGCGATCCTCTATCACTGTAAATGTTACCAATCTTATAGCTATACAAATAGCGAATGATATTTCAATTATGAACACACATAAATAAAAATAAAACATGAATAGTAAACCACAAGGATCCTAAGAGAAGCTAAACATTATACCTAGGATTCTTGTAATGAATTTTCATTACCTATGATTTTGGTTTTCATTCAGTACTAGAGAGGAACAAAATGGAGATAAAAATTGTATTTCAGCTGACAATTCTGCAATAACCAAGGGTTCCTAAAACAATGTAGAAGTACAAAACAGAAACATTATAGGTAAACAACCGAAGTAGAATTTTAGATTATTGTTCACGTTGAATAATGAAAATATAAAATAAACGACACTGACAACCAGAGGCAAATAAGAAGTCATCTCTATAAAGTACTAGTAATAATAATTAATATTTTAAATGTAAAAGTCGAAATCAGACCAAAGAAAAGATAGATAGACTTTGTGAGGAATGATTTAGGATGGTCTTATGAGAGGGACAAGGGAGCGAATGATAAAGAAATGACTGATATGTGTTAGCGGAGAAAGTAAGAAAAAAACATTGTGCCGACCACATGGCATCGTGTCAGGCAGAACAATAGGAACAGGAAATGTTTTGAGTAGATGAGAAAATTGATCATGATACAGCAATCCCATACAAACATCTGTAATTTTTGTACTGATACATAATGCACTGCTGGATTTAGGCTTCAGTTGGTAATCAAGACACAACGCAGGCAAAACGCCAAGCAGACAAAACGCCTTATAGACCCATAATTACCAAGTTTCCCTTATTAGTAATTGAGTAATTTTACTTAGAAAACATGCGAAGTATTTTGGACGCTGTCTATTCCGAAAGACATGTTGTAAGTTCGTTGGAAACCAGTTTGAATGCCACAGTTCGTGATAGTGATCGCAGTTGTGATAATCGGTCATCGGTGCTTCGGACCCGAATACTTCGTAACTAGATTATAAATGGCGCTAAAATATTTGAACATTCTCCAATTGAAATGAATGGATGTTGATTTATTGTGGTCATATTTTTTAGCCATGAATTAACTGTAAATGTTACAGATAGGTTTCGGTGTAAGCGATAACATCATGATGGTTATTTAGATCATTAGATGTGAATGTGAGTATGGTTTATGTTCATTATCGAATATAAACGGACGCTAAATGATGCTTAGAGGTTGCAAAGAATGTAAACTACCTATGTTGGAATTTTGGTGGATAACGGGTAATGCAAAATATTATGTAAGTGAAAGAGATGAAAAATGAAATGAAAAATGTTTTATTTGTTTTACAAGTAAATTTAACAACTAGTGATTGGAGCCTCCTTTTAAGCAAAAGCCTGTGTTAGGAGACTCCGCTCTTCCAAAACTTAAAATATTAACATAAAATTACTTGTTTAAAGTGTTATAAAAACAGGCGATTTAAAATAAAATAGAAAATTAAAACTAGACAAGAAGCATGCAAATGTGTGAGTGAGAGTAAGGGTGTGTGAATGTGAGTATGAATATGAAGGTGTGTCTAAATGTGATAATGGCGGTGTGTGAGTGTTAATACTAAGGAGTGTTACTGTGAGTATAAAGGTGTGTAAATGTGAATTTGTATATTTGTATAGATATAGGGAGTGGTACTTATTTAATCAAAAATACCATTATGTCTAGTATTCTAGATAGCTTTTATTGGCAAGATAATCAAACTCTAAAAGAAAGTCGCATAGCGGAATCGCAAGGAGATCACCACGGTGACGAATGACACTTGACGAAGGGAGATAAACACGACAATACTCAGCTCAATTATGTGGAATAAGACGAATGTCGCTACTAGGTAGTACACCATGAACAACATGCAGTAGAACACCAGTTTTGACTGTGACTATTAGTGTAGAAATTCGTTGAAACGGTTACAATCTTGTTAGGAATATAATGTTATTAAAAAAATACCAAATTTCTGATGTCGGTGACGAGCAATATAAAAAAGCCACTAACTTATCATGAAATATTTCCGAAACCACGAAAGATAGCTTGTTTAAGAAAAATAAAAGTTCAAGTGTATTTAATAGCGCATAAAAAACACCTATAAAACTATTTGCAAGATTTTTTTTACTTCACTTAGCTAAATTTTGTGGTATAGGAGAAATTTAGATTTTTGTGGCACTTCGCAACTGGCTTTTATATTGCTCGTCAGTGTACTTAATCATTTTTTCGTAAATTATTATAATGGCCATAATTTTAGATAAAGATCGTCGAAGTAATACTTACATTAGTATTCAAGATGTTACAAGCGTTTACAAATATGCCAGTAAAATATCAAGGCTGCAAGTGCTAAAATTATCTAAGTAATATAATATGAATAAACATCAATGATTTCCTAACTACCTATGCAACTGTTGTTAATAACGGTAAAGAGTATAAGGTACGAAATAGAATACAGTCATAAATATTAACGCAACAAATGTTAGAAATGTAACAACTACATAATAATGGGCGACAGAAGCATTAGCAGACCAATGACAAGCATTAAGACGAAGAGGCATTAAGGCCGCCTTATTGTGTGCGAGAAATGTAATAAATAAATTACAAAAATAATGGAAACGCCAAGAACGACTTGGCAGCAGCAGGCCCAGAAAGAAATGACGGGATAGCGAGGGGCTGTCCTTTAAATAATTAGCCCTATATCGCAGAAGACTGGGAAAAGTGGAAAGCAGGAAGGGAGACCTTTGCCCTGTAGTGAGACAGTACAGGTCCTTAATAATAATAAATGGACATAGGACATTTCAATCATAGACGGATAAAGAAAGACAAGGATACTGAAAGACTGACGAGTAGAGTAACTGAAAGAAAAATATAAAGAAGAAACTTCATCAACGATTTGAAAACCACGACGGAAAAATCACAAATAAGTAATATGTTGTTAAAGAACTACAGAATTGAAATTATACCTATTACTTTTGCCTAAATATTACGAGAGACACTTTTATTAGGATTTCTGCATAATCTTTTTATTGATGATAAGCAGTGACACAATTTGCATACTAAGAATACTTTAGAATCAATACAGTGTAAATAAATTAGTTCACAATTAACCAATCAATTCGTTGTTGTCTATTGTGGAGTAATTAAGTCCAGCGTTAAGGTGAGTTCAGAGGAAGTTAGCAAGTGACTTACCGTAGAACACATGGCTGACACATCGAACTTCAGATGGAGTGTATGAGTGACAGAATGGCCGGGAGACCTCCTGGAGGGTTCACCTAGTCGCATATGGGATTCCGGGTGCCCTCGATGAGGGCTCATTTTTAATGTAGGTTTTTCTTAGCGAAAACAACATTATAAACCGTGAAAATAAAATCTGATGTATATTTTAACAAGATTTATTAGTATATGCGTTGGTTTTAAAACCCAGGCATATTTTTTTTTGTTGACCCCTTATCACGTCCAACACCAATTTAGATAAACCTTGTATACATAATTATGTACATAGGTGGCCTTTGTAAGCCTCATTAATTTCTATCAGAAAACATAAATGCCTATCATATCCTCTATAGTAGTTTATTAAAATAATAGTTAATGTTAACGTTATTATTAGTTCTAATTTCAAATGCCCTTTGATTATGATCTAAACAACTAGAGATCCTCAATGAATCGCCCGTGGTTAGAAGATTAAAAGTAAGAGGATTTTCTACACACAAAAAAGAGGCTAGGAGTAAAGTTCAGAACATAAAAAGTAAATCAGCACATTACATAATAATATTGTCATTGTGTCGGTTGGTGTTACACGAATGGATAGAATAAAAAATGAGTGTATATGAGGAAGTCTGAAAGTGGCACCGGTGACCGAAAAGTTGTGTGGAAATCGGTTGTCATGGTATGGGCATGTGATGCGGAGGAATGAGGAAAATGTCGTGATAAGTCTTGAATGTAAATGGCTATAAAAGTAGGGGAAGACCAAAGAAACGATGGATGGACTGTGTGGAAGATGATATGGACAGAAAGGGGGTGACTACCGAGATGACGACTGATAGAGAAGTGTGGAAGAAAGGAACATGTTGAGCCGACCACTAATAAATTGGGATAAGGGCAGGAGACTGATCACATAATAATATCATCATTATCATGACTGGAGAAAAATAAATAATACTAGTGCTAGTGCTAGTAGCTAATATTACTAGCGAAGAAGCAAAGCTGAAAAATCAAAATAAATAGTCATTTAATCAAACTACGCGGAAAATCACCACTTTTTGAACGTCGAAATTACATAAGACAGTCCCGCAAAACGCCTGCCCTTCACAACTTTCAAGTACTTTAGCTGGGAAGAAGAAGTGGCGCAACAAACTCCCCAGCAGCACAGCTGTTCACTGTTCAGCCTTACGCTCTGCAACTGTAGGCTTATAGCGCCATTTTGAACGCGTTCCGAGCGCGGGAATTTTGCTTCCACACGAAGTATTATTTCCCTTTCTTTGATAAAATAATAGAACATCACGCCTGTATGTCCCCGAAGGGATAGGCAGAGGTGTACCTATGGCACACCCACTTGTTACCAGTCATGTTTAAGTCCCATGTAATAAGCGAGCCTATTGCCATAATATTTTCATAAGTCACTGGATGCATGAGGAACAGGTTGTAAAGTTCACTCATGCTCATTAGAAAAGCAGCACTAGACACAACAGGTGTCGTGTCTGGCGGTCAACTGCCCGATGGTTGATGTCGGATAGTCTTATATATGTCGTTCGCGCGGTAAACTCTAATTGCGCGATGCAGGATTTGTGTGACGTCAGGATTTTTGTGTGACGTCAGGTCTTTGATGCGTAGTTCGCATCGGGTAATGTAGATGCCGCCGCAATACTTATATAAAATCATGGTTAAGACAGGTAACGTACCCCGTCTGAACCCACCGACATACAACTATTAGACATTATTATCACGTCACAACGTAGCAATGACCGAGTTGTCTTAGTGTTTATAATTCTGATTGCACCGCTCATCAATATTCCTCCAGTTTCTGAAATACGGCTCGTAAGTCAGTGCATGCGTTGCACATAAGCGTAACGAGGGTTTTTGAGATATTATTGCCGATTATTTGTTCTGCAAAGTTATTGTAGGAGTTTTGCAGGGTCGTCGTTTTACGTAATGAACTATCGAACTTATTTGACGTAATTTCTGGACTGGATGGGTTTTAGTCGCTTTGGTTCAACTGCGGGGTAATTGTGTCACACACTTATAATGGCAATTTCTTTCATTTTGACAGTTCAAAAAACGCGCGTTGCATTTACGATGTTGAGCAGACTAATTTTCAAACATATGAAGTAATGGATTAGCAATTTCCTTCATTCCGTTTGTGATTGAAAGTGTGTTATACTACTGGGGACGCTGGTCTGCTACCAAAACTGAAATTTCGAGGTTTTACGTTTGGGTCCTTATACATCTGGTACTGGTTGCAGAGGGTTGTAGGATACGTTATTAATCGTGATATAGATCCGGACCATCGCTTAATACAAAACAATGTTTTATAAACACAGTCAATCTGCCTAGCCTTTTTCCCAACTATGTTGGGGTCGGCTTCCAGTCTAACTGGATGCAGCTGAATACCAGTATTTTACATGGAGCGACAGCCTATTTGACCTCCACAACCTAGTGACTGGGTAACACGATACCCCTTGGTAAGACTGGTTGTCAGACTTTCGGGCTTCTGACGACCCGTAACGACTGTCAGAGATCTACGTATGACAGCCGGGACCAACGCCTTAACGTGCTTTTAGACACGGAGGAGTCTCGGTATATAAAGATGGTCACCTCTCCACGGAACAACCCCGGCAAGCGTGGCTTAACCTGAAGGATCGACCCGTGCGGCTGTTATTACTTAGCCACGAACTTCTATAAACACAGTACGTGTAGTAAATAGGTAAGTAATATATTACGTTTATCACAGCTCCAAAACAATACAAAGGGGACAAAAATTATGCGCTCATTTGCGTGCAACCTGCAATTTGCAACTGTTCACGCAAATCGTAATTATGTAAACATTAAGTGCTACTTTGACACGCAAACCTCGTAACCGAAATGTTATAATGTTAAACAGTTATAATGATGGTGCATGTTCAAGTCATTGAGCGTTAAGGTACCAGTCAGACGCCGGCCGCAGCGGCACACAATGGAAAGAAAAAAAGGGTCTCGAAGACATTTAAGCTTAAATTTTAAAGTGTCGGTTTTTTGTTTCGAATGGCTCCTAATAGCCACTATTATACATACATATATCATAGGATGCAATCTGGTAAGCAAATTTTTTTTTTGGAAATAGCATGTATGGAGCTAATGCTTATATCTCCCGAACGGAGAGAATAACCGTTATATCCTTGCACACGGTGATGTAACTATTTATTTATGATTTTTTGACATCCGTCATATAACGAGATGTAGTGCGGTTTTTTTTTAAACCGATACTTTAAAATTTAAGTTTAAATGTCTTCGAGAGCCTTTTTTCGTTCCACAGTGCGGAAGCAGCAGGCGACGTGTCGCCGCGACACGAAATACATAGAAACCAGTTGTGTAGCTGCGACACGTAGCCTGCTGCTGCCGCCTGCGGTCGTCTACGGAATTGTACACACGGCTACACATCAAGCTGTACATTTCCAGTATAAGCTGACCTCGCATTGTACGAAAATCCTATACAATGCGAGATCAGCATAAACTGGAAATGTATAGCTTGATGTGTAGCCGTGTGTACCTTTAGGTTCGATTAACAAAAACATCACGGATTTTGCTATTGTTCGATGTTGTTCCATACAAAAAATTACACAATAATTCGGCACGGTTTAACGAACTAACTAGTTATCCGATGATTAACTGAAAAACAAAATCCTAAGGCTGCACAACAAAAACGTATGAACAAAAAATATTAATCTTATTTAAATAAAAATTAAATGCTGTACGTTGTAACCGCATCACTTGAGAACGACTCGACCGATTTGGTTATTTTTTTGTTGTAAGTCCACCGATTTCTCCGTCAATTGCAGACCGATTGAAAATTATTTTTCTGTATTGGTATGCTCTCAAATTGGTTCCATATAAATTTTATTAACTTTGCTTGGATAGTTTTTGAGTAAGCTTCAATAAATAAAAAATAAAAAAAACAACCGACTTCCAAAAAAAAACACTACTAAGTAAAAAATAACTTTAATTTAAAGTTAAATTCAAGTTATTTTTCACATAGAGGAGTTTTTTTTTTAAGTTTTTTTAAATTTTAAATGTTCGTAATGTAGAAGGCAACTGTCAAAATAACGCTGTGGTAGCTAGTTCCCAACACAAGGCGTGAGGTGGTTATATACAATTTTTGCGAAAACACGCGTTGCTATGTTCCTAAATACTCTGAAATTGGAGTCCACCATTTCCCAAGAGACCCTAAAATTACAAGATGGTGGCTTAAAGCTATTATAGAGATTGATTTTAAATTAAATAGAGTTAGAGGTTAAGACAGAAAAAAAATTAAGAAAGTGAGTAAGGAAATTTTTATGGCACTTTCCATGTCAAATAGGTACTTGATTTATAATATTGAAATAACAGAAAATAACAAAATAGTGAAATAAAACCAAACTCGTGAATGAACAGGAGATGGAATGAATGAACGAAATGTCCAATTTATTGTAGGTCGTAAGGACCTAACTATGATCACGTCTACAATTAGCTTTGCCCGACCTTCCCCATGGAAAAGTTTCCAGGAAAATAGGAAAATTCGGGAAAAACTGATCGTGTTTTTTTATATGGGATTTTTATATTAGATAGGACAACGTCTATCGGGTCAAATATAAAAAAATAAAACAGTGAAACTCTTCTATCAAAATATTATTTACCTACCAGCAATTTTGATTGACAAGCGGCTCTAAACAAGTGTTTGAAGAACATTGAATTAATTAAAGATAACGTCAGAAAAATCACAAATCGTCAGTAGGTACAGTCAACACATCTATGATCATGTTTTGATAGATATTTTTTTTAAATTGCTAGCTCCTTGTCTAATGAATCCATGACACATCACGCGCCCACGTTTAGATTGACAGCTCCCTGTCTAACAAGATGCACAATGTGCCAGTGACGTTACAATATACATGAAGGGTTCCGTAATACCGTACAATATTGAACACTGCATTTTTTCTAAAATAAATTTATTTAAAAACACGTTTCTTGTCTATTACAATTCAAAATATACAGCCCTGTGATAGACGGGTGGACGGACGGACGGACGGACAGTGGAACTTTAGTAATAACGTCCCGTTGGCATCCTTTGGGAATAACAAAGAAAAAAAAAGTTAAAAATAAAACCTTATTTTATTTCTGTTATTTGTAATGAACCAAAAATAATGGCAAAATAAATACGCAATCTGTCAAAATTTCAACTGTCTACCTATTACGTTTCATGAGATACAGCTCGCTGACAGACAGACGAACGGCCAGCGGAGGCTTAGTAATAGGGTTCCGTTTGGCACCCCTCGGGTACGGAACCCAAAAAAAAACATATTTTACGCTCTTGCTCATAGTTTCATTTTCGGATACCTTGCAAACCAATTTCAACTTTACTTTGTCCTCGAGAAACTAATTCCAAGAGGCCAATATTGCCTACAATGTTACTTATTATTTCTTGCATTATGCTAATTATTAATACTAACGCCCCGCGGTTTCACCCGCTAAGTCTCGATCCCGTGAGAATATCTGGATAAAAAGTATCGTATGTCCTATTCCAGGTCATGGGCCAAATTTCATACAAATCTGTTCAGCCGTTTTAGCGTGAGAGCGTAACAAACAAACAAATAAACTAACTCACTTTCGCATTAATAATATTATTATAGTTTGTAATATTTATTATAGCGTGGACACTCGACACAACGTCTTCCTTCACAAAATATTCTAATTCTAAGCAAACAAATACGTACGCAAGTACTAGTTTGACGTAATAAAAACTAACAAATTAAGTGCTTCCTTACTGCAGTTTACTACAAAGTTGTGATCGCAATCTTTTCACTTCAGCAGCGAATACGGTCACCATACTAATGGTGAAGATTGTAAAGAATTCTTACACTTGAAAAACAGGCTCGGAGCAAATGCACCCAATGCAAATTGCAAAAAAAGATAAACTGTACCCTAATTACTTAATACACGATCAATCAGAATCTGAATCGTTTTGAAACAGATTGCTAATCCATTACTTCAGAAGATCGAAAAAAAAACTCTACTCAACAACGTAAATGACGCAATGAATGTTGTTGAACTGTCAAAATTAAACAGATTACTGGTAATCGTTTACGAAAGCCAATGAGCTGATCTGTAGAGAGAAAAAATCTACATATTTTTAATAAAATAAGTAATAGACATAATTTTAATACTAGAAATAAAGATAAAATAGATCAACCATTTTTCAGATTATCTAAAGTACATACATCTTTTATGGGGTACTGTGTTAAATGTTACAATATAATACCTTGTGATATATTACAATTAAATGAAAGGAAATTTAAAACTCATATTAAAAGTACACTCTGTAAACAAGCATATTACAAATTAGAGGATTATATCCAAGATAAGAATGCTTGGAAACATGCTGGTCCTGCTCCATAGGACAATTTAGAGTCTAGACAAAATCAAACTGGTTGCTTATTTAATTATGTATTTGTTATTTTTTATAACACTGATTTTACATTCTGTGATTTCTTGAACTCACACACTGACTTATTAGTATTACTTGTTAAAATGTTAGGAATATCGAATAATTTTACAATGATTGTAAATATGTGAGCACCATGTATCTATCACATATTTAATTTATCTGTAATTGCTTTATTTTTCATTATTTTTTACCTATCGCGGTATAGTAATCTTATTCTAGTTGCATCGTCTTCACATATAATTATATAATTAATTTATACAAAATATTGTAAAAACATTTTAAAAGAGTAACGGTGGAGTTTCTTGCCCATTCTTCTCCATACGAAAACTACCTTTTGGAAGGGGCGACTAGAATCAATTCTATTTTTTGTAAACTTGACGTCCATAAGTGCCTTTTATGTGCCTAATTGAAATAAATTGTTTGACTTTGACTTTGTAGCAACAATAGTATTATTGGGTTATTCCACCTAGAATTTCTCAGTAGCAGCACCGAAACTGAATTTGTTCCCGGTTGATGTCAATAGACTCGTCCCCTAATACATGGGACTTAACATAACTCTCGAAATGTGGATGTACTATAGGTACACCTCTGCCTAACCCTTCGGAGAAAACTGGCGTGATGTTATGTTATATTAACAATCATAGATTTTGACGAGACACCTAGCACTTTCAATATCAAATCAATACTTTTTGATATCTAACATCTTTCCTCTCGCATTCTTGCAATCTGTGGGAATCATTTCGTGAAACGGGACTCCTACATCGTATACGATTACTGTAAAGCTTGCACTACAGTACTCGCGAAGTTGTACGAGAGTGTAGAAGGGCACTTCGGTTCGCTTCGTGCAACCATCGTCCGCCTCGGGCAACTTCCAATCGTTATCGATTTTTGCGCCCGAGTCAAAGGACTCAAAGAGTTTTGTAGTTCTTCGCACGAGTGTGTAGTTACTTCGGACTTCGTTCAACGAGTAATTCTTCAAAGCAACTTCGCGAGTAGTGTAGTGGAGGTTTATGGCTCGTTCGTTTTTTTTATGTAACACTATTTCTTTAAAGTTTTATGTGACTGATGGACCCTGGAAAAACCATAAATAAAACAAAGGTTTGATTGATGATTTTTTTTTTAGAGTACGGTCTACGAAAAAAACCAGCAAGTAAGTTTCCAGCATTTATATAAATAAGTGGTGCCACTACAGACAGTTTATGATAGTAGAGCCTATTACGATGATATGCACTCTCGACAGTTAACGAGTGTAATAAAAATAAAAGTTGCAATCTCTGCAAAGAAATACGACCATTTCATTGTGAATACTTCAACGTAGACATCCTGATATTTTTATCCCATTCGACTGTATGGCCCCCATTAGAGACGTTTTTTTTTAACAGTCATTATTAGTAATAATCTTTACATAGTATAAAACAAAGTCGCTTCGCGCTGTCTGTCCCTATGTATGCTTAGATCTTTAAAACTACGCAACGGATTATGATGCGGTTTTTTTTAATTGATAGAGTGATTCAAGAGGAAGGTTTTTGTGTATAATACATTAAGGTTTTGTGTTAATTGGCTGAAATATGACGATTATTGTCGAAGATGTCGGAAAAAATCATGCCGACTGGGAGCTTTACTGACGTGCGCCGCGTAAGCCGTAAGAGATACATCAAATTTATGTTTTACAGAATTGTATATCTTAAAAAGTTCAAAAATAAAGTCCGCGATAGCATATGTTTATCTTCTAAGGATGACCTACAGTAACCATTTTTATCTTTCAGAATTTGATAAAAATTTCGTTGTTATTTCCGAAGCAATTTTGACCGGTATTTTATTTCTCCTTATCCAATAAAATAAGTTATTTAAATTAGACATTTAATTTAGATTAAAATATGCCTTGGCATCAAATCATTCAAATTAATACTTTAAAAGATATCACAGATTCAAAATTACGCGTGACAAAATAATTATGGTTGCCGACAACGCGGGCGCAGCGGTAGGAATCAACGACTTTTCCTCGGACATTAGGTATGATCTAACTTATCCCGGTAGTACGTACCCGTGGGATATTTTCCGACATCCACGCGGGCGAAGCCGCGGACAAAACCTAGTTAGAAATAAATATATAATTAGCAACTGCCGCAAGAATCCACTGGATGCGGGAAGCGCAGAACCGGTCGAAGTGGCGGTGCTCGGAGGAGGCAGTGGACGTCTTTCGGCTGGAATGATGAGGTAGCAACTTCCTACAAGATGGTCTCCCACACAAATTCTTCGATTTTAAAATGACAATAGGTAATATTATTTTTAATTTTAATCGTAACTCACTTACCAGCAACGACATCTCAGTGTTCTTAGGCATCATGGTGACGTCTCCCGGCCTGACACCAGGCCCGCAGTAGGGCAGCGAGGGGCCCCTGTTGGGCAGGCGCGGCGGGGGCTCGTGCAGGGCCAGCAGCGCAGCATGGAGCCGCGCGCGCGCCGCGCTGATGCCGCCCGCCCCCCGCACCGCAGCCTCCACCACATCGTTCACGTCTTTCTCCCATCTGGTGGTGAAAAAAGTTATTAGGTAATGTACCCAGGATTTGTATGTCTTGATTTAGAAGAGTGCCTTTGGAGTTTCTTGCCTGTTCTTCTCCATCGAGAGCTACGTTTGAAATGGGCAAGTAACTTCAACTTTCTGACTAACTGACCGACTCCTTGACTGTTTAAAAGTGCCTGTAAATGGTTTAATTGAAATAAATGCTTTTAGTTTGAGTTAATGGGTACTTTTAGTATAGGAAAGACACAACCACCCAATAATTTGCCTGGCCTTAAGTCCAAGGTTAGCTTCCAGTTCCAACTTTCTAAGATTTTATATGGAAAATCTGTCACTTGACCTCCACAGACTAAATTAAAGAGTATACTTAGTATGAACTACCAAAAATAACTTTACAGATCAATTTTCTTGTCAATAGAGGCTTCGTGAAGTTTTTTGGTGCCACTAGTATTCTATTCACCCACTGGGATCAAATAAGGAACATCTCCATAGATGATTGAGATCTTCGAGCAGAGTATAGCTTAAAAGATTGATAGCACTGACTTAGTCTTTTCTAAGATGGGATCAACGTTCTATCTAACCTAGTTGCAATGTGAAAAGTGGAAGCTACTGCCAATTCACTTGATTTATTTCATTATTCGCTGCGTTCGGCGGAGAGAGTGCGGTATATAGGCTGCTGTAGACTACAGCTACACGGCCTAAGTTAAGGCTAAGTAGTAATATTACTACTAATTTAGTTAGTATTCTAATCTATAAACGCTGAAGACTTTATTTGTTTGAACGCGCTACTCTCCAGAGATTAGCGCGTTCAAACAAATAAAGAACTACCAGGCGGATTTGCGAAATTATTTTTGCATTTGTTAGTCCCATTCTTGAGGAAGGTTATAAGCTATTTAACATCAAGCTACTCTTAGGAGCCGTACAAAAAGAAAAAAGTCAGAAAACTAACTAATAGCGCGGACGGGCGAAAGGATGCGACGCGGTGGGTGGGGGGCCGAAATTTCAGCTAGTAACAGTATATAGCACCATATTATGGAATATAAGGTCGAATTTGATCGCAAGAACACGTGGATTTGTACACTCGAGTGTTATGAATTAACTCAACTAGCTACTACTTATTATACTGCGGTAGAGTCCTTTGACAAAGCTTTGAAGCAGAAATATATTGTAGACTATTGGCACCTCAGTTTCGCACACTTTTGGCATGAAATAGTGGAAAAAGTCACCCTATGAGTTGTAATCACGCACCTGCAAACTCCTAAACAGGATCTAATATCCTCCTTAAGACTCCTGCTAAGCGTGCAAATCGGACTGGCATCGGAGTCCGAAGTGGTGTGAGATCCATCGTTCTTGTCCAAGTCGGACAACCGGCGGGCCGGCGGCTCGAACTGGTCGCTCTTTGGTAAGTTGGGGGACACTCTGCCGTGACTGCCGCCGCCGCTGCCGTAGCCTGCCGGATAGAGAATAGTACTGCGGTGCTATTCTGTAAAAATATCACCATGAAAACGTAGGTGAAATGAGCATGAAGTGAGTTGTCATTCCATCAGATGCTAGGTATTGACACTATTGACAGCTCACCTCCCTAAGTCTTCACGGTAATATTTGTACAGAATACATCGGCAGGTTAGTGGGGTGGTGATGTGGATCTGTCTTGTCAACCCTTTTGCAATCATTAAGAGATAACTTGATATTACGTTGAGTGGGTGTAGTTGCGCCTTTTTGTTTGCTTATAGAGTCACACTGCGACCCCATGTTCCGATTACCAATGTCAATTGGTAGCAATTCGGGTTGTGTCGTGAAGATGAGTTCAATATCCGACTTAACATTATGTTTGACGTTTTCTTCTCAGGCTGTGACGATTGAGTTTCATCTTCGTCTGCTAAAACCGGAAATAATTGGGAGCAGTGATAGCCTAGTGGAGTGACCACGGACTGCCAAGTCGTAGGTCTCGAGTTAGAAACCAAGGCACCTCTGACTTTTCGGATTCATATGCGCATTGTATAATCATCACTTGCTTAAAAAACGGTGAAGGAAAACATCGTAAAGAAACCGGCATGCCTGAGAGATATTTCTGGAATGCGAAGCCAAGTCAGAGGCTCATGGGCGGCTTTAAAACTCTGACACCAGCACGCGTAGCATGACGCTTTCTATTTCTACGAAGAATAGACATAGCTTTTTCTATACAAAGAGACATTTCGTTTCTCCATTTTGACATCGCACCGTAGAAATCTTTCCACAAACTGTCATTTTGTCCTTCATTTCTAACAATCTTTGTCTAGGTCCTTTTTTATGTAGACTATTTCAGAAGAAAGTTTTCTATCCCAAACTGTCAAAATCACACTGAGAACTGACAGTTGTCTAAAGTAGTGATTTTGACTTTGATTTTCTACTCGACGGCCGCAAAGTATAAACGGTTATCTATAAAATCTTAAAATCATGATTTTACAGAAGAACGTTTTGAATGCAAAATTGTGATAATTAATAGAAGAACAAAGCTATCTTCTCCTATTTTACATCATTTAGTTATTAGGGCTATACCAAAGAAATGGTTAAGGCCAATATTACTGTAATATTTTTTGTTCCAAAACACGGGACTTCGTCATTTTAAGAAAAATTGTTGTAGTTGTCTTTATATATGTAAAAATAGAGAATCAAACACAAAAACTCTTATGACAAAACAAAGAATCTGAGTCGAATTATGTCAGAGTGAATTTCGTAAAAAGTGCAGTTGACTCTTTCTACTTTGCTGCCGTCGTACTGTCTACACGGAACGTCATTTTTGTCTACTCTTCCGTCGACAAAACGGTGCTCATGCTACGCGTGCAGGTTAGTCACAAACCACAAGAAATGTTGTTGTATTGGGTGCATAAAGAATGGCGTTACCATTCCAAAAGCTTTGCTTTCCTCAACTTCTTACAAGAAGTATTTCTTTAGTAAGAAACATGTAAAGAAAAAAATAGAAAATTATTGAACTAAAACTATATTATATAACTATATTATTAACTATTTCCGGTAAACATGACGCAAAGAAAAAATACAAACACAGAAAAAGTACAAGTTGGGGGAAAATATGTGCTCTTGTGGACTTGTAACTGACCTGAGGATGTGGAGGGCGCCCGACGCGGCGTCCGCTCCGGGGCTTCGCCCTCCGGCACTTCGTCCAGCGAGTCCACAATGATTACTACCTCTTGCTCCTCCTCTTCTGTATACAGGGGATTCGACCTGCCAAAACAAAACAATAATAGAACACTAGATACATCCTTGTATTGTATGGGTTCACAATAATTCGTTCCAATCTGACAGGATGTTCCTGACGCACAAAAATTAAAACGCTGCAGGAGTCCATTACTTATCTACTGTTCGAAGAAAATGTACCTTATTGTCTTCGCAAGAAGATATGAGTCAAACCTATGCATAGTGCAGTAGCGGAATGAAAAGCAGCAGGTCATAAATATTTACTTACACTATGAACGAAACTTGTTATTTAACGACTATGTAGATACGTATAAAGGCTCGTGCAGACCAGCGCGACGCGACTCAAACAATGCAATTGAAATTGGCCATTGGGCCGGCGCACAGTGGATCGTCCCCATACAAGAGGTCGGACATAGAATTAAAAACTGAAAAAGTATTTAATTGAAAAAAATGAAATATACAGTTGCATTACTCTATTATGGAACTACAAAAAATGTTACTACAATTTTTTTATTTGACCAGTACTTTATGAGCAATTCGATGAAAACTGTTATTTTTCTATGGAAATGGTCACAAAAATGTCTGTATCTCATGATTCCCTCCTTGTTTCGATTTGCGGTTTTCACTACTGTTATTTACCCATTTTATGCCACATTTTCTTCAAGGACATATGGTGCCCCCAGCGACCCCCTTCCGAGATATTTTGCTTTTAGTAACTATACTTTTTATTGTATAACTGATGAAATGGAGGTACATTAAGTATATTCATTACTGAGAATAAGTCATCCCTAAGTAGTTCCTTAAATAACAGGTGCATTTGCGATTACTTTAATGACTTATGAACGCTTCTGTTGCCATACAACAAAAGCGTTAATGAGTCCTTAAGTAAAGATTACCAGTACTTGCTTAATCTAATTAGTTATTGTAATTACTATGTTAACAGCCCTTAATCAAAAAGGTTAAATACGGCGTGCCACAAGGCAGCGTACTGGGTCCGTTACTATTTTTAATATACATAAATGACCTTCCAAGAGCAGTAAAACAAAAAATGGTCCTCTTTGCTGATGATTGCACAGTAGTTATTGAGTGTACAGACCCTAAAGACCACGAAAATAATATCAATGTTACTCTAAGCGAGATCGTTAAATGGATTGAAAACAACAACTTAAAAATAAATTTAAACAAGACTCACGTAATGCATTTTCACCAACGACGCGTAAATCCTACCATTTCTGTAGCCTACGACGATAAAATAATAGAAAAGGTTATGAATAGTAAGTTCTTGGGCATAACTATTGACAACAAGCTAACTTGGAAAGTTCATGTAGAATTGTTATGTAAGCGCATAAGTAAATCTGCCTATGCACTATTTCAGCTTTCAAAAAAAGTAAACGTTGAAACACTAGTCACAGCATATCACGGAGTAGTTGGTTCAGTCCTTCGCTACGGGGTTATTTTCTGGGGTCAATCGACTAACAGTGAGACGGTATTTAGAATGCAAAAGCGTTGCATAAGGTCAATGTGCGGTCTTCAAGTAACAGACAGCTGTGTTCCTTATTTTAAATCCTTGAAAATATTAACTCTACCGTCATTATATATTTTAGAAACTGCGTTGTTTGTAAAAATGAATCCGAATCTGTTCCCTAAATTCTCAGCAGTAAAGAAAAACCCAATAAGATCTCAACATGCAAATCAATTATGTAATTTAAAATGTAAAACCGCTCTTATGTCCGGGAGTTTTTTTGGATTAGCTCCTAAGATTTATAATAAATTACCTAACGGCATAAAAGACATGCCAATAGTTAAATTTAAAACAGCTCTACAGAAATTTTTAACCGAAAAATGTTATTACAGAGTAGACGAATTTTTAAACGAGAAATAATTATAAAACTTAAAAAACCTTACTGTTATAGTTCCTAATTATATTTTAAATTTATTGTACTAATATTATCTAAGCATGTGAATCTAGTTATTAAGTTCTCAACAAAAAACATTTGTATGCCAATGAAGCAAAACATAGAGCTACTATTATTTTTTAATTTTTTAATACCATCTATGTTAAACCTATGTTTACAAATGAATAAATGATTATGATTATGATTATGATTATGATTAATCTCTGCATTGTGGTTGGATAATGTCATCATTAGCTTAGTAATGACTGAGTCGAATTTACAATAACACATCGAAAAGAAATAGTTTTATGATCAATAAGAAAATATGTAGGTATAATTTTTTTTTAAATTATTTAAATAATATAACACTGTAAAAATAATTTAAAAATAAAACAACTATGTACCCTAAAACAAACTAAAAAATTAAACAACTACTAAGAACTAAATTATAATAGGAAATTAATTAATTAACACGACCATTTAGTTACTAACAACAATAGAAAAGAAAGAAAAAAAAAACATTTATTGGCCGATGGGTGGCATAACACAAAACAAAAAAAGAACAGAATAAAAAAAAAATACACAAAAACAAGAAATTAACAAAGAAACTGCTTGTTAATAATAATATTAGGTACTATAAGACTTAAACTATATTTTCTTCATCTTCATCAATAACGACATCATGATCATTATTATCGTCATCATCTTCTTCAACGTCAATGAACTCCAATTCACTCTGATCAACTATGAGTAAATCGTCTAATTCACTAAATGAAGACTTTTTGGCTTTATTTGTCATCTTCGGTCGTAAGCTGGTGAGGAGAGGATCGGAAGATAATAGCAGATTATGAAGAATGTCTTCATTAGTGGCGATGCTACTATGCTTTCGTGTATGATATTCTCTAAATTTACGAAAGTCCTTGTTTCTTGCTTCAGATGCTTCTTCAGACAAAAAACCTATAGGTACTACTGATAAGTGGTTCACTATCTGTGATCCATGAATCAGCAATTTGTGTAAACTTGCTGGCATGTTATACCATGGATATAATTCCACGAATAAATTTGCTGTTTCATCACAATATAATTTAAATTTTTGGACTTGAATTTTTTCGCCTTAGGAAATGCATTGCAAAATAACGGCGAGTCTTCTAATTAAATTAACTTCTAATTTAGTAATTTCCGCAGTCGTTTCAGGGTTTGCAAAAAACCTTCTTGCAGCATTTCCAGTGTTTGTATTGCCACTACCGTCCTTAACAACGTCTAGAAGTAAGCCTGTGCTTCTTTGGAAAGCTTCTTGAATGGCTTCTTTCTTATCTTTAACTTTTTTTTTTTTTTCGTCACCTTTTGCTTTCCATGATTTTATGTCCATTCTGTAAGCAATGTGTAATAAACACTCCATAGACCGAATCCAAGCATGCAATGAACTAAATCCATGCTTGTATAAATCTGTATTCACGGGTTTAGCTCTCACTTCTTCCAAGTTATTCATTTCGCTTGGGCGAGCTTTGCACAAATCACACACTGCTGCCGATGTACCAGATATGATTGAATGTACCTTACCATCAATCATGGTTAGCCATAGATTGTGAGTAACAGTAGCATTGCCGCAATCAGTCGGGTTCAGTTCACGAATCTCGGTCTCAAATATTTCCATTTCAGCCTTAACATTCGCTTCCGTTTCTTTCATAAATGTAAATGAAATCGGGCGACAATATGTGGTTGACGATGGCCGATCATTCTGCCACACTATACTTCCACTAGAAGTCACTAACTTAAGCGGTACAAGACTTGCCATAAATACACTGGATAAGTCTTGTTCACTTGTTGTTGTCGTTTGATGGTAAATGCTTTGACTTGAAGCTCCATCAAAACCCCATTTACTGTGAAGCACAAGTGGTTCACCAGCATCAAAATTTGATTCAAGTGAATCGATCAGCCTCCTAACTGTGAGATCAAGGAGGGCTTGGATCCGTATCTTTGCGGAAGTTTCAGTCACAGTTATGTCTTCTTTTGCCGGGTAGCATTTAAGCTTTTCTTTAACTAACAAGTAGTAGCTTGGGTATTTCGCATGACCATCTTTTAAACTAAAGTCCCGAAGTGTGATGTAACGCCACTTGGATAACTGCAAGTAAACGTAAAGAGCAAGTGCTTTGTGAGTAGGAACTTCACGAAGCGAAGGATTCTGCTTAGTTTCCAGGACATTTAAAACTGTTGAGACGTGTTCAGGATTTTCCAGCAAATTTTTCATTATTCTGGCCATATCATTTTTTCCGGCAGACTTAAGTATACTTTCAACAGTATGCAAAAGCTCATCCGGACGACTGCAACTAGCAACATTTTCATTAACACGTCTTCTTTTGTGTCTAGTCGATAAATCTTCAAAGCGTTTACGAGGAGATGTATATGTTGAAGTTGATGCATCTGATTTTGATGGACTGACTACCTCTTCTGCCTCATTTTCATTTGCTTCTTCAGTGTCAACAACATTTTCTTTAAAGCAATCTGGCCAAACGATATCGGAATTTAACAACTCTCCGTTCTTGTTAATGAACCTGTCGACTGTCCTTCTTGATTGCACCCATTTGGTGTAAACCCTATAGCAAAATCGTCGACACCAGTTCTTGAGATCCGTCACATCACTTTCACTTAACTGGACGTTAGTACTCGACTTCAATGTGTTAAATAAATTGTCATAGTCACGAAGATCTTTATGATTACGAAGAGCAACGTAAAGATCTAGATAAGTAGAAAACCCACGGAAAGCCATAATGACAACACTTGATAGAAGTTATAATTACAACTGAATTACATTTGCTAAACACACTCAAATATATAGGGCAGCAAGTAGGCAACTAGCAATGAATTTGATAAGCTAATGATGACATTAGACAATCACAATGCAGAGATTAAGGGCTGTTAACATAGTAATTACAATAACTAATTAGATTAAGCAAGTACTGGTAATTCTTACTTAAGGACTCATTATCGCTTTTGTTGTATGGCAACAGAAGCGTTCATAAGTCATTAAAGTAATCGCAAATGCACCTGTTATTTAAGGAACTACTTAGGGATGACTTATTCTCAGTAATGAATATACTTAATGTACCTCCATTTCATCAGTTATACAATAAAAAGTATAGTTACTAAAAGCAAAATATCTCGGAAGGGGGTCGCTGGGGGCACCATGTGTCCTTGAAGAAAATGTGGCATAAAATGGGTAAATAACAGTAGTGAAAACCGCAAATCGAAACAAGGAAGGAATCATGAGATACAGACATTTTTGTGACCATTTCCATAGAAAAATAACAGTTTTCATCGAATTGCTCATAAAGTACTGGTCAAATAAAAAAATTGTAGTAACATTTTTTGTAGTTCCATAATAGAGTAATACAACTGTATATTTCATTTTTTTCAATTAAATACTTTTTCAATTTTTAATTCTATGTCCGACCTCTTGTATGGGGACGATCCACTGTGCGGCGTCGCGTCGCGCGGCATGTCGCGCTGGTCTGCACAAGCCTTTACGTATACCGTTTTCTTCATGAATGAAAATTACAGTTCGAGGTGATGTGCGCGTTCACTGTACGGGAGAGCATCAAACTAATTAATTCAAAATTGTTTCACCTTTTCATTCCGCGTGAAAGTCCTTTTTTAAGTGAGATGGTTCAATGACCTAATATCCTTTACTGAGTACCAACCGATACGAAGAGATGCAGTTCCTCAAGTGACGCAAAATTGCAGACCATTCTAAAGTTCAATAAAACAGGTTTAGGTATAAATTTCCTTAAATAGCTAGTGAATGCACCAGAGCAACTAAATTAACTACCCACCAAGAACATAAATATCATATTTATTTGCAAATACTTGGTGCAGTTTCCATTGTGTTAGAAGGCATTGGCATCCTAGCCTTTTCCCAACTATGTTGGAGTCGGCTTCCAGTCTAGTCGGATGGAGCTGAATACCGTATTTTACATGGAGCGACTGCCTATCTGACCTCCACAACCCATTTACTGGGTAATACGATACCCGTTGGTAAGACTGCTTGTCACACTTTCGGGCTTCTGACGACCCGTAACGACCGTCAAAGACCCACGAATGACAGCCGGGACCAAGTGCTTAACTTGCTTTCGGAGGCACAGAGGAGTGTCGGTATGTTAAGATGGTCACCCATCCATAGACCAACCCTGGCAGGCATAACTTAACCTGATGGATGGAACCGTGCGGCTGTTATTACTTGGCCACGAGCTCCTCCAAAATTATAATCATGGTATGTTAATTAAGACAATTAAGATAGTTAATTGACTCAAGCTTGGCTTTGCGGAAATCCATTATAAAATACAATAGACGACGTATATTTAGTAACTTAAACCGCTCAACTTTTTTTTAAAGTCATAAAGAACCCTGTAAGAAATCGACACGTATTTCACCTCTCAACGAGGCATCCTCAGGAAGACGAATGACTTGTTGCGAACCCGGACCCGACGTGTTGACACGTCAAGCGTCGGAGCGAGCAGAGTTACTCTGCT
Source organism: Agrochola lota (assembly GCA_947364205.1). Classification (NCBI taxonomy): domain Eukaryota; kingdom Metazoa; phylum Arthropoda; class Insecta; order Lepidoptera; family Noctuidae; genus Agrochola; species Agrochola lota. The sequence continues at coordinate 4,745,138 of OX376230.1, read as the reverse complement.
CTCGATGCTTGACGTGTCGAAGAACAGTTAAGCGGTTTAGGTTATTAAATATATGTCGTCTATTGTATTTTAAGACAATTAAAGAAAAGAGGTAGCGCAAAGAAAAGATGATTTAGATGACTAGTCCACTGCTGGACATAGGGCTCTCCCAGGCTGCGCCACAACACCCTGTCCTCCGCCTTCCGCATCCAGTCTGTCCCAGCCACCTTCTTAAGGTCGTCGGTCCATCTAGCTGATAGAGCGTCCCACACTACGCTTACCGATACGCGGTCTCCATTCCAGGGCTCATCTGCTCCACCGGCTATCGGTCCATCGAGAAACCTGGCCAGCCCACTGCCACTTCAGTTTGCTGACTCGGCAATCTATGTCGGTAACTCCCGTTCTTTTCCGGATAATTAGATTCCTCCTCTTCTCCCGGATCGTTTTATTCTTCATGATGATGATGGTGGCTCAAAATCAGTTTGAGATGGAACTACGTAACATACCTTGTGAATTTCTAAGAAGGTCATTCGTACAGGGATTCACGAAATGGTGACTATGTTCACATTACAATGCACGTTTTACGAACCAGTTTGATGACATAACACTAACACAGAGAACTAACAACTAACACATGTAATATTATCCCTATCCTTGACCGTCACATGGACATAAGCGCCTATAGTGGAAAAATTAAGTAAAATCACGATCACAATCTAGATACCCTCTATGAATGTAAAATTATTCAAGGCATTGACCTTTTCGTATAAATAGAAGCAAGCGAAAATGAACCTTATTGCTTTAGCATAAGGCTCTGGAGTAATTACTTTTAGGGTCTCCGATGAATCAGAATTTCCTGGATATTTCCTTACAACTTCGGCATTGTTTGGAAATGTTATTTGTGGTTACGTATTGTTCTGACTTACAGTGACAGTACAATTTGGAATTTCAATGATGTGTTCCTTTTTCCAAATGCGACCTTAGTATGCAAGTTGCAAGACTACCGAGAAATTAAAGGGCTGCAAAATGATGAAGGTGAAAATATTTTTTAATAAGTTTGCAACGCCTACCCCAAATAAATTGGAATAAAGTCATTGGAATGAGCAGTGTGGCTTAGGAGTGTTGTACCTGAGTAAAGGCGGCGGCATTTGGTCAAGCGCGTGCAGCGGGTGATGCACAGGCGGCGCGGGAGGCGCGGGCGGAGCGCGCCGGCTGCCGCACGCGCACCCTGCCGCCTCCTCACACTCGCGTCGCCCTCCACCCTGAGGACAAACAAGTGTTCATTAATTTAACATAACATAACATCACGCCTGCATTCCCCGAAGGGTTAGGCAGGCAAGTACCTATACACACCCACAATTCATCGGTTATGTTTAATTCCCAGGAGCGAGCCAGATGCCATCAAACGGGCACAAATCGATGATAAATAAAAAGATAGTTAATTCGTACTTTTACTTCAATTTATTATAGAAAAATCTACTTGAGTTCCAGTTTTGAACACAATCGGAAATTCGTTATTCACTTCTCCCGCCTTATGCGGAACAGGAACCTCCCGAAACAACCGTGTTTGGTGACGACCTGCGTCAGGCGAAAGGTGAGGACGCCGTGGCGCCCCTCTAGCCACTCCTCAAAGAGGGACTTATCGCCGCAATTGTGGCGTGCCCAGCAGGGGATTGCGACAATCGCACTCTCCATGACCCTATGAGATCCCGCCGGAGCTCTGTTCGCTGTGCCGTGATTTCTCGCGGCACTCCCAAATGTGCGCGAGGACTTTCGCCTTTCGAGTTTGAGGACCAACAAAAGAAGATGTTAACTAGGATCAATCTAAGCATACTGTCGGCTGATTTACAATAAAACTTGGCTATTGTTATTTCCCGGATCGTAAGCTTCCTCAATATCGATACCTTCCTTATAATTTCTCACGTTGTTGTGTCGTGTGAGTAATTGAAGAAAGACAAATGTATAGATAAATGTAAAGGTATATACATATATATATATATACCCATGAGTATATATAAATACCCGTGAGAGCTACTTATAATAGAGAGGAAAACGTTTTTATTCAAACAAACGGATCCTGACGTTAACAGTCCTCTTCTAAAGGCTTCCGAAAAACTGCAGTCAGGTGACAAATACTTTTTTCCAAAATCTAAACTTTGCAAAAGTTAAGCTTTGAAAGATGACCAAGACAGAGATGCAGCAGACCTTCCTCTTAAAGTAATGGAGGCAGTCAAAGCACGAGCTGTACAATTTATAAGAGAAGAATAAAAAGATAAGAAATATGGGCCTGAATACTACCTCAGGATGCTCTCGGCAACGCTTTGATGAATTAAGTAGATATTGTCACTCGTTGCTTAAGGTAGGTTTTTCAATGCACCCATTGAATTGATTGGCTCAATCAATAACTTCAAAACCTTATCATTGCCAACAACCTCGCAAATCATATCATTCACGATGCCATAAATGAAACAAAAGCTGCTCTCGCACAAGTCTATAACGGCATATCTACATGATCGTAATGATGCCTACAAGGCTCCAGGTAGCCGGTACATAGACAATTAGTTTAACTTACATAATGCCAAACAAAGAAATACACTCATTGTTTCATAATGCACCTTCTTGATTCAATCTCTGAGCATAGATTATAAAATGTTGAGTTGTTGTTGTTGTGTCAAGTATTTTTAGGATTAGTCACACCACATAAAACTGATGACCTTTCTTGTACTATACACGGTCGTAGTATTATATTATCTGTGACACGGTGTTCCTCCGGGACGTCGACGAACAAACTATTACCATCTTCTTCTTTTCGTGTGGTTGGTGACTATCCTGGTGTCAGAGTTTTAAAGCCGCCCATGGGCCTCTAACTTGGCTTCACATGCCGTCGAGAAATATCTCTCAGGCTAGCCGGTTTCCTCACGATGTTTTCCTTCAGCATTTTTGAAGCAAGTGATAATTATACAATACGCACATGAATCCGAAAAGTCAGAGGTGCGTGCCTTGGGTTCGAACTCGAAACCTATGACTTGGCAGTCCGACTATCACACCACTAGGCTATCACTGCTGACTGTTACCATGAATAGGTACAACACATGATTCTAAATACCCCAGCATGGAAATTTTGATCAGGTTATTAAAAGAAAACAGTTTTTTTTTTCGCCCGTGTCTTAATTCTGCTCTTGACATATCCTGGGATTCCCAGTTCTTAGAATTCTGAAATATGATTCGGTTCTTAGTTGTCTTTATTTCAACAGAATATGGGATTGAAACTTAATAATTTGGTACCAACATAAAACAGATAGATATACAAAACTTAATATAAATAGCTGCCTCGTTCCCTCTATTGCCAAGCATCGCTCTATGAGATATTCGTTCAAATTCTAAGTTATCATTTTAATTTAACCAGGAAAATCCGTTGCCGCGTTATCAAGTGTACCATCTATTTCATCCGCTTGTTTACTCTATTATCTACTCACAAATCGCATTAACTTTGAATAATTCATGAAGAATCTCGGAAGTATGCTGTGCATTGTTTTTTTTTGCACAATACTTCGAATTTTATTGAATGAAGGAACGAATCATAGTTTTTTAGTGAGGTGTGGTTTTTGTTATGCTACAGAGGTAGGACAGGATGGCTGGTGGAGCAGACGAGACCTGAATGGAACCGCGTATCGGCAAGCGTAGTGTGGGACCCCCTTTAGATGGGCCGACGACCTCAAAAAGGTAACTGGGACAGACTGGATGCGGAAGGCGGAGGACAGGGGGTTGTGCCACAGCCTGGGAGAGGCCTATGTCCAGCAGTGGACTTCAGACTTCAGGATGGGAAATCATCAAATGACTCCCGCTCTGGGCAGAGCGAGAGGGTGTGTCAGACTTTTACGGACTAAAACCCACCCGTGTTCCTTCCGTTGCCTGTGTGCCGGGGCTGCGATATCCCTTTCGGACAAACCCGCAACCCCAGCAGGAAAGTAACATTCCTAGAAAACCATTTTTTTTTGGTATAGGTAAGCTCTATTTAAAATTGTATACGATACCTATAGTCACTGATCTGATTAAGGACTTTGTAGCCCAGTTCATTGTTGGCTTAGATATTTGACACGTCGAAGCGTATTTCGAGTCTATACAAGGCCAGAACGCAGCCATAGGAAAACGCCCGCGAGCTGAGCGAGCGAAGCGAGCGGTGCCGCAGCAGCGGCCGTCGAGCGCTCCTTCCAAGTTGCTCGCAGCTAGGCAGGCTATTTAGCGCAAGGTGCATTACGACGCAGACAATTTGGATACCAGTCCACAATTTGTCGCAATCTATACATGATTAATCCGTATGCGTACTGGCACTGTATATTTTGGAATAAGGTAGTTAATTAGGTCACTACGAAGTATTTGCGTACTACCCTTGTATAGATTGGAACACCTTAGTAAAAAAGTGATTTGTAATCATACGCGATTAGTTTCACACCCTTGCGTTCTGGCCTTGTACAGAATGGAAAGACGCCACGTCGAACCAAGTTCCAAAAAGCATTCCAGACATTGCTCAATGTATTTTTCCGTTGGAAGCAAATCGAATGAAAAAAACCAAGACGCAGATGCCACGGGTTCAAATGATGTCTCCCGCTTGTCTCCTCTCGACCGAAAAATGGGACAATGAAGTAGAAAAGTGTTTAATCACGTAATATACACAACAATTAAACAATTATTGTCGCTTATAACGGATGTTAATTTGTGAGACCAACTAGCCAGATCGCCCTCGTTCCACTTGTCTCTAGCGTGGAAATACAGTATTAAGTAACATTTAATATATACTGTTAAGAAATTACTTATTGTCTGTGTTAACACTGCACAACACATGTAACGTGTTTGAGAATTATGTTTGAATTATTTTTACTTTTGAACAAAAGTTACATTCGTGTTTTGTACATAGAAATCATGTAATGTTTGCTTGCTTTATTCATAAGGAAAAGTTATGTTCTTGGTTTCTGCCTGACTAATTTCATGATTGCAATGTCAATACCAATGGCATTTGGGCATTTTTTTTTATTATGTAAGGCCCAAACCAAAGGCCACATAACCGATTAAGAGCTGCAATTTAATCGGCAATCACAAAAAAAAATCGATTAGAGATTTTTTAATAAACAAAAATCGATTAGAGATTTTTGAATAAACAAAAATCGATTTCACTAATGCCTTCTTGGTTTTTTTTTTGTTTAGTTTCGAGGAAGCACATCAATCAAGGTGTGAAGTAGATTGAAGTTAGTAGTCGCATCCGAGATTAGATCACTAGTCAATATTGATCGAAATCCATTTAATTATTTAATCAGTTAATTGCCTGGAACTAATTCAAACATTCATCATTGTTTGATGTTTTATTTGGTTCAATTGATGGCTTATTTACTTATCTAATAAAAGTAGTTTACTGGCTCGTTTTTCGGGAGTAGATACGAAACTTGGCGATATATGATTCGGGATTTTCAGGTAGATATCTAATGAAAATATGTTTCTATTACGACACGCGTTTATTGCGGACATCACCTACACCTACACCTATATTCTAAGTCGTCACCTCGAAAGCTCCTCGACTCACAACTCAGTCAAGGAACCTCAAGGCGTGCCTCGAAAGATCCTCAAAATCGGTATTCATAGTCGTAAGACTAAGGAAATTATGAGGTTCCTTGAATGAGTGTGAGTCGAGGTGATACGTCACGAATACGTCATTATTTGGAGGAATATTCCGTTTATTATATTGGCTAAACTTATTTTTAGAACAGTCTGTGAGAGCGTTACCTACCTGTGGTTTTCAACTTGAAAACCACAGGTCACATTTGTCAAATGAAAGTAGATAGAGTGATAAAAATAAACACACTAATAATTTATCCACTTGAACCAAAAACCATGACCTGGGCAAAAAATAAGGTGATACTTGAGAATTGAATGGCTTGAGAACATAAAAATACTTCTTTATGCGTTTCCTAAAATATCAGTTCATCTTGAAATTTCCTGACGCATAAAATCGTAAAGCGGCTAATATTTGGGTTATGGGTGGAGTTGACAATCCACGTCTGTTACCACCACCAATATCTTGAAACAATAGTGGTAACAAAAAGCTCACCACAATATATTTTATAAAGCGAAATCTCATTTTAAATAAATCATCATAAAACCCAATTGGATTTTCTGCATCTCGTAAGTAGCGTCACGATACGTAATTGTTATTATCGTAAAAATATTCAATAAATTCTTCAAAAGACATAACGAAAAGCGGATGAAATACGCTTTTTTTGGTTAAAACCTTCCTCAAGGTAGATCGCGACGTACCTTATATTTGACAGTTGGTTCCTCAACTCAAACTCACCTCGACTGAGGAAATTCTTTAACATGAGGAGTAAAATTGCAACTATGAATATCAAACTACCTAAGTGAGGTTGAGTCGAGTCGAGGAAATCATGAGGTTTTGACTTAGAATATAGGTGCTAGTGTCAAAATAAACGTTTGACATAGCAGCTGTTACTACAAGGTATCTCTGGTAATGGCATTAAAATACTACCTTATAAAGAGAACTAACTAAATTAAGAAACAGACCTTTTAACCCAAATATAGCAACCAATTAATCACCCAACAAGACTCCAAATAATTATTAATTGTGTTCGAATGTTTAACTAAATGGTTCGCTTCAAAACATTCCACAAAGAAACAGTTGCAAAATAAATCACCAGATCTTACAAGCTTGCTAAAAGATTGTTCGAAAAATATTTATATCGATTTCAAAATAGATTCTGTAACATCATTAATTAATCATAATGCGGAATGCATAATAATATCGATATTTCATAAGTTGTATGTTATTTTTATCTTGAACAAAACTGAAGGTTATTAATAAAAGTCATTATCATTACAAACCCATTAGAAAAACGTACTTATTTAAAAATAAGATAAATTACAAGGGAACAAAGCAGCAATGCAATATTGCAATAAGATTGTATGTTACTCAATAACCAATCAAATAAAAAATATACTCAAATAATTGAGATGTTCCATTTTCGTAAATATTAGCCGTTATCGATCATCGATCGAGAGGTGTTATTCGATTATAAATCGATTCGTGATCGGACAAACACAATTAGAGCGTGACTATACATTTTGAAATACAATACAATTGGGCAACGTGTATATTCAATGTGTATTAGTTACAGTATCGAATTAAACTAAAGATCATGCAGATGTCAAATAATTGTTTTTTTTTTATTCAATTGTTTTACCGATCGTTTATCTAAAAACACAAGGTAGGTACTTATGCTCTAAGATAAACACTCATTCGGTCTTTGGTTCATCGTCGTCGCCGTCGGCTACAACGAATCGTAAGTAGTTTTATTCGTTTCATCTGCGTTACCATCCCAGAGACAGTTGAAATGTGTCATGTGCCTATAATTGCTTCGTCAACCAAAGGTATGGGTGACGGAGTAAAAGGGTAGATCACTAATTTTTTTTGTCCGTCCGGTGGATTAAAAAAAAAGATTGGGCACGATTTTTTTTTAACGCAATCAAATGATTACGGCATAACATTGGGTGCTAATTAAGGCAGCTTCTTTAAAATGTAAGTCTGGTCTTCAAATATATTTAGTTGTCTAATGAATTAATAGGTCAGCGACGAACTTTTAGCGTCTAATAAATTGTTTTCAAGCGACCATATATTGTAAAACAACCTACTGTTATTATGACGCAGCATGGTGATAATTCTTAAGCAACTAAATTTGTGATATGTCTACGCATTGCCAGCTTCTAATAAGTGTATCAACTGCATCTATAAAATAATATCAACGAACTCTAATTTCTTATAGTCACCTTTATTTTTATACGTTAACATAAGTAATTGATGAGTGAATCTACTATATTTGAACATAAAATTACCTTATTATTGTCATCAAATAATGGTCAATGAAAGCTCTAATTTCATGTATTCACCTATCTATTTATAAAATTACCATAAGTAATTGATGACTTGACTATTATACCTACCCAATTGAACATACAAAAAATATTGTCATCAAAAACAAATGCGACGTAATGCACCTTGCGCTAATTAGCCTGCCTGGCTGCGAGCAACTCGGAAGTAGCGCTCGCCGGCCGCTGCCGCGGCACCGCTCGCTACGCTCGCTCGGCTCACGCGCGGTTGACACAGTTCTAACCTAACCTAACCCATTTCATATTCCATTATCTGTTCCATTTCACCCAGTTCACTTTTTTTTTTTTACTATTTATGTTTGTTAAGTGATGTAGTATAGTTTGGAACCAGGGCGCGCGCGTCCACGTTACAAACTAAACACGAGCAGTACGCAAAATTCGTGATTACATTGTAATCACAGATTTAAAAATAGCTTTACAATGTATACGCGAGCATTTTCCTATGGCTGCGTTCTGGCCTTGTTATAGATTGGAAATACGCGGTCGCGCCCCTCTCATTCTCAACGAGCATCTGGTACAGTCCCGCGCTTGTGTTGCTAATTTTCACGAAAAACGAATATGATTTATTAATTTACTTGTTGAATAAAAAACTTTGATTGCTAATTTTGAGGCTGGAATTTGATTTTATTAGCAGACAGATGTTGAATCTCTAAAATATATAAAGTAGCTCACTTACAACATTAGTCGCTGAGTTATCAAGTCAGAAGTAAATATATTTATCGGTAGCTCTGAGTCATATTAATTTACGTTCGTAAATTGACGCTGTTGTTTTTTTTATATTCTGTTGGAATAGTAAAGATGATGAATTAATATAATTGAAGCTGTTCTATTAACTCGTAGCCTACATATAAAAAAAGACGTTAGGTTGCAGGTGCTAAAGAAAAGTTTTGTTGTTGCACTTATAATTTCCCCATAACATTGAGTTAAAATGAGGTATGACGTCGCGCCTTGCTAGATTTTATACTTACTTGTGACGTAGAGGCCTCTCCAACTTCAATATGTTTTATCTAAGTCATTTTTTGTAAAGCAAAAAATAAGTGTCTAATATTTTTTTATTAACTGACTGACGGACTAAATAGAATTTCTTTTTTTACGTAGGCACATCCCTATTACAAGCACATGGAAACTGTAACACAGCAACGCTAGTTGGCGATAAAATGCCAAAATCATACAGTAGTAGTTCTACCCCGTATCTACGAGCCCCTCACAGAAAACAATTACGTCCTTTTTTTTTGTTGTGTATTTATCAAATAACTACGGCGGAAGGGCGTGTCAGAGGGCCTACTCCCTAAGCGAAGTACGTAGTTTCGGCAGTAGTTACGGGCGCTTCAATCTCTGTCTCAATAATGGTATCTATGTCCGTAAGTGAGACGGAGAACTAAGCGCCCGTAACAACGGCCTAAACTACGGAGCTTAGGTAGTAGGCCCCCAGACTCTTACTGACTAAAACCCACCCGTGTTCCTTCAGTTGCCTGTACATTGCCAGGGACCACGGCAGGCATTGGTCCTAGCGGACCAACTATTTGAGTCTGAACCAAACAAAATAAATCCATTCTTCAACACACAAGGGAACATAATCATTTATTCTGACATTCGACCATTAAGTTTGTATTCAGCAGTAAAGCTGGCGATATAATCAGTTCAATTTGCGCACATCATATTTCATATTAATGTGTTAAGTAAGGACATCAGCTCCATCTCACCACCTATTACTATATATTTACGAGCATTACCGATTGTAGATTAAAAATGAATGCACAATATATCTTTTTAAACAAGCCATTAAGGCTCTTGCACAATACATGCGTTATGTGTTCGGTAATAATGTTGAATTAAGGTTTTATTGTAAATAAGTTTTGAATTAAAATGATATTGAGTTATGGAGGTGCTCTTTTCTCACCTCACTTTTCTTCTGTTTATCAGTTGTTCTGTAAAAATCTCAACGTGAAAATTAAGGTGAAATGAACTGTCATTCCACCTGATTGACACTATTGACAGTTCACTTCACCTAAGTTTTCAACTTGAGATTTTTACAGAGGACATCTGCAATATCAGAGTCGCAGATGCGTTGGTATACTAGAGACAAAGTTGGATATCATAACATTATCACTCCGACACTCGCACCTTTTAGACCGGGTGATCAGCATTACTTATGGCACTATGAAGTATCGTATGATGATACAATGATTTTTTGTATGTATCATCACCAGTGTATTTTCGTGATTACTCTGAAATACAGGATGCAAGGTCCACACCATCGAATAATATAGTTAATCAATAATATACTTAGAATTAGATAATTATATCCATATTTAACTGCCAAATAAGGAATTAGGGCGAATTTCACCAAAGAAACTGAACGCCGACATTTATTTGTAAAATATCTGCATAATTTTTGTAGCCTATGTTCACAAAACTAATAAATGAATTGAATTAAACGCGTTCAGTACATCTGGACCGCGTTTAACAGCTGTCAGTGTCAAAGTTGGTATGGAATATTGACATTGACAGCTCTTGAACGCGGTTAAGAAGTGCTGATCACGTTCAGGTGAAATCCGCACTTAGTCTTGAAACAAAAAGATGCTGGCGATGTCAATGAAGCCTGACCAAGAGACTGATTAGCTTAATTCGGACGCATTTAATAAAAAAATACGCTAATTATAAATTTAATTTTAGCGTTAGAGGTCGACAAAACAATCATATCCATTTAGAATAGAAAATTAAAAGCTTAGCAATGTCGATGTCAATGCAATAAATATCAAATGTGCAAGACCTTAACTGCAAACAATAATACAGATGTCTAAATCGTGACTCGACATTAAATCGATATGATAATCGATAATACATTATTCTTTAAATCGATAAAAACTTGAAATATTTGAAAATTGACATCAAGGTGATGATAACGACATAATGAGAATGCCTTGACCCCGGGCTTTGAATGCGAAAATCATATTTAAGTATTTTAAAATCATATACGTATATATATTTAAGATTAGTCAAGGTGAGTAATTGTTCGTTATCTTTTACAGGCATACCAATGAAAAACGAATCTAAGTTTGTATGTTATTTAATCTAACTTTTGTGTAAAATTTACACTCTCAAAACAGAAATTTTTTTAGCAAAAGAAAAAAGCTGCCAAATATGATTCTGAGTCGCACACTAAGGATCGGGGTATGTTTTTTGTTTTTTCCACTTGTCCATTGCCATTCGTTTTTCCAATTGTCCATTGCCATTCGTTTTTCCACTTGTCCATTGCCATTCGTTTTTCCACTTGTCCATTGCCATTCGTTTTTCCACTTGTCCATTGCCATTCTTTTTTCCACTTGTCCATTGCCATTCTTTTTTCCACTTGTCCATTGCCATTCGTTTTTCCACTTGTCCATTGCCATTCGTTTTTCCACTTGTCCATTGCCATTCGTTTTTCCACTTGTCCATTGCCATTCTTTTTTCCACTTGTCCATTGCCATTCGTTTTTCCACTTGTCCATTGCCATTCGTTTTTCCACTTGTCCATTGCCATTCGTTTTTCCACTTGTCCATTGCCATTCTTTTTTCCACTTGTCCATTGCCATTCGTTTTTCCACTTGTCCATTGCCATTCGTTTTTCCACTTGTCCATTGCCATTCGTTTTTCCACTTGTCCATTGCCATTCTTTTTTCCACTTGTCCATTGCCATTCGTTTTTCCACTTGTCCATTGCCATTCGTTTTTCCACTTGTCCATTGCCATTCGTTTTTCCACTTGTCCGTTGCGATTCGTTTTTTCACTTATCCGTTGAAGTTTCACTTCTACTATGTGTCCCAGCACACATTTCGTTTTTTTTTTCTATTACGATACAAGGCAAATCCTAGAAGTTAATATCACAGCGGAGTTTCTATCAATTTATTATTTAGTAATGGCGGGGGACAGCTGCCCCCGCTGTAGCGCATGCGCGGTGATGTGCTGGGTTTTGGCGCCATTCATACGTGAAGTTGTACTGAATTTCGTGGGAATTTTTGTATTCTTGATCTTTAAGTTTGATCTTTTATTTAGTAGGTTCAATCTCAATGTATGAGAGAAGATAAAGTAGTGTATGAAACTGCACATAACTAGGTAAACGCTCGTGTGATACTATTACACTCGTGTCTTAATACCCCTCATTATGCAACAGTTTCATAAACTACTATTCTGTTATTATTGTTTCTCTTCGGAATACAATTCAGAAGTCGATCGAAGTAAAGATCCCACATTTATTCTGATGTCAGATTGGAGTTAACAATCAGCTATGCAGAAACGATAACCAAACAAGACGAACTTACATACAATGTAAGACTTGATAAATTAACTTCAGTCTTCAACTGATAAACTGTCTTTAAAAATAAGTAAAATAAAAGAAGTCGACGACCTGTCCTGTCAGAAAAGAATTCTACATGGCGGGTCAGATTTCGACACGATTATTGATTGTATCTTTTTTTAAATAAATGAAGACGTTCGATTATGTTCATTCTTTATTATGTATTATTATAATAGAAATTCGCAAAGTACGCGCTCTGACATGGAGTTGCGGATACCAGCCCTTTTTACCTACCTGTACGTATTAAAAATTATAATGAATTTAGTGATTATATTTTTTTAATTAGCTATCAAATTTGTTAAAGGGTTTATATGACAAACAGAGCCCTTCTTAGGCTTCTTGTATGCGACGCCGTATCCGCACCGGCGCCGGACCACCAGATGGAAAAATTTCATATTATCTTAAATCTGAGATGTTTTGAATTTTTTCATCTCCGGAGTCATGTTGGAATGGTTGACGAGAAACAGTAGAAGGAGCGTTAGCAGACCAATAGCCAGGTGGGTGCAGGACGACCTACAGAAGTTTTATAACATACACAAATTGTTCTAAATACGTATTATTGAAGCTAATTCAAAAACTACCCAAGCAAACTTATTGGAAAAAATATGCGCCTAATGAAAAAATAATCACGTAAATCGGCACAGTAATTGCGGAACAATCTGTGAACACACAGAAAAAAGTGCGTGTCGTACCACGCACAATGAAGGGTTTCGAAGTTGGGATGAATTTATCCAAAGAACAAATTTACCATTGTAGTTGAAAAATATGTTCTCCCAAATATTCCAACAGCAAATGTATGTTGAGACGCACGACAGTGTACGCACAATATTGAGAGACGTTCATGTTATTTCAAAATCAAAGACTTCTTATAGGTTTTCCTGTAATCTGTAAGTATAGAACTAGTTGATAATGGTCACCAACATTTTCATCTATTTTCTTAAATAACTATAAAACTATTTTATTTTTTAATTATAAAAAAATATGTTTGAGACCCTCATTTGATATCACACAGTACAGTTCCTCCCGTGACTATTAACCCCGAAAACTGACCCCCATATGCAAATTTTATTTTATTACGTTACCCGTAGTTGTTGCCCTGTTAGTAGATGTAATATATCTCGGCAAGATAATAATCCACTGGCCTCACTAGAATCTTACTCGTTTCGAGTAATCATGGCTTCTAGCTTAGAGGCAAACTTGATGCAATAAGGGTCAAAGGTTTCAGGCAATCAGGTATTTTAGATGCAAGTTTATAAATAAATCATAAGATGCGATTTCCCGATCATAAAAGCTCAGTACTTAACAGTTAATATTATGGCCCTAAAGGTGTGTGTGTTCAAACATTGAGCGGCAATCCTGCGCGACTGCCGCGCGTGAACGGTTCTGTCTATCTGCCGCGCACAAACATTTTAAGAAAACATTCGTTTGGACGTATTTCTGCGGACGTATTAACGGCTAGGCAGATTGATATTGCCAACTGAAGTGCGCGGCGTGTCTCGGATGTGCCGCGCACATAGAAATATAAATAACAGGCCGCGCAGTACTGCCGCGCAAACATTCATCATTTTGGTCCTAACTAGAGCACGCCAAAAATGTGTCCTGCAAACGCCGCGTGTTGCTGCCTCGCTCTTGCCGCTCAATGTTTGACAAACCTTAAGACAAATGCTCTGTTCCTATAAACAAAACGAATCGTGTTACTTACCAATGGTAGCTGTTTTTATTGTCAAACTAGGCATATACATAGATTCGTAAGCTAATTTTACCTGTGATAGCTACTTCCATAAGGGAGGGTCTACTATGCAAAGCTATGAATTCTTTGCTTCATTACCTATTGGTAAATATACAAGAGTCTTAATTTTAACCATTAACGGCCTGTAAATTATAGGATTCGGCCATTACTAAGGCGTTGGTTCGCTTCGATCGTGACTACTTTAGCCTAGTGAACTATTGTGTAAGCCTGGATTTACAGCAGTAGTTTTAAACGATCAAGTAGTTTATGTATCGATTGATTAAGGGCTCTCATTAAGTTAAACGAATGGGTCTATTCAATTGCCGTACACCTGAATTCGAGATTTATCTTAGTTTCAGATATCAATTACGAGTGTCGAAATCTCAAATATGTTAACTTCCATTTTTGAAGTGAAAAGTTATTTAGGCGCACTTAGCACTCTTTCTAAACAGTGAACGATACTAAAACGTCACGCTCGGGTCGGTGACGCTGAATCGGGTATACTCGGCACCAGTCGGTCGGTGAGGCTGAATCGCGTATAATCGGCTCCAATCCAAAGGTTTCACTCCTATCGTATTGTCATAACCACACACCTTCTTTTTGTTTAACGAGAAATTACCTTTTTAGGGTTCCGTACCCGAAGGGTGCCAAACAGAACCCTATTACTAAGCCTCTGCTGTCCGTCTGTCTGTCTGTCAGCGATCTGTATCTCATGAACCGTAATAGCTAGACAGTTGAAAATTTTACAGATTATGCATTTCTATTGTCGTTATAACAACAAATAATATCAATTTTTTTGTTTTGTCTTAAAAAATGATGAAATACTTACCCTAATTCATAATTTTCAAAAGTTGTCAGTTTTAGACCATTTTTGTGATTTTCTGTAACTGCAAAAATTACTTTGTAATTCATAATACTATGAATATCAAAGTATTTATTAACATATTATTTATAACATTATGAAATACAAATTAATCTTTGCAATTTTCATTAAGATGAAAAATAATAATATTCTTCGTTTAGTATTTTCATTTATTTGCTAAATAATGGTCGGTGGTACAGAACCCTTCGTGTGCAAATCTAACTCGCAATTGGCCAGTTTTATTTCATATTTGGGAGGTATAGGTAGGTACTAGGTAGGTATATGGTATGTACGCAGTGCGTTCCAGACGACCGACAACTTTGTTTGTTTGTGGCAGGATCAAAAGGAGACGGCGGTATGAAATCGACGCATACTCAAAAGCAGACGGCGGTATGAGATCGACTCATACTCAAACCCAGCTAGAACCGAATAAACTGTGAAGTTTGTGGTTAACACAAAGAGGTAAATAAGTTTAACATAACATCAGTTTGTACCTAAACGCGTGTGAAAGGCCATGACCACACAACAGTGAAGAATGCGCGTATTGTAATCATTTGAAGTTCATACAAACGACTCTTATGTCCACTGCATTATCTGATCAGAATAACTAAAATGAATGGGTTATTGTATGTAACAAACATTAATTACCAACGGACTTCATTATGTGTTTATCATTACATCAGTTTTATGTATGGCACAGGATTAATCTATAATTAATATTTTAAATGCAATCATGAAAGCATTGCCATAAAAGCTGTTGTCATTGGACTGTTGTTCAAATCTTGGACGTCAAATGTGTAGTTAAATCAAAACTCGGTATGTCACACCCCTACTCGAAATGCAACTGTGAATGAGGTTTGAGATTTCAAAATGCATTATGATTGTTTTTCAAAATCAAGGTAAAACATTAAAAACACTACTTAAATAACGATTAAAATCGAGGATTTCTTTTATATTCCGGTAGGTCCTTGACAAGTGTTTATCAAAGTCAAGCACGTTCGCGACGAGCAATCAGCGTAACAGTCCGAGATCTAAGATGGCTCCTATTTCCATGAGTGATCAGGAGTAAAGCCGGCAAGTTTAACGTGATTTTTTTTAACTACGGTACGTTTCACTAGTTTATATCAAACATCGGTATGTCCATAATTTAACCAGATTTTTTGCATAATCCGTTATTGATATTTTCTATTCTAAAAAACACAATATCCAACAAGAGTGATCGTTTAATAAAAAAACCTCACCCTATGTCATAAACTCATAACTTAATAATGTATAGCCAAAATAGTAGTTTATGAAACTGTTGCATAATGAGGAGTATTAAAATACGAGTGTTAATAGTATTACACGAATGTTTTAATACCTAGTTATGTGTAGTTTTATACACTACTTTATCTCATACATTGGGATTGATCCTACTAAATAAAAGATCAAAGTTGAAGAATATAAAATTTCCACGAAATTTAGTACAACTTCACGTATGAATGGCGCCTGCACCAGCACATCACCACCCTATAGCGGTGCTGCTATCCCCCGCTAACGTTCCATTACAAAAGTTATGGAAACTCTATGGTGATATTAACTTCTTATATTTGCCCTGTGTCGTAATAGAAAAAAAACTTCGACTTCGACAACGACTTCGACAACGACTTCGACAACGACTTTGACTTTGACTTTGACTTTGACTTTGACTTCGACTTCGACTTCGACTTCGACTTTTTGATTTTGACCATCATCATCATCATAATCATCGTCATCTGATTTGTAAACACAAATTTGTGAAAAAAAATTCTCAAATAATAAAATCTCTGAGACGAGACGGGCTGACGACGGCCTCAGAAATTAAAAAAAAAAACAGAAAAGTAAAAAGCACTAGTGAAAACAAGTGACACTTTCTGCATAAATTGACTGCTTGGAAAACGCTCTTTTCGAGCAAATGCATTGTAAACATATTTATTTCATGTCCTTTCTTTCACTTAAAGTGGACATACCGGATTTTGATATTTAACTACACAAATATAAAGGGTAAGAAAAAAATAACATAATTAAAACATAACATAGGGGAATACCTATAGTGGGTGCACCCACATTCCGCCAGTTATGTTTAAGTCCCATGTATTATAAATAGGTCTAGAGTCTATTGCCATCAATTGGGCACAACAATTTAATAGTGATCTTTAGGAACATACATTGTTGCATATAACAAAGGACATGCAAGTTTTACGTACATTTATTACTATTGATTGAGAAATAACTATCAATAGAAAATATGTTTAACTATGCATACTTGTAGGCAAAATGTTGCATTAAGCGTTAAACATACCACAAACAACTTTGTACAGGAAAAACATAATTTATAAATGCAAAAAACATTAATGTTTTACAGAAAATTTCCCGAGAACACGCGGAAAATGGAAACTTAATACGTTAATCTACTTGATAGAAATCTTAAATTCACTGACACACAACGCACAGCCTAAACACCTGGGTCTTCTTCTTCATCGTAGCACTATTGTCAGAGCGGTCGTGGTCTTCATGTAGTTTCTTGTCCAGGGGCTGATGTGATTTCCCTCACGATTTCATTCAAACACGGGTTCGCCCACTGCGGATTATTTTGGTCAGTCCATCTCATAGGTGAGCGTCCGCGAGTTCTAGTGCCCTTCATTCTACCCTGCACGACAAGGCGCTCTATAAAGTCACCCTCACGCCCAGAGACTCGTCCGAAGCATTTGAGGATGTGCATTTGCACCGGAACAGATATAGTCGCTTTTTGTTGCAGAGTTCTTGGCGTTTAGAGGTGTTCTCAACTGGGTATAGAAGCTTGAAATTTAGCACAAGAGTTACATGATCAACGAAAGAGAGCACTAAGGATTTTTGAAATTCTGACCCTTCTTCTTTTCGTGTGGTTAGTGAGTACCTAGCCTGACTGACTAACCTGGTGTCAGAGTTTTAAAGCCGCCCATGGGCCTCTGACCTGGCTTCACATGCCGTCGAGAAAACATCTCTTAGGCAGTGGTGTGACCGTCGGACTGCCAAGTCATAGGTCTCAAGTTATCCCTTGCTTCAAAAACGGTGAACGAGAACATTTCTCGACGGCATGTGAAACCAAGTCAGAGCCCCATGGGCGGCTTTAAGACTCTGACACCAGGTTAGTCACTAACCACACGAAAAGAAGAAGACTACAACAAATTATTATCTCATACTCATGTAATAAAATAGTTCAAGATTATAAATATGTAGGTAAAACAATCTACAACTTACGTTTAATTCGTGTCAATTAACCCATAACAATGTTTATAATCGTTCAATTTTCGTACAAAAGTATTGAAACAATGTAGTTTTAATATAAAAATGTTTCTTTGTCCGGTATGATGTCATTCGGCTTCTGACCCCGACTTCCGATGCTGCAGTTAGAAACGACATTAACACTTATTTCTTTGGTATCAAGAAGTAAGCTGAAAGCGGGTTTACATTTTAGATGAGGCATTTCTGCTTCAACAAAAACTAATTTTAAGGAACTACCTAAAAGCTAAAAGTGTTTTAGTATAATTATTAAAGCTTAATTCCCACGTCGGGCAAAGTGTTATTATGTTTTTCCAATAGGAATTTCTCAATAGTAGCAGCACGGTATCTAAATTTGTCCCCGTTTGATGGCAATAGACTCGCCCCTATTACATGTAACTTAAACATAACTGAAGAAATATAGGTGTACGCCTCTGCTCAACCCTTTGGGAACTACAGGCGTAATGTTATGTTATGTTAATTAAACTCAGAGTTCTATAGGTCCTCCATCATCTGCCTAGGCGTTTCTCAACTCCAGTCGGCTTCCAGTCTAACCGGATGCAGCTGAATACCAGTATTTTACATAGAGTGACTGCTTATCTGACCTCCACAACCCAGTTACTGGGTAAGACTGGTTTTCAGAGTTTCGGGCTGTAACGACTGTGAAAGATCCACGAATGACAGCCGGGACCAACGGCTTAACGAGCTTTCCGAGGTACAGCGGAGTCATGGTATGTATAGATGGTCACGTATCCACGGACCAACCGCGGCAAGCGTAGCTTAACCTGATCGATCGACCCGTGCGGTTATTACTTAGCAACAAGCCCCTCTCACAAACGTAGAGATCCTAGGTCTAGCCTATATTATCTTTGGTTAGTATTACTCCATCCCAGACGCGACGCTTCATAAAAGCTATCACGAGATTAGAAAATTGTATCGAATCTTACGTTCTTTCCTTGCGGAAGCTTATAAAGTATTTTTCATCATAATGGAGGTGTAAAAAAGGAAAACTAAACTCAATTAATGTTTGCTGTGGCAAAACATACAGGGTGGCAGGGACATCGACGCGAAAACTGTTACCATGGATTCAGTACATGATTCTGAAGCCAGGCGTTGAAATTTTTCGTCGGTTATTTAAAAAAACATCTACTGTTTCAAAGAAAAGTGCAATACCTACGCGGTCAAAATGTACAGCTGATTTTTGGGTTCAGAATCATGATGTACAGTGGTACAGTGGTGGTGTACCATGGTAACAGTTTTCGCGTCGATTGACACCCTGTTTATGAAAATTAATAAGTTCACGAAGGATGTCAAGCGAAGAATAAGCAATAAGTGGCTCTAATTAAAATTGTTATACTCGCCAAGCGCTTATCACTTCCACCGTATCCTTACATTCTCATCGCATCGATTAAGAGTCCAATTATACTACAAATTGATGTTACTACAATACTTTATACTTTATTCATATATACGCTGACCCAAATATTTACCACTACTTAGTTTTCAGAAGAAAACCTTGAATATTACTAAATAATAGACGAATATAAATTGTTAACAATCGCTAATTGACATTTAGAGAAACGTTATTAATTATTTTAAACCAAGTTTCTTTTAATCATGTTATTTATTTGTAATTTATCATTTTTTGAAGGGTATGTTTAATGTTCAAAGTTTTGCAAGACTCGCTGTGATTTATGGCTATGTTTTTGTCTTGTTTCCATGCGTAGGCTAACAAAATTTTTGAAGTATTTGCATTCAATTATTTGGCAGGATTGTTCTATAGCTATAACAAATAAATAAAATTAAAGAGTATATTTTAAATGTCTAAATAACAGCTTTTTACTAAATGCATATGAAAGTATTACAAAAAAAAAACTGAATGTCAGTCAATTTTTTGTTCAACTAATCTCCGAAACGGTTGGACCGATTCTGACGGGACGTTCACTGGCAGATAGCATAGGTTATAAGGAGTATCTTAGGGTTTGATTTAAAAAAAGTAAATTATAGTAAATTATAAACAAAAGAACCTCTGTTAGAGCTAGAATTTTGAGCTTTTATTACCAGACTGCGACGCTGCATAGAGAGGGTTATGCTTTTCACGCATCAATCTACCTAGCCTTTTCCCAACTATGTTGGGGTCGGCTTCCAGTCTAATCGGATGCAGCTGAATACCAGTATTTTACATGAAGCGACCGCCTATCTAACCTCCACAACCCAGTAACTGGGCAATACGATACCCCTTGGTAAGACTGGTGTCAGACTTTCGGGCTTCTGACGACTCGTAACGACTGTCAAAGATCCACGAATAACAGCCGGGACCAACGGCTTAACGTGCTTTCCGAGGCACGGAGGATTCTCGGTATGTAAAGATGGTCACCCATCCACTAACCAACCCCGGCAAGCGTAGCTTAACCTGATGGATCGACCAGTGCGGGTGTTGTTACTTAGCCACGAGCTCCTCTATCTATGTCATATATCTTTGTCACATATCTTTGTATCTTAGTGTAGTTTCTGCCTACCCTGCAACTAAGAAGTTCAAAACAAGCTCACTCTAGCAGTTATGGTCGGTATTTAACCTTTTTTGTTTCTGAAAAATATACGAGTATTATCAGTCATGAAGGTAGTAGCAAAGGCAATGGTCCGGTTGACTTACATTATACATAGTATCACCGCTCGTGGAGGGTATTTAAATAAATGCAACTCTTGGTATGAAACATATCCATCCTTAACTAAGTTTTCATAAAACCCTCCGGTCATTGCCATCGTCGTTGTTTTATTTTTGGAGTCTTTTGTTATTGATTTTGTTTTTACATGCATTTTTAAGCAATCCTAACTAATATTATAAATTACGCGAAAGTGAGTTTGTTTGTTTGTTACGTTTTCACGCTAAAACGGCTGAACGGATTTTAATGAAATTTGGCACAGGGCTAACCCTTGGCCTGTAAAAGGACATAGGCTACTTTTCATCCTGAATCGCAGACGTAGTCGCGTGCAACAGCTAGTATATAGTAAATACAATACAGTGTCGACCCCTAAAATTTCAAATACATAGTTAAAAACTCTCTAGGACTCCACGAGACAGGCTCGACCTAGTGTGAAGTCCGCAAATTAAAATATTAAAATTATGTTTCCCTTGTAACAGTTATTTTTTGAGTAGTTTATTTGTATTCGTTTTAAGGAAATGTAAGGATTTATTTATTAAAATCTCCCTTACAACTATCATTACAAGTAAAAAGGATAATTTATTTGTTTCATCATTATCATCATTTCAGCCGAAAGACCACTGCTGGACATAGGCCTGCCCCAAGCACCGCCACTTCACCCGGTTCTGTGATTCTCACATCCAGTGGATTCCTGCGGCCTTCACCAGGTCTTCGGTCCACCTTTCATCGCTATTTCTGATGAAATATTTATTTGTTTAATAAACGATTATTATTATTTGTGAATAGCTCCATTTAAAAGCCACAACATTTTAAACAGGAAGACGGTCTATCGTCACGATCACACTGAGATCCAAATCTCACATCATATGATAGCCTTTATTTCACACCATCCTAAATTCTCAATTTTCTATAAGCACGAACATGCATTTGGAATAACTTTAAAACGCAAGATGGCGTGATAAACACGCATTGCAACAACATTCGAAGACCATCTCGTTATTACAGAGATTTTTGAATGAACTCAGCATCCGTTTTCCCATAGTATTTTATCTTAAATCCGACAACTTAGAACTGAAGAACAATATTAATCATACAAGGTTTTGAGAATATAATGCTAGTTGATATCTGCGATTACATAAGTTACGTGTACTTAATGCATGTTAATTATACACAATAACGCATCTAAAGAGATATTTTTTACTTGTAGTGTTGACCGAGTTGTTGAAGCAACACTTTACTAATTTTGTAAAAATCATTTTTTGAAGACTCTAAGGAAATATTTAACTGACCCTCTAAAAACTCATTGACCGTCTAAGGATGCACACTTTTTTGCGTTGTAAAGTTGGTCGCAATTACTTGGCTATTTAGTGTTTTTATAGGACTCGAAAATAGGAATTATTTGAGGTTCACAATTAGAGGCGCAATCATTTTATTAGAGTGTTCAATAATATATTTAGGAAATAAAAATGGGAATTATTTGAGGTTCGAATAAATACATGCCATAAAAATATGTAGAACGAATCAATGCAAATTAGGGTCAATAGGCCAAAAGGTAAGTACTTCGTAGCATAATTAAATCAAGATCCCTTTTCAAAACCATCCAACATTGTTACGTATGGTTCTAAAGCAGATATTAAGACGCCGATATATGCTAGTGGCCTTAAGTGGTTAGCTTGCGTGTTCTGTGCTGAGCTCACGCAACGCGTCGTACGTCCAGCCAGTAATAGGACTCGCCCATCAAGGAGCGCTGTCCCAAATTACACGCATTATTAATTTACTATACATAAAACAAATGGTATTTTCATTAAACACGACTAAAATATTAATAATTAAATTATCTTTGAAATGGTGAAGGTTTCAGAAGAATAAGCTTGATAGTTTTTGCGTGATTCTCAGTTTTTTATCCGCGTCAGACATAACTTTACAAATTAATAACACTATGAAATATAAATATATTCCAAAATATTCACAAATTAAGTTATTAATAAAGTGCTCTTATTTAACATATATTTTTTCCAAATCATTATCACTACTCGTTTAGACGTGATCTTCAGTATAAAATCATTAAAAGTCGGTCATCGTCGCCATAAGAACGTCAATATAAATCATTTGAGCATAATTTCGGTGCGCGTCGAACAAAGAGGAGAAAGCTGCGCGCACGCATGGTGACCGCAACTCCGGACGGGACGGTTTTATGAGCGAGTGAATTATGAGTATTAATTAAATAGAATAAGAGGTAAAATTAAAACAAAAGAAACTACTTTTACAGCAAAGACATTGATTGGTAGATATACTGTACCCCGTGTTAACATCAATAATTACGATACGTCGAGTTTTTGAAAAATTGCGGTTCGTACCTATAAAAGTACCTACAAAATCAAGTCATTTATTCAAATTAAACTGAGAATCAGCATTTTTTCTTCTCACTTCAGCACAATGACATAAGACAGTCCCCCAAAACGCCCGCCTTTCACCACTTCCTAGTGCTTTGGCTGGGAAGAAGTGGGGCAACAAACTCCCCAGCAGCACAGCTGTTTGTTAAGACACACATGCCAGTGACCTAGAGTGGTTAGCTTGCGTGTTCTGTACTGATACTTAGCTCACGCAAGTCGGGCGTCGTACGTCCAGCCAATAATAGGACTCGCCCATCAAGGAGCGCTGTCCCACATTAGACTCATTATTAATTGATTATACATAAAACAAAAAGTATTTTAATAAAACACGTATACTAAAAGATCAATAATTAAATTACCTTTAAAATGGTGAAAGTTTCAGAAAAATACGCTTGATAGATTTTTCGTGATTCTCGGTTTTTTATCCGCGTTAGACATAACTTTACAAATTAATTTCACTATGTAATATAAAAAGAATTCTAAAATATTAAGTTATTAAGAAAATTCTCTAATTTAACATGTATTTTTTCCAGATCATTAACACTGCTCGTTTAGACGTGATCTTCTGTGTAAAATCACTAAAAGTCGGTTATCGTCGCCTTAAACGTTAGAAGAACTTGATTCTACATGTGACAGTCTCTTTTATAAGGCTGTATATGTCTTAATTGCGCCTGTGTACTGTACATAATGTGCATACTTAATCAAGTTAAGTATAAACCAATGTATTGTACATATAGCTGCCAATTATCATAAAGTTATTGCCCGTAATAATTAATTAACGCTTCCTTATGACGTTCTGCTTCATTAAATCGCTGATTGATTTCTGGAAAGCAAACTAAACATTCATTAAATAAATAGGTATTGTACCTACAATTGTTTTTGCTGCACCATATAAAGCTAATCTTAAATTAATTAACTATTGGCGTTAAGATACGTTTATTGAGTTGCTCAACGTATAAGTTTAAATTAAATTAAAGATGCATGCACACCGCGAAGATTTGAAAGCCAGAATTAATCATGATCATCATTTTAACTTTGATGGAAGCATTTTATTGAGAAATCTTAGCACTTTAATTTATTTTTATCATTTAATGTGCGAGTACGAAATCACAATAACATATTTTTTTTTTATGTTAGTAATTGACTAGCGCATGCCGCATGAACTCGTCCTGCACTGACGCAACGTACCTACAACACTTTTCACTGGATTACAGCATATTATACAAACGACATTGAGACCGACTGACCGCGTTCTTATGGTGCGAGTACTCTAGTCGATAACGATTTGGGATTATCTTGAAAATATACCTACTACAATAAGATTTTGATTGTAATTAAGTATTTGCTTGAGAAGCTACTCGAAGAAGGCCTATTGCAAGCACTACTATGTATTCTATCGATTTCGTGGTTATTGGGTTGTTCCATCTGGAATTTCTCAGTTACAACCTGGAGTTTTGATTTGTGCCCGGTTGATGGCAATAGGCTCGCCCCCTATTACATGGGACTTAAACATAACTGGCGAAATGTGGGTGTACTATAGGTACACCTCTGCTTAACCCTTCGGGAAAAACAGGTGTGATGTTATGTTTATGTGTTTATGTAAGTATTCTATCTGTCCATCAATGACTGTTGTTATATCGTTATGAACATCAATCACTAATAAATCGATGGTTATGATTTATGAATGAGGAATTTGATGAGCTCATTGTTTAAAAGATTCAATAACTTTGTTTATATTAAAGCCGCGAGTTTAAGGAATCGATGGCCTATCTTAACTCGACAGCTGCCTCTTAAGTGGCGTTTCGATACATCTCAAGAAGCTGATTTGATTGATGATATAGACAGTTTATTATTTTCAAAGTATTTGTTAATAAAATTACCTACGTTGGTATTTAGGTACCATTTAGAAAATAAAATGGTCATTTAAAACGTGGTAAACGTTTTGGCATCGTTAGTCAATAAATTAACAATTGCTAAGGATTCCAGATTTCTCTTAAAGTCCATAGAGTTCTTAGATACGAAGGAACAACAGTATCTACGTAGCAGAAAGGCATCCATCCAAAACTTTAGTGCTGGGGGCAGTTTTCTGTATAGCAATCTATCAATCCTAGACTATCCAATGCTAATAAAGACTTTAAACTGGTTAAAAATATGTTCCTACCTACATTTTAACAGGTTCTAAAGGAAGCTTTTTATTTTTGACAAATTCATGACATTTTCTCTCCAGAAAAAACAAGTCATTCGCTGAACAGTAAACACTGCTATACAGTCAACGTGCTACGAATAAATGTGGTAATATAATACCTCTGTGGTTTGTGGTCAAAGCTATTGGGCAGACACATTAAGGCTTGTGCAGACCAGCGCGACACGAACAATACAATTTCTAAGAAAACTTCACAGTATAACAACAACCGGTGTCGCGTCGCGCGATAAGTCGCGCTGGTCTGCATAAGCCTTGAATAACACAGTTATGAAGTAAAACTTGTTAAAAAACGCTTTGACTAATTTTCTGGAACCTGTATGATTAGAACTTCAGTTTTAATCAATGGGGCTATCGTTTTTGTGCTCACCACTTGGCTCCTCTAGCGAGTAAGGTCCTGCCAGTACTATTTATAGTTTATTTGATATGTTTTGGATATATTTAAGTACCCATATAATACTTCATATAATGTTTATTTTTATAATATATTTAAATAAATCTAATGAATATTTACATTATAATGTTCCTAAAATCGGCAAGCATGAAACAGACAAATATTATTCTT
The DNA here is from genome assembly GCA_947364205.1 of Agrochola lota. Classification (NCBI taxonomy): domain Eukaryota; kingdom Metazoa; phylum Arthropoda; class Insecta; order Lepidoptera; family Noctuidae; genus Agrochola; species Agrochola lota. Next base: position 4,719,184 of record OX376230.1, on the reverse strand, counting down.
CCTCCAAGTTAGATCCTGAGTTGTTACTTAAAATCTTACGCCATAATTAATGTTTACAAAAATTATGAACAATAAGTAACAATTCCCGATAGAAATTCCCGTTCCCGTCCGAAACAGTGAACGTTCAGTGACATTTGACATTTCTAGAAACCTCACTCTACACTAGCGCCTCTAGCGGGGAATTCAAGTGCGATAGTCCTCATTGCAACAACTAATAAAAAATTGTGAACCTCTACATTAAGAACTCAGTATTTACGTCAATTCCTTCTGTAACATTTTACTCTGACAAACATGGTCATACTGAAAGTGATAAGTGACATGCAGTGACCCGCGTTTAGACTATACTGACAGTAGTAACCGGGTCACGTTTCATAACAGTAGCAAACTAACGCACTGCAATGTGGCACAAGGAAGGGTCAGCTCTTTGTGGACTAAGTGTAAGGTTGGGCAAGGCTTTAGTGCTGGATTTGCAACAAAAAAGTGTTTATTTAACTATTTAGAAACGATCTCTAAAATAAAAAATCTACATCTAAATTAATTTAGTTCTATTTCTATTTTTGAACGTATAATTTCATGAGCCAGTCCCCCAAAACGCGCACCTTTCAACTTCCTAGTGCTTTAGCTGGGAAGAAGTGCCGCTGGACCAAAAATTCAAAAAGACTTAGCCCAAATATATGATCAAGCTAAGTGTCTAAGTACAGATCTAAAATTGTCAGTAAACGTAGAACACCACCAAACCACAAATAGTAATAGAGATCCCCTATTCACAAAATAATTAAGAATCCAATAAGGGGGAGTAATAAAACTGCTGTCTGGAGATAATAAGTTCGGAATCTTAAAAACTGTTCAGCGTGCTTAAAGAAAATAAGGGTAGCCTGGGTGGGGTCAAGTGAGACACTGCCTTAGCCTCCTGTTGATCTCGTCATAAAAAAGAAGGATGAGCAGCGTCCACTTAAAGTAATGAACTGCTACCAAATGCACACTACACGCCTACTGCGGCACTAAGCAAAAGCAACATTGATGTCATGACAGTTACAAAACTTTCTTTGCAATATGTTAAACCAAAACATACTAATTATTGTATTTACATGCAAAAAAGATCTAGCAATATTGTTGATCTGGATTCGCAACCGGATTCCATATAGACGATGTTGACAGCCGGCTGAGAAACAAACATAATCTAGGTGAAATGTATAAGAGGTTGCGACATTCCGGCCTTGCGATTAATTTCGGCGTCCGCGCATGCCGTTGCATCTGTTGAACGAGCACGAACGAATATCTTTCAAAAGCTACAATTTTGCGATCTTTGTAATTTGAATATTGGGTATATGAAAAACGAGTAATCCTAACGAATATCCTTTAGAACTCAATTCATTAATGACTTAGAAGTTAACTTACAATATTGTTTAGACCTTTACCTGGACATGGTAAGAGAAATCCGTAGACAATAAAAGATGGTGAAGATAATAGTACAAAGCGTTAACAAGTCTCAAAACAAATCAATGTTCAAATGTCACTAACAAAATTAATTCGACATAGTTGGCCTTTAAGATGAAGTACCTAAGTTGGCAGGAAATTCTATTTATAACAATAATATTGAACATTACCTATGTTTTTAAACGACATGGGTTTAGGTTAACTCAAGCATGACTCACATTCGAAAACATAGGTCATCTTATTGTAAATACAGGTGTACTGTTCCACCTCATCTATCGAGTTTCCACAAACATCGCCAATCGTCGATGTTTTGATAACTAGCCTAGGAAACTGAGAAGTTAATCGGAAACAATGATCGTATTCACAAAAAAGATTACCATACATAGGTGTTTCCATAAACAAAGATATTGTGATATTCCCGATTTATTATGAATTGGAAGTTATCGATAGTGAAAACCATGGAAATGGGCGTCAATAAGCAACATTCCGAAACGAAACGCCATTAAAACTAATGCTCGACACTATGTAGGCAATCTTTCTACTCTAAACATAATCATGTCAATCAAAGGTATCAGTTACATTACACACCATCTCAAATATCAACGAAACTGTATTCCTACACTATGTCGCCGAAGTTCGATGATAGCCGTGGAAATTTTGGAGACTAATACCTTATTTGCATTTATAACACAGTCAGAGTTTGAGGCGTATGAATTTATAGAGTTGCTGGCATAACTTCTTGTAAAGTGGTTTTACTCTTACTGACGATTTTTTTGAGAAATTAACTACCTACTGCGGTTGGTTAAGAAGAAGAAACTGAAGGGCACAGATACACAGAACCGTAACAGTATGCAGGCAGTGTGGCAAAACTGTGATAGAACTTCGTCGGCGCGTTAGCATTAATCGTATCCTTTTTTAAGCGAGCAAAAACAGAGACGATTTTACAGGCATTTCAGAGTCATTTCAGTGCCAAAATAAACTAGACAACTGAATGATTGGAAAAATGTACTGTACCTATATGATAAGTTTATAATGATTGCATTGATAGTCGCTTTTCGTGTTACTTTGTGTGACGGCTTAGTTCTTCTAAACTAGGTAGGACTTTGATGCTGTTTTCATCATCATTTAGACAATAAATTCCGGAAGATTTATGTCAAAATTCAAAATTCAAAAGTCATTTATTCAAACTAGGCTGAGAATCAGCACTTTTCGAACGAAAAGACGAACAACGAAGAACGATGTGCCTAAAACATTAATATTTTATTACGATAAAGTACCCGTGCAATGCAGGGGCCGGGTGGCTAACCTTCACACATTCTAAGCCTATCTTTTGATTTCAAAAGTATACAAGTTTAACGCTCGCTACCATATTGGGATGCTATCATAATGTTAATAGGGTATTATTGCTAGATAATCCTTTCTACACGACGTTTTAATGGGGATAAGCAGTATTAAGAATAAGCCTTTAAGACGTAGACTCGTGGATCTGGTTACATGGGTATTGCAGTAGGTAGGTTAAATTTCGAATAAATTTGCTGATAGTTCTACCGTTGATAACCAATATTTCCTTTAAAAAAAAAATGTATGTAGTGCATAGAGTTGATGAAGTTTGGTGGTCTTTCGACCGAGTTGTTGATGATGATGATAATATTAGCTGATGTGTTGTTATTAATTACTGGCGGAAATAGGTAGAGAGCGTCGGAGAGAAAAACAAAGGAATTATGACCTAACAAAGAGAACGAGATGGGTTGCAGAATATTTGATACAATATCCACATTGGCTAGCAAGCTAGGCGAATGGTTACCGAATTCCAATTCATTATTAGAATTCTTCAAAATAGTTATAATTAGTTAACAGATTAGAAATTCTAAGTTTTTCGTAAACACAAAAATCCATACTCGACCTTTTTAAAATTGACACAGTTGTGTTGAAATTGCAGTTTTAAATATTTATATTTAATGTAATGTCCTATTTAATTATATCATGCATGATGAGCAACGTCTTATGTTTTGTGATTAGCAATCATACATTTTAATTAGGCGAGACGTAGCAATGATTTCGTGATACCAAAAGTGTTAAGGTCAATTACGTGATTTGATACAGACCTAGAGGCAGTATCTTTAGAAATAAATTGAGGAGTGAAACGAGTAACAGTCAGCTCTAATATTATTTTCAATCGGCATACAAAATTCCAATGTGTTAAACTATAAAATAAAACTTGATATCAAACTTCAAAACAAGCAACATCGGAACGAAATTTTAACAAATTCATGCAAATTATGCTTAACACCTACTTATTGCTTCACACTGACCTTTGATAATCTACTAACAAGTCATCATTTGTTTCAACTTAGACAGGGAAACTGATTCAAAACTGACAGTTACTACTGGAGCCGTTGAGTAATGCAACCGCAAACCTTTGGAAACTTCACGACTTTCCGTCACGGACGCTAACGAGCATTTTATAAGCATTAAAATGTACTTGGGAATTTAAAATAACTCACTAAAGCCTTGGCGAATGATGGAGAAGATGGCGAAATAAAGAATATTGACTCTTTAAACCAAACTTGTCTCTTAGAGTGAAAACTGTACCAAGCGACGGTTAATAGCTCCAATTTGTATTTTAGTAAACTTGTTATTTGGATTGAAACTGATGAAGCAATCAAATCAAATGAAATCTGTGTAATCGGTTGGTATTTATTAATTACAAAAACACAGAGAATGAGAGAATATAGTAATCTAGACGTTACAGACGATAATGCGTTTAGGATGTGTGCATTAACCACCACTGAGTAAGTACCAGCAATAATTTATGAGAAACTGTTTCTAATAAGTACCTAATGTTCCTGTAATTACCAGTAAAGCTATTAAAAGTACACTATGATCTTCTGTTAACATTTCCGATTCAGTCAATAAAATTATCTAGATTAGAATGATGGGAGACTCACGAAACTTTTTCTCACATATATAACCATCATCTATTCTCGATGTTATTTTTAGAAATACATACATAGACTGCTAAAATCATAACCCTTCCTTTTGGCTTTGCCGTAGTCGAGTAAAAATAGACTCATCATCATTTCCTTTTCCCGTTGTGGTCTAAGACGAGACTAATATCAGTGATTTAAAAAAATACCTCGCGTTAAAGAGGTACGTTTTCCATTGTTATTCAATAAAAAGTTACCGTGAGAATTTGACCTTAAAGTTCCGTGAATGTGAGTACTAATTGCTGTTATTTTAACTTTTAACTGGTGTACATTCTTATGTAACGCAAGGAGGTCTCTCTCTTTTGTTATAAAGATTTGCAAATCAATGACTTATGACACTAATTTGTTGATGTCACAAGTATCTATTATTTTTCCAAGGGGTAACCCATATTACAACCCAGTCTGTATATCTCCGGATATTTTATTAATTATTAACACTAGCGTTCAGAACGTCAGTTTAGCACTCATAATTAATGTCATGTTTTTTTCTTCATTTTTTAGGTTTCCCACAAAAGTGAAGTATAGTTGGCCCCAAAATGTGTTTTGGGGCCAACTATACTTCACTTTTGTCATATAAATATTTCCTAACGATCACAGCCACGTTTTTCAATTTAAGATACAGTTTTATTCATGTTTATTTTAGAAAGAATTGTTGCTTACTTCCATATATAAACACCTGTCAAGAGTTCGTGCCCTATCTATTTCCGTAGTTGGGACATACTTAAACGTTTAAGGTGTTATCATCAGTCATGACCTTCCTACGATGCATTCTCTCTTGAAGCAGGTGACAGTTCAAAATTAGTCATAGATGATAAAGCTACACTGTCAACGTCTTTATAACATGAAACGTGTTTACTATTGGATCGTCTTTCTATGTTATTTTCTCATAACAATTTATTTTTATTATTCAAACAATAGAAACCTTTTACTCAGAAGCCAGTCGTTGTACATACAAATAGACGGTACCTACTTTTATTACTTTACTATAGTGGATGTGTGTGTTTAAAAATAATTTTAATGACCATTCAAATTCTGAGCGTGAATAATTTCACTGTCGCTAGGGCTTTCAAGTCTCCATTCTTTACCCGACTGCGCCGAAATTCAATTAAAGTTTAAACGCTTCATTTTTGATTGGAGGAAGCCCAATAATTGTGAGAAAAATGAGAATTGATTGTTTTTACTTACATTGGTTCAGATGAGAAGTATTTGGATTCCGTATCGAATTCGTTTTCTGATTTTTAACAATGGTTGTAAAAGTAAACGTTAATGCGGTTTAATCGTTCATAATAATGTAAATTGTAATGCTACGACTACATTGTCGCGATAAAGAGATCTACGCTTCGCACGCTCTTTGTTTCTCAGCGAGACGTAGAGCGGTGTGTGAGAGAGAGCGCGCGAAATGTAATTCGCCTTATCGCGAAAATGTGACCGCCGCATTAATGTAATTAATTTTACACATGAAAGTTTCTGTTAATTTGGTGTCTTTCATGGGAAAATTGTGAAAAATAATATTTGTTAGACAGCAGACGACCATAGAATGTATATACCTGTATTTCTGCCAGCCCTACTAATGAAAGACACGGATGCAAGCACGGTGTGCGAAGCGAACCATCTCCCGAGCCAAATTGTGCGTCAAATTCGTTACGAAATACCATTACCCGTGCATAATGGAGGAAAGTTAGGCCGAATTTAATTGAACATTTATTTTCATTATTACGAAATGTTTTAATGTTTGTGAACTTGTTTGCAGTGATTTTATCGTCTGAATTACTGTGGGTAGCTTCTCATATAGTCATCAGACTTAATTTAGATTAATTTGATTGATCTTTGTTTTTGCTTTGAATGCTTAACTATATCTTTTGGAATGCCATTCAGAATATGACTAAAGTTTCATTTTATAATTGAATAGATCTATAAAAGCGTTTTGTCTAGTTGCACAACTTGCACATTAGGTACGGTAATCAGTATTCCATTTCCCTTCTTTTTCCTTTCTATCCGAGCGAGTGTTCAGAGAATCCTCCCCTTTCCATAGAGGATGGGAACTTTTCACCCTGTTCCTCATACCTCTAAACTAAATTTGCCTTCCAATAAGTTTTCGTCAACGTAGAGTGGATGCACTACTACTACTACCTATGTCTTTTCCTTTACACATCTCTTTCAGTCATCATCTTAGTGTTTACTTCCTCCATTTGTCGTTCTAACCACACCATCCTTCATATCACCCACCTCGTTCCTTAGGTCTCTCTCATTTCTTTTACTTTAATATTCTTTCGCCACATTCTATACCTACTTCCTATCGTATCTTAAAACTCCTAATAAGCAGACAGGCGCGACACGACGACGCGAGGCGACACCAGTAGAACAATTTCTGTGAAGTTTTCATAGAAATTCTTCCACCAGAGTCGCGCAAGAAGGAAACAGTACCAATGTAACGTTTGCCTAAATCAAGTACCTAGTGGGTGGACCTAGTCAGATATAGGCAGGCGCCTTTGAGATCTATTATGTCATAATGACCACTGCCAAAGCCGTTATCCTAATTTTGACTAGACAGACATAAAAATAGATTGTGGGTGTGTATGTAGGTGGGAACGAGTGCGATTGACATTCCCCCCTTTTGGAGTGAACAGTGGCAAAAACGGTATCAGAATTGGGTACGCAGGTTAGGAACAATGAAGGAGTTCCCCAGGGACCGATATCGTGACCTTTCTTTTGTATGGATATTCTTATTTTTTTACGGGTTTCCTCAATCCGGGAAGGTGCAAAAAAATGTCAGGCTCTTAAAGACTGTAACCATACGGGAGCCGTCCTCAGTTCCAAGCAAAGGAGGAGGGGGAGCTTTGGGATCTCCGATGACTTATGCAAGTAACCGCTATACCTAATAGTGGCGATTGGTATGTCACCCTTCTAGCGGCAACTTTTATCAGAAGATTAACCAAAAAGCAGAAGACTGATGCAGGAGTTATATACTTCCTTCTCTCTTCAATCCTTAAAGATTTGGGAAACTGTGAAGTAGAAAGATTTTCGAACAACTACAACCCACTAACCCAGTTACAAACAAATATGGGTGTGGGGAATATTTCTTCCATACAACAAGGTCCCGTACATAAGTTACCCGTTTAGTTAAGAGTCCGGCCGAAAACAGGTCGCTGTTTTTCCGGCCAAAAACAGGTCACGTATATTTATGGTGTAAAGGTTTATACAGAATCACTATAGAAATATATGTAATAAATATAGTTTTAAGTACATAGTTGAATCTATAAAAATACGTATTTAATTTGGTACAGTCGCATCAAACGAATCTTCTAACAATCTATTATGACCGATTGTCCTCGATTCAATTGAACTTGGTGTTTGGAACATAAAATCTACATCGGGTAGGTACTGCATGTTATAATATAATATAATCCCATTATATGTTGTAAACCAAGACATGGTATGTTTATGTTACAGCTAATTTGGATGATAGATTACTTTTTACCTACACCATAAACATCCCAGATATAAATGTAGAAATTTTACAAGGGGTGACACAATGGCGGTCTTATCGCTAAAAGCGATATTTTCAAGACAATCTTTGGATGGATTATGAGCGAAAGGAGAGCTGCAGATAATTTGTGGTGTAATTTAATGTCAGAAATTTCTCAAAGGTTCAAAGGCTTGAAGTTTGGCCAAGATTTTCGCAAACCGCGACTCGCGACTGTCGTGACCTATTGAATAATTTATTTAATTTTGCAAACAGCTTTGTTTGGACATCGGTTGCTAATTTTAAATGTATTCTATTTAGCTGCTTTTCATCACGTAGTTACCCATCCTTTACCATTTAGTGACATTTTATTTTATTTTGACTTAGTTGAGGTTAATAAGTTAGTTGGATGTTTGTGTGTTATTCTTTTAGTTAGGTAGGTCTTTCTTTACTGAACGTATCATAAAAATGTACTTCAAGTATAAAGGCGTGTGCAGACCAGCGCGACTTGTCGCGCGACGCGACTTGTCGCGCGACGCGACTCAAACAATGCAATTTCTAAGAAAACTGTACGGTATAACAATAACCGGCGTCGCGTCGTGCGACAAGTCGCGCTGGTCTACACAAGCCTTTATTCATTAGTATTTATACTAGGTACTTAATTAAAAAAATAACAATATGATTATAATGTCGATATCGTCATAGAAGTCACAGCATTGTGCAATCAAAAGATCACAGGGTCATAGTTGACCTATTGTCCTCTAGACCTCTGACGGACCTCTTCCTCACTCCCGACCCATGCAAACGTATTTAAACTCAGGTCAAAGAGAAAACAAGGGTTAACTGAGAATATAATGGTGCCCTAAATAGGTAGTACCTACCTACCTAGGTTAAGGGCTTACGGGGAAAATAGGCTTCTTTATTTCTAATAGGTAAATGGAACTACCTATTTGAAAAGCTACAGTCTACTTAATGTTTTTTTTGGGTTTGTTAATTTTAAATAATAATAGTAATAAGTAGAGACGAATTCGAACCGGAGCTTGAGAAACCTACTTATGCACTTATATTTTTCATATTAAGTATTGTAACTGGTTCCAGTCAATAAAAAAATTACAATACCTTATTGCACTTTTATACGCGTATGTACCAGGAAATAATTATACTTAGGTACTTAAAGTGTGCTTTTGAACATAAGTACCTAAGACACACAAGGTAGGTACATAAGAGTTTTAATTGGCTGTCAGTCTCACATACAATTTTTTATTCTGTTTGTTTTAGCTGTAAGTCATCCATAGTTAATAAATAAATAATAATAAACCTGAAAAAATACATGTAAAAGGTTAAAGATTAAGAAATAATAAAAATATATTTACTTTTCGACAGATGATGTCTTTTTATGGTCCACTTCACGAAACAAACACATCACAGTTTATCACAACAACATAACACTTAATCCTCGAACACATTACTGTATAATTGCGAAAAAAAACACCGAAAATTATTCCCGCGCAAACAAAGTTACAAATACAAAATGCCGCGAAAAATTTGTTAATCTGTAGCGAAAATTTGACACGATTTACGCAAACCGATAAGCAAATAGGTACTTCTTTATCTACGTTCGAATTTTGAAATGTTTTTTTTTTAAGTGTGCCAGCCAGACGCATGCGGGCGCGGTAAGTTGCGTAAGGCGCTATGCGTGTTTGCTGTTCGACCAACTTGTAGAAACTGAAAGTGGAAGTGGGCTCCAGACGAACGTCTTGCTGCAAGGGATGTGCGGTAACCCGCGACTGGTGAGGCATCCGCATAATTTTAAATACTTAACCGCGTACTTGTTGCTCTATCGTTTGACTTTAACGAGAGTTTTGACGGCAATTTATTTACAATAACTTGTGGTATTGCATAATTTGTAATGCAGGAGCTATAATTAAACATCTTTGCTATCAGCAGCAGGCAAAGTATAGGTATCAATAAATCAATGATTTATATATTGATTCAAATACATATTTTCTACTCGATTAGTTCAAAAATAAGAAGATCTGACTTCGCAATAAACAGTTAAAAAAAAGTTAGTTAGTGTTTAGTTTTTGGTTGTAAGAAATTATTTTGAAATAAACAGCGGTCATTTAAAGAAGTTTCGGAAAACGAAAAGTTGTCCCCTATAAATCTAAAAATATCCTCCAAACCTACAACTAAGTACTTACATTGACATTAAAGCTGAATAACCCACGAAATCCGAGCATGTGCAAGCGCGTGGCACATCACTAGTAACCCCCCGACGCCGTAGTTAGGTAACACCGTCTTATTTCCATTTAATCCCACTTCCATAGGAGCTATATCCGATGTTTTTCTTAATGATAACCCGATGTTTTGCCATTTTCTAAGATGTTGGTAATCTACAGTCATGTTGTAGGTAGGTAGACGATATGCAATTTCGCTTTTTTGTTGGGATTCGTTTGCATAAGTAGGTATGTAATAAAATAAACTAAAAAAATACTTAATAGTTATACAATCAAAATAGGCTGAGAATCTGCACTTTTTGAACGTCAAAATTACAAAAGACAGTCCGCCCTTCACCACTTCCTAGTGCTTTGGCTGGGAAGAAGAAGTGGCGCAGCAAACTCCCCAGCAGCACAGCTGTCTGTTCAGTTGGAAAAACTTGAATCTATAAAATATTACTTATGCAAAATAATGTACATCACGCAACACAAAACATTAAATTAAGTTATTTGTTATATGTCAGCTAGCACACGCCAATATACCAACAAAAATCATTGAAATCTATACTCAAGCGAAAATAAAAAGTAAACAGAACTTAATACCCGAATTAAAGCCTCCAGGCCTATAGGGCGTGCCCGTTTACATAAGCTGTAACTCAAAGTCACAAATAATAAACTAGGACCATCGTTAGTCAGAGGTCTACTCATAGTACACCCACATTTCGCCAGTTATGTTTAAGTCCCATGTAACAGGGGGCGAGCCTATTGCCATGAACCGGGCACAAATACAGACTCCGGGCTGCTACTGAAAATTCCTGATGGAAAAACCCAATAACACTTAACCCGACCGGGAATCGAACCCAGTACCTCATGTAAGTAGTAGCGCTTGCGACCACTAAACCAATGTAGTTTTTTTTTTTTTTAAACGTTGCCCCACACTAAGAATTTCTTCCTGTATCGTGGGCGCGTTTACAAACATAGAAACTCACATGCACTAACACCCAGACCCGAAACAACTACTTGCAGATCATACAAATATTTGTTCCGTGCGGGGATCGAACCCGCGACACGAAAACGCGACACGTGAATTACGTTTTATATGTAAATATCAAATTCCCTGAACATTTGTCGTAGGATCTATTAATAAAAAATGTAGCTATTGGGTACGTAGAGACATAACCCGCATATAACGGAGCCCGAAACAAACAAACAACCTACATAGATACACATAGGTCCACTAACCTTCACCTCGAAAGCACGGTCTTGAAAACAATGGTATCAAACTAACTGAAGAACACAATTTAATATAATATCCTATGTTCGCAATTTATTTGCCAAGCATGTAAACAAGCACGAAAAACAACCGTAATACCTACAGATAAGGTTCAGTTGGCGCTACAATTTAATATTTTTCATGACTTTTTCAACAGTACTTGTCAGTCTAAAACCAACTTAATTTACACTAGCATAAAGTTGATATTTGTTTAAGTGGAAATAAGATCAATTAGAAAACAAGATTATAAATCTACTATAGTTTCACATAATATAGCATCACGCCTGTATTCCCCGAACGATAAGGCAGATGTGTAGGTACCTATAATAGACCCACATTTGGCCAGTTATGTTAAAGTCCCATTCCCATGTAGATAATGGGGGCGAGTCTATTGCCATTGACCGGCCAAAAATCCAGACTCCGAGCTGTTGCTAAGTATATCTAGTTTCTTTATATGGAAATCCAGTAAGCAACCCCTCGACTGGGGAAGACGAAAAGTTGTGTGGACAGTGGAAGGGACGTCGTGACCCAGTGCCGGAATAAGCAAGCGCGGGGCCCGTAGCAAATTTTATCGAGGGGCCCTTGATCTGCTACGGGTTAAGTATGAAGTAATAAAAAAAAAACAATACTTACTCAATTCGTTTTTTTGCCATCAACTTTTAGAAATATGTTAAAAATTGTATTACCGACTAAGACAATCCACGTCAGACAATTGACGTGGATTGTATTAGTCGGAAAAATTGTTACGTATCACGTATTTGTGACATCAAGTAAATTCAATATACCACATATTAATAAGTTTTACTCAAAAAATTACGCTCAGGCGGAGGTGGGCCCGTTAGGATACGCGGGGCCCCCTTTTGCGCTAGGCCCGTAGCATTTGCTACTCTTGCTACGTGGTTAATTTGGCACTGTCGTGACCCCAACTATAGAACCACATCATGAGAAATCATCATCACAGCGATAATAGAAGTAATTTTAGGTTTCCGTAGTAAACAAGGAACCCCTTTAAATCGTATGGAAATCCCGAAGTAATAAAATAATTTCCATACGATTCCAAATTGTCCATCGCGTCTGTACAGCGCCTTAAGGTACCGCGAAGTCCGTCTGCCTGTAAAAAGTAATGTACGAGTAGTTTGGCATATTTATATATATTAATTACGTCTAGAAAGTAATGAAATAAAATCTTGCTTATACCATGACCATGCACGAGTTTCTAGTTAGATTCGAATGCAGACGAACACTTTTTGCAATTTATTTTATCACTACTGCTCTTAAAACAGTGACGGGAAACATCTGAGGAAACCGGCATGTCCTAGAACGAAAAATTCGAATATGGTCTTCAGCTTACTCTACGAGTATCTCACAGAGAGGGGGGCCTGTGTGGCAGCAGTGAAATTATAGACTGATTTTTAGAGTTCCGTAGTAAACAAGGAACCCTTACAGTTTCGTTTCGCCATGTCCGTCTGTCTGTCCGCGGCTTAGCTCAGAGACTGTTAGTACTAAAAAGCTGTAATTTGGCATATGTATACATATAAATCATGCCGACTAAGAAGTAAAAGAAAATCATTTTTTTTTTTTTAGTTTAGGTACCTCCCCTTCACGTAAAGTGGGGATGTTTTTTTTTCTCATCTACCCCATGTTGTGGGGTATCGTTAGAAAGGTCGTTCAAAAATATTGTAAGTTTGTTAAAACTATTTTTGGGTACAGGGATCCGTTTGCGAAATATTAAGCTTATAACTGTTTTTTTTTGTTAGGAGTCAAGTGTAGCCAGCTAAATGATTGTACTTGGAGATTTGTGAAATAGGCTGTACAGGTTAACGAGTAATAATCAAGCAACCAACCAGCCAACAGCTTGTCTATTCTTAGTGTGGGGCAACGTATTAAAAAAAAAAAAAACTTAAATTTGCAGTTTGAAAAACATGATCTCCCATACATTCCGTATGGAAGAACATGTTTTTCAACTACAATGTTAAGTTTGTTCTTGGGATAAATTCACCCCAACTACGGAACCCTTCATTGTGCGTGGTCCGACACGCACTTGGCCGGTTTTTTTATGTTATACATAAGCTTCTGTTGGTTTTCGTAATGTTGGATTCTTACTGCACTTAACACTTTCGACTCCACCCACTTTTCATAGAGCTCATACGCCATGCCGCCATACATTTTGGAAGTGAACCCTCCGGGGGGTTGCCGGCATTACATTTGCGCTAAAGTTAACCATCGCCGACGATCCATGGCATTAGGTTTAAAACCGTGTTATAAAACACTATAAAACGAAGTAAAATTGTGTTTTCAGGGGGGTACTGTCGCTATTGGTAGTTTCGAACCTTTTGAATTTTTGGTGAATAGTTGTAAGCAACAACAAACTTGTTAAAATATACATCAGATGTTATTTTCACGGTTTTGTATTGAATAATAGCTCCTACACAATATGTCTGCACTGCCGTCTGCACTGTCGGCCCTGCCGCCGGGCAAGCCGCGGCGCGCCCGGCCATGCCGACTCCTTTGACAGTTCAAAAGTGCCTGTATAAATAGTTTAATTTAAATAAATGCTTTTGAGTTTGAGTTTTAAGGTGCTCTGTCATCTCAGAAAGAAAAGAAAGAAAGAAAATTTGTTTATTCTCAGCATTCGCCTGTAATTTAACATTTCAGATTCGACTTTGAGCATTACGTTACAATAAACCTGACTGACGAGCATTCGCCTATAATGTAACATTTCAGATTAAATATTAGGTACAGACATTACGCACTGTATCATTTAGGTTGCACACTGTATTGCTCGGTTCTCCTCCCTCACTGATGTAATCCTCGAATTGTATCATTACAGGTTGCGATTGTAATGCTCGGTTCTCCTGCCTCATTGATGAAGGTAATGCTCGACTCTGAACGTTTACATTACAGGCGAATGCTTCCGGTGAGGGAGCACCTTAAAACAAATTAAATTTATTATTGTATAATTACGTACCTGCATGTCGTCGCTGAAACCATAACACAGGTTTTTTTTTCTCCTTGTCAATTGTAACATTGTTCTAAGAGATTCACACGGATGTGGCTCATTGTCGATTTGTCGTGGCTTATACTGCCATTGTGATCATTCCCACCTGTCATTACGAACGTACTAATTATAATAAAAACTTGGAATGTTATGTGAGCCTACATACAAAATACTAGGTAGAGCCGTGTGCTCGAAGGAATATCCCATCGGCAAAAATTAAGAACTTTCATCACCTAAATGATTCATGAATTTTCAAAAATGCTTCGATGCTCATTTTCGCTACAAGGAATCTTCAACTACTGCGTCCTGCAAGTTATGACATACGGTGCCGAAATGTGATCACTGATAGTCGGGCTGGTCCACAAATTCCATGTGACTTAGTGCGCAATAGAGCGGGCTATGCTCGGAGTTTCTTTGATGGATAACACCAGAACAACGATATTACTAGTATTAACCATATTATACAAAGTCGGTAACTTGTTTAAACTCCGTCAAGCCTTGCATCCCTGCAATGATTGCTACAAAATGTTCTCAATAGACTCGAAGCCCTTTCGATCATTTCTGTGGTTACTACAATAATAATTGTAAGTGGCTTCATGCCCACAGAGCAACGATACAGGATAAACAAAATAAAACAAAAACAATCAATATAACATTTTATTTGTCGAATTGTCTTGACAAAAAATATCACTATATTAAACTCCAGATAAATAATCTTATTTACAATAATATACATAACGGACTTTTAGATGATACGCCCACATCGATCACATTGCGTTTGTGACTAGCATTAGCACGCGACTTTGCTTGCTTCAAGTAATTAATTATAATTATCAAGATAATTTGCATTAAAAATAATAGCTTAAATTCTTCTAATTCTGGCGTAGAATGACCACTATAGATAGGCCCCATAGACTCAAAATCTATCCATACAAATCCATTTAAAAAAAACATACGGTGGACTATGGACTCTATGCCTACTGGCAAGTTCTTTTGCGCAATTTGACTATTTGAAAAAATTGACAGCTTTAGTTGGTACTTGCAATAAAACTACTTGCAGCAAGTCTATTTGCAGTAAGTCTACTTGCTGTGCTTGCCAGTCTACTTGCTGTGCTTGCCAGTCTGTTTGAGACATCTACGTGAGCAAGTAAAAAAATTCTAGGCATGGTGCATTAGTCCAACTTATTTTTTTTTTTGGCAATAAAGTCAACCTTGGAAATATGGTCTCTGAACAACAGTAACGTATATATTCAATAAACGGACATATAACTGCCGCGTATTTTCTGTAAACATTGTAAGAGATATTGTGTCTAAATGTTTTTTTGATTGTAAGGGTATTGGTAAAGCGTATGTTGGAACTGAAGCCTGCTGCGTTTGTAAGCTGCCTTAGCACACACTTATAGGTATAGTTTTTAACGAATTTTAGACGTTATGCGATAAATTGGTCTATCTAGATTTATTTATAGCTCACATTTTAGTTTCCAAGAAAATTGTATACACATTGCGGGTAAGAACTTCATTTACTAGGATGAGTACATTGAACGAGTTTTTTTTTTTTTGTAATTGGAAAAGGACCTTACAGGAAAACTGGCCCTGTGCGAAAAAAGGATGACGCTATACGTCCGATATAGCTGCATCTCTTTTTCCCATTGACACATTGGTTTTGACACTTCCCTATACGGCCTTATTCGGTACATACGGTTCTTATTCCGACCGTATTGTAGATTTCATTTAAACTTTCTAATTTCCAACTACCCTACGGCATTCATTCTACTGTAAATGCGAAACATTGTTTCAATTATTTTTATAACACCGTTCGTTTTTATAATAACTCTTACTTTCATATTTATCTTAACAAAAAAAAATTAACACAAAATGAAAGATATGCATGTTACACAGTAATTATGTTATTCGTTTCCGTTTCGGAACTTAAAAAAAAAAATGGATGTCGGTTCTTAAGTTTATAGAAATAATATCAATGTTTTGGTTAATTATGTTAAAGTGAATATCATTTGGCACGCTGCGTTATTTTTATTTTGTTAATTTGTGTTTTGAGTCAAATAATTATTAGCATAACACAATGGCTTAGCTACCTTATAATAAGCTGTACAATATTACATATTAATCAGTTTTTCTGTTTACCTTTACAGTGGCGAGCAAAAAACTCACCAAAAGAATAATGTGTTAAAAATATTGCTTTGTAAATTGTGCAACTGGGCGTGTTTTTTTGCTCGTCGTTGTATTTCATAATTAATATCCCTTTAAACTATTGTTTTAAATTGTACACAAACCAGGTACATAAGATAAGTACAATATCATGGCATTGATTAAGAAAATAGCTGAATTTATAGAAAAACAATATTCTATGAGACAGTATACATAGTCACTATCATAAATATATTTTGGTTGATACAAAAAATAAATTATATATTTAGAGGTATACAGGACAACTCTTTTTGTGACCTCTCAATATATAGAAAATATTGATCAAATGAAAATTTGATAAAATGTCAAGTAAAGCAAATGTCTATTGCCATAGTCACTATTTAAATAATATTATTTTTATTAATTATTGAAATAATTGATAACATTACGAACATTAAAATATTGACTTTTGTTTCAACCAATGATAACATCAGCCTATATTTTTTAATGATTAATTATTATATTGAGAGACAATTCCTTTAGAGGTAGTCAATATAATATTTTTCAGCTATCGAAAACTATTTCTTTATCCATTGCGTTATTTCTAAGATATGCTCATCGAATTTTTGCTAAGCAAGCAATATAAAACGCAATGAAAACTAAACACCTATTTTCAATTGTCACATTGTAATGTCAAACGGTCAAAAATGGAACATTTTTAAGAATATTCGCCTAAAAATGCAACTCCGATCCTTAAATTTTTAATCAGTTTCATTCTAATTAGACATCAACAATTTTGTAGCTACATTATAGTAAACTTCAATACTCGTGGCAGTCGCGGTCTTGAAACTTGCGAGTAGAACAGTGATAATTGACTACAGCCCGATTCACTCTTAATGGCGGCTCGGAATATGAGGCGAGTCGCTGCGCAATAACGAATTAATGTGTCAGCGGGGGTGAGGGGTGCGGTACTGCGCAGCGAGTGGCTAACTTCCGAGCCGCCATTAAGTTTGAAGCGAACTGTACGTAACGTCTTGCTCACCCGTTTTATGACCGTGACTGCTACGAATTTTGACGTTTCGTATAGTTTTCTATTACATGAAAGATACAGAAATGCTAACAAGTATATTTTTGACTAGAATTTACTTTTAAATCAACCACTATACAATGACCTATGACCTATACCGTCAAACTACTTTCCGTACATTAAGGAGCATTAAAAGTCTAACGAATTGTCCTATAGGTCAATATACTACGTGATAATTTGTGCGATACGAAGGCGATAAAACACCAATCACTTTGACCGGTTGTTTTAACTTTATTCGTTAAAATTAATAATGGCTTTGCCTTTAACTTTTTAAAGCAATCTTTGATATTCAGTGGTGGTTAATTCAGCGGGTTATGCAGTAAAAAAATAATTGTTTATAAAGAATTTTTTATAAATATTTTAAAAAGTATCTCGCGATATATTTGGTTTTTATAAAAAGAAAATTCTTCGAAACTAATTGTATTTACAAAGAAAAATAAAAAGAAAATAACGTAGAAGGAACTTCACCGCTAATTTCAGCCGATTGGATAACTCAGCAGTACGTAAACAGTCAGTCGGAACTATTTACAAAGAAAACTTCTCTCGTCAATTTATATCGAATTTGTGCGTTCATTTTAACAAAATAACTATATACAAAGTCTGTAAATAAACGCGTCGTTTCTATATCTGTCTCTCTCTAACATTATAGACAAGGTAACATGCCAATATACTCCGCCTCAACAAGGCATTACTAGCAATGTTCATTCTATTCTTAAAGCTAATATTCTATTTTATTATCACAATACGTCGTCCCCTACGATTCGATTATAATGACGGATCATTATTAGTCGATTATTTTAATTGATTTTATTTCATTTAATCGTTTCTTCACTATTCTAGTTTGAGCCACGCTTTGGACAATATCGTCTGAACACATTAAAGCCCTGTGTTCTTTTGAACTACATACTTTTAATATATATTTTGAGTTTCATTTTATTGCTCAGGCTAAATGGAAGCGTATATTTTTGAATTATTTTATAGGCTAGTAATATGTAGTATGATAGTTGAACAAAAACTTAAACTTTGCTGTTTAGTTTCTATCCAAGCCTGTAGTATAGAATTTTAGAAACGTTTCGTTCATCATATCTAACAAATCTTTCTATGACATTATGTTTTGGCTGAGTATCTAGAAAGAAATAATGTAGCTTATATTTTTGGAAGATAGTATTTACAGATGGAAAATCCTAGTTTTAATTGTTTTATATTTGGCATGTAGCATAGTACATTTAAAAAATACAGAAAATATGAAACAGCTACATTTTATTTTTATTTTAGCTGAAAGTATTAAACCAAGTATGTAGTAGTAATATCAGTTGTATGACAGGGTCTATAAAATACAATACGATATAATTGGAGCACGCTCTACGTAGACATTATGATAGTTTCATACCGGCGTGCATGTCCGGCGACAGTGAGTAAATTAAACAACTGTCATCAGTACTAAAACCGAATCTGAGACCCGAGCAAGAGCGTAGACTTGGCCGAAGAGCAGCGCAGCGTGGTTTTTACTGCCAAACAGATGATCAAGTCGACAATAGATAACCTGAGACGCGTACCTGTGTTCGCTTTTATGCACTTTCGGACGAATAGAATATTTTTTTTATTTACAACTTAAGTTCATGATGACAAAAATAATGTTTTTAGTCCTTTGAGATTATAAAAACATATTGGCTACGTATTTTTAATTTTTTTACGTAATCTAAAGATTACGGCGATACATTGAGGTAAAATGTGCCATGACGTCACGAGTATGTAGATTTTATACATACTAGTGACGTAGCGAACCCCACTCCCCAACCTAAAATACGTTTTATCTAAGTATTTTTTATTAATATGATAAAGCAAAAAATACGTGTCTTATATTTTTTGTTATGTGACTGACGGACTAATTCGTTTTTTTTTTTTACCCAGGCATCATCCCTATTGTTTGGGACTGAGAACCGCGCTTCGCCAGGTCTGCGCTCGCCCTAAGGGCCTTCACGACGGGCTATAGGGACATTTCACGTGAAGCGGACAGGGAAAAAAAAGTGAGGTTCTGAAAATCGACCACATTCGGCCCATTTGTACTTCTAGTAGGTATGAATGTGTACGCAAAATATTTTTTTTGTATAGTGTATATTTACCAAGTTATAGGTTTCAAAAGAATTGTCGTTTATTGGTACTACAATTTTTCGAAAGTAATTTTTCGAATATAACAAATCTACTATAAAATATTTTACATAGCGATACATATTAAAAATATACTGTTCTTTTTGACAGTAAAAAAAAATTTAAAAATTTAAAAAAAATTAATGGCCAAAACCGGAAGTAAACTTTTCAAACCAGAATTACAGTCACTTCGACCAATTTTTTTTTATTTTTTTTTCTTTCAAAATATAGCTTAAATGATAATGAAAGTACACTAGAAAATTTAAAATGGGATCTCTGTTAGTTTAGGAGATACGTTGAATAATATACACCCGCGTCGCAAGGGGCGTCATATGTAGCGCTTGCATGGTTGAGCAGTTTGCGCGATATTGCAACTTTATTAATATTTTATATCGTTTTAGCGTATATTTAACCTCATTTAATGATATGAAATAAGTTTTATTAATATAATATAATATAAATATAACTACATAATACAAATATAAGTTAATAATATATTATAAAGAAAAAACGTTTTTGGAGCAGTAGAAAAGTTTTATTATTCGCGAAACGTGACTAATAGCGCCATCTGTTAGTAACGTTTAGTACTTTTTGTCTCAGATAGAGTCAAACGGTCAAACCTATCTACAAGAAAGAGATAGAAATATGACGCCTAGCGGTTTCGTAACTTAAACTTTAGTGTTGCTTTAACCGCTTAGCGACTTGTGCACGTTTTAATCTGTGACAGTTGTTATTATTAATGGCGCCGTACGGTGATCGATGTTTTAACCCATTTCACTTGGTACTTCATCGAAAATTTAAACATTTAAGGAAAATATCTAAATGTTTAGCTCAAAAGTGGAGTTTTTCACAAGATCTTTACGTATGTGCCTCCTGCAGGAAACGACTTTTGACTGAATCTCCTCCAGTAGCTAATGAAGACATTGTGCAAAGCAGTCAAACATCTAGTGAACCTTCGCAAAACATTGAAGATGAACCGTTTATTCCCGAAGATAAGTTTAAACATATTTCCACCCAAACCGACACATCCATAGAAAACGAAGAAATTTTAAAGCAGCTAAAAGAGAAATTCAATCATCCTTCTACTTCTACTTCTATGAAGACTATGATATTAACAATAGCACCCACGTCATGGAGTGAAAATAAACTTGCAGAAGAATTTGGAACGTCCAGACGACAAGCAAGAAAAGCAAAACAACTTGTCAATCAGTTCGGTATCTTATCCTCTCCGAACCCACGCGGTGGTCGTAAACTACCAGCCGAGACGGAGAACTTGGTTAAAGATTTTTATCTACGAGAAGACATTAGCCGCATAATGCCTGGTAAAAAAGATTTTATATCTGTTAAATTAGACGATGGAAAAAGAACGCACATACAGAAACAGCTCCTTCTCTGTAACATTGACGAACTTTATCAGAGGTTTAAAGATGAATACCCTAACATCAAGGTAGGCTTAACAAAGTTTTTTACACTAAGACCCAAACAATGTATCCTCGCAGGCGACTCCGGAACACATATGGTATGTGTTTGTACTTACCATCAAAACGTGAAATTGATGTTGAATGGAGGAGACATTGCTAATCTTACAGCTGGGTCTGCTATGCAACTTTCATCTTATAAGGATTGCCTTCGCCAGATGATGTGTCCCAATCCAACACTGACGTGTCATTTAATGACTACTAAGACACCGCCAAATGAACGCTGTAATTCTTGTCCAGGCTTAAGTGCAATTCGAGAGCATTTAAAAATACAATTTGATAACAATCAAGTCACAGAAGTGCAGTTTGAAAAATGGGATGGCACAGACCGCTACACGATATCTACTCGACTTTTATCTTCCGATAGTTTTGTAGATGAGTTATGTGACGCTTTGGACCTTTTGAAACCTCATGCTTACATTGCAGAGCAACAGGCGGTTTATTTTAAAACTCTTAAGGAGACTATCGATGAAGGTCAAATTCTCGTACAATCTGATTTTGCAGAAAACTATAGTTTTATTGTCCAAGATGCTGCTCAATCCTTTCATTGGAATAATGCACAGGCAACGCTTCTAACGTCAGTTTTTTACTACAGAGACGGTAATGAAGTAAAACACGGAAGCATTGTTATGATTTCTGACGACCTGAAACATGACACAGCCACCTTTTATGCTTTCCAAAAGCTACTACACAAGCATCTTTTAGAAAAATCGATAGTTGGATCAAAAATTATATACATAACTGACGGGGCTTCCCAACATTTTAAAAATAGATTTAACTTTGTGAATCTGTTTTATTACAAAGAAGATTTTAATGCAGATGCAGAGTTGCATTTTCATGCAACATCTCACGGAAAGGGGCCATGCGATGGTCTAGGGGGGAATCTGAAACGTTTAGCTGCGCGTGCAAGTTTACAGTTACCTCCAAGTAAAGCAATTATAACACCAATGCGATTATATGAATGGGCAAAATCATCTTTAAAACAAACCGCCATTTATTTCTGTTCTAAAGATGATATAGAGCGTCAAAGAATTTTTTTGGAACCCCGGTTTGCGTCTACGGTCACCATTTCAGGAACCAAAAAGTTTCACAGCTTCATTCCAACAACCACAGGCCTTCTTGTAAAGAGGACCAGTTCTGCCATAGATTCCCATTGTAAAATTGTTAAAATTACAAAATAAACAGTTCTTGTGTTGTACCAATGTTGTTTTATTATGTTTGAACTATTTTATCACAGTAATTTATACAAGCCATTTTATTTGACGCACACCAACCGATCTAAGCAAGTGCTACATATGACGCCCCTTGCGACGCGGGTGTATATTATTCAACGTATCTCCTAAACTAATAGAGATCCCATTTTAAATTTTCTAGTGTACTTTCATTATCATTTAAGCTATATTTTGAAAGAAAAAAAAATAAAAAAAAATTGGTCGAAGTGACTGTAATTCTGGTTTGAAAAGTTTACTTCCGGTTTTGGCCATTAATTTTTTTTTAATTTTTAAATTTTTTTTTACTGTCAAAAAGAACAGTATATTTTTAATATGTATCGCTATGTAAAATATTTTATAGTAGATTTGTTATATTCGAAAAATTACTTTCGAAAAATTGTAGTACCAATCAACGACAATTCTTTTGAAACCTATAACTTGGTAAATATACACTATACAAAAAAAATATTTTGCGTACACATTCATACCTACTAGAAGTACAAATGGGCCGAATGTGGTCGATTTTCAGAACCTCACTTTTTTTTCCCTGTCCGCTTCACGTGAAATGTCCAGTGAAGAATTGTTCATTGTTTTTGTGGGTGTGTGACGTCATCAACGCACATATATGCGGAGTTGTGAAGTATTTTGGCCGTTACACACAGATTAAGTTCTAGGATCATTTTATATAAAGCAGTGGTGGGAATAAAAGTATTGTGTAAAGAGTGGACTTTTCAGTTTCTTCGTTGTATATTGACGTCCTAATACTTATTCTGCACGAGACTTACCCGTATACTGGAAGCCTAATCAATTTCATCTGTCCTTAAAGCAGCTAACTTGTATAATATAAAGCTGTTTCTGTATTCAATTAAGTCAAAATGTAATAAAACTTGTATCACGTACGCGGTAGTTTAATGGTGGGGGGACATATATGTTAAACGTAACATGAAATGTAACATATGTTGAAACGAGCATGCTGTCAAAATATATGTAATGCAACATGAAATGTAACACAACAATTAGGCGATTTTTTTGCAACGTGTGTTACATTTTATGTTGCACTGCATATATTTTCAATGTACTCGTAAGTTACATTTCATGTTACGTTTCACATATCTGTACCTACCAGGATGCAGATATTATACGCATACCGTATCCATTTGACCAGAGGTGGATGTGCGGCGCAATTTGTGCACAATAGTGTGAAAATCCGCTGATTTATTAACATAATGAAAGTGTTGATCAGACTTGCAGTATCGAAGGTATACTAGGTCAAATTAAATTAGTTAGCCAAAGTCACGCGGACGCGATGGGTATCGTTATATAAATATGATAAAACAAAACAGTGGTTTTTTATGATTTTTTGGGGTCAACGTACGCAAGTAGACTTGAAATATAGAAGATTGGAAAATAAGTTTTTGTTTTGTCGTGTTTACATATCCATACGCACCACGTCTGCGAAGTGTCGCCGGCTAGATTAATGAGATCTCGCAGTAAGGTCAGCGCTAGTGCATGGCGCGCACGCCGTGCATGGTGAGGAAGGCGTGCAGGTCGCGCGGCACGTGCTCGGGCCGGTAGCGCGCGCCCGCGCCCGCCAGCGCGCCCGCCGCCAGGCACGACAGGCGCGGCCGCAGCGCGCCGCGCACCACGCCCTCCGCGGGGCCTGGCGGTGCAACTCATAGTTAGCCCAGCGACTTCTTAACGCGACGATTTTTTTATAGCGCACCGGATTTTCAACTCTCGATGTTAAGCCAAGAGTTGAGAATCCAACAGAATGCAAATCAAGGCATCAAAAAAAATATTGGATTTTCAACTCTCGGCGCTGAGACTGTGCGTTGAAAATCCAATGCGCGATAAAAAATCGACGCGTTAAGAAGTCTACCCTAGGAAGATATGTTAACAGACTAAATAAGGCTTATTCATATACCTGTTTCCAATTGATGTTAGTTACATTAAAACAAATATCAAATCTATTACCGTGTTAACTAAGTTGATTTTAATATGACTAAAAAAAATTGAAGTCATAGCACAAACTGGACTTTATGTACTGAATTAAAATATATAATATAATATAAATTAAAATTTGTTTACATTTTTGGAAACTAAATTCCGAACACAGATTACAAAAAAAAAGGAAAATGTTTTTAAACTCACCGCCAATAGATGCGACTAGGGGTGTGATGCCATCCGCATCCATAGCATCCACATGCGCGCCGCTCACGATCAACTCACAGACCACAGCGCATAGAGACTCGCTCCACTGTTCCCGTTCATCTGTAAACAGCCTCCTGTCAGTAAACTGGTTTCTTCTTTCAACTTCAGCATTAACATGAAAAAAAGTTATTACAGTGGCAAGAATATAATTATAGAGATATGAGGAAAAGGATCTAAACTTTTTCATCCTCCATAGAAAATTGAGGACCAGACCTTTGTTGTCTGATGGGCTACTGCCCGACGCAGATACGCCCTACTTTTAGGATGCAGAATCTTGGTGATGTCGGGTTGTAGATGTGACGCCACACACAGACTTATGTAAGGTCACAGTAAACTGGCTTCATTTTTCGACTTCGACATGAACATGAAATAGTTAACTGCCGTTGGAAGACCACCAAGAATATATCTTAAAAATGTGGCTTTGGATTAAGATTCTATTATATTAGAAGGATTCTATTATATTATACAGGGTGTCAGGTCTGGGACATCGACACGCAAACTGTTACCATGAATTTAGTGCATGATTCTAGACCCCCCAGCGAAGAAATTGTTCGCAGATTATTTAAAAAAAATCTTCTGTCTCATACATTTTGACCCTGTAGGTTAGGTTGCTCTATAAAAGAGGTGATTTTTATTTAAATAACCGACTTTAAATGTCAAAATGATGTGTTAAATGACTACTGACCAGGTATAAGTTGGTATGATATGAGTGCAACGTGCAGAGCGGTCCGTCTGGAGTCGTCAGACGCGTCGACTTCTGCGCCACACTCGAGCAGCAACCGCGTCGTTCTGCTGCACGGGAACCTGGGCACAACACCGATATATCTACATGCCAGATTTTATGATGGTTCTTAAGAAGCTGTAATATTGATTTATTTATACAAAAATACATTATCAGTATGCAATTTAACTAAAACGCTTAAGTGATAGAAATAATTATTCAAAGGATTTCAATTACATACATAATTAATACAGTATCTAACACTATACTAGAACCAAATGTCAGAAGAAAAAATATTGTGCCACGGACATGATCTTCGTTTTGATAACGAATTTTATTTTTAACCGACTTCCAAAAAAGAGGAGATTCTGTGTTCGTCTGTATGTTTTTTATTTTGTTATGCATGCCCGACCGATTTTTTCTTTTTTTTTTCTTTTAGTAGAGGAAGCTTGCGCGGCTGACCTGCTTACCGTAATGTTTATAAATTGGGAATGTTAAAAATATATTTAGCTGCTAATATATTTGCAATAATAACATGGTTTTAGTTCTATTATATAACCTTGTTTCCAATTGATGTTATTTCCAATTAAACAAACATCAACTTTATGCAAGTGTAAATAAAGTTGATGTTAGACTGACTAGTTTTAGACTACTGTCGAAAAGGTCATAAAAAAATATGAAGCTGTAGCACAAACTGAACCTAATGTATAGGCATTACAGTTGTTTTTCCTAAAACTCGTGTTTGTTTACATATTTGGCAAACAAATTACGAACGCAGATTATTTAATGTGCAAAGATTCAGTCTGGACAGCGATACATGAGCTTTCTGTACGCCCGCAATTGCTATACAGGGTCAAATTAAATTAGGTAGCAAAACTCCGCAGACGTGATGGTATCGTTATTGAAATACGATAAAAAACAAAAAACATTTTCTTGGGGTCAATAACCGCTAGTAGTTTAGTG
Organism: Agrochola lota; assembly: GCA_947364205.1. Classification (NCBI taxonomy): domain Eukaryota; kingdom Metazoa; phylum Arthropoda; class Insecta; order Lepidoptera; family Noctuidae; genus Agrochola; species Agrochola lota. Next base: position 4,692,846 of record OX376230.1, on the reverse strand, counting down.
TAGTTACTTGAAGTATTAGTTGCGAAAATCTGTTTTTTTGTAGCACACAAAAAAAAAGATTTTTTAAACTGAAATAGTAATCTACATAGGTGTCACTCACTGGCACACATCACTGGTATGGAAGTCGTCGACGGGCGTCCGTCTGTCTGCCGCCAGGTGTAGCAGTGTCTGTCCACTGCGTAAACGCACGTTTCGAAGACTGAAGATCGCTCGCCGAACTAAACTGGTCGTTTCCTGTGAATAAATGAAACATACAGGAAGCTCAGAATTTTTGTGATGATTTTAGTGATTTTAGTAGTGTGTGTAGTGATGATATCATTCTGTAAATATTTCACTATAACATTCGATGGCTAAATGTGTGATACAGCTACATATTTGTTTTTCATCAGGAGTGATTTTTTTTCTTTAAGATATCCTATCGAGACGATATAAATATATACATACATATTTACTGACGCCCATAATACCATAGGACTAGGCAGAACTCTGAAGTTTGCAGTCATGTGATTGGTCGTAGTTCTGTCAGTTGCCAATTTGAACTCTATTAGTATTGAAACTAAGACTGCAAAATTTTGTGCTACCAATCGCGTCGCGGGTCAAGTTATAATGAACACACTATATACAAGGCGTGCGCCCGATCCGTCCCATCGGCAAATATGACAAACTTCCATACAAAAATTCATCCCCTATTAACCCCTTTAGAAGACGAATTTTCAAAAATCCTTCCTTGCTAGAGCTATACAGGTTGGACATCGACGCGAAAACTGGTACCATGGATTCAGTACATGATTCTGAACCCCCCTGCGTTGAAATTTACTGTCGGTTATTTTATTTTTTTAATTGCTGTTCTATACATTTTGACCGCGTAGGTATTGCACTTTTCTATGAAACAGCAGATTTATTTTTTAATAACCATCAGCGTTTAGAATCATGTATCATGAGTACAGCCTAAACCCACTGGTTTTGGAAGCATGACATTATGCACAAGAGTTATTTTATGCGTCAAGACCCAGAAGTTTAGGCTGTGTGTTGTCTGTCAGTGAATTAATGAATGAATATAAGATTTCTGTTACGTAGATTTAAAGACAGTCGCAAGCCCAAACGTGGTCTTAAATCTTGACTCTTTCTTTATCTGAATGGTTTTAGCCCAAATCTATCGGGATCGAGATTAGGTTTGAGAAAAAGCCGCTCGGCTCAGGTCGACTTGTGCCGAGCCGACCCGAACATGATTCAATGAGGGTACATACCGATCGGCGTGAGCCGGATTGAGAGCCGAATTTGTGTATAGTACTTGCGTCATGAACTGAGTTGTCGAGCCATAAATGTCAGTAGCAATAAAAAATGTGCAACGCCTTACTCTTATCGATAGTTTGCTACCTGCTTCATAAGCGGGACAAGACAGACTAATAACAATGATTTATGGCCCGACGACTCAGTTCTTAACGGGGTGACTATAGCAATTGCTTCGGGTCGGTTTGTTGTTCAACAAATACTGCTGATTTTAGTGTGCGACCCGACCAAGTTAGTACCAACATTCGGATGTCGATTACCAACCCGTCTGTAAAGTTTCTCAAGGTAATTTAACTATACAAGGTCAAATAAATTATCTACTGAACTTGAATCAAATAGATAATAGGGATGGTGACTGGATAAAAAAACAAATTATATTTAGTCCGTCAGTCTTAAAATAGAAAAATATTAGACACGTATTTTTTTTCTTTTTCATATTAATAAGAAATGACTTGGATAAAACTCATTAAGGGGCCTGCGCTAAGGTATCCCGCGAAATTCAATTTTTCTTTAGTTGTTTTACATTTTGCAGGCCAGTGTGAGGTTTTATGTTGATTAAAATATGATTCGCGACCGTAACCAATATGGCTTTACATAATTATAACCATTACAATCAGCAATACAACTCCATAAGTAAGCACAATCGCCAAATGTCATGATTTCATGAAATAGTCATTCAATGCGATTATATGAACTTAGGAGAGTTGTATTGATCATTTTTATGATTATAATTCTAGAAATAAACATTTGATACGGCCGCAAATCATATTTAGATCAACATACAACATGATACTGACCTGCAAATTGCAAAAAACGAAAGAAAATTTTCATTTCGCGGGCTACCTTGACGCTTTCGCCTTAAAGTTGTGGAGTGAGCGTCTCTACGTCACAAGCAAGTATAAAATGTACATACTCGTGACGTCATGGCACATTTTAACTCAATGTATCACCGGAATCTGTTGATAAGGTAAAAAATGAAAAAATACGTGTGCAATATTTTTTAATAATCTAAAAGTTATTTTTTTGTCTTCATCCCTGCTATACTAACCTCACTATTCCCGGCATTCTCCAGCAGGCGCGCGGCCACGGCGACGAGGTACAGCGCCGTCCGCACGTTGCCCTCGTACTCGTCCTGCAACATGAACGTGCGCACCAAACTCTACGCGTCAATACTCGCTACGTTACACGGAACAGATAGCCATGATTGTGGATTGTGAGTGAATATACTGCCCGACTGATGACAACAGCTAAAGCGCGGTCACTGTCGGACTGCATAGAAAAGACAGAGAAGCGCGATGACGCAACGCTGGTAATTTATGGCAAAATAAGAAGCAATTATCTATTAACAAAAAATCTGTTGATTAAACTAAAAAATTAAAACACTATTACGTTAATATGTTGCTTGGACAATAATCTGACAAAACATCTGAATGATTGCATGTATATTGATTGGTTTTTAATCAATAAAATATTTTTTTGAGCTATCTACGTGATTTTCAACCGACTTCCAAAAAGGAGGAGGTTATATGTTCGTCGCGTATGTATGTTTTTTTTTTTTATGTATGTCCGCCGACTTCTCCGTCAATTGTGGACCGATTTTGAATTTTTTTTTTTGTATGAAATATATAGTTTTTGAGTAAGCTTCAATAAGGCGTGTTTTTCCCACTTAGTATGTTATGTGGATGATATGATGATAACTTACTGTAACTGTTATTTACATAGCAGGTAGTGGTATTTGAATATGTGTGTACCACAACTAAAAAGTGAAAAATAAAAAGTTTTTCCAAAAAAAAACAACCTACTTCCGAAAATACACACTACAAAGTGAAAAATAACTTTAATTTCGGAAGTCGGTGGAAAACGAAAATTTAACACACTGTCTAATATCCTGAAGAATATCATAAATCATTTTTCTGATTTTGGTTATTGCAGTGGATCATATACTCTTAGGCAGGCTCTTATGAGTCAGGAACTCCTAGTACAAGAGTCAGGGTTACACAGATGTCAGCACAACGGAAGGGGTCCCCTAGGACCGATGCCTGCCGGGGTCGCGGGAAATTCCGAAACGGTTACCGTGGCTCCTGGCAACGTACAAGCAACTGAAGGAACACGGGTGGGTTTTATTCTGTAGCAGTCTGACACGCCCTCCCGCTCCGTCCAGAGCGGGAGAAGTTAATTGATAATTTCCCACCCAAAAAAATTTAAAAATGTTATTGGGTAACATTTTTTTTTTTTAAGTTATAGTACCTTTGAGATAGACAAGATTTGAGTTTTTAGTTCATTTTTATATTTGACTACTATCAAAAATATACATGAATGACTACTTTTTTTTAAAGAAGTTACAGAAAGAACACGATTTTGGCAAAAAATAAATAAAATCTATGGAAATATGGAGAAAATGTACGCTTTGGAAAAAAATCTGCTATAGTTGTCATGCAAAACGGCCATTGTACTAAATGGCGTGAAGTTACTATGGTGTTCCTCATTCCTGTGTTGTGACGTCCAAGCGCAGTAGTGCTGTCTCTGTCTAGCATAGACTTTAAAACGCTTAAGTAGATTTTCGCCATTTCTTGAGATTTTTAAACAATTTATTTTTAGTATGACTTATCTCTTTTCCACGTTTTGAGAATTGTAATTTAAAAAAACCTTGTCAAAACCCATTTTCGCCTATTCTTGACGTAAGAACTTCTAATTAAGCTACTACTAATTACAATTTATTTGTAGAACTAGCGTCTGCCCGCGACTTCGTTCGCGTGGAAGTCGTAAGACACTACATTAGGTATACTGAAATAACAGCCACATTTTTATAGCAACCAATGAAAAACATTGTTTTACTTTTTATATTTTTATTTATTGGATGAACACGAAGCTTTTGGCTACTTTTGTAAATGTGTATTTTATGTGTTTTTATCTTTATATGTGCGTTTTGTTTGTGCAGAATAAACAATTTTTCTTTCTTTCTTTTCTTTTCTTTTTCTTTCTATTATTATAGATTGTGAGTGAAGTATCAATCCAGTACCCTAATACGTAATACACGATCAATCAGAATCTGACTCGTTTTGAAACTGCAAATCCATTGCTTCTTAAGTTCGAAAAAAAATCTACTCAACAACGTAAATAACGCAATGAATGTTGTTGAACTGTCAAAATGAAACAGATTTGTCGTAACCGTTTACGAAAATATGTTGCGTAATTAGATAGCTGGTTTATCAATTGATCAATGTCGAATCAATGGAGCAGTCGATCGCGAGAACTTTCCAAGCCGATAGCGGAAGTTCCATCGCCATATGTGTCGTATCTATAATATTATATGAGAAGGTTCTAAGTACGATAAAGGTTTTCGTAAGTCAACCGTACGTACTACAAGGTTTTGACCGCTCGAATGACGTCGACAGGGGGGCGCTGTATTTGTGCAATTGTTTTGTGAATGTCACTTCTAATGTATTCAAAAAACAAGATGGCGGCGTTAGTTCCGCTAAAATAACCTTGTGGCGCTTTATTCCTCCACCGACATGTGACATGAGAAGCAACGTGACAATTCTTACAGAGTAGCTACATACTACTAGGGATTCCGGGTCATGGTTCGCTTGAGGTTTCTCTAGCCGCGTCTTTCCTCTTCGGAGCTCTTTGGCACACGCTTCGAGCACGAAACACACCTGGGTAAATAGAAAATTATTTTTGAATTCAGAATTTCGGATAATTATAATTTTTGGGGAATACGAACTCAATGTCATATATAACAAAGTTCAAATTTCAATGCACACGTTTATTTAGGACCTTTTCCTTATCAACGGTCAATCAAAAGTCTACTCTGACTGCATATTGATAAAGTAGTTAATTGATACAGTGGCAATACATGTAACTAAGATTGTGTATTCAAGAACATTGTATTGATGGTATAAAAACGTTGCGCAACATTGTGGCAGCAACATGATTTTGTATTTCTGGAAACATGATTCAGATAAAACGGCTCTTCGGCACGATTTCGTTTGCACAACACATTGACAATAAGGTTCATATTTTTTATATCGTTGCTGACCGTACAATGGAACAATGATAAAGTTAAGTTTAAATACATAATATTTACCTGAGCGAGGGGTAATTCAATTCCTATGTGTATCATTTGCGAGAACACTTGAGCAAATCTGAGCAGGTCTTTTGTTACTGAAACCTGAAAATATAAATAATAATATTAGATTTTAATAATTTAACAGTTTCAAAGAAGACAAATCAAATATTAATTAATGGAATCTGAAATATAATTCCCATTATGATTTGCTAAAAATATTATTGAACACTCTAATATAATGAATGCGCGCGAAGACAACGATGAGCCGCGAACACGGCGCCTCGGAACACGATGGTTTGCGGCAGTGTATAACATAATGTGACGTCACCTCGTTGTGTTGCCGCAGCGCGAGCGCGTGCCTCCACAGCGCGAGGCAGCGGTCGAAGCGCGCCTCGTCCGCGAACACGGCGCCTCGGAACACGATGGGGTGCGGCAGTGTATAACATAATGTGACGTCACCTCGTTGTGTTGCCGCAGCGCGAGCGCGTGCCTCCACAGCGCGAGGCAGCGGTCGAAGCGCGCCTCGTCCGCGAACACGGCGCCTCGGAACACGATGGTTTGCGGCAGTGTATAACATAATGTGACGTCACCTCGTTGTGTTGCCGCAGCGCGAGCGCGTGCCTCCACAGCGCGAGGCAGCGGTCGAAGCGCGCCTCGTCCGCGAACACGGCGCCTCGGAACACGATGGTTTGCGGCAGTGTATAACATAATGTGACGTCACCTCGTTGTGTTGCCGCAGCGCGAGCGCGTGCCTCCACAGCGCGAGGCAGCGGTCGAAGCGCGCCTCGTCCGCGAACACGGCGCCTCGGAACACGATGGTTTGCGGCAGTGTATAACATAATGTGACGTCACCTCGTTGTGTTGCCGCAGCGCGAGCGCGTGCCTCCACAGCGCGAGGCAGCGGTCGAAGCGCGCCTCGTCCGCGAACACGGCGCCTCGGAACACGATGGTTTGCGGCAGTGTATAACATAATGTGACGTCACCTCGTTGTGTTGCCGCAGCGCGAGCGCGTGCCTCCACAGCGCGAGGCAGCGGTCGAAGCGCGCCTCGTCCGCGAACACGGCGCCTCGGAACACGATGGTTTGCGGCAGTGTATAACATAATGTGACGTCACCTCGTTGTGTTGCCGCAGCGCGAGCGCGTGCCTCCACAGCGCGAGGCAGCGGTCGAAGCGCGCCTCGTCCGCGAACACGGCGCCTCGGAACACGATGGTTTGCGGCAGTGTATAACATAATGTGACGTCACCTCGTTGTGTTGCCGCAGCGCGAGCGCGTGCCTCCACAGCGCGAGGCAGCGGTCGAAGCGCGCCTCGTCCGCGAACACGGCGCCTCGGAACACGATGGTTTGCGGCAGTGTATAACATAATGTGACGTCACCTCGTTGTGTTGCCGCAGCGCGAGCGCGTGCCTCCACAGCGCGAGGCAGCGGTCGAAGCGCGCCTCGTCCGCGAACACGGCGCCTCGGAACACGATGGTTTGCGGCAGTGTATAACATAATGTGACGTCACCTCGTTGTGTTGCCGCAGCGCGAGCGCGTGCCTCCACAGCGCGAGGCAGCGGTCGAAGCGCGCCTCGTCCGCGAACACGGCGCCTCGGAACACGATGGTTTGCGGCAGTGTATAACATAATGTGACGTCACCTCGTTGTGTTGCCGCAGCGCGAGCGCGTGCCTCCACAGCGCGAGGCAGCGGTCGAAGCGCGCCTCGTCCGCGAACACGGCGCCTCGGAACACGATGGTTTGCGGCAGTGTATAACATAATGTGACGTCACCTCGTTGTGTTGCCGCAGCGCGAGCGCGTGCCTCCACAGCGCGAGGCAGCGGTCGAAGCGCGCCTCGTCCGCGAACACGGCGCCTCGGAACACGATGGTTTGCGGCAGTGTATAACATAATGTGACGTCACCTCGTTGTGTTGCCGCAGCGCGAGCGCGTGCCTCCACAGCGCGAGGCAGCGGTCGAAGCGCGCCTCGTCCGCGAACACGGCGCCTCGGAACACGATGGTTTGCGGCAGTGTATAACATAATGTGACGTCACCTCGTTGTGTTGCCGCAGCGCGAGCGCGTGCCTCCACAGCGCGAGGCAGCGGTCGAAGCGCGCCTCGTCCGCGAACACGGCGCCTCGGAACACGATGGTTTGCGGCAGTGTATAACATAATGTGACGTCACCTCGTTGTGTTGCCGCAGCGCGAGCGCGTGCCTCCACAGCGCGAGGCAGCGGTCGAAGCGCGCCTCGTCCGCGAACACGGCGCCTCGGAACACGATGGGGTGCGGCAGTGTATAACATAATGTGACGTCACCTCGTTGTGTTGCCGCAGCGCGAGCGCGTGCCTCCACAGCGCGAGGCAGCGGTCGAAGCGCGCCTCGTCCGCGAACACGGCGCCTCGGAACACGATGGTTTGCGGCAGTGTATAACATAATGTGACGTCACCTCGTTGTGTTGCCGCAGCGCGAGCGCGTGCCTCCACAGCGCGAGGCAGCGGTCGAAGCGCGCCTCGTCCGCGAACACGGCGCCTCGGAACACGATGGTTTGCGGCAGTGTATAACATAATGTGACGTCACCTCGTTGTGTTGCCGCAGCGCGAGCGCGTGCCTCCACAGCGCGAGGCAGCGGTCGAAGCGCGCCTCGTCCGCGAACACGGCGCCTCGGAACACGATGGGGTGCGGCAGTGTATAACATAATGTGACGTCACCTCGTTGTGTTGCCGCAGCGCGAGCGCGTGCCTCCACAGCGCGAGGCAGCGGTCGAAGCGCGCCTCGTCCGCGAACACGGCGCCTCGGAACACGATGGGATGCGGCAGGTCTGGGCAGCGAGCCCCGAGCACTCTCTCGCGCACCGCCAGGCCTTCCATGTGAAGAGCGTGCGCGTTGCCAACTAGTTGTTCCACATCCTGAAATAAAAATACCATTAATCTATACATATTATAAATGACTGCCTCGTTGTTCTAGTGGTTACAAGCGCTACTGCTGAGCATGAGGTCCTGGGTTCCCGGGTCTGGCAAAGTGTTATCAGGTTTTTCTATCTGGAATTTCTCAGTAGCAGCTCGGAGTCTGAATTTGTGCCCGGTTTATGGCAATAGGCTCGCCCCTTATTACGTGGGATTTAAACGTAACTGGCGAAATGTAAGAGTACTATATGTGCACCTCTGCCCAACCCTTCCGGGAATACAGGCGTGGTGTTATGTTATCTTACCTCTAACGTAGTACTCTCTTTCCAGTTGTCGTACGCCGGTATAGGGTCGGCTGGTTTCTTCAGTATGAGCCCGTAGCGAGTGTCATACCGCATCGCCATCGCTCTGTGTAAATACTGGTACGCCATCTGTGGGTTACGACTTTTATTATTTTAGTGGTCAGTTTCTAAGCTAAGTTTCGGGTTATATGGCAGTTAAATGCATAAATAAGTCTATTTTAAGAATTTACCCTTAAAAATACCATTTTGTATTGTAGAACAGTAGTGAGGTAAAAGCAAATAATCAATTTAATTTTGCAAATGATTTAATATTTTTTTGTAAAAATAAAGCCATTGGTGAACGTGTTTCAACTCGAATCAGAACGCGACATGCCACTACTATTAACGACATTTTCAAATTATAAATACTACTGTTTATTTTAATATTCCAACAGAAGTAATAAAGGAAGTTTGTGTGCGGGCAACATTGTAAACTATGATAAGTTAGAATACCTCGATTTGACAATTAACATCAATTTGCGTTGTAAAAATTCAAAATTAGTTTTGTTAATGGTACTATTCTGGTCAAATATTCATATTTTGAGGGAAATAGACCACAAGGAACATTATGAATCGCTTTCTCAAAAACGGTTAACTAGCCTATATTATAGGCTACAGGCTAAGGCTGCCTGTCCACTGGAGCGGAGAGGAGAGAAGCGGAGTAGCGGTGTGCCAATATTAACCAATGGAATTGCATAAAACCTCCGCTCCGCTTCAGTGGACACGGCTTTGCGAACTAGTTTAAAAATTCATACAAAACCGGGAAGCGGAGCGGGGAAACGAAGCGAAGAAGCGGAGAGGGGAAAGGAAGCGGAGAAGCGGAGAGGGGAAACGGAGCGGAGAAGCGGAGAGGGGAAACGGAGCGGAGAAGCGGAGAGGGGAAACGGAGCGGAGAAGCGGAGAGGGGAAACGGAGCAGAGAAGTGGAGTGGGGAACCGGAGCGGGGAAGCGTACAGGCGATGCGGAAAAATACGTGAACTCGGTCTAGCTCCACACAGTCCGCAACACCGCTCCGCTACCTCGTTCCGCACAGTCCGTAACTCCGCTCCGCTACCTCGCTCCGCATCAATGGACAGACACTGTCCGCAACTCCGCTCCACTCCGCTGCCATTCTCCTCTCCGCTGCCTCGCTCCGCCTCAATGGACAGGCAGCCTAAAACAGGCCCTCAAGCATAAACCACACACCCTGAGGCAGTAGTACTCCTTGTCATTCGCGAAAGAAGCTCCGAGCAGCTCGTAGGCTTCGATGGCCGACGCTCGGGTCACTTCGGGTCGCGCCGCCAACATCTCGACTACGGAAGCTCGTGCTCGCTCGGCCGCGCATTGCAAGGGCGTCATACCTGAAAAAAATATTATTTTTAATACACAGTTTTCCTTTTGATACACATCATTTTCACATAAAACCACGCCTAATGCCCAAAATGGGGGAGGCAAAGATGTATTTATACCCCACTTTTTTTTTTAATATCTTGCTTTATTTAATTTCTTTGATAAAAGTGTTTCAGTCCCATGTCATAGGGTGCAAGACTATGGGGACTAATCAATTTTCTTTCACCATAAAGTTAGTCCCCTGTGACTCGCACTCTTCCACTCCATGTTCGCTTGGACGATAAAACTGACTGTGATATGTTCGCGGATGAATGGTAGACGATCATCAGTACGTCTGGAGTTCTCTGGAGGGGGAAAGGAAGAAAGATGGATGGATGGTGTGAAGAATGATATGAAAGAGAAGAGAGTGAATGATAAAGTGACGGTGGACAGGAGAGTGGAAAGAGAAAACGTGTTGTGGCGACTCCAAGTAACATGGGACATGGGATGAAATATACCTACCATTTTCATTAAAGAGTATCTTAGCCTGGTGGTCTGTGAGCGCGCACACGACGGCCGCGTGCCCGCACTCGGCCGCGAAGTGCAGCGCCGTCGCGCCGCACAGCGCTCGCTCGTCCACGCGAGCGCCACTGTCCAATAAAAACTGTACCTGGAAACAACGAGGTATTGGTCATTACCAGTGATCGGAGTAGGTAGATTGAACTGGGGTCATTGATCCGAAACGTATATATTACTATGGACATTCCTCCGGAATTGGTGGATTATTAAAAAAAAACCGGAACTTATGTAGGAATTGTATTCTGCCAGAGTGGAAGGAGTCATTTGATGATTCCTCCATCCTGAAAAAAAAGGTAGGAATTGTAATAAAATGAGCAATTTTATTATTTATTATTCTTCCTATTTTTTTTTTTCAACAGATAAATAATGAATTAATTTAGTTTTGATACCTTCCTTTAAATTTTGAATTGAGTAGTAATAATATCACTACCAACATTAACAATATTTAATTGAATCCGGAAATACCGGAATTACTTTCCGGAAAAATGGCTTATCCATGTTATTCTTTCTGTGTGCATTTATGATACAAGTACTAAAAATCAATCTACCTACTCCGATCACTGGTCATTACATATCCTTTATTGAACAATATGTTTTTTATACAAGGTGGAATTAAAAACACAAAAAACCTGAAAATGGACCATTTAATCATCGTTATGAACATCTCTCACTATGGGACCAATCCAGAAATCGCAAAAAACTGTTGTTCCCTACATTTTGTCTAGTTATGGGACCATATTTTTTTTTATTACAACAGATTTTTTTTTCCGACATTTGTGATATCTGACTACAACATCAGCCTAATGCTTGTTCGATCTGTTATTAGGTACGCGGTTTGGCGGTTTCAGCTATTCCAAAACATCCGTTTAATCGCAGTGCGTGTAAAGCATTATTGCTCTCATAACATAACATTACGCCTGTAACTCCCGAAGGGTTGGGCAGCGGTGTACCTATAGTACACCCACATTTCGCCAGTTATGTTTAAGTCCCATGCAATATGAGCGAGCCTATTGCCATCAACCGGGCACAAATCCAAACACCGGGCTGCTACTAAGAAATTCCTGATGGAAAACCCCAATAACACTTTGCTCGACCTGAGCATCGAACTCGGGACCTCACGCTCAGCATCATTTTTCATTTAGGACAAAGGGAAGCTGTGGCGTTTTAATTCTTCTCACCCCACCATCAAACTATGCATTTCCAAAGAAATACCTACCACAAATAAATATAGTATGTGATAATATTCTGAACTTGCAAGTAATTATAAAGCAAAAGTAAGAGATAACTGCGGAACACATGACCCAGGAACGTAACCCGTGATATACAATGATTAAACGTAGTTTAATTTACATTTAATGAACACGTCAATTATAAAAATAAAGTAATTTACTTTATTTTTATTAATACTTATCAGACTGTGCTGTCACTGAATATAAGAGTCCTATTAGACCTCTAGCACAGATTAGTATGAGCAATTCATACATAATGTTATTAAACGCCTGAGCAGACCAAATGCGTGCACGCACCGATTGTAATATATGAAGATGTCAGAACGGGTGCGTGGCGTACTCGTGGCAACCGGTCTGACATCTTCAGTAGAGCTTTTAATTATAATATTCGCACAGGATAATGCTGCCAGTCATATTCTTGGCATAGAGTCTTAGCATTTAGGAGTATAAATTAATAAGATAATATTTGTATTACATTGTTTTGTCCTGAATGGTCCTGAAAGATATACCAAAAAATATCTTATTAAAAACTTACCACATCTAAATGTCCTTTATACGCCGCTATCATCAAACAGGTATTATTATACTTGTTGGCTTTATGTATGTCCGCGCCATGTCTGACTAAGTACTTGACAATGTCGAGTCGGCCGTCGAAGCAGGCGGCTCTGAGGGGCGTACTTAGTGTCTTTGTGGCGTGGTTGACATTGGCTCCGGCGCGGACCAGGCGCTTCACGATGCCGAGGTGACCAGCCCCCGCAGCGCACCATAACGCCGTGGCCCCTGAAAAAGATTTATTTTAAAATCCCGTAATTCGCGGCTACGCCCGCGTGGAGGTCGGAAATATTATCTCATTGGGAACGAACCACCGGGATAATATCCTTACCCAGATCATGCCCTACCTGTGTGCCCTTTTTTATAGAAATCCGTTCAGCCGTTCTAAGGCGTGAAGTGCTAATCTGTTAGCACTTCACGCCTTAGAACGGACAGGGTTACTTTTGCATAAAATAACAAATAAAAAAACATCGTTTTTTTTAGGTCATCGACCCCTGTTGTTGTTGTTACTTTTATGGGTTGAGCAAAACTGTTTTTTTTTTTTGTTTTATCGGCTGAAGTTTACACAAAGATAAGTTAATATTTCAAGTGACTACCTGCGGTTAATGACCCAAAAAAAAACTCACTAAATTTATTTATTTTTTGTTTGATCATGTTTAGTTATCGATAGTTTCGCTAGCTAATTCAATTTGACCTTATATAATAAAATAGTGCACCTATAATATAATAATGGTACACCTCCGCCTAACCCTCCAATAAATAATAAAATGAATAGTGTTGAAAAAAAAAAAGTTGAGAGAGAGAAAAAAAAAGGTGAGAACGAGTCTGATGCCGAAAATATAGTTTTTAGAATTTTTGTCCGTTTGTCTGGATGTATGTTCCGGATTGGCACAAAAACGGCTGTACGGATATGAATGATATTTGGCACACAGATAGTTTATAACCTGGATTAACACATAGGGTACCATGTTTAAACAAATAAATTTTACTTACTTACTTACTTTTAATCCGCGAGCAAAGTCGCGGGCAAAAGCTAGTCTAAATATTTGTATAGTATTAGTATGGAAGAATGGATGGAAGTATGAAATATAAAAATGCCTTAAAATAGTCGAATCTGCATAGGCACCGGTCGCGGTGACGATTCTTAGGGGACGCCTATATCCAGCAGAGGACTTCTTCGAGCTGAATGATGATGAGAATTCACTAAGGTCTGGCGTACCCTGAGCAGGCGCTACCTAGCACATTGGCAAATATTTTTACGAAGGCATGAGCCATTCGACATCGTGGCTGACCATGACGAAGATGTAGGAACGAACTTGACTACTACCGAAAAGACTGGCCCGCAATCGCAGAGGACAGTCGTGTGTTGAATAGCTGCTGGGGTTGCGGGTTTGTCCGAAAGGGATATCGCGGCCCCGGCACACAGGCAACGGAAGGATCACGGGTGGGTTTTAATCAGTAAAAGTCTGACACACCCTCCCGCTCCGGCCAGAGCGGGAGAAGTTATTTGATAATTTCCCAGCGTCAAAAAAAGGGCATTCTTATATATCGTTTGTGCCCATACGAGACAAGAAAATGGTGAATATGAATGATGTTTATTATTCCTGTCGTTGTCGACAATTAATTTAGGAAAGATATAAGAGAACACGAACGAAGCCATATGAAATGACTAGCATCCAATAAAGACGTTAGCAATACAAAATTACATACAATAAACTAAAGCCAAATGTATGTCCATAAATATTTACATAAGCGCTTACGTAAAACTCGTTAATAGTATAACGGCTTTTACCAACGATTTTTATGTTTCTTATTGCCCTGAGTAACATTTTCTGATGATTAGAAGACTACATAGTCCATTATAGTAGACTAAAGATAAAAAAATGTATACTGAATCATCATCAGTGATCGGAGTAGGTAGATTGATTTTTAGTACTTGTATCATAAATGCACACAGAAAGAATAACATGGATAAGCCATTTTTCCGGAAAGTAATTCCGGTATTTCCGGATTCAATTAAATATTGTTAATGTTGGTAGTGATATTATTACTACTGTACCACCCATGATCCTTTGTTCTGATTGGTCGTTGGGTTTTGTCAAATCGTGACAAAAAAAAAAAATAGGAAGAATAATAAAGAATAAAATTGCTCATTTTATTACAATTCCTACCTTTTTTTTGAGGATGGCAAATCATCAAATGACTCCTTCCACTCTGGCAGAATACAATTCCTACATAAGTTCCGGTTTTTTTTAATAATCCACCAATTCCGGAGGAATGTCCATAGTAATATATACGTTTCGGATCAATGACCCCAGTTCAATCTACCTACTCCGATCACTGATCATCATGCGTGGCAGCTGTGGGGGCCTCTCAGGTCCACCAGGTCCTGTGTCCACTCAAGTCTGCAATTTTACCTGTATCCACACAAGTCTGCAGTTTTACCTGTGTCCACCCAAGTCTGCAGTTTTACCTGAGTCCACTCAAGTCTGCAGTTTTACTTGGGACCGTCACACAGGTCCTGTGTAAACTCAAGGCTGCAGTTTTACTTGGGATCGTCACACACGTCCTGTGTTCACTCAAATCTGCAGTTTTACTTGGAATCGTCACAGCGCATCTTCTAAACTAATATTATAAAGAGAATTAGATTTTTTGTATTTTTGTTTGTTTGTCTTGGATTTGGATGAAATTTGGCACATGGGTAAACCATGACCTGGGTTAGGACATAGGATGCTTTTTATCCCGATATTCTTACGGGATCGAGACTTATGCGGGTGAAACCGCAGGGCGCAACTAGTCTTCCATATATCTTCAGTATGGAAGGAGAAGACACACTGCACCTTGTTTTGAGAAGGAGACCATCACCATCTTCCTGCCTACGTCCCATGTTACTTGGGGTAGACTGAGCACGTTTTCTCTTTCCATTCTCCCATGTCTACCGTCACGCTGTCATTCACTCCCTTCTCTTTCATATAATTCCTCACACAGTCCATCCATCTTTTCTTTGGCCTCCCTCTCTCTCTCCATCCATACATGGAAGAAAGGAGACTTCCGTTCTGTGAAGGAGACCGTATTCTGACGTTTAGCTGGTATTTACCGTGCTTGTTCAAAATGAGTCGAGTCTGATACACAATACAGACCAGTCAGGTCAGTCTACTGTAAGTATACAATGCGCACAAATCGAATAGCATCCATATAAAAGTCGGAAGTTGCCAGTTTTGGTAAATTTCTTACTAGCTTCTGTCCGTGACTTCGTCTTTACGTTTATAATATTAGTATAGATAAGAACCAGCACCCTAATTGTGTAACACACGATCAATTATAATCTGAATGATATTGAAGGATACGGTTAATCCATTGCTTCATATGTTCGAATTTGTCTGCTCAACAACGTAAACAACGCAATGAATGTTGTTGAACTGTCAAAATGAAACAAATTGTGATTGATCGTGTGTTACGCAATTAGGGCGCTGGCGATTGTAATTACCTCAGGTCGAGACATCAAGATAGATTCCCGATTGGTTAGGCAGTTTTCATACACGCACGATTCAACGATGGCTGGGTTTTATTAATCACTATTGCTAATAATATCATACAAAAATACATTTCAATGTCACGCATTGAATTTTTCATTACCAACTCATGATAAAACCCACAACCTGAATCATTCGTTTTGGTTCGAAGCTAGAATCAAGAATAAAATATGAATAAGAACTTCTTAGAAAGCTTATGCCGTGTATGCTGCTCTAGTTCGTTATCACTATTACGATGTAGGAAATGCATCCAGTCACCACGCGACATGCCAAAAGTGCAAATCCTTTATAACGCTGCTAAATCATAAATACAGGGAAACAAAGAGGTTTGGAAGCCGGCCAGCTACGTATCAAAACGTTCCGAGAGACGATTTTCAGTTTCTTTGTGTGTAAACTTCCACACATTTCTATATTTAAACCGTGAGTTCCCGACTTAGACAAAAAATGAGAGTCAATGCGCTGTGCGACGAAGGAGCACGTTGGCCGCTGCAGGGCGCTTTGTGTGTCTGTGCACCCAATGACTTGCCCGATGCTTTATTTGGGAAATAACATTTGACATTCATTGGCGTAAAATTATGTTGCACAGAATTAATTCTGTGTTCTGAGAAAGCGGTGGAATCGTGGGCAGTTATTGATTATATGCTACGAAATGTTTTTTCTCAAGATTCTGCGATGCTTTCGAAAACACAAATCAGGACAATAAATAGAATTAATTATAAACAAAGGGTGCTATCAAGTGATAAATAATCTGAATACAGCGATGATTATTCAATTAGATTTGGTAATAAATTATTAATTTCAGTCAATGTTTATGTTTACTGTTTATTTTGAATACACGTGTTTCGGTAATCGACTGTGTGCGACTACTTTAACTAGAAACTTTTACTATTCTGTATAATCAGCTCATAACATAGGAGCTCCTTTTTGAGTTTGAAACTAGTCGAGAAGATGAATCATGAACATTTTACAGCAGAAGAAATCATACTTGTTGGAAGCGAACTGATCGCATACCTATTTATTTATTTATATAGTATACTATACATTATTGTACACCAGAAAACACAAAGCAAAAATAAATTTGACACTGCAAACAATGCAATGGGCGACCTTATCGCTTTCTGCGATCTCTTCCAGGCAACCTTGGAATGAATAGTGATTGCGTGGACATAAAAATGGGGTTGTGAGGTTGTCATTAACCCTTAGCCCGCAAACATGGAGGTATCAATAAGAACAGAAGAATCTGCACCAGTTCGATCTGAGTGGTTGCGTACATGCACAAAGCAGTAAAACTTGTTAAGCCACTATTTACTTCAAGTAGTAATCGCTCCAGCCGTCATAGGTGATCGATCTTGACGCCGTAACAGCCACATAAGCATACAACGTAGAATAATCGACAAGTAATGTGTAAGTGTCTATCAAAATATAAGGAATGTTTGTAAGATTTAACTTAAGTATCATATATTATAATGTTTTGTATTATTTTATAACCTTTAAAAATGTAAGTACTAAAGTTTTTCAAAATTGTTCCAATTTCTCTTTACTTACATTTTAAACGTTTATTATATTTTAATATTGTAAGCTTAGTATTTAACTTTATTGCAAGCTTTGGTCTCCTATAAGAGAAGGAGTACATCTTCATTACTCCTAAAGTTGCCCATTATTTATGTGTTTGCATATCTTTTGTTGGAGATCCTTAATAAATTCCATAATGTTCAAACTGCTGAGACAGCACTGCTGGGGAAGCCTCTCTGCGAGAGGGAACGTGCCGTAATCCACCACGCGGACCCAGTGCGGGTTAGTGGATAACGCCACATACAACAGGGATTATGGTCAAATAAGACGGATCTGAAGCTAGTACACGGTGTGTGATTTTTAGTCTGTGTTAAATAAACGTATTTTCTTTCTTTAGAAACCATAATTTATTTCTTTGACCTTGTATGAAAGTCTTAAAATAGCGGGGTTCAGTCAGGATTGTACTCAATGCAATTCTGAGTGTTTAAAAGTTTATATAGTACGCCCCGAAACTGTAAAATAATATCGCTATTTTTAACGCGCTGGGTACGGAAGTTTCACAAGAAGCATTATTTCGAGAAAAAACTGAAAAAACAGTATAAATTATCATTTATTCAGAAGTGATACTAAGTACATATTAATTAAATAAACCCAGCCCTGCAAGTGCTGTCTTGCTGGTTACAGTAACCGGGCGTTAGTTTGGTAAATCGAGTTTTAGGACCCGAACACACGTACCACAGCCACAACTACACCACACCACAACGACAACACGTTGATGGGAGCTAATTGGTATGAAAATTAATAGTTGATTCACACGAACCATATTCGGCCGTCAAAATCAACCGTGTGGGCGATACCGACCACATCGCAGCCACAACACAACCGCCAGAGAGACCGCGCTAGTGGTCGGCCACACAGCAAACACAACGATCTGTCTGTCAGCAAATACTAGCCACAACATAACCACAGCGCAACTAATAGCGACAACGTAACTACATTGAAATTTTGTAGGTATCTCAACGCAACTGCAATAAGCTGCAGCCATACTATGTATGTACACACGTAACCACTGCTTGCCTACATTTTGTCGCTGCGATAGGGTGTGCTTGTGGTATATGTGATCGGGCCCTTAGAAAGAAACTGTCACTAATGTATTAGTGACCGAGGCCGAGACGGCCCTCTACAAAGCCTTTGAAAAGATGATGTGCAAACAACAGTCATATACTGAATTTATAAAATAATGGTTGAGTATTGGCAGACCAACAGCCAGTTGGGTGGCCGACCTACAGAAGATCGCGGGAAAGACCTGGATGAGACTCGCACTAACCAGGGAGGCATTGCACAAAAGGGGGGAGGCCTACACTCAGCAGTGGGTGGAACAAGGCTGCAAAGATGATAATGATGATACTGAATTTATATCACAGGAATATAAAGCTTAAACCTGTCTGGCACTACTAACCTTCAATAACATACTCGTCGAATTTAACGGTGCCTTCTGTCTCAAGTCTGACCGGTGGTCTGAACTTCTCTAAGAGGATTCTGACTGCACCTTCGCGGCCGTGTCGAGCTGCTGCTATTAAAGGTGTGCATTTGACTCCATCGCAGCATACATCCTGTGGACAGAGAAGTTTGTGAAGGTATTTAGATATCCTGAATCCATAATAACGAGCTGGTGACGGCAACTCCACGTCCAAGCGAATATTTTGCGTATATTTTATTACATAAGGTCATCTTGAAATTTTGCATACACATTGTCAGGGGTACGGAAAAGGGCACGCCACAATTGTGGCGATAAGTCCCCTCTTTGAGGAGTGGCTTGAGGCGCCACGGCGTCCTCACCTTCCGCCTGAAGCAGGTCCTCACCGGACACAGCTGTTTCGGGAAGTTCCTGTTCCGCATAAGGCGGGAGGAAACGCCCGGGTGTCACCGCTGTGTGGATCGCCCGGAGGACACGGTGGAGCATACGGTGGAGGTCTGCCCGGCTTGGGCGGAGCACCGCCGTGTCCTCACGGAGGCGATCGGCGGCGGCGATCTCTCGCGTCCGGCCCTGGTTCAGGCCATGGTTCGGCGAGAGTGCATGGGAGGCCGTCACCTCCTTCTGCGAAGCAGTTATGTTCGCGAAGGAGGAGGCGGAGCGCGCGAGGGAGATGCAAGCTGCACGCCCTCGCGGCCCTAGTCGCCGCAGGAGACGCCCCGGGCGTCGGGAGTCGAGAGCCGACTTCAGGCCACCTTAGGCGCGGGCTTGCGGACGGTGAGCAATGGGCAGCTCGCCGTCCGCAAGCCCGCGCCTAGGAACATGGGTGGGTTTTAGTCAGTAAAACTCTGACACACCCTCTCGCTCTGCCCAGAGCGGGAGAAGTCATTTGATGATTTCCCATCCTCAAAAAACAAAAACAAAAAGAAGGGGTACGGAAAAGGACATACGGTACCTTTAATCCAGAAAAAGTACTGTTCCCAAGGGATAGAAAAATAAGACTATCCTAACTAATATTATAAATGCGAAAGTGAGTTTGTTTGTTTGTTACACTTTCGCGCTAAAACGGCTGAACAGATTTGGCACATGGGTACACCATGTCCGGAATTAGGACATAGGATAATTTTTATCGCAATATTCCCACGGGAACGAGACTTATGCGAGTAAAATCGCGGGGCGCAGCTAGTACTATATAAATGCGAAAGTAACCCTATCTATCTGTTACTGTTTTACACCTTGCATTCATGGCTGAATGAAGTGAAATTGGGCACACAGATAGATCATGAGCCGGGTTAGGGCATAGGATAATTTTTTCCCAGTAGTATGTTCCCATGGGATAATTTCTATCCTCCACGTGGACGAAGCTGTGGGTAATCAACTAATCATTCATAAACAGCTAAAAGTTTTTTGGTGGGCACACAATAGTGGTCCTAGATTTACATGTAAAATACATTTGAACCAGGAACCACAACAGCTGAACAAAAATATAATATAATATAATTTTAAAATAATTATACTATTTGAGATTTGAGAAATCCAGAGGATCTTAATTTATGGTCCGAAATGAACCCTAATCACAAAACAATTACTTTAATTTCATAACTACCAAGTTTGTTTTATACTACTTACGGCCTATTTCATAATGTCCGAATAACCACTACTCACCGAATAAATTCAAAAATGGAACTTAATTTGTATGAAATTATGTGCCAAGTAAGTTGTTAATAGGAACTTAATCGTATGTGGTGAAAAAGGCCATTAGAGATATTTAAAATCTATTTCACAATAAATCTATTGCACTATGCAATAGACATAGTTTAGCTGTCATACACCTTATCAGATTGAAGTTTGTTACACAATAATGGTACAAATTAGGACATAAAAATAAACCCTAGGGACATGTTTACATGTGTTTGTTGACATCTGTCATGTGTTTATATTTCATTCACACTAAAACGTGACATTCCCAAGTTCATTGACATGTCATTATCCCACATCTTTGTAAGTAAAAACAAAGGGAAGTGTTTACATAACATACTTTTGTATTTTGTCTAGAATGGGTTGCTATTACAGGTAGAGGAAGACTAAATAAACAATGGATGGACTGTGTGAAAAATGAGATGGCTAGAAAGGGAGTGACTACCGACATGACGACTAATAGAGAAATATGGGAGAAAAAGACATGTTGCGCCGACTACAAATAAATTGAGATAAGGCAGGAGACTGATGACTTCTGTATTTTGTCTAGAAATTTTACAGATAAAAAGTAAGTAATATATTCTCCACAGGTTATTGGACTATTGTACACATATTTCATTATTTCAACCTAATTTAGGGGGCCGATTAGCTTGTATGCTACATATTTTACTGTGAGTGAGTCTTGAAAACTAATTGGAAGAATGTTTCCTCAAATATTGATCTTTCTCAAGATATTATCTTGTTTATTTCATATACTGATGCCAAATTCATATTAATGGGAGAGTTTAAGCATAGATTTTGTATATGTGACATTGATTTTTTCAATTAATCATTTATTTGTACTTTGGTGAACTTATTCATAAGGTGAGACTTTTGAAAGTGAAATATAGCTTTAACATGCTTAGGTAGATAAATAAAACTACAAAATATTTATTCATTGAACACTGTCAATAGTTGCCCAGCACACCTGATTCATTGACAAGCTGATAGTGATGAAACATCAAACAAAGTAAATGTAAACAGCTTTTAGTCATTAACCTAAAATATACCTAGGCTACCTAATATACCTAGTTTAACTATTGAACAAAATACCACAGTGCCAAGAAATTTACCATAGACTGCTTGAAATAAGGTTAACATATTTTTGCAACATCATCATGATAACAATCAAGGCAAAGCAGTATGTGTAATAATTACGATTTTAATTAAATAGAAGAGCGAACGACCCCGAGCACCGGAGTCTTTCGCAACAACCACCGCACGGAGTCAAGGAAATGAAACTGGCAAGTGGTACCAAGGTTGCGAAGAAGATATGTGCGTTACGACGCAAAATCGCATTCCGAGACGCATAAAAAATGAATTAATAACTCACACTGAACGTATGTAACGCGCAAAAGGTAACGCGCCGTCAATTTGTACGATATAAATAGATTATCATCATTCTCATCAGAAATAATAAATGACAAGAGCTAAGTCCTGATACAACTTCTGATGAAACATCATGAATGAAAGGTGCTTATCAGTACTTACGCTATTTAATAGGTCGTCAATTTCATCTGGGTTTTTCTCGTATAATAAAGCGTAAAGGGTTAAAGACATTCCATCTCTGGCAGCGAAAAACACCCGTTCTCGCAAGGAGCTAGTCACATCTTCTAACATCAATTTGTCTTCCATTATCTAGCCACTGTTCTTTGTAACACACAGTTTTATTTCATCAACACAACACGGGCACGTATGTCTATTTATTGATAAATTTCTAAAACAACTCAGCAGCAAAATATCAAGTCAACTTTTTTCACAAATGAAAAACTGACGAATAGTGTTGCGCGTTGTGTATGTTTCAGTGTCCGAGACCAAATATCAACTAAACTAATCCTCTTCCTATAATCAACTGGGCAATTTTTACAAAAATTCATACATTCATCGTGTAATAATGCAAAAATCGATCTGTTTTTAATATCAACCATAATCGACTACGAGTAATTTTTCGAAGTCACATAGGGTGCAGCACTACAATCCACAGATACAGAAAACCGTATTTTTTTTTAGTCAAATGATTGCATTATTCTAAATTTATTTAATGTTCTTTTTTTTTTTCTAGGTTTGTGCACATTCGTTCTTCGAAATACAAAATACATAATAATTCGTGAATACATAAAATTACTTTGCAATGTTACAAAAAAACATTTCTGTTATTCCTGCCACGTTTTGTCCAAGGTGGAGTTTCTTGACCAATCACAAAGCAGTTTAATTTTTTTTGTGTATTCCAACATCCACACACTAGGGTATTTAGAGCATGAATAACTTTCACTCCAGGCACGTTTATTATTGTGTGATGTTTTGTTTATGCTAAAGTTATTTCAGAATCCTATCGCAGCATAATTTTTTCTTTGGTATTTGTTTGGTTTTGACGTGTAACCTATTACTTTGATGCTTTCCCTTTATTTACAAAGAATTGAACAAAAATCTGTTTAGAATATCTCTAATAATGTCGAGTGGTCAATGGGAAGTTGTTGGGAAGAATAAGAAGTCGCAGAATGGTAAAATTAAAACTAAGGAGGATGAAAAGAAGGCTGTGAAAAATGGGCCGAAACTTGAGGACATCGGTGGGTAACTTTTTAAATATGCTTACAACACGGCTTTTTCCTTGTTTAGTTTGAAATTAAAAGAATTTTCCTCATTCTTATTAATTCCGTGGGTTTTATACGGAACATACATGTTCTGTTATTCATTACTTACAGTAATATAAAAACCAAAAAATTATTCTGTAAAATAAAGCTTCATAGTAATTTGAATGAAGGCAAGGGCAAGCCGGGTCAGCATCACATCAGCCGATAAATATAACAAAGTTATAATTTATAAACATACTCATTTACATATTAAAAATATTAAACATTACTCAGACATGTACCTACAGTAACTATTTCCAATAAAAATGCTGTGTTAAATCGGAAAGTATTTGACGTCATAAGAACACAGTGTTTGAGTAACATTTTATTTATCGGAATACGAGATTGTTACCATGTGATATCCACTAACTTTAAAAAGATTTTATTTATCTTCATCAATTAAAATTAAACAGAAAAAGTATACAAAATAGGATTAAACATTAATAATAATAAAAGCAATAATTAATACATCGCTTTATAAGTTCACTAATTTAATTACTTGTCATTTCATTACACAGCTGTCTTACCTAATTGCTAAATGAAAATAACTAAAATCCTCTTAACTTTCAGTTCCCCACTCTCAAATAAAGTCATTCTATTCTGGCATGGAAATTGATGATGAGAGGAAACCTCAAAACAATAAAAAGAAAGAAGGTGATAAGAAAAAGAAACAAGATAAGAAGAATGCCGAGCCTCCCAAACCTAAGCCCCCTAAGACCATAGAGGGAGCTCTCGAGGCAGTAAGTAACTCATAAACATTATAGAAAACAAACAGAAAAAACTAGCTAACTCCTGCCGTATCAGTTGCATCATAGGAAAACTACTTTATATATCTAGGTAAAAATGATGACCAGTTATATTGTTGCTGCGGAGGAACATTTTCCAGTGTCATTTGTAACATTTGCAGTAGTTGGATGTCCACCTGATCAGCATATCATCATCATTGTTCCCTCGCCTTGATTCCAATTTATTTATTTTATTTTATTTGGGTAACTTACAGCTAACTTACACAGTGTTATTAAACAATATAAAAGTAAAGGCTATTTACTTTGTTTCCACTGATAAACAACAAAAAAATAATGGGGTATCACAATTCATGACATATTATTATAATGTTAACAATTTTGTAGCAGTATCAGTTTAGAATTTGAGATAGATACTTATAATAATACTCTTTATGATCATGGCAAAGTACGCAGTAACAGTCAGTGTTCAATAATATATTCATAATACGAGTAACTACTGATCGTCCATATGTAAGACAATAGGTGCAATTGAAATGCCAATAGAAAACGATTACACAATAATATATATCACTGCTTGTTTAATGTATGCACTGACTATCCTTTCATTTGCACATTTATAACATTCTCTTAATTGAACCAAATTGCAAAGAATGCCACCCCTACATGATTCTTTATTGTATTTAAACATGGTTTTTAATAGACAATACTTATGTTTAAAAACATACTGTAAACTCAATGAACACAAGCCACTAACTAACTACTAAAACAAGCCTATTTTGCAGCAACCATGAAATGGAATTGTTTATTCTGTAAATAGGATATCGGAATTACTTTTACACGTCATTTAAAAAAAATAAGCTACATGAGTTTGGCGTTTCCTATCTGACTACTCTGAGAAGAAAGGCCGAAAAAAACTCAGAGGTCGCAGTCTCTTTTAGAGTCCAGACATAATCTTGGTCAAGCCTTATGAGGACCAAGAAGATTAGTGTCTGAAATGATCTTTTGAGGAAAAAACCACACAGATTTGAGTGGATCTAGCCAGTCAGTGTTCTTTATAAACATATTTCTTGTTTCAGATTGATGTTGCAGAGCTAGCCAACATAATAACAACGAATAAGATCCGTTTCTCGAACGCTCCTCTCGTATGGCTGAAAGAAGTAGCTGCTTTCCTCAACTCCAAGACTCAGATTGATGTGGATGACCCTACTTTTTCCTCATACCCTCCCCTGTATCCGCTGTCTAGTGCCCCTGAGGAGATCAGGAAATCTCTGGCTGATGTGTTGCAGGACGCTGGCAAAGCAAACGCACAGCTGTTCTTTGATGTCACTCTTACATCACTTGCAAATGATATGAGCAGAGGTTTGTGTTATAATATGCATTCTTTTATTTTTTACTTTCACTTTTATCTGAATTTCATGGTTGTTGGTTTCTGTGACATAACAATATTGAGTACGATTTACGGTTAACAAAAGAGGTAGACATCCAAATAATAATGTTATTCGTACTCAATGTACATTTATTATTTTTTTAAGTTGAAAACAGTTGGTAGAGCAATATCAGACTTCTTAGCACAAAATGGATTCGAACTAATTGCAAGATATCTGCCATGTTACCTGCTTGGTTGCTTAGCTATTTTTTACTGAGATTGTTATTCAACAGAAAATTAATTATACTTTTTTTATATTACAGAAGAATATTATTTTTACCCTAAAAAACATTATAGTATAAAAAAAATCAATTCCAGGTCAATCTGTGAACGGTCACAGGTTACTGCTGCAAATGCTAGCGCAAGACTACCCAGAGTTCTGCGTCACGTCTATACAGAAGAGTGCTAGTCTCCGCAACTCCTACCAAAATAGGCCGTCTATTGGACTGTCCTTGCTATGGGCTTTTGGCCAGGGTGGTAGCAGTGATTTTGCTGTTGGTCTGAAAGGTAAATCTTTAATTCACCATTTTTAAAAGAATTTTATATTTGTTGTTAGAAAAAAAATGACGGTGTGTGTCAGCCCCGACGTACGATTGGAGTTTACTGCTTAATACGATTGTCTTTGAATATGCAATTAGCAAAGAGGGTTAATGCAAGCATCTCTTAAAAAAACATAAACCCTATACCCTCCCCCCACCCTAATCCCTAATACAACTCAAATGAAAAAATAATTACATCATAATTTAAATTTCTCTTTGTGAATTAAATGCAAGTAATCGTGTATCGCGCAGCCGAAATATGTAGATCGAAGTTTGAAATATGTAATATATACATTTTTTCAAAATTAAAATCCGTTTTATTTACAAATAAAACACAATACGAAACGTAACGCTTTTGAGTAAATGCTTGTATAAATGTCGCTCCTCATAAAATGTCCATTCCGGAGGCCTTATATGAAAATCGATTTAATTAAGGAGTAAACTCCAGAAAAGGAAAATGGAAAAAGAAAACGTGTGCGCCGACCCCAAGTAACAGGTACAACAGCAGGAAGGTGATGGTGATGATGTTGTTATCAGCAATAGTTCAAGTTACAAAAAAAGAGATAAGAATTAAATTACTTGAGGCATAGGCCAAGATACTGTTTTGGGTCAGAACTTGTTGAGATAATTTTGTTATCTCACGTCATTTTGACACCTCCCAAGGTAAAGATGAGATAACTCGATTTATTAGTTAAAACTAGTGTCGGTAGGTACGTGTTCCTAAAATTGTTTACTTAGTTTTTTCTTCTTGTGTGGTGTAAATACTTACAGTGCCAGTCATTTGTACTTGAATAAAAAAAAACCCTGATTGATATAGTACAAACTACAATATTAACCGTTTTATATTAAACCAGTCTCAGATAGTTAACTAACCACCCAGCTCACATGACGTCATGATAACTAAACACATCTGGGTGTACTCAAAACATTTAAGTGCTAACTTTTTACAGTGTAGAAACTTTAAAATTGGATTTACTGAATTTTCCCTTTCTAGCTTGGCAAGACCTGTTCCTTCCCATCATCGAGTTGAAGAACTACTCTAAATACGTAGTAGGATACTTGTCGAACCTTCTAGACGAACACGGAACCATGGACAACACTAAAGTTAGTCAGGATCAGCTATTCGCCATGATTGACATGGTGAATAACAAGAGAAGTGCACTGCCCAAGGATCTGTCAAGTGACCTTATCAAGCAATTAAGTAAATATAAGGTATGTAGATTTCAATTACGTCACACGAGTGGGTACTCCTCAGAGATACAATAAGGAAGAACCAATTAATGTAGCCATAGGAAACAGGTTACAAAATCTTATAATTAACGAACATCTAAGTGTTACAAAATTTCCAACATCTAAAACCGTTTTTCATGCATATAGAAATGCAGTGGCTTGACACATAAAAAATATTAATAAATTAATACTAATAGTATTTAAAATTTCAGGATATATATTTCAATAAAAGCAATAATAAGCTCCAAGTAACCTTCAATCAACTAATGAAGAAGTTGCCCAACCAGTACCTGACTGGCCCGTCTCTGGACCCATACCATAGGGTCCTCGTAGATTGTCTGGTGGACTGTCTCGTGAGAGACGACTCTTGCAATGCTACGTGGAGACAGCTGTTCCATCGATGCAGCAAACAGTCTGCTACATTACTTGATTATATTGGTAAGTTTAATTTTATTTGCACCCTTCATTTGTTCGATCCATTGCTCTGCATACAAAGTAAAATGGGAGTGTGTATAATATGGGATTGGCTAACTATCATATTACTTTGAGGTCTTTGTTTAAAAACATGTAATTATATAATGATTTTGTTTTCCAACCAGACACTAACTGGGCCGAAGTCAGTAAGAAACTGAGGCAGAAATCGTTAAAAATGTCTGTCTTGCAATATAAAGAAGTCTGCGGTGAAGCTTTGAAAGGCAAGAAGAAGGATGAGACTGTTGTAAGAACGAATAAAATATGCCAGGTAAGCTCCTTGCCGAATTTTGCTTTCACATAATCTAGCTTTGGTTAGTGGGTCGTCTTAGGGGCTGTACATTCTAAAGCAAATAAGGCAATCTCCTTCTAAAGTTAAAGGAGAAGGTAAAGTAGAAGATTTGCGGAAGCCGAAACAAGTGTCGAATATTAAATTATTATGCATAAAATCCATCATCGAATAAGAAACCTGTAGATTTTTTGCGTGGTGTAATTATATTCCATGGCATGGAAGATTTAGAAATCGACTAAAAAGAACCGTAACTTTGATGATGTTGGTACTACACTATTGAGGTCAAATGTCATGTCACGTCCTTATCTTTTTTTTGGGATGTTGCCAGCAAACCATTTTTATAAAGTGTAGTATTTTTTGTGTAAATTAAAACCACATGAATTATTGATTATATCAGTAAAAAAATGTTTTGGGTATACTGTTATAATACTTAGAATATGTTGGAGAAAGTATCTTACGTTACAAAAAAAACGTTTATACTATGGCTTCTGCTGAACTTGTCCGTTAATAAATAAAGTTTTTATCGTAAATGATGATTACTACATTACCGTAAAACTCGTTTAATGTTTAATGAAGAGTCTTTAATATGCAAATTTTTCTATTTGATGGAATAAAGAGAGTTGGATTGTGGTATTATTTTTTGACAATATAGTAATTAACTTCTCTCAAATTGTGGCCACCCTAAGTTTGGCAGTAGAAAAAAAACGAGTCTCGAGGGCGACACATTTTTTCACTGTTGAATCTATTTTAATTTTCGTAGCATAATCATCATTCGTTGAAGGTAATTATATTATAAAAACTGTAATATGAATGTCTCTGACGACCCAAAGAACCGTAGACAGGTGTGCTTAATATTATAAATCGTGTGATACCTATCCGTGCGCAAATAGTGAATCAATTAAAGAAAGAATCGCGCAGTTAGCTTGTGAATGGAAGTTGAAAAACTACTTTAGGCGTTGTGTAGTGTACGCGGGCGTAGTGCTAACAGTAAATGTTGATGTGTTACATCCGTTACTCTGCGGGAGGTAGTACACGCAAGCTGTTTCAATTTATGTGTTTGTATTTAAAATCCAGGTAAAATCAACATCATCAACGTGCATTTTCTAAATTCTCGTATTAGTGCTATTCCAATCGGACTTAATTTTTGTGAAATCTGTGTCCTACTGTGTATTAGTTGATAAGTTCTCATAAACCTTTGGGATCATTTATTTTCCTACTATACCTACATATAGGGTATTGTTAGTTTGTGATAGTGCCACTGCTACGTAGTGTAGGTGCTGAAAAGGAAATTTCCGGAATATTTTTCCCAAAGTCCAGGAAACATAACCAAAAAAATCTCATCCAAATCAAAAAGTGCCTTTGAATATTTTCATAATTTATTTTCCTTAGCAGCAAACAGGTAGGTTCTTATTTACACAACTGTGAAACAGTACTGCATCACATAACCAAGCTTTTGTTAATCTTTCAATAATAACCATTCAAAAATAATGCTTATTTACATTATTTTTGAATGGTTATTATTGATACTTTACAGTTTAGTTTGTTTCCCCACCCCCAGGTTGAGGAAGCCTATTTAAAAGTGTGTTGTGGTCACAATAACTCATTATAACGCCACATAGAGCCTTGATTTAGCTATCAAAAACTGGGTTTATTCAAACTCAGTTTCTCACATTAGCTGCATTGATATATAAAAATAGCTGGTGTGATCTTTTCTTTCTTTAAAACACAAAAATCCAATAAACTAATGACAATTTTTGTTAAGAGCAGGCTAGCCATCAAACATCCAAGAACACACCTGTTGCAAATTTTATGAATTTTGAGTTACAGACCTAAATACTATATAAATAGGTACTTGTTTCACTTGGATACAAATGATTATATTTTACTAGCCATTGCCTGAGAATTTATTAATACAAATATCTTGAATGAAAGTAGCCTATGTCCTTCTCCTGGTTCAAGGCTACCTATTTTTCAAATTTCATAATGATCGGTTGGTGGTTTAAGTGTGAAAAGGTAACAGACAGCTAGCTACAGTACGACACAGCTTAGATGTAACATAAATTTGAACATTTTCATTCATCATTTCAATTTTACGAATGAAATACATTCGTATTTGTTTGGTTATATGACTTGAAGTTATTGCGTTTTCATAAAGATAATTTTCACCTAAAGCAGTAATAAAGATTGGTGATTTTGAAGACGCACTCACTTCGGATGGTGATCGGTTTTACGAATTTTATTGTGTCGTACTGTACTTTCATATTTATAATATTAGTGTAGATTTTACGGATTAGTATGGAAATTGAGTTTTTGTGTACTTTTATGCCAGTTTCAATTTTAATACCTATTTGTGTTCGTCTCCAGGATATTCTAGACAGAATGACAAGCACTAGAAGGTTCCCTTGGATCTGGGCCAGTTTCTTCCTGCTGGTTGGCATAGCTGGGCTGGTCTCATACGATGTCTCCAGAGCAGGTGGCAACTTCCCAAGTAAGTGTAATTATGTAATGGCCCATTTTTTACCTCAATCCTGTACGATGGACAGTGATATTTATTTGACCTGCGCCCCAATTACATACATGACACATTTCAACTCGACTGAAAAATTTATAATCCATTGCCTAATGTATGAACTATATGTGTGCTTTGACAAAATAAATCATGCAATGAATTTTATTGTATTTTCAAAATCGTAGGCTATTGTAGTATATTACGAAATCACCCCGTTTTTTTAGGGTTCCGTAGTCAACAAGGAATCCTTATAATTTCGCCATGTCTGTCGGTAGATCAAGTGTCGTCGTCCCCCGCCAAGACAGCTAGATACTTGGTTCTGGATATTTGAAAAAATTCACAGCAGTATTATCATCACGATCATCATCATCTGGTTAGCCTTTTCCCAACTATGTTGGGCTCGGCTTCCCGTGTAACTGGATGCAGCTGAATACCAGTATTTTACATGGAGCGACTGCCTATCTGACCTCCACAACCTAATTACTAAGTAACACAATATCCATTGATAAGACTGGTTGCCAGACTTTCGGTGACTACCCATAACGAATAGAAACTATCACAGCTGAGAAGGCTCTACAAGTTAATAAGTAATAATCAAAAAACTTACATTTGCACTTACAAAAACTTTATCTCCCATACATTCCGTATACATTTTTGAACTACAATATTTTTCTTCTTGGGATAAATTCATCCCAACTACGGAACCTTTTATTGTGCGTGGTCCGACACGCACTAGGCCGTTTTTGTTTTTTTTAAGAAGACGTAGGTATATTTTTAGAAAAATTCTCCATAATCAGATGCATTTTGACATGGTGGCAGTTTCAGTTGTATTATTTTAGATTTTTTTGGGAAATCTGTTTTACCTACTGACATACTCGGTTTATTTATTTAGAAAACCGTTATGTACCTACATTTACAATTAAATTGCCAAGAAAATCAGCATTTATTCTGAAAGTGGGAATAATCGGAAATAGATGTCAAATATTTCGCTGTTTTGATTAATTTGGCAATATTACTGTATGGAAATGAGAAATGTGGCTAACTAACGAACTAGAATATTGATTATGGAATGCAATAATTAATATCGCAACACCGAATATTTAGTTTTCGATGTAGAAAAAGTATTTGGAAACTTTCCAAATGCCTTTTTTACACCTATAACGGTTACAACGTCAATTTCAGTGTTATAATTGCAATTAATTATAAATTTTCTAGTTCACTAGTTAGCCATATTTCTTATTTCCATACAGTAATATTGCAAAATTAATCAAAACAGCGAAATAATTTGACTGCTATTTGCGACGTTGCCAACTTTTTGGATGAACACTCTTAAATACTCCTTACTCATAATGTTCTTAATCAAAAACAATGCAATGCCATTACAATTGATTGAAAACAAAAAACAAAAACAATGCTGTGTTCTGTCAGTGATTCTGTCAGACACAAACAACAACCCAAGATGTCAGGTTTTATAGTTCAATAGTGGACTAATGAAGTTTTAATTATTCTCAGTACATCATTACAGCAATAAAATAATATGTAATGAAATCCACCAGTTATAAAAAATAAAGGATCCCAAACATCTCCTTCGACGTTATCTCAATGCTGAGGATCGCGTCTGCAAGTTATGCAGTCTTCTGCAGTGTGAACATCAACTAGCGCTAATATAGCAAATTGTTTTTATCTAAAAGCTCAACATGGTATTTGCTCCCGGTAAACAATAATTATATTTAATCCCTACCATATTAATATTAGAAAACTTTTTTGTATTAACTTTGAAGCTCAAATCAAACTTAGCAAGTAGCATTGGGCGTTTTTAGGGTTCCGTACCCGAGGGGTTCCAAACGGAAACCTATTCCTAAGCCTCCGCTCTCCATGTCTGTCAAGGGGCTGTATCTCATGAACCGTAATAGGTAGAGAGTTGAAATTTTTACAGATTGTGTATTTCTATTGCCACTAACAAAAAATAATAAAAATTAAATAAAGTTAATAATTAAAGGCTCCCATCCAACAAACCTTTTTTCTTTCGGCGTTTTTTGCTCGATCTTAATACGGTACGGAACCGTTTTTTTATTTTTAACGTGCCGATATTATAACATACAGGAAAGTAAAATGTATGGAAAAATTATGAAGACGCCTTTTCTTCCACGAGAACGTAATAGCGTGCACGTATTTTCTTACATTTTATGGACGTGGACGTCCACGATAAAGTCCTCACATTAGAAACAATAAAAGCGCACATTGTCAGAACTTGCAGCAAGTTATACACAAACAGGGGTTAACCTGGTTCTGGTTCACCATCACCTGACCCAGTCACCAAGTGTAAATTAATGATTGACCTCGAATATGTCTTTATACAACTTTGTCAATCTTCGTCCAAAACCAACTAAATTCGTGGCTACCTATGTAAATTACACGTCGGTCGGCTTCCGGTAGTCATTCAGACTGATACCTGAATAACTACAAAGTGCATGGCAATCCCTGATTTTTGCGTGGGGTGGCAAAGATTTAAATCTTTGTAGTAGGGGTGAATCTACCCAGGCATGGCATATCGCCAGCCGGTTCCCACAAAGGAGAACCTAAATTCAAATAGACTGCTTAGGACAATAAAGTGCAATAGTATGCTAATTTGTACTAAGTGTGTGAATGGTAATGTATGTAATTTAACAGCTCAATGTATGAGAGGCAGGAAGGTCCCAATGGGCCTGCTGCCTTCCTCTGCCTCCCTCAGTCTGCCCATGACCAATGACCAAGTGTGCATATCTAATTAGCGTCTTTGTTTTATTCTGCAACTTTTTAACCGATTTCCGAAAAGGGGTAGGTTCTTTTTTTATTTTTTTTATTTACTATGAAACATTACAGAACATTCTATGTTCGTCTGTATGTATGTTTTTTGTTAATGTATGTTGATGTCTATAAAATTATCCCTTATACGATTTTTAAACTAGTTTTCCTCAAACGAGAATAAAATATTCAGTAGACAGAATGCCTCCATAATGGCTATGGCATGGCCTGCCACATGGTAGTAATGTCTGTATTATAGTGTCAGATAAGAGCCTGTTTTCAAATGTAATATTGTTTGCATTGATAAGACGGAGTTATACAATAAAATAACCTATGGCCTGTGTTGCATATCTTATAATCTCAGAATAAATACCTACGAAAGAAAACAGGTTTTGATAGTCCATTAAACTTTGTAACCTTCAACTTGATATTGAACAAAAAACAGAAGAGTTTATGGTAGACAACGACGGTTATTAAGTGTCGGTCGGTCGGGTTGGTGATTGCACACCCGTAAATAGATTAATGGCTAATGAACTTATAGGTTCCAACATAGAATATAAATCAATGATTTTATTTTCCTGTTTCATAGTACCTTTATTATTACTAATAGATTTTACTGGCAATGTTTATTCCTCGTTAATAAATAGTTAG
This sequence comes from Agrochola lota, assembly GCA_947364205.1. Classification (NCBI taxonomy): domain Eukaryota; kingdom Metazoa; phylum Arthropoda; class Insecta; order Lepidoptera; family Noctuidae; genus Agrochola; species Agrochola lota. The sequence continues at coordinate 4,659,063 of OX376230.1, read as the reverse complement.
TTTATTTAAATCTGCCTATTTATCTTGTTTGCGTTTGGTAATTCAATTTAAAATTAGAGTCGTGTAATTAGTGTTAATATGCTATGACCTTTGTCGATCCATCCATGGCTTTCATTCATGTAAACTACGGAAAATTACAGCGATTTGTATGAATGACGTCACATTTCATTACTATGTTTATCCCTTATCAGATACTTTGTGTGTTGTAAGCTCTCACTTCCCATAACTAAAATGCTTGTTGATATTATCATCCAACATTTGTATGTATGCAATGCAAATGCAGTGACGAAGAATGTCCGATTCGTAAAATGTACGGTTTAAAGTAAACTGAACAAATTACGAATTGTACCATTTACCTTTTGCGTTAAAGACTACTAAATGCATTCCATTTTGCGTTCCAAGTTAAACACCAAAGTAATATTATCTTAATTAAAGTAAAAAGAAGCTGCCAAATGCGTGTCGGACCACGCACAATGAAAGGTGCCGCAGTTGGGATGAATTTATCCCAAGAACAAACTTAACATTACGACAATCATATTATTAATATTGAGAGATTTACTATGGTATTTTAAAACGATAGACTTCTTATAGATTTTCCTGTAATCTATCTGTAAAGAACCATTCTCTGCATTTTTTTCAAAAATTTTTGCTCAATAGTTTCGGGGTGGGGGGGTGGCCAATTTTCATCAATTTTCTTAAATACCTTTAAAAGTATTTTGTCCATCGGAACCCTTCATTGTGCGTGGTGCGACACGCACTTGGCCTGCTTTTTTTTTCTTTCTTTTGTGCTTGGGACCTTAAAAATGGATGAACAAATTCTTAACATAACCCATCTGATCCACAGAGAGCACAACGGGCCGTTTGCTGAACGACCTCGGAGTCTTGGAGCACAGTCAGCGGGCTTGGCAAAAGACTTTATCAACGTCAGCACGCGGGTACCTCTGGCTTGAGACCAACGCGCCAGTCTACTATACTCAGACTGTCGAAACATGCACACCTTACGTACTCCTCTCGAGAGAGTTCGTCTACTTAGCCTCGAAGAAAGTTGGCGTGTTGTATCTTAACACTGTAGACTATGTGGCCGAGAAAACCCCGGTAGTGTTAGCAACTATTGAGCAGTATGCCCCGGGCCTGGTGGACAATGTGCAGAGCTACACAGCGAGCAGTTTTGAAGCAGTCAAGAAATATTCCAGTAACTACTATCAGCTGACGACAGAGTACTTGACGACTAAAGTTTTTGTGTGAGTACATAATGTACATTTTTTATTTTGGGTATGGTTCGAAAATTGCGTACAGTACCCGCCAGTTACTGTGGCACATCGAATATAAAAAAGTTTGGCTTTGAAGACGACGCTCTTTTTTTCACTCATAGCTGTCTCTTTCTAGCTTTAATGGCTCCTACACACTATTGCTTACCGCTTTTGCCGCGGGGCACGTACCCCCGGCAAATGAAGGCGCAAAAGCGCCTTCATTTCCTTTACGATACTTTGCGGACATGCCGCCGGCATAGTGTGTAGGAGCTATAATAAAGCTTCGGGCCCGAGAGAGCTTATCAGACTAGTCCAGTAACGAAAATAGTATCATTTTTCGGCACTCTCATGCCTTCGAGTTTTTCATTTTTATTTAGTAGAGAAATCGTTTGCTATTGCTAGTGGTTTTTTGTCTGCGCCTGGATTGTCTGCTAAAACTTTATCATAATAATTGCAGGTTTGGCCTGACAGGTTTTGGTTGTGGGCTTGTGAAACTCATCTCCTAAGCTCAACATGAAATAAGCAATTCTTCTACTTTCGGATAAACGTAGTTTTGCAACATTAGCTGATCCCTCTTAAAATCATAAGTTTAATTAAAATATTTTTTGACAATGGACAAAGATAAGAAATTTTTGCATAGATAAACTATTTTACAATCAGAAAATGGACATGTGTTAGCAATCAATCAACTATCAGTAAGAAGTCAAAAGTCAGTTATATTATTCATGTGACATTGAGATAATACCAAGTAATTTATTATTACTTGAGTCAAAAAAATTGATGATAGATAGCTGGATGACGGCTATTATTAAAATAAATACTTAAAATAAAATTCATTTAATTCAGACTATATTTGTCCACATTTGTTAATAAGTCTGGCACAGCAAAAATATGGGATCGAAAACTTAACAACCCATTAGCAAAAGTGTAAAAAATTGTCATTGTCAACTATGTAGGATTGCAACAATCAACATTGCTCGGCTTCTACAAGTTGCCTAGGCCGATAAGACGTTATTTTAAAATTCTAAGCGTTGTTTAGTCGTAGATTTTTGTATATATACACTATAAGATCGCTGTTTTCCGTCCGTAATTTCTCAGTAGCAGCCCGGTGTCTGGATTTGTGTCCGGTTGATAACAATAGGCTCGCCCGTCGCCCCCTATTATATGAGACTGAACATAACTGGCGGAATGTGGGTGAACTAAAAGATCTCTGCCCGACCCTTCGGAGAATACCTTAGCGTGATGTTATGTAAATTAATCGAGTATTTTAGTCTCGAGACTGTCACAATATCTCTTCATTTACAAAACATGCGCGAGAATCGTAAGCAAGTGTCTTTAAAAACAAATTTTACCCGTTGCTTTGTTAAACTTATTATCAGGTGACCTTAACGTGACAATCCAAAATTTATTTTACAAACTATCTTGTAACAAATTAGATAAAGAATGCCATTTTCCGACTTTAGTCTACATATTGTGTTCATTTAAATTCCGAGGTTACTTGATTGAGACATTACAAATTACTCACTTACTTCAACTGAATTTCAGATGATTAACAAAAATGATAAAACACAATATTAGGAAAATAGAAACAGCCTCTGAATATCTATTTAGTATTATAATATTTAAATCGAAATCCCGTGCCTTTTTTAACAATAATTTGAATATTTTTTGGTATGTAATAAATAGGTAACCAAACAAAAACTTGTTTGATTATTAGCCCTTTATTTCATTTTAAATACTTATAAATTATATTTTTAAATATTAGAATATAAAAAATTAAAACATTAAAAAATAGTAGCCCACCGGTATCCGGGAACAGGGTCCAAGCTACCGGTCGTCAGGGCTCCAGAGAGAGGAACCTCCTAACAATGCGAGCCGTGTCCAGAAGTACCGCTTTCTGAATCAAGCCCTTGATCCAGCTGCCCAACGATAGCCTCCTCAGGTGTTGGTCGAGGCTCTTGGCTTGATTATTATTCTTTCTTTCTTCATTCTTCTTTTTTTTTTTTAAACGTTGCCCCACACTAAGAATTTCTTCTTGTATCGTGGGTGCGTTTACAAACATAGAAACTCACATACACTAACACCCAGACCCGGAACAACTACTTGCATCATACAAATATTTGTTCCGTGCGGGGATCGAACCCGCGACACGTTACGCAGCAGTCGATCGCTCAGCCACTGCGCCAACCGTGTCGTCAATTATAATGGAATTATTTATTTATTATTATTATGATTCTCATTTTGATTCAGAAATGTAACCTGACCTAAAAAAAACCTCAATATACATAAAGTCTCGTCATATCACCGTAGAAAAACTGTTGAATTTTTAACCAAACCACACTAATTAGTATGCTATCATGTTTTCAGAGGTGAATGGGCGCCCGAGATCCTACAGAACAAAACGGAAACCGCTCTCAACGTCACCCGGTCCCACGTGACGTCATACTTCCACTGGTTCCGGGAACAGGTGCACATCTACTCCAAGATACCCTGAAGAGTAACCCTCCACTTTAGTGATAGCTGTGCTATACAGACAGAGGACTGAGTTTATCGTGTTATTTGTGTTCGTTTTCTACACACTTTTTGTGACAGTGTTCAAAATCAATCTACTAAATTTAGAATAAATTTATCATGTGTTCATTGACCGAATTGTATCCGTTTCCACCGAGATATCAAAATATATACATTTATAAAATATGTACATGCAAGCAGTAATGTCTATAACTGCATCTATGCTCAAATAGGATTATTCGGTCATTTCAATTAATACAATGTTTATAAAGACATTTGAACTTATTTGGTGAATTGTGTGTCTGAGTTCAAATCAAAAATCATCAAATAATATTAACGCATACACTTCACCATTTCCATTTTATGTTTCAACTTTATCCAAAGTTGGAATTTGCACAAAACGAACACAGTCCTCTGCCTGAACGTGTCCTTATCAAATCTGTTTTATTTTTATTTATCTGTTTCCTTAATGAAGAAAAATTTAAATCGAGTACAATACACAGCTAGTGACTGTAACAACGAACGGACCTATTTACCCACTACGTGACAAACTATTTTTGGCACACATTGATTATAAAGATATATAAGTGTCTTAACAACACATGTAATTTTAAGATTGGCCGTTTTGTTGCCATCCCATAGATCTTGTAACTAGTGCCAACTTCTATCAATAAATAACTATTAATCAACAAATTACATTTCTAAGCATTGTGTGCCAAAAATAGGTAGTTCAACCTTTTTATTGAAAACCTATAATTCACTCAATTTATTAAGTCATGCAATAATTAAATCATATCACTGAAAAATATATTTTTACAAAAAATGTAATCCATGACAACTGTATATTAAATTTTTAGTATTTATTTTAAATCAAAATCCAGTATTTGAATACATTCCCTATGATGCATTTAAATACCTAACAGACTGGTATCATTTCATAATGAATCATTAAGTTACCTCTTATTGTCATCCAAATAACTTCATTGTTCATATTATTGAATCTTTTAACAAACTATATAATAGGGGTATAAGCTTTTTGTAGTATATATTTATTTTGTGTTGAGAAATCGTGTTTCAAAAGAAATGATAGAGGAACAACTTAAAATTGCATTGTGTAGATTATCTGTAATTTTTCGCCGGACCAATTAATTTGTCCTACAGTTAATACTTTGAGCTCATACCATAGTATGATCAAATATCTATGTAATGCTAAGCAAGTCCATTTCCAATCTATCAGTCAACATTGAAAACAACTTTATTTTCTTGTGATTCTATTTATTTTTATGGAAATAAACGTAAGAAAATAATGTATATTCACACAAATTAGAATTCCCCGTCTGTAAGCTATTTATTTGAGTGAATGAAATATGGATCCGGTGGACATCAACCATTTAATTTAGATATTTGTTCCTCTGAATAAGATGATAAATGTTGTGTTGTACGAAATAATTGTAAGAAATCACAATTAAATATTGTTAGTGATTTATTAAGCGTTTAATTTACACACTATAGGCACCTGTCCCACCGCTGGCAAGAAGCGAGTAGCACTAGCAACTTAAACCCCACAAGTGCTAGTAGGGCTCGCGCTCTGAGGGTTCTGCATCAAGCTGTGCCCGGCTGCCCGGGTCACTCAATTTTGTCCTTCTGTCCGGAATTACAAACTTAACAATGTAGTTGAACAACATGTTCTCCCATACATTCCAAATTCCAAATGCAAGTGTAAGTTTGTATGCACAATATTGAGAGATTACCACCATGTTATTTTAAGACCATAGATCGGTTTTCTTCATAATAAAGAACATTTTTTTTTTTCTAACTTTTAGCTCAGTTATTTTGCAGATAAGGGAGAGCGGGTGGTATGGTCAATTTAAATCTTTTAAATAATAAAAATTAACCCTCACAAGTTTTTTCATTTGATATGTCACACAGTAAGATAGCAAAACTTTTAATATTCTAATTTATTCCCCATATGTCACCCCCATATTCGAATTTCATTTATTTATGCCACACGGCCGTGTTTGGGAAACAAACATTCATAATTTAAGATACGTGTCCCTACCAAATTTGGACTTAATCGGTTCAGTAGATTCGGAGCATCCTAAATTAATAATTGTATTTCATTATCTTTGAAATAAATACACGTTCTGTCGAAAGCGGCCAGTGAGTTGACGGCTGCTATACCAGTCTCCAAACATAGTGCTAAAGACCGCAATAATGTAAAAACTGGTTGGTGGGTTTTGGGGTCATTAAACGCTATATTTTTTTTTAAGACTCATCATTCAGATTAAGAATAAATAGGAAATAAGAAACGCATACATTTTGTAACAAAACATTTTGCTTATTTTAATAATTATAAATAACTACAATTTATTTTTATAAAAAAATAGTCTATTAGTATTTTCATAAATGGCTGCTGCTAACTCATCTGTATTTTCTTTCCGTATTGCTGCTAACATCTCCAGAACTTGCCTGAAAAGTGAAAAAAAAACGTGATTTTAACTTTTTTCTAGACGAAGAAAAAATATCGCCTGCTTTTTTCATGGCTCTTCATGTTGGGCGTTCTCTAGTTTATGTACTTGTCTTTCTGTGTGTGTCTATCTGGCAGGTCCCAACGAGATTTATCAACAGGTGATAGGTTTACATAAGGACATTATTTTATACCTATAGAAAATAAATAAGATATATTTTGTACCTCGACAGTTTTTGATTAAGGGCCTATACACACCACGTTTTTTAAACGCGCCGTCGACTCGCATTTGTAGCGATATAGACGCGATACGCACGCAAGTCAGACGCAGCCTGTAGACCTTTGCACACCTGTCTGTAGGATGAAAGCGCGCCGTCGACGCGCGTTCCTAAAACTAGCGTCGACGGCGCGTTTAAAAAACGTGGTGTGCACAGGCCCTAAATGACGTTTCTATGAAGTGTCTTGCTAGCGGGCCCCTTAGTAGTATTAGTATTTAAAAAAGGGGCCCGCTGGCTGGACGTTTGTCTAAGTAACGAATATCGTCTTAAGTATAGCTCACAGGAAGTCGAAATTTTGGGTTTGTAAGGTACATAATAGTTTCTAACTCCGAGCACTACTGGGCGATCTGAAAGTATAATAACAATAAAAATTATCATAAGGGGCCCGCTAGCAAGACACTTCATAGAAACGTCATTTAATCAAAAACTGTCGAGGTACAAAATATATCTTATTTATTTTGTATAGGTATAAAATAATATCCTTATGCACCGGTTGATAAATCTCGTTGGGGCTTGCAGACCCACACTTGTCTTTCTCCACTTGTCCGTTATCCCCAATGTGAATAAAGTCCATTTGAAGTTGGTATTATTTGGCATTGCACTATTGAAGACTTCAAGGAACGATAATTGTAAGTAACTAATTTTCAAACACATTTGATATCCAAATAGGTCAGTATCATTTAAAATGTCGGAAAAATAATAACTGGTGCAAGACGTGAAATTAACCTAAAGTGTCATATAATTTTAATTCCTTGACTGTACATAGGTCTTTATCATGCATTACTCCAACAACCTCCACCACACGATCAGTCATAAACTGAATCATTTTGAAGGATATTGCTAATCCATTGCTTCATATGTTCGAAAAATTTGTCTCATCAACAACGTAAATAACGCAATGAATGTTGTTGAACTGTCAAAATGAAACAGATTGTGATTGATCGTGTATTACGCAGAGTACAGATCATCGATCGATTCACCTTCTGGGGGACCTGCACGCTGCGCCTTCCGGTAGGTAAAATACTTACACAATATTAACTGGTTCGTTCCTTCCTTTCACCTGACTGTCAGACCCAACTGAGTACTTCTCTTTTTTTACTGTTGGGTACTTCGTCACCACATGGGTATAGCCAGGATGGGTCGGCTTCACCTCACACCATGGACAGTCGGTCTCGATCATAAGCTTGTCTTTAGGTATTTTTGTTGCCACTTCTAAGTTTTCTTTTGTTCTCAAGGAGCTGAAAATAAATTAAATCTATACAATTTTTATTGAACAAGCTAATCTCTAAATTTAAGTCGGATTTGAAAAAATCTTTTTGCATCTGGACCTACCAGTAGGATTTGTTTTTTTGTTTATTGCATTTTGTTAGCCCAATTCTTGGGAAAGGTTATACGCTATTAAAATATCACGATCAAGATCTACGACCCTTAGCCGTCGAGCAAAAAGAAAAAGTCAGAAGGTACGCTAAGCGAAAACGAAGAAAAAGCGCTGGCGGACGCTGCAATGCGACGCGGTGGGTCGGAGGCCGAAATATCACGGACGAAGTTGAGAGCTAGGCGCTAGTATTTTAATTTTTTAAAAGAATATTAAGAATACAGCGACAAGCCAGAAATAAACTGTTTGCATAAACATCACTCCTGTTTTCCCCACAGAATTCGGCAAAGGTGTATAGTAACACCCATGGTCTAATAAATCAAGGTCTGGCATTCCGGGACGAACACATGCTTACGTCACTATCCAGTTGCAACAAAACATGATTAAGGAAAGATTTTCAGAAATCAAAGCTTTTAAATTGTCGTTTCGTGTGTCTAATCAAACGAAACAATTCAATTTAAACATAAACCACGTAATTGTTAATTAAAACCTCATTGTTTTGTCGGATTCGCACAAGTAATAAGGTTGGTTGGGGAGTTATTATTACAAACTTCTGGTAACACAGATGTGATGACGTAGACTTGTGTTGCCCACGTGACCACTGTTTCGGAATGCCATACCTGGCGAAGTATATTATTATACCAAGGTAACACCTACATTTCGCCAGTTATCGAAACCAGGACCTCGTGCTAAGCAGTCGTGCTTGCGACCACTAGACCAACAAGGCTTTTGTTTGGTTTTAGCCCAGGTTCGCACTGTCCTTTTTTCGTGCAGTGGATTTTCAACGCTCTGGTTAGCGCTGAGAGTTGAAAATCCAACAGTGTGTTTTTTTTTTGGACGAGATTGCGTCCCAGCGCGTTGGATTCTCAACGGTCGGCTTAACACGGAGAGTTGAAAATCCAGTGCGCGATCAAATCCCGCCGCGATATTTTTACGTCTGTGCGAACGTTGGCTTAAGGTTTTCAAAAAGTGTTATTGTGAACCAGGCATTCCAAAATGGTAAAGTACTAAAGTCCGGCCGCGAAGCAGAAATAATTTCGTACAATGACCCCTCATTACTTATCTCTATCGCTCACGCACATATGTATTGCCGTCGCGCTGGCGCATTTGAAGGTCCTTCTAAGGGATCATTGTACGAAATTCTTTCTGCTTCGCGACCGGACTTTATATAACTATACTATTATTATGAACTGAAACAATTTTCCGTCAAGCAGCTTGAGGTAGGTAAATTACTTGTTTGATCGGCATATTCGTGAACTGACCATCCATTAATACCTATGTACATCCCCAAATCCAGTATCTTTTGCAGAGCTTCTTCTGTTCCGTCAAACGAATGTACAACTCCGCCTACGACACAGTCACGGTTTTTCTCCAGGATGGCGACCAAGTCGTCGGCAGCCGCGCGACAATGCAGGAACAAAGGCAGACTGAATTCGCGACTCAGCTGCAACTGGTACTCGAAATACCTGTAATAAATTGGCGACTTAACCTTGGTCCTCTACTCATATGATTTACGTCCTACTGGATACCTAATGGTTTTCCTAACTTATACTAAAATAAGTAGTAACGAAGTCAACACTGTTGAAATTATAAAAAAAAGTTATTGCTACGAGGTGTGGGAACGAGATTGATGCCAAAAATATAGATTTTAGAATTTTTGTCTGTTTGTGTTTGTCTGGATGTATGTTACGGATTGGCTAAAAAACGAATGAACGGATTTTGATGAAATTTGGTACACAGATAGTTTATAACCTGAATTAACACTATTATTCCAACTAGTAAGTTCGCATGGGATATTTTCCGACATCCACGCGGGCGAAGCCGCTGGCAAAAGCTAGTTGGAAGTAAAGAAGTATGAAAATGAGACTTCGCCAATATTTTGTGATACGTAACGTTTTTATATATGAGAGTATCACTTGGCACAGTGCTGTGCGGCAGTGCTGCCTGCCCCTGCTACCGAGAACCTGCTATTCATGGTGTCTCGCTGTTTTGTTGCCATTTACTTGTCAACATTCACATGTAATCGCTGTGATAAACGCCGCACTGGTCTGACGTGGCGGCAGGGCGACACTGCCGCGCAGCTGTGCTGTCGCATCAGTGCTGCCGCGACATTGCTGCCGTGCTCAGAATGTAATCCCTTACAACTTAAACCCATAGAAAAGGTATGGACACCAGTAGTGACGCGGCAGAACTGATGCGGCAGGAATGCCGCGTGCAGCGGGGTTCGGAATCATAGGTTTACCTGATGTTGCTAGTTTTAAACTACTTACTTAAGCTGAACATCTTTTTCACAGAAGTGTAGCCGGTCATAGTCAAGTCCACACTCCCCGATAGCCACAACTTTGTCCTTATTCTCCGTTATTAAGTCTCGGAGGCTCTGCAAGTAGGCTTCAGCATCAGGCAAGAAGTCTTTACATCTGGTGGGATGGCAGCCTACTGTTGTATATAACCTGGCTGAAATAAGAATACTTTTATTTAACAGTTTATGTATACACATATAAACAGACAAGGAGAAAGGAACAGAAAAATACATACAAACGTGTTGCTTATTTCTAAACAAATCTCTTCCAGCATACCTTCGATAGGAGAATAGATAAAAAGAGATGTAGACACCATGTGTGAGAGTAGAAGAAAAATAAAAAAAACATAAAAACTATTCACTTATTTAAATAGAACCTAAAATATACATACATATACTGCTTCTAAATAAATAATTGTCATTAAACATCAATACACTTAAAATAACAAATACAAACGATACCATTCTTTCACTCTTCTTTCAAAAACCTCCGATATGGAATTACTCCTATGTTGGTGCATTTACGAACACTAATCTCCAAAACAGTTGGTCCCGAACATCTTGGTTTACCAATACTAATTGTTCTGTTAGGGATTGTACTCAACTGCAAAACATGTATACTCTATGTCTAAAGTCTCTGATGAAAATGTAAACTAATGGATGAAAAAACATACCTGTGGGTGCCTGTTTATAGTGCCACTTATAAACTGAGATTTGCTTATTTGTATACTTAATTAAATCCGAAATTCGGTCAGTAGGTCGGATTAGGGGCGGATTTCTAATTTTTAATCACCATAAAGATGATTTAATTTGAAAATGTAGATTTTTATAACCTTCTTCAATTACTTTTGAAACAGATTATAGCGCAGACACAGCCCACAACCATAATTCCAACATAACTTGCTAGTGACTTACGATCTGACCGTGCCAATTCAATAGCTTTGTAGCTGTCTGTCAAAGAGCCTCCAGTTATGATCATCTTATCCAGCCCCGCAGACCAGCTGCGAGCCAACACTATGTCTAAGTCAGGCTCATGTTTCTTTGAACCATGGTACAGGCCCTGGAACATTTCATCTGTAAGATTTGCTCCAATGTCTGAAATATAACAGTTTTTTTAAAAGATTTTTTTTTTTTAAGTAATAGATAAGTACTTAAATAGTATAGTAATAGCGGAGATGATAGAAAATAAGGGGTCAACTACATATTATAATACCTACTTATTCTATTGAATATACCTAGTTGCGAAGCTGTTGATGAATAAACAAGGATGATTGAACACAACAAACCTAGTAATTATGTAAACTTACCAATGTATCTCCTTAACGTAGTCATTCTTTTCATGGGAAATAACGCAGTTAATTAAAAGTATTTGTAACCAGTAAAAACGTGTAATAAAAGTTGTAAACTGAAAAACAAACTGCAAAATCCAAACCAAATATTTTAAATGTTTTAGGTTAGGTCAGCCGTCAGCGGTCAGCCCGTCACTACACTACTCACTCCCGTCAGCCACAGAGTATGTAGTAATTTCAGCCGTAGGGTTCCGTAGTAAACAAGGAACTTTTATAGTTTCGCCATGTCCGTATGTCTGTCTGTCCACGGCTTAGCGCAGAGAAGGTTAGTACTAGAAAGCTGTAATTTGGTATATACAGGGTGTTTGGCAGAACGTTGAACATACGAAAATGGTGGATAGGTGGGGTCATCTGCTACTTACTCAGCCCTAATTTATTTGGCCCTGGCCCACGGGCTATTTTTTTAATTTTTTTTTGTCTTTCTTCTTGTTTCACCACTTTCTTAACTTTAAAGTGTAATTTTTATTAAAAATGGGTAAAACAGGCAATATTTAGTATTTTTTTTAAATCTTTTATGTTGACAGATTCTTATAAAATTATTGCTTTATTCAGATGTTAGCTAGAAAAAAAGTTATGAGTCCTCAAACTTACAGAAAGATGTAAAAAATACTTAAATCTTAATTTCAACTTGCATTTAAAAAAAAACAAAAAATGATTGAGGAGTTCCAATTCTAGCAAAACATCCCTAGTGTGTGAGCTTTCTAATGGTATGTAATTTGCTTTTATAAAAAAAAAACTTTAAGAGTTATGTCATAATTTTTTCAAGTAGGACATTTTTGACGAAACTCTACCTTTACGGAAAGTGAAATGTTTTACGAAATTTAATACTGCAAAGTTGGTGAAAATTAAATGATCGATTGAAATTATACTAAATATTGCCTGTTTTACCCATTTTTAATAAAAATTACACTTTAAAGTTAAGAAAGTGGTGTAAGAAGAAGAAAGACAAAAATTTTTTTTAAAAAATATCCCGTGGGCCAGGGCCAAAAAAATTTGGGCTGAGTAAGTAGCAGATGACCCCACCTATCCACCATTTTCGTATGTTCAACGTTCTGCCAAACACCCTGTATATACATATTAATCATGCCGACAAAGTGGTAAAATAAAATCATGAAAAATATTATTTTTAGGGTACCTCCCCTACACGTAAAGTGGGGATGTTTTTTTTTACCTCATCTACCCCATGTTGTAGGGTATCTTTAGAAAGGTCTTTCAAAAATATTGTGAGTTTGTCACAACCATTTTTGGATTCAGGGATCCGTTGGCGAAATATTATGCTTTTAATTGAATTTTTTTGTTAGAGTCAAGTGTGTGTGTCCCCTGCCAGCTAAATGGATGCACTTGGATTTGTGAAAAAATTCACAGCAGTAGTATATAATAACGAAATTAAAAGGAAAACTATCAGAGCTAAGTAGGCTGTACAGGTTAACGAGTAATAATCAACCAACTTAAATTTGCGGTTTGAAAAACATGATCTCCCATACATTCTGTATGCGAGAACATGTTTTTCAACTGCAATGTTAAGTTTGTTCTTGGTATAAATTCATCCCAACTACGGAACCCTTTATTGTGCGTGGTCCGACACGCCTTTAGCCGGTTTTTTTCTTATTGTCTAATCTCTAGACGTAATGAACTGTGGTTTATAAAAAATAATGAATTTATTGGTCAAGAGTTCAAGACACAAGGTGGTGAGAAAATATTAAGACAAAACTACCATTGGACAAAACAATATTGTATATTTTTCAGTAACGTCTGTTGGGTCAGCTAGTATTAAAAACAAAACACACATTTATTTCTGACTTCGTTCTGCCCGCGACTTCGTCCGAGAGCCTTCCTCAAGAATTGGGCTATCCAATACAAAATAAAATATAATCTGTGAATATAATAAAATATTTTTTTCAATTCCGACAGTTAGTTTCGGAGATTACCCCCTTCATACAAACAAATAAATACCTCTGAAGAATATTATCCTTGTTTCTTTGTTTGTTACGCTTTCACGCTAAAACTTGGCACAGGGTTAGACATTGACCTGGAGAAGGACATAGGGTAAGTGGACATAGGCGAAAGTGAGTTTGTTTGTTGGTTTCTTTGTTTGTTACGCTTTCACGCTAAAACAGCTGCACGGATTTGGACGAAATTTTGCACACGGGTAGACCATGACCTGGACTAGGGCTTAGGATATTCTTTATCCCGATATTCCCATAGGATCGAGACTTATGCGGGTGAAACCGCGGGGCGCAGCTAGTAGTTGATATGTGGTACAGCTAGGCAAAAATAAGGGGCGCCACTATCGCACTTAGGTCACTTCGAATGGGAAATAAGTAAAAAGAATATAAACAAATTGTTTTATACGCTGCTTTTGGGTGACTCAAAACCTATTAGAACTTGTCGGTAAAGTAGTGCCATCATCATAGGTCCGCATTACATAAGTAAAATATTTAGTTCCAAATGTCACCACGTCAACCACGAGTCGACCTGAACAACGCTTAAAAAATATTTCAAAACAATCCCTGTAAACGCCATTTTCTTTTCACCGTATTATCAGGTGGTAATTACCCCGCTTTTCTGACGATAGAAAATAATAATTATGTACAATAAATAGACAAAATTTTCATGAATATTCTTTTATTCAATAATATATTTTAGATTTATTTAAGATTGTACTTTTATTTAATACTGTATCTAACTTCAAAAATCAAATGTGAATGTCATAACAAAAAAGAAACAAATAAACAAAACAACAAAGCAAAAGTTTCCCGAGTTTTCCTGATAGAAGTTTTCAGACAAAGCATGCACGTGCATTTGAACAGTACCTAACAATTTCGTTATAGTTTTTAATTTGTTTTATTTTATTATTTAGTGACAAGTTTATGTGAATCAAGAAAGTATCAAAGTACCTATGTCAATAAAATGGTCAATATGTGATAATGTGAGCACAGAGTGAGTACCGATTATTAAAATGTTCATTGTCTTACAATTTCAAACAAAGCGTTTTCCTGAGGATTTAAAATGAGGAACAAGTGTGAGAGCCAAGGCCGCAATTCTGAAAGTGCGCAAGTAGAATTGCGCGCTTTCTTAGCGTTTTAGGTAATTTAGAAAAAATAAATACGATGTTTCGTTGCACAAAGAAAAGTAAATTTTTTTCTTTGTGATACAAATATTGACGTCGTAATATTTTTTATTACAGCCGACTCTTAAATTTAAGTAAGTATTTAAATTTTATCTTAACAATAAAATAGAATAATTATGGATTTTCATTTACTAGTACCCATTGATGATTTACATCAATGCTAGTACCCACTTAAGTTTATAAGTCCAAATAATGGAAAATATCTAAGTGATACTCTAAATCTTATTGATCTTCTTATGATTTAGATACGCTTTTTCTTAAATAAATGTGTTTTCTCAAAGTTGGTTGCAGTAAAGGCTCCTGCAGACAGGCGCGACGCGACACTAGTAGGACAATTGCGGAAGTCCTAACTAAGCTAGGGCATCCCAACCAAAAGGTTTTTTTTTGGTATTTATATATCTATAATGGCTATTTAGTATTTTAGGACAACAAAATAGGAATTATTAGCACACTAAAAGAAACACATTTATTATAATGTGTGTTTACATTAATAATATTTTTAGGACAATAAATTGGGAATTATTTAGGGTTCAATTAAATACATGCCCTAAATAATATGCTAAAATATTATAAACTAGTTGCGCCCCGCGATTTCACCCGCATAAGTCTCGATCCTGTGGGAATATCGGGATAAAAAGTATCCTATGTCCTAACCCAGGTCATGGTCTACTCATGTAGCAAATTTCATCCAAATCCGTTCAGCCGTTTTAGCGTGAAAGTGTAACAAACAAACATACCTACACCAATCCTACTTCTTACCAAATATTATAAACTACCTTTTGCCCGCGGGTTCGCCCGCGTGAAGGCCGAAAATTATCCCACGAGAACGTACTATCGGGATTACATACCTAATAGCCGAGGAAAAGTCATTGACTCCTACCGCTGCGCCCGTCACACAGACGAGTAATCATGTACACCGTCAAACAGACGAGTAATCACCCTATTACGTTTGTATAGAAGAATGACCGCCTACCGTAACATAGCCTTAATTTACACATATGCTTAGCAAGTTGGCACATTTTTATTAACAAGCCACACTACAAAACTTGGGCTCGTATTGAAGACACGAAGACACAATCCTACAAAATAAATGTTATAAGGTCACGAAGGCATTTCCCAACTATGTTAGGGTCGGCTTCCAGTCTAACCGGATGCAGCAGTTAATCCAGGTTATAAATTATCTCTGTGCAAAATTTAACCCAAATCCGTTTAGCCGTTTTTGCAGAATTGAGTAACAAACATCTAAACACGCAAACCTACTAACTTTCACATTAATAATATTACTAGCTTTCCGCCGCGTGGAGGTCGGAAGTTATCCCACGGGAACATACTACCGGGATAAAAAGTATCCTATGTGTTACTCCAAGTCTTAAAAAGTATCCTATGTGTTACTCCAAGTTATAAAAAGTATCCTATGTGTTACTCCAAGTCTTAAAAAGTATCCTATGTGTTACTCCAAGTTATAAAAAGTATCCTATGTGTTACTCCAAGTTATAAAAAGTATCCTATGTGTTACTCCAAGTTATAAAAAGTATCCTATGTGTTACTCCAAGTCTTAAAAAGTATCCTATGTGTTACTCCAAGTTATAAACAATCTGTGTGCCAATCCATTCAACCGTTATTGCGTGATTGAATAACAAACATACCAACTTTCACATTTATAATATTAGTAGGATATAATATAGGATAGCTGTCCGCTATTTCAGTGTGAGTATTATTTATATTGATATTGTTCTCAGTACTTATTTATCGCAAAATTTAAACTGGCGATATATAGGTGTTCTTT
Organism: Agrochola lota; assembly: GCA_947364205.1. Taxonomy (NCBI): domain Eukaryota; kingdom Metazoa; phylum Arthropoda; class Insecta; order Lepidoptera; family Noctuidae; genus Agrochola; species Agrochola lota. Next base: position 4,642,618 of record OX376230.1, on the reverse strand, counting down.
CTATGGGTACAACTCTGCCTTACCCTTCAGGGAAACACGGCGTGATGTTATGTTACTTAATCATTTTTCTTTTTATTTATTTTTTCCTTTTTCAAATTTATAGTGTTGTAACTATTGTATGTAGTTACAAGTAAAGCAGCAAAATCAACTTGATAAACAAGTCTTGTATCATCTTACTGCGGTCAATAAAACACTGAACAATAATATTTTCATATTTTTATTATACTTTAATAAATTGAAAGCCAGGCCGTACAAATAAAAAAATATATATATGTATTTTATATGCAATGTATAAAAACATGTTTTTTTTTTTCCATATAAGTACTATTACAAAATTACGAAGTAAGTCTTACAATTTATTACAGCGCGTAGGTGCCGGCAAAAATAATTTTATCTTCAAAAAGTATTAGGTATAGGAAAGGATGGTCCACAGTAAATTTCATTGGCAGTGGTGGTCTTGAAAATGATGACATGGGAACGGCTACCAGACCTGTAAAATTTTAAAAATCATCTTAGTTCTGCTATACTCCTTAGTTAGTTCCGAAGTAAGATCGATAGTAAGACAATAAGCGTGCGTTATTCCGGCTAGGAATAGAGTAAGCCCTCGTACCCACGGCCGATTTTTTATCCCCCACTGGATTTTCAACGCACTGCTTAGCGCCGAGAGTTGAAAATCGAACAGTGTATTTTCGACATGCTGGGATGCACGCTCTTCGATTCTCAATGCTCGGTTCAACACCGAGAGTTGTAAATCCAGTGCGCCATAAAAAAAATCGCCTAAGTATGCGAACCAAAGGAGTTTCATTCCTCTGGGAAAAGCTCAGGGCAGACAATTCGTGCAATAGGTACCAACATCAAATAAATAATGTCTCGGCTCACTAGAACACCAGAGACGGCTCAACCATGGTTGCACTACCTACCAAACGAATTATGTTTAGTTGCGCAACCGATCGGACGCCTGGCGAGATACCCATCATTAAGCTGTGTATTTTTCGCTGGCAGCGCGACCATGTTTGCGCCACCATGGTGTCCTAGTGAAATATAACCCTTAATTCTTCAAGTAAAGCCCCTTAGCCCCTTGGCAAAGGTCCGTATTAATAAACCGATCTCATTTTGACACAATTCCATAGGAGCTAACAAGTCTTATGTAGGTATGATCAACCGCCTATTTACTGCTAGGAAATAAAAGCATTGTACAAAGTGAAACTCTTACCATGGAAGTGCATCTCACTGTACATCTGAAGTTTAAAGATGAAACTTCAAAATGAAATTGGTTTATTAATTCGGAGGGGTTTATTCCGGGTGCAAAAGCATATAATGATAGTGCTAATAAAAGTATCAAACAAATTAGTAGGAATCTACCAAAACCAAGTGCATTAAAGATAGAAATGGGTGCAATAAAACTAATTATTTTCAAGTAAATAGACAAAGTAATTTCGTAATATATGGTATTAACATAACGGCAGTTGCATGGGTAATGAAACTGATGAAACGAAGAAATGAAGCTTTGTAACATCACCTCAATAAACGTAAGTGCCAGCGAAGAGGATTTTATCCTCGAAAAGTATAAGAAACATGAAGGGATGATCCACCGTAAACTTCACAGCGGGCGGTGGTAAACTAATAGAAGAATAATTCTGCAAAATAAGTCCTGCGGAACAAATACAATATTTAGATAGTCCATCCATCATCTGAACATATCCACTACTCTAACTACCACTGATGTAGGCGAGCTTTCAACACCTCATTATCTGTCTTATAGTCTTTTCCCAAATGGACTTCCAGGTCAACTGGATGCGGCTAAATATCAGTATTTTACATGGACCGACTGCCTAGTAGACATCCGCAACACAAGTTAGGTACTGGGTAATATGTTACGACCTACAAATGTAAAACCTCTGCTACAGTAGGTGAATGGTGTGACTGTGTACCCTGAAGACGCTAGCGTTCGCAGACGGCAAAGAATCGGTGGCCGATTTTTCGTAGGAGCTAAATAAAACAGTAGCGATCAATGTATCAATCATACGTTCTACAAAACGAAAAAAAATCTGACCGATTGTAGTACCTACAAAAACTATTCAGCTTTCTGACTCACAGAGCCTTTGACAATTAGACCTAAGCAGTCGATCTTGGAGTCCAACAGTCTTATCTACTTATAAAAATTTACACACCACGGTACCTATATCGGAGTCGGGACTTTGGGAGTTATAGAACACGAGCTTTTGCCCGCGGCTTCGCCCGCGTGGAAGTCGGAACATATCCAACGGGAACGTACTACCGAGATTACATACCTAATAGCCGAGGAAAAAGTCATTGACTCCTACCGCTGCGCCCGTCACACAGACGAGTAATCATGTACACCGTCAAACAGACGAGTAATCATCAGACATACTACGTTTGTATGGAAGAATGACCGACTAGCTCACCCTTAAGTTACACATATGCTTGGCAAGTTGGCACATTTGTATTAATAAGCAAGACAAACTTGGGCTCGTATTGAATACACGAAGACACAATCCTACAAAATAAATGTTTTTAGGCCACGAAGGCTTTTCCCAACTATGTTAGGGTCGGCTTTCAGTCTAACCGGATGCAGCTGAACACCGTTATTTTACATAGAACAACTGCCTATTTGACCATCACAAGTCCAGAACCCAGTTACTGGTTAGTTAACAGATAGATGTATTATTAAAACTAGCGTATATCTATGGGTTAACACGATACCCCTTGGTAAGGCTGGTTGTCAGACTTTTGAGCTTCTGACGAAGATCTACGAGGCGGGACCAACATCTTAACGCGCTTTCCATAGCATGGAGGGGTCTCGATATGTAATGTATGGTTACCCATCCACGTATGGACCACGGTAAACGTAGCTTGACCTTCGATCGACCCGTGTAGCTGTTATTATTTAGCCACGAATACGAATAGGCACAAAAAAGTTTTCAAAACCCTTAATATGATACCTCAAAATATATATCACCTCATTGTGTGTAAGTGCCAGCAAAAAGTATTTTGTCTTCGAAGAGAATCAAATATAAAAATGGATGTTCAACTGTAAACGTCATTGGTTGTGGTGTTTCTGAATTCAAAGACAGTGCTTCCAAAACCAGTCCTGTAAATAATAATAGATTTTAATGTAGTAGGTAATAATTTAATGCAATTTAAGAATACTCATTGCAATTATACTCTGTGGATTTGATTTTCTTAGAGTTTGAGAAAGACGCGCAAGAATAGAAATGCCGCCAGCGCCGCTACTGTAAGTGTTAAGTCAAATAATATATTTCTATATATTATTATTTTAGAATTCTTTTCATGTACGTCATGTATGTACCACGTTTAACCACGTGCCAGAATACTCCGGGCGCTGTGAAAAAACCGGTAAAGAGCGAGTTGGGCTAGCCCCCCAAAGGTTCCGTACCTACCACATGGAGGTTTTATCACCATTTTCAAAGTTTATTTCTTTTGGCCGCAAAACAAAGTTTGTTTGTAAATGGTTTTTGGTGAGTGCTAGAAAACTGTGCTAGTTGAAGACATCGTTTTATTTTTCCTAAAAGTATGTATTTACATAATAACTTACATCCGCAAATAGATTTACAGCTTTAATCTTTTTTTGCTTGGATAACATTGACAGGGCTGGTATGCATAATAATTTGTGAAATATGTTTGTTTTTATATTTACCTACATAATAGTTTTGTGAGGTTGTATTGAAAAAACAGGATAGCGGCGTTACTTCTGATTTTGGTCACAAGCCTAAAGATCATAGTATCTACTTACTACCTATTAACTATATTTCAGATTTTTTGCTTTGCATTTGGAGATAATTGGTTAGAGGGAAACGTTATTTTATGGAAAAATTTTCATCAATTCAAAAACTATGCGGCATGAATTCAAGTTCAAATATGATTTGTAATGTGCCAATTAAGCCCTTTAATATGAGACCCCACTTGACCTAGTATACTTTATAACCTAATTATACTTTATAATTTCAACACCCCATTTCGGCTCCTATTACAACGAAAAACAATACTTATTCCATTCTTTCACTTGGTTTGTAAGTGGGCAAGGATTGTTTATAAGCATTCCAAATTTCAAGTAGATAACATAGAACATTAGTATAGAACATTAGTAGTCCCTGAATTAAGCAGCTATGACAGACGGACGGACAGACAAGGTCGCACCATTATGGTAGGTGCGAAACCCTATTGGTAAGACGACGGTAACCGCAACTCCACGACAACGCGCATATTTTGCGTACGGAACCCTAAAAAGAATACCGTAATGGTAAAATTATCGATTCCCTGTTTACAAGACCTATAGGTACAATAAATAAATCATTTGCGCAAGAGACGTGGACAAAGCTTCACGGATATTAGGGCACAACAAAAATAATTCAACCTTGCCTACCTAACCTTCAACCTAGAAAACAAACGTAGATCTAAACTAGAAGAATCCATAGACTAAATGAAATTCCACTTTGGTCATAATGAGTGGTTATTATGGCTTATTGAAGTTTGTCATCTGATTTATTAGACAGATAATTATTATAGGTTTTAAGGCCCAGAAAAAATGGAAAGAATTGAATTAGGTACGTGAATCAAGATGATATAAAGCTTGCAGGCCCATTTTAAGGAAAAAGTATATTACTGCAGAAGTATCACCTCAATTTGTGTAGGTGCCAACGAAAATAATTTTATCCTCGAAGAGTACCAGATATAGAAATGGATGGTCAACTGTAAACTTCTCAGGAGGTGGTGGTGGCGGTGCTGCAGATAGAAGCGTGATAACTCCTCCTGTTGATGACAATTATCCTTAAAAGATAATTAATTAAACCTTCATAGGGATGGGGCCGTAAAAGGAATGGTGCTATGTGCTATTGGATCTGTGGACGCAGCTCTCTCTCACATTCTGAAGTAAGGTTAATGGATAATCGCAGAAATCCAAGGCGGCTCCTAAGGACTGTTTAACCAAAAATAAAAACGTCAAGATTGATCTTCTTTCCTGTGGTTAGTGACTAACCAAGAGTCAAGATCAAGATCGAGAGTCAAGATTGCTAAGATTGCTATACCTACTTACCTCCTCTAGATAATAATTATTCAGAGACTAAGAGAACGAAAGAAATCATGCAGATTCTCCCCCAATGGACCACATACAAGTCGATACAGCATCCAAGAAGATTTCCTCAGGAGAAAAGATTGATGCTGATTAAGGAGACCCCCTAAGATCCACCATTAACCTTAATGAGGTTTTGGTTAATTGGCAGTCAGTCAACGGCATACTCGCCCAATAAAGGTGAAAAATTAAAAAGCGAACAAAACATATAAGGTGTCAAGTAGGAACATAATAATACATCATACATAAACTTACGCCTCCTTCCCATGGGGTAGGCGGAAGCTACAGAACGCCACCACACAACAACACAACTTAATAAATCACCTTATTTTGTGAAGGTGCCAGCGAAAAGTATTTTGTCTTCGAAGAGAATCAAATATAAGAACGGATGATCGACTGTAAACTTCGTTGTTGGCGGTGGTTGAAAATCCAAAGACGGAGGCACGACCAGAATACCTGTGGATCACAATCGGTTTTAAGTGAATTATTATAAACTTGTATAAACAAGCACTTTTAAATGATGATCTGCCACGAAGAAAATTTGCATCTTTTCGCAAACTACTCCTCGGCTTGACTAAAACTAGGATACTTACGACAAAACTGTGTTAGTCTGTGGTTTTATTCTTGCCAGTCGCACATTTTACAGCGCAAGTTGATAATCTTAATATACCTAGGTACTAATTACAGAACATATAACTACAGGTGTTATATTTACCTATTGGAATACTAGACAATACTCAGTAGAAATGGCGTGACTATGAAAGTCTCAATAGTTAAGTTACAGATAGGTACGTAATAAACAGGTACTACGAACCGACGAACATAAAACGGAAATGGCTAAAAAAAAACGAAAAATACAAAAGAGAATGGACAAACCATACCCACATGAACCAAGACACACACATCAAAAACAAACATATCATGCCCAGATCTGCCACATCATTACCAATGGTAATTAAAGGCTACATTAAGGTATTATGAAAGCTAGGGTATTTTGTTGTTTGCTTGAAGCGTCTTACTGGTTTCTGTCCTTAATTGCCCGTACGCGCATGCACCTGAAGAAATAAATCCTGCACCGATCAGAACCAGTCAGCAACGAGAGTTGGGAACCGAAACCAGCTTCAAGCACTTTGTGCAACTGACGGAAAGCTAATAAAATCAAAATGAAAAGGTTCCAGATCTAGATTTAGATATATACGATGTATTGATTCACCTCAATTAGTGTAAGTGCCAGCAAAAAGAATTTTGTCTTCGAAGAGGATCAAATATAAAAATGGTCGATCCACGGTAAACTTCACGGGCTCTGGTGGCTGTGAATCTAATGATTCTAGTACTATAATCACTCCTGGAAAGCAAACAATAACAATAAATTTCACACAGTACGGAATACAAAATTTCAAAGGAAGTGGGCAGGTATTAAAACCTTTTCAAAATGGACCACATCGAAAACTTAAAACCTATTGCGTTGTAAAAGAATCATAGGAATTTGGAAGCAACTTGTTGGCCAAATCCCTGAGAAAACTGCGTTATTACGAACCCGATTTTGACGAAGGCTGAAACACTATCTTTTAATTTTGAAAGATCCGCGTTCACGCTTTGACACACACGAGTGCAAATTGAATGTGATGATTACCTACGTTAGACAAGTGGTAAAATGGCTGTCCTAGGGCAGTTCCTGAGTAGAACGATTGTTATTCAGACATTATATGAATTAGACATTGAAAATTTGTGTCCTATACATAATTAATGAGGAGTTAGTAGGTACCTATTCGATAGCAAAGCTAGAAAAATAAAATGAAAAGCGATCTCCGAATAACATTCGAAGTAGAAAGTATAAGTGTGTATTCATGCGATCAAAATGAGATGATTAACTTTCGATCAGCAGCTATTGTAACTTTTCTAAATAAAACGAACTTGTTGAATCATATTACCTACATAAGATCTTTCAAAAATGTGTGGACTCTTAGTGAAGTTATTAGTTACCTTAATTAATCTATACAGGTGCCAGCAAAAAGAATTTTGTCTCCGAAGAGGATCAAATATAAAAATGGTCTATCCACGGTAAATTTGACTGGTTCTGGTGGTAGAGAGTCTGCTAGAATAAGTGCTGGAAATGACAAACAATACCAATAAATGCTTACATTTTAAAGAAGTGACACAGCATGGAGAATAAATAGCAGGTTAAAAGGAATGGCATCGGTTTTCAAAATAGACTACGAAAAATCATTGAATATCAAAATTACACCTCATGGGTATGGGGGTGGACGCCACGTAAGTCACGTAACGAACACAGCTTAAAAACGCAAAGTAATGTTGCGGCGAATAACACATCCAGGACCAATAATAATTCTAAAGAAGGGGCCTATCTGTAATAAATTAGAGACAAACCTAATGAAACTTAGTGATGCACCAATACCAGCATCCACCGATGCAAACATCACCAGAAATTTAAATAGTCAACAAAAAATTAATCAAAGAATGCTTAGTACAAAAAAATATAGAAGAAATATATTTAAAAAGGGTAGAAATTAAGGAAGATCATTAAAGATAATAATAACAAACAGTAAAGTGAAAAGATCACAAGGCAAGCAAAAGCAAAAACCAAATCCGGACGAGACACAATAGCTTAGTGTTTATGTGCGGTGATATATCATTAAGTTGCTGTAGGTAAATAGAATTATATCACCCCAGAAGATGGCAATGGACGGTCAACAGTAAAACTCATTGGCACTGGCTGTGTGGTTGTCGTTTCTGAGAAAAATTCTGTGAATAACAATCAATAGAAAAAATGAGGCCGCATTTAATAGACTGATAGGGGTACTCGATACTGGTCAGACAATTTTTTTGTCAAATCGACACGTAATTAAGAAGAAAAAGCGGGTTGATGTAAAATGACGCCTTTAAAATTAAAATTCAAAAGTCATATATTCAAATTATGCTGAGAATCAGCACTTTTCAAACGTCAAAATTGCATAAGACGGTCCCCCAAAAACGCCCACCCTTCACCATTGCCTATTGCTTAGCTGGGAAGAAGTGGCGCAAAAAACTCCCCAGCAGCACAGCTGTCTGTTCAAATGGTTATTCAGCTATTTGATTATAGAGTAGCGCATTTACTGAAAAAGTGACCATCCATCCTCAAAATTCACTATATATACTTTTATTTGACATACAGAATAATAAAGTTGTTTTTTCTTGAGTTAGGAACACAAATTAACAACAGTGGCAAGTTTTTTTTTTTTTAAACCACTTAAATCTAAGACAAAATTGAACAAGAGTAGAAATAAATGGCGATGGTAGTAAACAAATAATTACTAGAATCCTAAATACCTAGTGTAAGTGGAAGGATGACGAGGTTTTAATAAGCAAAAGCATAATCCAAATCCTATAATATATGACGAACATAATACCTAAGTATCAGTTGGTGTAGGTGCCGGCAAACAGAATTTTATCTTCGTGAAGTATGGCATATAAAAATGGACGATCAATAGTAAACCGTATCGGTAATGGTGGTGCAGAAAATGAAGATGTCGCTACTAGGACCAATCCTGTGAATGACAATAAAACCATATTTATCAAAATTTACAACTTATGCAACCTAGTTATTATTTAAGTAGATAGTTTTTGTAAACTAATATAGTTTGTTTATTGCTCAAATAATCGCTAAATGGTCAAGAATAGCTGCGTATTTATTACCTAATAGAAACGAAAGTAATGATTCTACCTCAATAAAATAATTAGGCAAAATTATGATTGAGGTACTGCTTCTCGAGATTCATATAAAATACAAATTAATAAACAACATTGATAGGTTAGTATTTTTTGTTACAAATAAATATAGACGTAGAACAGAAGTGGAAAAGAAAGATCGAGGAAAACTAACAACAAGAATTCTTAATAGTTCAGTGAACGGATGACGAGGATTTGAGAAGCATTTTTTTTATTAATTATTTTTAATCCAATCTATCATTGATGACAGATTTGAGAAGTATAATCTAAATCCTATATCCTAATCAATCCGCTCACCAAACTTATTATAAGTATCAATCGGTGTGGGTACCGGCAAACAGTTTCGCTTCCAAGAAGATTGTATATAAAAAATGGACGATCAACAGTAAACCATATTGGTGGTGGAGAAAAAAAAGTCACCTGATTTGGAACAATCCCCTGAATAACCATCAATATGAGAATAAAACCTGCACATTAATTGCGTAACACACTTTGTTCCTCAATCCGAAGGATTTTGAAGGAAATCCCAAATCCATTGATTTATTATACGCAGTAAATGTTGTCGAATTGTCAAAATGAAGGCATTCCAGTTGTTAGTGTTACGCAATTAGGTACCCCACTGGTCCTATTCCTATTTTGATCAAAAAATCATAAGCTGCGACTTTGTTAGGTTCCTTACCTAAATTAGTTCGGTTACTGGATCTTCCACTTCTAATGTTCACTGGTTTTACTAGAATTTGTTTGATATTTTTGTAATCAGTACCCTAATTACGTAGTACATGATCAATCAGAATCTGAATCATTTTGAAACAGATTGCTAATCCATTGCTTCATAATTTGGAAAAAAAATGTGCTCAACAACGTAAATACCGCAATGAATGTTGTTGAACTGTCAAAATGAAACAAATTAGTCGTAGACTCGTAGTCGTTTACAAAAATATGTTACGTAATTAGATAGCTCGTATGAACATTTGAGGATCGATGTCAAACTGCAGACATGACACATCTTGATAAGCATGCAAAAGGCAAATCCCATGCTATTAAGACGGTTGTACCTACGTTGTTGTTAATACCGCTTTAGTTGGTGTAGGTGCCAGCAAATAGAATTTTGTCTTCGAAGAGAATAGCATACAAAAAGGGACGGTCAATTGTAAACTTGATTGGCCTTGGTGGTTCCGATAATGCCATCGTAAACGTGAAAATCATTCCTGTGAAAAACAATCGATTTACAAATTTCTTCGAAGAGGATCAAATATAAGAATGGACAGTAAACTTCACAGGAGGTGGTGATTCGCAATTTAAAGATTGTGATTCTAAAAATAATCCTGGGAAAGACATTCAATACACATTTTTTTGTAAAATACATTACCATTGATGAGATATAAATTATCAGATAGAAAAAGGGTCAATCAACAGTTATCGAAGGCAGCTGAGGAGATGGTAACATTTCTCTCACTATTAATGCTGCGATGATAATCAGACTAACCCAAATTTTAGCAACTAAGCTCTTCATTGCGATGGAATTTGTTTCGTACATATACGGTAATGATTTGGCGACTTTTTAGTAGTGCAGTTTTTTGGACGGTTCTGAAGTAGATCTGCATATATGCAGCTAGAAACTGAAAGGACCGATGTCTGGGAAGACATTTCAAATTTGGTTTTTAGCATCCGAAAAGGCCAGGAGGACACATTAAACAAAAATATGAGACTGAAGTACAAAATAGAATTCCTAGTAGTAATAATATAAATTTAAAGGTTTCCAATAAGAAAAGCAACTTAATAGCCAGCGATGCAAACATTGCGAACACCATAGAAAGCAACCATGTCGTTTATCTATTATTTTTTATTTTTTACCTCATCAGTGTGAGTGTGTGCCTGCAAAAAGAACTATGTCTTCGAAGATAATAAGATATAAGAATGGACGGTCCGCTGTAAACTTCATAGGAGGTGGTAGTCGGTAATCAGCAGATATTGGTACTGAAAATGATCCTGTGAAAGTGAACCAATTTTTTTTTTTTAACATTACCATGTCCTATAAATTATAATATGGTAATACGTTTACTGTCTGACAATATAATTATAGTTTCCGCAATGCTACAACAAACCTGTGAATGCGCCAGCAGTGGCTCCTTCTTCATCAACCTTAATGAAGGCTTCTTGGAACGCCTTGGACACTACCACCGATTGTTCTTGAACAATACCGTTAGCTGGCTCTTCGAATAGTTTGGATACTCCCAGCTGTAATTCCAAAGAGTATCCAATTAACAATCTTGTAGAAGATCATAGATTTTCGATCATTGGAAATTAAATATTCACCTTCTTTGTAATACCTGGTATTTTAATTATTTGGTATGTAGGTAGGTGGGTACATATATGAAAAGGAGGATTTTTGTTTAAATTTACACATCCATTGGCGAAGGGCGAAGGGTTGGTGAAGGGAAACTCAATATTATTATTTTTTTTAAACCGCGTAAAAGTTTGCGTACCTTTGGTAAGATTTTATTGAAGTCCAGTTTGCTTTTGATATCGAACTTCGGGATGTCTAGATCCACATCAGATCCAGCAGGCCTTAGCTTGAAAACGTCGTTCAGAAGGCCCTTCTCCGATGCTTTCTCGAGCACTGATGGTAGACCATCTACCTCGTTCGGGAGCACCACGACCATGCGGAAGCCCTTTTCTTTGTAGGGGAGCTCAACCATCTATTACACACAAACCAAATAAATGATTTTAAAGTGCCGAAAAATTTATTTTAAAAGACTTTTTCAAAGATTATATAACTGATGCTTACCCGAGCACCAAGTTCAGGGCTCTCCGTATAATACAGAGATTGCAACAAGTGCATCGTCGGCTTCTGAACTACAGAGGTTTTGCTGAGATGGAAATCTTTGTCCTTCGTCTCCTCGGATTTGAAAGGAACGTGCCAATGCCCCTGGAAATTGAAGAATTATATTTCATTTATTTAGGATCTCCAACAAAAGATAGACACAATACATAACATATAAAGGAGAGCATATTATTTAAAACTTTGTTTCTTTTTATTGCTTTTGCAGAAGATCACTTTCAATTTAGGTATACACGTAATCTATTATGAAACCGGAAATTGTCTGGGGACAAAACCTGTTGCACCGCTTCCTTTATAAATATAATGTAGGTAGAGATATTTTAAAGCATTTTAGAAGCAATATGAATTAGAATTACATACCTTGAAGTATATGACGTTAAAAAGAGCAGTAGCTACATCACTGCCTAGCACGTCTGGACTGACAGGTGTCTTGATGTTGCCGTGGGTCTTCTCATCAGCCTGTCAACATTGAAACATGTAGGTCATGATATTTATTCACTAGTGAAGTGCTACTGAAGTCAAGTAATGGCAGTGATTCTTGCAAACTTCAGGCTGCGGCAAGCGTGCGTTCGTAGATAATTTCGGACATGAATTTCGACAGATGTAGTTGATGGTAGATAATTTCGTTCTCACATATAATTATAAATTCGACATTCATTAATGATGTAACTAATTTTGTTACAATATAAAAGAGTGTCCATGGAGTTTCTTGCCCGTTCTTCTCGAATGGGTACCTACTACGCTTTGGAGGGGGAATTAGCTTCATATTTCTGACTGACCAACTCCTTGAGCTTGACAAGTCCAAAGTGTCTGTAAATGGTTTAATTTACATAAATGCTTTGAGTTTGATGTAAGTGCTGTAACTTACCCACTGGTTGATGGTGTCAGCAGCTTGTTGCGCTTGACTGAAGTCGATGGTTTCGACTTCACTGCGGTAGGAGCGAGCGTCCGAGGTGAACGTGTCTTGCAGACGGAAGTTATTGGACACGTACACCTTGTTGGCGACTGTCAGAGCCTCAGGGTTCAATCCGGAGAATCTCTCGCTCAACTCCCTGTAAGAGTCCGAAGTCTGGAAATGTACGAAAAGTGAACGATTACTTTAACACGACATCATTGGGTGGATGGAGTTTACTTGACCACAACGAATAAATCGTGCATCTTTCATCTACCTACATCAAATTTTACAAAAAGTTCGACTCGGCTTTGTATAGCGTCTCCTCTATCACGAATTTCTGTGTAACAGTCTTTTTCTTTCCTTTTGTGTTATTTTGACATATTGGCTACTGTGACATCATTTGATATTAATTTATCAATATTTGAAACCACGTTGTTAAACAATTTGAAACTTTAATTGTTTTTACCATTCAACTTTTTTTATCTTTTAGAAATTGATCGAAATTATTTGTATTACATAGGTATTTATGTGTAGGCATCACACAATTACCAATGCGATATAGGGTACTCCTGTGATCACCAACATTCTAACCACTGGTTATGTATTTAAACAATTGCTTTATTATCTCAAACTAGCTGACCCGTCAGAGGTTGTCTTGTCAAAATTTCAATTTCGATTTTTCGGCTGTTCCTTTGGGCTTTGGCAATTATTTTTTTTCATAAACCATCCCTGTATTGAGGCGAACAAAACAAAAAATAATTATTCAAATCGGACAAGCAATTGATTTTTATACAGGGACATCCCATCGACGCGAAAATTCTTACCATGGATTCGGTACATGATTCTGAATCCCATGCATAGAAATTTTTCGTCGGATATTAAAAAAAAAAGAACTGTTTCATAGAAAAGTATCTACGCGGTCAAAATGTATGGAACAGCTGTTTTTTTTATTTTAATAACCGATGAAAAATTTCAACCCAGGTTCAGAATCATGTACTGAATCCATGGTAACAGTTTTCGCGTCAATATGCCGCCCTGTATATATACATTTCCTAATGAAAGGAGAATACAAAAAAATACCCAGTGTGAACAGATACAGGTGTAGCTCACAATTTTAGTGATATTTAGTGATATCATTCTGTAAAGATTTAAAAGAATCAACCCTTATGAAACACAAATAGCATTATCTCACTTTTAGCCAACGAATCTTATAGTGAAATATTTACAGAATGATTTCAATAAATATCACTAAAGTTCTGAGCTACATTCTGTTTCCGTTAACTTTGGGTTTTTTTTTCATACTTGATGAGCATTCTCCTTTTATCATACATCTGATTAAATTTTGAAACAGTTGATTTAAATGTTGGTGAACACAAGGCTAAAATTCATATTATCAGTCAAGTTTAGGTAACTACTCGTATTACGTATTTTAATCATCATTTTCAACCGCGCGTCATGTAATGGCTCTTGTCGTTAAGTATCGCTAACTAGAATTGGTTCAACTACTTAGTCAAATGTTTAATAAATAATAAAAGTGCCCACATCGTCGAAAGGTCGTAAGTACACTGAAATTGCTACGATAAGGTATGTTGATTCGTAAATTTTACATATTTAATGATATTTGCATTAGCGTTATTTTGAATGTTCTCGAACGGGTAGGTAATAATAACTATTAACGATTTCAGGTCTCGCGTGCATATAAAGTTCACGGCTAATCTGCACATACGTAGGTGCCTATACTCCATTTTGAATAAGATCAGACATTTAACTAAACCTTTTTACAGCTCGTTCAATCGATTTTGACTTATATTGCCTTGGTGTCATAACAAAAGGTAGCTGCAGTAAACAGTTGGTATTGTAACCACTTTTTTGCTTTTAATGCCATCCTTATGCCTATGGTATAGAAGTCAGAATCGATTGAACGGACGGTAAAAAAGGTTTGTTTAAATGTCTTATCTTATTTCGAATGGAGTATAGTTAGGTAATAGGTACTCCATGAAATACGCAGGTAAGTCAGTTAGCAAGTCAACAATGAAAGTGTTAAAACACAACCATCACACTCACAGTCATCAGCTCTTTGGATAATAACATCCAGCCAGTTATAGGTACTTACAGAAAAGAAAAAAAAACTAACCTTTTTATAATCTGTGCCACCTAAGAAGTGGGTAATCTCTTCCTTGGTGTTGGGACCTGCGCCAGAGTTGAACAAGGACAGCAGAATCATGAGACTGAGAGGGGACGACACCACGTTCTTGTCCTCTGCCAAATCGTAGGCCACCTGCCAAAGTCATTCCATACTCATACTCTTGGTGATATTCATCGCTTCCAAATAAACAATACATTCACATACAAAAGCATGTAAATCAGGTTTATAATTAATACATATTTCACGTGGAACGCCAATCGACATTTTTTCAAATACCAAATTGACGCGGTGCTATATTATGTTCGCGTCATTTTGCATGCGGTAGCCGCAGTGCAAATATCAGTTTATACTTCAGGAGAACGATCGATGATATTCAAAAACATTGATATTTTACTTTTACATTGGTACCTACTTCAATTCAATATAGGTTTCTTTTCACTGATGATATGATGAAACCTTTTTTGGATGATGTCACCTCCAAAGGCATATTCATGCACTTTTATAAAAGATTTAATTGGTGTGGCCTTGACGAGTTTACGTCATAAATTGCTAATACCCAGACATCCTCGGTAACAGAAGCGTTCGCATTTTCCTTATTTATTCCGCGGTAGTTTTTTCTGGGCTCTACCCAAGTCTACCTAAGTATTACAAGATATTTGCTTTGTGGTGGAATGCTTGCACACAATCGTCTTTGATAAATATACTTACAATTATATCCGGAAATAACTAGCCTACCTTGAGTAGCTTCATGGTGGATTTGTCTATGCTCTCACCAAGCGGTGTTTTTACATAGTTAGGCGGGCTGGGGAAGTCAAAGGACTCAAAATTGTCCAAAGGCGACGCCATCGCGATGGTCGCCAGGCCTGAAAAAAGACAATACATGACATATACAGACCACCCAACAATCAGAGCTTACTTATCTATTAATAAGTCTATCAAAGAGATTATAGTAATATTTCTCTTGATTAGTAAAATGACTGAAATTAGGCAATAGTAAAACTAGGTATCCAATGGCTTCGTTTGGGTAGTTTTGGGTTTTACCATTAGTAGATTAGATCTCTTTGTGAAGGAGATGGTCCGGGAAAGTACCATCATACCTATTTCTGCCGCAGAGCAGCGTTGCTGTATTCCGGAAGGATAGATGAGGTTGCCGGGGTATCTAATTACCTACAGGCAAATTAGACATTCAGTTTTGTCTCTGAAATGGCAATGCATCTGCGATGCCTCTCTGGGTATTGTAGATGCCCATGGGAAGACCACTAATCATGAGATGGCCTGTCGGTTTGAGTGCAACCCAAAAAGAATAAACATGATAAAAATAATAAAGAAACAATCTGATATATCCGTGTTGTGATCTCTCGGTACCAATTTGACCTTGAGTAGTCATGTTTGTATAAAAAAATAAGGAAAAATGTGATTGATTGTAAATATGGGCATTTAATATGATATGACGTCACCGTTGGCTAATTAGAGTGAGGGTTATGAGGCGCACGCTATGCAAGTGCCGACCACAAAAAATTTAGCATTCGTAATTTTTACGAGAATTTCCAAGGAGATGGAGAAAAATGAAGAAGATTTCGATAAGTATGTTAAACCTTCTAAAGACGAAGACAGACTTCGCGAATAACACTAACAGAATTCATTCGTTCATAAATATGTTTTCTTGTTAATTTAAGTGCTTTTCTATGGGATGCCTATAATCTTATACTACTATTTAGCTTTCAGAGAACAAGAACGAATTAAGTTATCATTAGGTAATCTAGTTACTTATAGATTGATAATTGTGTTTCGCAGGACAGTCAACAGCTTGATTAGTCTGATCAACGCCTGCTGCAGATAGGGAGGGCTCCCCTTGTCCCTTTACGACCATAACTTTCTTGAAAGGAGGCGAATGTTCGGTAACATGACCCTGGGTTGTCCCTTTGCCCGTTTGTGAGCATGACCTTCTCGAAAGGAGGCAAGTGTTAACATGTCCGTGGATTGTCCCTTTGCCCCTTTGCGACCAAGATTTTCTAGAAAGGAGGCGAATGTTAACATGTCTCTGGGTTGTCCCTTTGCGACTATGACTTTCTCGAAAGGAGGCGAGTGTTAACATTTCCGTGGATTGTCCCTTTGCCCCTTTGCGACCAAGATTTTCTAGAAAGGAGGCGAATGTTAACATGTCTCTGGGTTGTCCCTTTGCGACTATGACTTTCTCGAAAGGAGGCGAGTGTTAACATGTCCGTGGATTGTCCCTTTGCCCCTTTGCGACCAAGATTTTCTAGAAAGGAGGCGAATGTTAACATGTCTCTGGGTTGTCCCTTTGCGACTATGACTTTCGCGAAAGGAAGCGAGTGTTAACATGTCCGTGGGTTGACCCTTTGTCCCTTTGCGACCAAGACTTTCTCGAAAGGAGACGAGTGTTGTACTAACAGTCTCTGAGCTAAGCCGCGGACAGACGGACATGGCGAAACTATAAGGGTTCCTTGGTGACTAGGTGACTACGGAACCCTAAAAATGGGAGCATAAACTAATTAATAATCAATCTACTCAGCCTTTTCCCAACTTTGTTGGGGTCGGCTTCCAGTCCAAAAAGTCCTATTACACAACACGACATTTAGGTGATGTGTTTTTTTAATTGGGCGTTTCCACATAATAGTGGATGTGGAACGGAAACTCGCGCACACGCTTACAATAAAATAACTAGGTACCTTCTGATTGTTTGGCGCAGGCGCAATTTGGTTAAATTTCATTTAAAGTTTTGATGGGTTCATTCAAACGCATTGATCGTATTCTTTCAACTGTTGTAAAGGAAGTTTTGACGTGAAAACGTCCTTTATATTTATGACCGTCAAAAACATATAAGATTTCAATCGCTAATAACTAAAAGACTTTTAATTCTAGAGTAATGGTTGAGCACGCAAAAGATAGGTTATATTTATAACAATTTTGAGACAGTACCTATATTTTTTTTATATGATAAAATATATTTTTGTCATATCGTGAAGGCATTTTTCACTATATGTTGAAATTCCAATTAGTATAGTGCTAGAACAGGTTCAGCTAGAACGATGATTCTCGTGTCGTTCTCAATAGTTGACAAAAGACTACCAGTACCTAAAGAGATATAACAAAATTATTTCATAAAATAGGGTTAAAAATGCATATGAATTTAACAATAGCAATATAATTTCATTTACAGACTCATATCGGCCGCAAATCTGCACAGAACTGAAAAATATCACAATCGATGAAACCTTGCAACATTAGGAATGCAATGAACATACATTTTTGTAATTAATTGTAAAAAAAATGTTATTACTTTACCACACGTTTTCACGAAACTCTGCGGCGCGTACTCGAACTGCGCCAAGCTAATAATTTATTTACACGAATTGGATATGGCTCCACTAGTGAAAGCTGTTCAGTAATTCGAATAGAATTACTCTCCTAGCGCTTGCAATTAATCTCCAGCCTGTATATCTATCTACGTATAGGTAATACATGTTAATATAATAAAGTACCTACAATATGTTAACCTCCCACCGTAGCAGCTATCGTACGTGACGTGTTTGCAAGTCAAACAGTACCGTCATAATACTTGTAACATATCGTCGCATTAAAATAATATAAACTGACCCAACATGTATTCAATTTATGGAGGTACGGAATCACTTTCATTTCCAATAGTTTCGGTATCATCAAACATTATGTTGTTAAGTGAATATCGAGACCAGAGATTGCCAACACATAAAAGTAACTCAGAGTACGTATTTAATTAAAAGCACTTATTCCTTCCATGTATGTGAGGGGCTCGTGGCTAAGTTAAATAAAACCGGCCAAGTACGTCGGACCCCGCACAATGAAGGGATCCGTAGTTGGGATGAATTTATCCCAAAAACAAATTTCATTTGCAGTTGCAATGTACCAACTGCAAATGTAAGTTTGTACGCACAATATTGGGAGATTCGCCATGTTATTTTAAGAACATAGACTTCTTATAGGTTTTCCTGTAATCTATAAGTATAGAATTATTTTCTGTACATTTTTCAAAATTTTAGGCTCCTTGGTTTCAGAGATAAGGGGGGGTATGGTAAATTTTCATTTTTTTTTTTAAATATCTCTAAAAGTATTTATTTTAAAATGATTTAAAAAATATATATTTGAGATCCTCACAACAAGCCATTCCAACAAGCCTTTCCTTTGATACGTCACACGGTAGGTACAACTTGCAAAACTTTTTATTTTCATTTTACAATTTTCTCCCGAAAATGAACCCTATATTCAAAATTCATTTATTTACGTTACACGTCCGTGTGTGGGTCACAGAAATTCATATGTGTACCAAATTTCAACTAAATTGGTCCAGTAGATTCGGAGCAAATAAGCTGTGACAGACGGACAGACAGACAGCCAGCCAGACACACGAGTGACACGTTTTTATAAGGGTTCCGTTTTATTCCTTTTGAGGTACGGAACCCCCATAAAAAGAGCTAACCAGCCACAGCAGATTTGATCGATCAAGGTTTTAAATTCATACCAAGACGTCCGTTGGTCCGGGACTTCCAGCTGTCATTCGTAGATGTTTGACAGTCGTTAGGAGGAGCTAGTCAGAATCCCGAAAGTCGGACTATCAGTCTTATCAAGGGGAATGTTGTTTCCCAGTTAGGTCAAGTCCAAAAAATGTCAGTAAAATATCGGTATTGAGCAGCATCTGGTTAGACTGGAAGCCAATTAGCCAACACCAATAGGTATACAATCAATCTGCCTAGCCTTTTCGGCTTCCAGTCTAACCGGATGCAGCTGAATACCAGTATTTTACATGGAGCGACTGCCCATCTGACCTTCACAACCCAGTAACTGGATAATACGATACCCCTTGGTAAGACTGGTTGAGTCAGACTTTCGGGCTTCTGACGACCCGTAACGACTGTCAAAGATCCACGACGAACGACGATGACCTCCGAGGCACGGAGGAGTACCAATAGGTATGCATAGTTGAGAAAAGGCTAGGCAGATAATTATGAAAATATTAGCGACATGCAGTTACGTGTATGGCCGCCATTGTACCTAATTATTATTATATTAATACGTGAAGCAAAAACTTTGTACTCCTTTTAACGAAAATTACGCGGACGTGGAGGAGTATAAAATTTGGCACAGTTAAAGTTTATATGGAGAAGGAGTGCAGAAAGCTAATATTTTTATATACTTAAAGAAAATTAAATAAATAAAATTAATAAAACAATCATTACACACACTACCATGCGTTTGACACAAGATGGCTACCTTAGAATCATGAAATGGCAGCATGGAATTAGTATGTGCTATACAACTTAAAATTTAAATGAATTATGGTCGTATTTCGACCTCTGGGCGATCACTAGTATTATCAAATGACACACAGTAGGTACCCTGTTATCAATGAATGGCTGATGTAACAATAATATACCTACATTAATACTTTTTAATTAAGCAATCTAACGAGAAAGCATACTCTCGTCTAGAGGGCTTATTGGTGATTCGCCCGAATTTGAAATTTACGTCAAACTCCAGAAATCGAATCGCCTACAAATAATAATAATAATATAAATAAAATAATATTATATAAAAAATAATATAAATAAAATAATATTATATAAAAAATAATATAAATAAAATAATATTATATAAAACTCTCGATTTCCGATACCGGTTTCGGGCGAGTAAATTCGGGCGAATCACCAATAAGTCGTCGAGAGTTAAAGCTTGTGCAGACCAGCGCGACTTGTCGCGCGACGCGACACGAACAATACAATTTCTAAGAAAACTTCACAGTATAACAATAACCCGTGTCGCGTCGCGCGACAAGTCGCGCTGGTCTGCACAAGCCTTTAGTAGGTATGTTATACGATACGTGATATAGGTACGTTTTTCAGGGTTTAAGTTATGTTTTACAGTAAATCTGAAGTTAACATCAACTGGTACATTATTCCGCGTTTATTAAAATAAGTGGGTTAAGATGTGGCTTTACTCGGTCGAAGCATGTCGATAAACCTCCAATATTAAGTCCTAAGAAACGGGAGGGATTTCATCAACATACGATAAAAAAAGATAATAACAAATGTTTATATAATTATTTCCTCACAAAGTAACGTTATCTAAATACCTACCTACTCTGATTGCTTTTCAGTTTGGTTAGTAGGTTTTTATAAATCAATACGACCTAATTTTAAATTAGGGAGACCTCACACCACACATCAGCGCCGTGCTCGGGACGTGACAGGACTGTGGCACACAAGGCAGTCGCAAGCTCGGTCAGCAGCGGCACGGACACGGACGTGTGAACGAGTTCATATAAAATGTATCTACACACCGAAAGAACGAAAGACAGAAAAATTGGTTGACTTACGTGTTTGTCACAGAAACACGTGCATACAAAAAGACAAGAGTAATCGGAAAACAAAATAAATCTAAGTAGGTACAGTACGACACAACATAGATGTAGCATCGGCAAAATTCGTAAAAACCGATCACCATCTGAACTGAGTGCGTCTTTAAAATCACCAATCTTTATTACTACTTTAGGTGAAAATGATCTTTATGAAAACACAATAACTTGTACAGTCATATAACCAAATACATTCGTAAAATTGAAATGAATGAATGAAAATTTTCAAATTTATGATACATCTAAGCTAGTGTTAAGATATTTTTTTTAAGACCCTCACGGAGCACGCTCCGTGCACGTCCCGGGCATAGCCCTGATATGTGTGGATAGACATTTAACCTCACTATAATGAACAAAAATGACAATTATGTAACCAAAAAATAGATAATAATAATATACCTACCTACCGTAATGTTACCACTGATTCTGGTACTACGTCATAGTAAAATTGTACCATCAGTCAATCAACTCAGCCTATAGGATAGGCTGAGTTGACCACGTTCGCTATTGTATCTAGGGTTGCCTACTCTAAAATAGAGTATTGTACTCTTTTTCTTGTAGATGTACTTTATAATCTATAACACTAATAGAGTACGGTAAAATAGTCTTTATACATAAACTGACTTTTTCGGCATAATGTTCACTGATAAGTCTGATAACCCACAACACAAAAAAAACTTTGTTTACTGAACATATTATACTGGTACCCATAAAAACTCGGGCGTTTCTGAACGCAGCCACAATCAGTCACGTCAAAATATAATCGGTCTGTTGGAAATAGATGTCAGATGTCGTAGAAATTGTTTATTTACAAAAAATTGTTGTATTCAGTTTCCGCCACTTCAGTATTCACCAAGAGTCTTTTCGGTCGTGAATGTGAAGTGGCGAGAGGAGGGGAACAGGGTTTCATACAAATTAATAAAAAATTTGCTCCTGATCTATATTAACTTAGAATTCTTAATTCTAACTTAATATAGATCAGAGCAAATTTGTAAAAATGTTTTTGGCTTACAATTCTTTTAAAAACAATTGTTGTTTTGTATCGCAAAAGGTGCTTAAAAACACATTTTCATTTTATTTTTATAAATGCTACCTACTCTTTTTTAATCTGTACTCTTTTTATTTCTTATTTAGCTGAACCGACTAACGTTGTCCTTTCCAAATTTCAAACATTCATACAAAAAAGATGCTCCCGCAGTTTTACCGGATTTGAAATTTCCGGGATGTTTTTCAAATTATTTCTTTAACAATTGAACATTTTAAAACAAAAAATAGCCAAATCGGCTTACCAACGAACAGCATTTCATTTTTATTTAAGAAGATAGATACCTAAAAACAACCGACTAACAAAAAAAAAACACTACAAAGTGAAATTTCGAAATTCATGTTGGTTTTGAATTTTCGATTTTGCCAGCGACTAAGTTATTTTTCACTTTGAGGTGTTTTTTAGGGTTCCGTACCGCAATAGGAAAAAACGGAACCCTTATAGGATCACTCGTGTGTCTGTCTGTCTATCCGTCTGACACAGCCAATTTGCTCCGAATCTAATGGACCGATTTAGTTAAAATTTGATATACATATGTATTTATGTGACCCAAACACGGACGTGTAACATAAATAAAGGAATTTTGAATTTTGGGGTTACTTTTGGGGGGCAAATAAGAAACTAAAAATAAAAAGTTTTGCAAACTGAACCGTGTGACATATCAAATGAAAGGACTTGTTGCGAGGTTCTCAAATATTTTTTTTTAATAATTTTAAACAAAATACTTTTAAAGATATTTAAGAAAATTTATGAAAATTGGCCATACCCCCCCCCCCCCCCCCCTCCGAAACTATTGAGCCAAAAATTTTGAAAAAAATGCAGAGAATGTTTCTTTACACATAGATTACAGGAAAACCTATAAGAA
Source organism: Agrochola lota (assembly GCA_947364205.1). Lineage (NCBI taxonomy): Eukaryota > Metazoa > Arthropoda > Insecta > Lepidoptera > Noctuidae > Agrochola > Agrochola lota. The sequence continues at coordinate 4,619,580 of OX376230.1, read as the reverse complement.
GTCTATCGTTTTAAAATACCCTAGTAAATCTCTCAATATTGTTGATTGTTGTAATGTTAAGTTAGTTCATGGGATTAATTCATCTCAACTTACGGAACCCTTCATTGTGCGTGGTCCGACACGCACTTGGCCAGTTTTATTTTTAGAAGTAGGTTGTTTTGTTTTATGGAAAAAGTTTTTATTCTTCACTTTTTAGTTGTGGTACCTACTTAACCCACACAAATTCGAATACCACGACCTGCTATGTAAATAACAGTGACAAGCAGTTATCATATTATCTTCCATCTAGACTATGTGGGAAAAATACGTATTATTGAAGCTAACTAAAAAATTACCCAAGCAAAGTTAATTCAATTTATGGAACCACCGCGCAATCGTTCTCTAGCAAAAGAAAAAAGAATTTTCAAAATCGCTTGACGGAAATATCGTAGAAAAATATGAATATTTATCTACCGTTTAAACATTGACAATTCACACTCACTAACATATCTATAACATACAGAAATCGCAGCACATGTGTCTATTATTTATGTTTTTAAATGTCATTATGCATTGTATGTTTTGAAAACCTTTTTATATAAAATTGTTAACGGAACGAAGGAGCCTGGATCTCACAACACAGGGAATCCTAGTGTGAGGTGTAGGAATTCAATCAAGTTGAATGTAAAATTTGCGAAATATATTTATTCATTTTCTTATTTATAAAATACTAACTGCCTGCGCCCCGCGGTTTTACCCGCATAAGTCACCATTCCGTGAGAATATCGGGATAAAAACTATCCTATGTCCTAACCCAGGTCATGGTTTACCTATGTGCCCAATTTCATCCAAATCCGTTCAGCCGTTTAGCGTGAAATATTACGTCATAGACACACACACACACCAAGTTACACTTATTTGTCAGGTTTTCCACTCAATCAAGATTAAATCGTTTAAAGTAATTAAACGATCATTACTACAAGTATAATCAAAATGACTATCATTACGGTATTTTATACAGACTCATTTGTTAATTAGGTGCATTCCTTGAAATGGGTAAGCCGACTATAGCTAACTGTTTGTTGCCCACGACTTTGTCTGCGATCCAGGTTGAAAAGTATCCCATGTCCTTCTCCAGGTCATGGTCTATCCCTGTGCCAAATTTCATCCAAATCCGTTCCAACTTCAATTCTAAACGAGATTTGTTTTACCAGTGAGAGCAATTAGAACGCAAACTCGTTTATCTCATTATACGCTCAATCGTACTGAGCAAGATGAACCAGCCGATTGATACAGAATTGCACAAATCGCGTTATTTAACAGAAACTTGTTAAAACTTGATTGCTCATGGGCTATCCTACGAAATCTATGTTAAATATTTTTAGTTTTTATACAATCAGACAGGGCAGAAATATGAACTAAATAATCGATGTTGTTTAGCAGGTAGATTTAATTTCAGTGAATATTAAAATATTAAGTAGATACAATTACAAATCAGCCGTCTCCCCCCTAAACCACTTCAGCACCCCCCAAAATTTTCTGGGCCCCTGAACTCCCCCCTCTTGGCCTCCAACGCTCACAAGGGCGTTATCGCCCACTTTGAGAAACACTGAGCTAGATGGAGTCCAAACGGTTAGATGCCTACTAAATTTTGTCTGAGGCTCAATCCTTCAAGCCAGTTCTTGTATTTCGAAGCTTATTTCGACGAAGATAAAGTCAGGTAAAGTTCTTAAGTAGGTAAGCAGTATTTTTTCCGAATTAAGTACAGAATCAAAAAAATACTGGATTGTTTTGTAATAAGGTCGTGTTTTTTGTGTTTTTTTCGCCTCTTATCCAAAAACTCCATGGTAATTGTGAGAAACTCTGGACGTACCTTACTCATACTTTTCTGATAGCTCATGAACGAATGCAATCCTCCAAAAACATATTCGTCAATAACATGTAACTTACTTACCCGTAACTTAAAAAAAACCGAACCTAACTTGAATATCTATAAACTGAACAATTAACAACATTCATAAATTCAGAATTCGAATTCAATCATCAATTTAAAACATAAAAACTAAAATGTAAAAATAAGAATTCAGTCATAAATTTAAAACACAAAAACTAAAATGTTAAAATAAGATTTCAATCATTAATTTAAAACATAAAAACTAAAATGCAAAAAATAAGAATTCAGTCATCAATTTTAAACATAAAAATAAAAATGTAAAAATAGCTAAGTCCTCTTTTCATCAAAAAAACGGTTCGGTGTAGGTACCTACCTATGAGCGTATAAATAGCCCGATTGATTCAAAGTCGAACCATTTATTTTAATTGGACTAAGTATTTGCATGACTTAGTAATTAATTATATATTTTTATATTTTCTTTTATTGCTGATCATCACACATAAAAAAGTACACACAACCCATATATTATTAGTAACAACTACTTAAAAACGATGTTAGTATAAAACTCACAAACTAGCCTAATAATAATAATTAATACCATTGAGTAGGTATCTCGGAAGATGAGCGGTGTGTGCGAATGTTATCATAATAATAAAATGACGTACCTAGTAGAATGAGTAGTTTCGCCATGTTATGTGTCCGAGTCGTCGCACAACACTGACCCTCTGTAGCTAACTCCAAGTTCTATATACATATGTATCGAAACCTGATTTGAATAGTGACTTATCAAGTAAACGTCTCCGCCGTTATTCTTTTATTATTTTTTAATAAGCGTGTGGTAGATCTTTGACAGTCGTTACGGGACGGTTACCTAGTCAGAAGCCTAAGTCTGATAACCAGACTTACCAACGGGTATCATGTTACACAGTCACTAGGTTGTGGTGGTCAGATAGGCAGTCCCTCCATCTAAAATACTGGTATTCAGCTGCATCTGTTAGACTGGAAGCCGACCCAAAAAGCTAGGCAGATTGAATGAGCGTGTTGTTTTGAGAAAAATAATCAGCAAGATGTTCGGGAAACAAATGTGGGTCTATCTAGCAAAGAGATAACTTTACTTTCGATTGCTACATGTGTAGGTAGGTTCGTTTCTTTAGGAAAGTTTCTCAAACGGATAGCAGTTTTAAGGCGAAATGGTATCGTGGTAGTGTTCCGGGAGCGGCGGTATGGCCGGCCCGCGCACAATTCTATTGCACTATGTTTACAAATATTTAATTAAAAAATGTTACTTGTGTTGATTTAGAAAAATAAGTCCATAATTCCGTAAAGTATTTAATAGTGAACACGTAGACAAAATTTTAATACAATTGCTTTGATAACAATCGAATGGATGGAATAGGTTTTTCTCTTAGTGGTTGGACAAAAAAAGCAGATTTTAAGGTAACTTTGCCGCTTTTTTCTATAGAGGAAAGTTTTGTCAATCGTGTTTCGGGCCTCATACTTCACTAAGAACATTTCAATTTTCGTAAGAATCTTAAAAAAAACATGCAAATTTTTGCGTGTGCGCGAAGTCGAAACATCTGCTTTGGAACCCATTTCACCTTAACGTTTCTAGATAGACATACTCTTTCTTACCCATAACCAATGCCGGAATAGCCTATAAGCAAATTAAGCAATTGCTTAGGGCATCACGTCCCGGGGGGTACCACAAACAGCACCGAAGAGATTTTTGCTAGCACATGAAAGGCAAGGTTGTTTGAAAACCCGCGCGTATTGTCGGCGGGAGATTTTGTTGAAAGTTATAAAAAATTAAAAATAAAGACGATGCTGCCGGAAAGCCTCGATGCTTTATCAGTAGGTAATATATTTATGTCGTAGCCAGATCTTAGAATTGATCATTTCATAAAGTGTTCGACTTCGACCATTTCATAAAATGGTTGTGTTTCGTGAAATGCCCAGCAAAAATTGACCGTATCGTTTAAACGTCAACATTTAATGATATGTCAGTCGATGTTTGGACATTGACTATGGGGTATCCATGGTTTAAGGTGTAGTAAAAATTGCCAAGTAACTGCGACCTAATTGGAAGTATCGCTCGCCGGCCACTGGTATTTGGTGGCGGTATATGGACATCCTATTTACAGAATAAACAATTTCATTTCATTTGATCTGGACAGAAAACATCATGATGTGACCAGCGTTCGATGTTCTATTTCATGAAAGGAAATGATCATTTCAAAGATCGCCATGACATATACAGGCAGGTTATGCTAAAAACGTTGTTCTTAAAAATCATTGTCCGCGAATTTAATGCACGTAAAAGACGCAATCGCATTTATAAACATACATATACATATATATATGGTTTGGTTTTTATTTTAACCTACCTACTCCACGTATCTCTTTCGTACATATTCTAAGGTACGTAATGAATAATGATCTATCTCGTTGTTATAAATACGTTAATTTCTTTTTAAAGATCGATACTAGTTAACTAGTGGATAAGGGGGTCACAGGCGTGGATTGCTTAGGGCATCAAGTAGTCTTAATCCGGCACTGCCCATAACCTCCCCTTTCCGTATAACTTAGGTACCTATCAGCAGCCTTATTGCGTAACATGCAATCAATATTAATCTGAATTTTTTTGAAGGAAAGGATATAGCTAATCCATTGCTTGCACATGTTTGAGAAATTTGTCCGCTCAACAACGTAATTATCGCAATGAATTTTGTGGAACTGTCAAAATGAAACCCATTGCTACTGTAATTGTGTTACGCAATTTCCCCGAATAACAGACTCCTATTATATTGAACAAATATTTAAAGAAAAATTGTTAAAGATAACATTTATTTTGAAGTTTGTAGTGAATAGGAGTAACTATTATCTAATAAGTTCAATAGTTATCTTACCGATGTGCGTATGGCCAATTTTTATTGAAGGTCGAAAGACGGAATATCTACAACGGCAGATAAACTTCGTGATAAGTTGAACTTTTACTAAATAGGTACATTAGTGTTTCATATTATTAAAGGAAAGAAAATACTAGTACATACCTAAATATTGCTGCTAAACCATCCGAACGAAATAAAATAATGCTAGACCGTATGAGGTTAGTATAACGATCGGTTTCTGGAACAAAAAAAATACAACCGAATTGCGAACCTCCTCCTTTGTTTGAAATTAGTTAATAATTAGTGACGAAATGTCAAAATTAGTGACGAAGTGTCAAAATTAGTGACGAAGTGTCAAAATTAAACTCATGTTAAATTATCGATTAGCTGTTGATAATTCAGTCAGTGAAGGATGACTTATGGCACTGAAACCTGGTCACTCAAAGGGCAATGGAGAGGACTATGCCTGGAGTTTCCCTACGTGATCCAATCAGATATGAAGAGATCCGCAGGAGAATCAAAGTAACCGACATAGCCCGAAGAATTGCCAAACTGAAGTGGCAATGGGCTGGGCACACTGCTCGTAGAACAGATGGCCGATGGGGCCGAAAGGTTCTGGAGTGGCGACCGCGTAACCGAAGACGAAGCATGAAATGATGATGATGAATTCAGTCAAGGCAATGAAAGCAGTTCAGAAGACTGACTCTTATTGTGCGCTTTTCTAATTTCTTACGGGACGATAGTATCGTGGACGTCCACAGTCCACGTCCATAAAATGTACGTGTACGTTATACCTACTTATACGTTATACTCATAGAAATATAAATAACAGGAGAAGTGGCATGGAGGCGTGTCTATGTCCGCGCGTCCTGATCACAATGCTCATGCCTCAGGCAAATGGCCGTCTCCGCTAACTAGTGCGCTTTCGAACGCGACCGTGATAACAATTAAGAATACCGTGTTGTTCAGTGGTGTCTTGTAAAAATCGAAGCCAAACTAGAAACTTTATAAATCATAGAACCACTTTTCATAAATCAGCACAAGTATTTTACTATATTCGTTTAGAAAATCATGAAAAACAACAAATCGTAAAATATTTCTTGCCTTTACTACGATATTTTTGTTTTCATATATCACAGCGACTGTACTACTATAGTAGTTAATACATTGCTTCTTTACCACTAACAAAGTATGTCGCTAAGTAACTGGACAAGCAATGTAAAAATCACAAAACGATACGTTCTTTAAGCGGTTGCACTGCGGAGTACGGCCGCTGTGACTTGCGACGAGTGAGTGATGTGGTTGTGCAGGTCCACTAACGTAGGCTATCGACAATAATGTCGATTGTCGTATGAGTTTATAATACTATTAAAGTTTATTATTTAATTTGTCAACAGTTATAGCCTGGTTAGAAGACCGATGTGAAATCTTGTTTTATACTCATTTAAATTTTCTCTTACTGTTGATTTTTTTTTGATTTGCTTAATATATATTTTTTTTTAGCTATGCATTGTTTATTTATATCATCTTATTATATGTCATTTCGTTTTTTATTTATAATTTTTTCAGGAACTTCCAAAAATTTTAATACAATAATAAATGGGAGAATCGATAACTTTCCGATTTAGTCAATCACTAGCGTATATGTAAAATAAATGGCTTTTGCACAGCACGACGATAGCGATCGTTGTTTTTGTGTGAGTGAGTTGTACGGTGTATGGTAAATGCACGCTGTATTTGATGGGATAAGGTTTATAATTGATTGTGTAGTATGTTCTGATTTATAAATTACACGTGTGAGCGGGACCTCGTATTTATTGGGTTTACTGATCGCATGTGTACGTAGTCGGGCCATAAGTTCTGTCACATAGGTAAAATTTCGAATTTAGAATGCAAGCCGAGGAAAATATTATGGGCATTCGAAATTTGAATATTTAAAGAAAATAAAAACAAAGGGTGTCTGGAATTTTGTACATTTTCTAAAATGGAGTGGACGCGCAAAGAAGACAGAGTCACAGTAATTGCATTGCATCGTTGCGGTCACGCGCCAACTGAGATTTTCAAACTGCTGAAAAATTTGAAAATTCCACTGAGATTTATTTATCGTACTATCAAACGATTCAGGGAAGATTCAAGATTAGAAGATAAACAAAGGAGCGGTCGACCTCGTACTGTTCGGACTCCAGCGGTCATCAAAGCAATGAAGGCGCGAATCCAACGAAATCCTGTCCGCAAGCAAAAAATGTTGGCTCTGCAGATGAGACTAAGCAGAACTACTGTTAAAAGGGTGTTAAATGAAGACCTAGGACTGCGTGCAATGTTTTAATGTTGAGGAGAGTTTCAATAAACAAAATGATAAAGTGTATGCACACTCTAGTGAAGAAGCGAACAAACGTGTGCCACGTGTTCAGCGTGGTCATCACCCTTCGGCATTCATGGTTTGGCTTGGGGTGTCCTATTTGGGTCCAACGGAGGTGTTTTTTTGTGAAAAAGGAGTGAAAACCAGTGCCCTCGTATATCAAAACACAGTCCTAACAAACATTGTGGAACCTCTTTCACAAACAATGTTCGAAAACAGGCACTGGGTATTCCAGCAGGATTCTGCGCCGGCTCATAAGGCGAAAAGTACCCAAAACTGGCTCACGACCCGTGGAATCGACTTTATCAGGCATGAGGTTTGGCCCTCATCCACTCCAGACTTGAATCCCTTGGATTACAAAATATGGTAGCACTTAGAGGAGAACGTCCGCGCTAAACCCCATCGCAACTTGGAGTCACTTAAAGCATCCCTGATTAAAGCAGTCGCCGATATTGACATGAATGTCGTGCGTGCTTCGATTGATGACTGGCCTTGCAGATTGAAGGCTTGTATCGAAGCAAGAGGAGGACATTTCGAATAATTTTAATGTGGTTTAAATCTGTATTTTATACCCTTTTATTTGATATATAAATGGTTGTAGTGCGTAACTCATTGTGTCATTTATTTAACTTTCCATATGTGACAAAACTTATGACCAGACTACGTAGTTGTGGCTAGGAAGGAGGGATAAATCGAAGACATTAGGTTTTGATACATTTTCAACTACCGGGCATATCTCCTTCTTTCTTATATCTATGGTTATACTTATACGTTATACTTATTCGTTATACTTGTTTAAAAGCGTCTGCATATACTTTCATACATTTTACTTCCCTGTTATTATGATGCCGTGACGTGCACGAGGACGTCCACGATAATAAATCGTCACGTTAGATATTATAAAAGCGCACTTCGCCCATTTGTTAATTAATTTTCTGCTGATTTTGGTTCCAGAAACCGGGTGTATATGTGTTTACAGCAATAGCCGATAATATTAATAATAAAATATTTATTTGCGTAAAACATGATAAGATACAATAGTGTTAAATACAAATTTATATGGCACAAACATGTTTAGCCAGGATAAAAACAAATTTATATGGCACAAACATGTTTAGCTAGGATAAAAACAAATTTATATGGCACAAACATGTTTAGCTAGGATAAAAACATAGCATACAAAATTATAAATTTAGGTCAAGAAGGCATCAACCATCAACATTTTTAAAAGCATCAAACATTTTTATCTAAATATTCTCTTAAACTATAAAAATTACAGTCCCGTAACCATTTATAAAACTTAATTTTAAATAATCTTGTATAATGTTTTGAAGTGCCTTTGTATTTTTTTATATAATATGCGCACACATTGCTAAGCAGTTGTTATTGTATAAAGCTAGTCTAGGTAAATCATTCAACAGTACATAGTTGATGAGGATCTCGTCTGGTCTTAGTATTAACATCATTCGCATTCTTAAATAATTGTTTACCTACTTTTAATTACGAACACACATATCTATTTCGTAAGTGTAAAATGATGATAACGGTAACAAACCAAGTTTCTTAAATATTGGTTGGCATGAGTAGTCAGGTTTAAGACCACAAATTGATCTCATGCACTTTTTTTGAGCGATGAATGCTCCACAGAAATCGGTGTTATTACCCCACATTACAAGGCCATATCCTAGTAGCGATTCGAGGTGCGTGGTATGACATGACAACAGTTTTTATGTTAGTGACATTTTTAACTTGTTTTAGTGCGTTTATAAATTTATTAATTTTAGTGCTAACATTGCCTACGTGTTCTTTCGAATTAATGTTTTTATCTATTACTACGCCTAAGAAAAGCTGATCTCTTGATGATAAATATGGAAGAGCTTGGAGACAAAAGCTAATCAATTGATGTACTATGCATTACGGAACATTTTATGATGGCAGGATCCGAAACATATGTCCATATAAATAACTATGTTTTAGCTAGTTGTATTAGTCGAAATAATAGCAAAAGAGGCGGAGCGTGTATCATAGTTAATAAGGAGCATAAATGGAGGGAAATTCCACATGTTAAGAAATATACTATAACACATGTACATTTGTGTGTAAAGTGTTAAATAAATAAATAAATAAATAAATAACAAATGTATTTGAATGCTGTGCTATCGAACTTATTGATTACAAAGTTATTATTGTCTGTGTCTACCGAGTACCAAATCCAAACAATGTGGTAACATTTCTTTCAAAACTAGAAAAAGTCCTTTTGCTCATTACAAAAATAAGTTGTAATAATATGTTATTAGCTGGAGATTTTAATATTGACATTTTAAAAAGTAATAATGTATCCCTAGATTTCGAATGTTTGTTATTGAATTTCAACTTAAAGCTTGCTTTAAAATAACCTACTAGACTGATTAGCATGACTTGTTTAGATAACTATGCCCATGATTTCAAAAAACAGTGTAAGACTGAAGTGTTGGAATTTGGCTTATCGGACCACACGGCCCAATTAATAAAACTTCCAATAAAAAAGCTTTTCAAATTTAAAACGGAACGAGATTACTGTAAAGAAAACATTGATAAATTCAAAATGTGCCTGAATAATTTTTCTTTCTCAGAAATCTACGCAACTAAGGACGTAGATAATGCTTATACATATTTCATGGATAATTTTAAATTATTCTACAATCTGTGCTTCCCGCAGAAAAGCTTAATGATGAAAGTTAATTATAAATCAAAATGGATATCACGCGGAATAAAAATATGTTGCAAAAGAAAAAGATTATTGCTCTGGCAACTTAGACAAAAAGCAACAAAGGCGAATAAACAAAATTATATTAATTATTCCACATTACTAAAAAAAAAAATATCACTAACGAAACGTGCCCAAAATAATTACAGAATTGAAATGTCAAATAATAAATCAAAGACAACGTAGCAAATGATTAATAAAGTACGAACAAATTTACCAAGAGAACCCATAGAAAAACTTAAACTCCAAAAGATAAGTATCACAAATCCTACAGAAATAGCTAGCACATTTAATGATTACTTCGTTGATAAAGTTAAACCAATCTTGGGTGCCGGTAAAAAAGTAACATCCCTAATTAATCACAGACCTAATTCCATGTTTTTAGCTCCAAGCACACCTCTTCATGTGTCTAAGATAACAAATGACTTAAAAAATACAAAAAGCGTCGGATATGACCAAATTTCTACAAAAATTGTAAAAGAAGTAAATAGTCAGATATGTCATCATTTAAGTCATATTATTAACCTGTCTATAACAAATGGCACATTTCCAAAGGATCTTAAACTGGAGGTATTCCGTGAAGCACACCCAAACGAAGCACACCCAGACGAAGCACACCTAAATTATTCCACTTAGCACACCCGTAGGTGGGCTTCAAATAAAAATGTATAATAATTAATTTCCTATTCCACGAAGCACACCTACGAATATCACTCGCATAGTGCGGGGACTAAGAAATAAAAATGTCGATAGAAGAAAATATTTATTATTTAAAAGACTAACTTAAATATCTAACATCTTTCAGTTTCATTATAATAATGTGATACAATACTTGTAATTTTCATAATGTTGAGTGAGGAGTGAGGTGCGGTATTTAAAATGAGCGCGGGGAAGGGAGTGTCCCTTCTGTACGTAGTACTATTATTTATTCTGTGCTAATAGTCAACGCGAGCGGCGCGCGTTCCGGAACTTGTTTACATGCTTAGTTCTCATTACACTATCGCGACGTCACGGGCTGAGTGTATGCAATTGTGCGCCGGTCTTGTTATTGTTATTTTTTCTGTTTTTCGTGCAATTTATTCAAACAAAATAGTGGAACCGATGGCAGGTCCAAGTAGTAGAAATTTTAACCCATCTATTAATTACGTATTTGACCGGAAGGGGACACAAGTTTTAGTGAATAATAACAAACAATATAGTAAACACAAGATTTATAAAAACGGTAATGCCTTGTGGCGGTGTATTAAAAAAGAGTGTAAAGGCTACTCACATTAAGTAGCATGGAAGAAGTTGTTAAAATAAAGGAACATAAATGTGCCTCAAACGTTTTGGAGACCCAAATTAAGGAAGCAATGCATGAACTCGAGCAGCAAGTAGTTTCCACCATGGAGCCCATTCCTACAATCTACAAGCAAAGACCGAGGATTGAATTTAGTCAGTGATATGCCACAATTTAAAAATGTTAAGTCCGGCCTCTACAATAAGAGAAACAAATCTCTCGGTGAAAATAGATTGTTTGCGAAGTCACCTTAGATGTACAAGTAAGTAGAGTTAATATTTCCTTCGAATATTATGAAAATATTGAGATATGGAATCTATGTATTTTTTTTTATTTGAACGTTATTGTAATAAAATAAAACTCGTGTAAGAGTTTGCTAATATCTTAGCAAAGAAATTCGTGCATGCCATTTTCAATTCTATTTTAATGGGATAAGGTTGATAATAATATTTGATTTCACTTTGAAAAGACTTTTGTTTTGTTAATGTCGTGACCAGTTTTTCAGACGCAGATATTGAACGATTTATGGAGTAACTATCTAACATGGCTGCTTTTATTTTGTGAAAAAAAGAAAGTCACGGGTGTTTCAAAGAAAGTCATTTGTTTTACCTTACTTTCTTCAATAAGTGCACATCCTATGTAAATATTTGTGACAATAAACAATTATAATTATTATTTATTTTAGTATAAATGATTTGAGATAAGTATTTATTTGATATCCAGGTACCTCAACCGTTTCAAGATTTTGTACTTGCTGACTATAACGACGGAAAAACGAGAATACTTTTATTTGCTACACAGAAGAGTAGACAGGAACTTGAAACCTGCGATCATATATACTGCGACGGAACTTTCAAATGCGCCCCTAAACCATTTCTTCAAATTTACAACATCCACGGTGAGGTTGAAAATATCGTTAAACCTTTAGCCTATGCTTTATTATATAACAAAAAAAAATCGACCTATAAAATGTTATTTCAATGTTTTCACAAGCAATTTTGAGGAAGCTGCGGTCAGGAGTTTTACAGCAGTATTTCCTAACGCACAGATAATGGGATGCTATTTTTTTTAAAAAGCAATAAAAGAAAAACTAGGGACTTAGGTTTAGATTAGAATAGCATACATAGAAAACATGTTGCCTTATGTACGGTTTTGCTACATTTACCGCTTGAAGACTTGGATGAGGCCTGGCTCTACATCATGAGCGAATGTCCTCAAGGAGAAAGTATTTCTAGATTTAACGATTGCATTGTAACTCAGTGGCTCGAACATAAGTTATGGCACGACAAATGGTCGTGTTATAACGTAAAAAATAAAACTAATAATCATACAGAGTCTCATTACTCTGAAATAAATAAAATTTTCAATAAAAACAGAGCCATTAATCTGGCAAAACTTTTAGATTGCTTTAAAAAAAATTGCAATAATTATGCCGAAATTAGAGTAAAAATGGGTTATACAAATCATCAAAAACATGCTGAAATAAAAAATAATATAATCGAAAACACAATAAAAGATTATAAAAATGGCTTAATTTCAGTTGGACATTGTCTAGAGAAATTAAGATTCTGATTAATAATAATTTATTTAATTGATACGTTTAGATACTAAATTGCCCATTTCTTCAAGATTATTTAAGAATCTTAAAGATTATGTTTTGTGATTTTAAACAGTCTGTGATTTTACATAAAACTAGAGTATTTTTATTATTAGTTAAAAGGTAGCTATAAGAAAACATCAACATAGATCTCTATAGAAAACTATATTTACAATGTTTTTGATATTTGTCCAAGTTTTTATTATAATTATGAAAGAATCTGTGATTTTTTATGTTAAAGTAGAGTATTTTTATTATTCAATAAACAGGTAGCTATAAGAAAACTTCAACATAGATCTCTATATAAAACAATATTTACAATGTTTTTGATATTTGTCCAAGTTTTTATTGCAATTATGAAACAATCTGTGATTTTAAATAGTAAGATTACAAAAATGACAAATATTGTATCACATTATTATAATGAAACTGAAAGATGTTAGATATTTAAGTTAGTCTTTTAAATAATAAATATTTTCTTCTATCGACATTTTTATTTCTTAGTCCCCGCACTATGCGAGTGATATTCGTAGGTGTGCTTCGTGGAATAGGAAATTAATTATTATAAATTTTTATTTGAAGCCCACCTACGGGTGTGCTAAGTGGAATAGTTTAGGTGTGCTTCGTCTGGGTGTGCTTCGTTTGGGTGTGCTTCACGGAATACCTCTTAAACTGGCAATTGTTAAACCTTTGTTCAAAAAAGATGAATGATGATGAAAATGAGAGAATTAGTTGAAAATTATCGACCCATTGCTCTCCTTTCTATATTTTCTAAAATCTTTGAAACTTATTACAATATAGAATTAAATAATTACTTAGAAAATAACAATATCTTATGCAGCGAACAGAAAGGCTTTCGAAAGCATAAAAATATAAATATGGCTATCTTTGAGTTTAAAAAAAATGTAATGACTGCGGTTGATAAAACTACCCCTGTCTGCTCCATCTTCTGCGATATGACACAAGCCTTCGATTATGTGGATCACAAAATATTGGCTAGAAAATTGGAGGCGTACGGTATACGAGGAAACGTTTTAGAACTATTTAGATCTTACTTAACTGATCGAAAACAAATCACACACATTACAAAATTTAACATAAAAACTAAAAAAGAAGAACAATACCAATCCAAAGTAAGATATGTTAGATATGGTGTTCCCCAGGGCAGCGTAGTGGGACCCACGCTATTTATTACCTACATCAACGACATCCCTAATGCAACTGTGCAACCTATGACATTATTTGCAGACGACAGCACAGTAAATATTACATGTAATGATAAAAATCTATTTGAAAACGACATAAATAAAGCACTAACTTCTATAATAACATGGCTAATCAATAATAATCTAAAAATAAATATAAATAAAACAAATTGTTCTTGATAGTCAGGAGCTTAGCGGGTGCGTAAGGATTCGATAGGGAAACTACTTGTCTTATAGTACGACTTTAATCACAACAACAGTAAAACAGTAAGACCTAGTCACACGTAATGCGCAGGAAGAACAGCGTGCAGCGGCTCGCACTTGTGCGTCGCTGGTTTTATGCTACTCACTGTATTATAAAAAAATCACAAAAAACTACAAAAAAAACTTGGAAGTACGTTGGCAAACTCGCGTCTAAGCTCGTGATTGGGTCAGACCTTTTGCGCAGAACGCTTGCACGTGCGGAGGCACAAAAAAATCTTCCTTTGTATCTGTTGTGCCTACCGCCCGATCAAACCGATACAAACAATGTTGTCTTATCTTAAAAGCTAAACAATAATCACAATGGTTAAAAACAATAGTTAATATTAAAGTGTGTCGTGCACACATCTCCCGCCGTCGCCGTCAGGCGACTCAATGGGGAGCACGACGATACGTTTGGTAGGCCTCCGCAGCGGCTACGTCCTGCGGAGGCCTACCAAACTCCCTTGGTGATCACGTCGACTACCCTTACCTCACCGTCCTTGCCTGGTAGCACCTGGGTTATGCGTCCCTTGGGCCAGGTGTTGCGCGGGAGGTTAGGGTCGCAGATTATGACCACGTCTCCGATCTTGGGTGGGGCGCCGCTGCTGTGAGGCTCCCGTCGGTTTTGTAATAGTGGCAGGTATTCACGCACCCACCTTCGCCTAAATACGTCGGCGAGAGCTTGGGCGCGCCGCCATTTTTGGCGCGCTGTGATATCTGCTTCGGTGAAGGTGCCCGGTGAGGGCACGTGAGAATTTGGGCCAATCAATATGTGGTTTGGCGTGAGGGCTTCAGGCTCGTCCGGTGCCACAGTTACGTGCGTCAGAGGTCTAGAATTTACAGTATTTTCCACCTCTACCAGCATGGTATAGAGTGTCTCTTCTGTTGGATGAACCTCTTTTAGTGTGACGTTCAGTGCTCCTTTCACTGCCCTCACCAGCCTCTCCCATGCTCCGCCCATGAACGGCGATGGGGGAGGTATGTACTTCCATCTTATAGACCGCGCATCGGACTCACACTGTAAAGCACTTAAGGCGCTTTCACCTAACTCTTTATCAGCCGCCTTAAAACATGTGGCGTTGTCGCTCCATATTTCTTTGGGACAACCTCTCCTAGCTATAAATCGCCTGAGTGCAGCGATGGCTGAGTCCGTACTCAGTGTTTGTGCTACCTCTATATGTATGGCCCTACAGATAAGACAAGTAAATAGCAAGTAAATAGCGCACCATATCTTTTTTCCCTATGCCTACCTACAGTTATTGATATGGGCCCGAAATAGTCGAGTCCCGTAAAGGTGAAAGGTCGTACGTGATGGGCTAAACGGGGGTACGGTAAGTCACCAGTAGAGGGATTGGCTGGCTTTGCCTTCCTTATTCTGCACGGCAAACAACTTTTGATAACAACCTTAACAGACGGGCGTAGTCTTATTATCCATACGCGCTGTCGTAACTCGTTTACTGTTATCTCTGTGCCTCCGTGATGCATACTTTCATGTACATGACCTATATATAGTCTAGTGTACCTATGTCCACCGTCTAATATACAAGGATTTTTTATTTCTTCATTTACGTTTATTGCAGTCGCAACGCGACCACGTAGACGTGATATCCCGCTATTATCTACATACTCAGCGCGGCTAGCTTGCTGTCGCTCGGCGGTGCATTGTTTAATTTTACTGCGCTTATCTCTTTTGAGAAACAGTCGGTCTGTGCGCGTTTGATCCACAGCTGTTCTGCTGCCAATAAATACTCGGCCGGTAATGGTATGTATGTATTGATATCAGTAGTCAATAAGCTGCCTTTCGGTTTTTTTGTTACGGTTGTACTTTTCCCGTCTTTATTTGTTTTCAACCACGTGGGATCTTTGTCTGCGTTTTTCCTTGTACCCTTGTACTCTACTATTTGTTTTATCGGCCTACATTTGTCAATGATCTGAAGGACGCGTGCTGTTGCTCTTATCATTCGCGTCCATTTCGAAAAACGTGTTATAATAAGTAAATGACCATTTGAGTTTACGGCGTTTGTATTGTGCATGTTGCATCTCACTCGCTCTTCACCTGTATCCCGTGTCGCGGTTGTTGTCGTCTCTGTCGGCCACTCGTCCTTTCCCTTATATAGGTACTCTGGGGCCGCGATACCACCGGTGTTCTGAGTGGAAGGAATGGGGTGTGGCACGTGTGGCATCGTCGGCCACGTTGTGACACGAGGGAAGCCATCGCCATTCGTTTTTCTTAGTGATTTCTTCAATCTCGGCTATGCGATGGGCAACGAATGTTTTAAATGTGCGCGGTTCTGCCCTTATCCACGCTAACGCTGTTGTTGAGTCGCTCCAATACGTTTTGTTATTAATCGTGTAGTCGTGTTCTACTTCGACTGTTTGAGCTAGTCGCGCTCCTAGCAAAGCTGCCTGCAGTTCCAACCTGGGTATCGACGTAGGTTTTAATGGTGCCACCCTACTCTTAGCTGCCGCTAGTGCCACATGGATAGTGCCGTCAGGTCGTTCCATTCGCCAATATACCGCCGCTGCGTAGGCCTCCTCGCTCGAGTTACGAGTTCCATACCCCTCGTGCTATATACCCCTACTGCTGACCGACCTGCGGAGCCGACCAATTCATGCAAAACGAATGATGTAAAGCTTAATGACATTAAACTGATAAAACAATAACATTGACCCATAGATACAAATACCGCCGTCAACACTGTTATCACCTAACCAACAAAGCATAACAGGAAACTATTATCAAATTGAAGAATGGAAATACCCAAAAGACAGTAACGACGTCAAACAACGAGGGACGAGGGGTCCCTCGTGCCTCGTTCTTCAGTAGAGTATAAGTACCATGTAACTATTAGTATTAAGCGCAGCCGCTCACACAAACACGACTGCTTATCCCTCAATCCGTAAACGGCTAGATCTGTGAGCGGGGCGAGGGAAAGCTACATATCTACCTGTAGGAGCGTCGAGTCGGCATCTCCGTCGCTGGTCGTCTTCGTTGGGCCTCCCCCAGGCAACTGGGGGTCTCACCTGGCGGGGACAGACCGCCGAGATGCCGTGAAGAAGCGACGCTATAGTACATAGCGTCGTGGCGCGCCTACAGAAAAATTCATAGCAACCATTTACACAGACGCACTTTGCGTGCGTCAATTCCCTAGGCCATTCGAGGCGAACACACTGAGGGGCCCGTTTTAGCGGGCCACCGTGACGCATCCGCGGGCGAGGGGCGACGCCCCGACCCCGCTCGCCACGCCCCCTTGCGGGGGCGTCGCGACATCCCCGACAGTATTAAGCGCATTACCCTACAACTCCTGCATTGTAGTAGTAGCAATGTTAATAAAATACCATATACTGACACTTCCGTCACTATACATCTTGGAAATAGCTTTATTTGTTAGAAGCAATCCTCACTGGTTTCCTCTTTTGTCGGACAATGTCACTAGAAATAGATGTACTAAATATAAGAACTTCTTACAGCCTCACTCTGCGAAAACAGCACTCCTTCATAAAAGCGTGTTTTGTATGGCACCATTAATATACACGGTTAATTTTAGCTCGTTCTGGAACGAAAAGCCATAAACTCGATCATCGAACTCAAAACGATTGGGACTATTATTTTCAATAAATTACAATTTAAAAAAAACAAGAAAAATCTAATTTATTGTTTTTTTTGTGAAATAATGAGAACTCGAAGTAACTGCGATGAATGCTTATGTGTGTAAAACGTATCGACGAACGGCAACACTTGCGAACGGTACCCATTGAAAAATCCATTCATCGATCAGACAGCATAAAAACACATAAGCAATAGATAAATAGGTACACAAATAAAAATACGAAAAGCGAATTCAGACTTTATTTCTTAACCGTAAACGGTATCAAATAGAAATTTCACCAAACTAGGTACAAGGTAAGTAGGTACGCAGTTTACTAAAATTATTCTGAGAAGTGTCCGACTGGACTTCAAAAGGATGCACAACCGAATTCCGCGGTTAAGTGTATAAAAATAAGGTCTTCATTCGGTCCAATATTTTCATAGAAAAGGGCACCACCATCTTATAATGAACTCTATTGGACAGATAAAACGATTCATTTTTTCTGTTTACATTGCCTGCCTTTGTAGAAGCCGCCGCGCCGCGGCCGCAAGCAAGCATTGTCGCATAAACATTGGTTTAGGCAGTATGCTTATTAAGTACCTATTAGCTCGATTGGTCGACACTCGATTCAAGGCCTTAAATACAACTCCCAAGCGTACTCGTCGTGTCTAGTTGAAAAGGTACGAGTACTAGTGATTTCGTGATGCGAGAGTGGTGAATGAAATTTCAATTAGTTTCTCTCGTTTACGAGGAGATGTGATAGTGGTAAACACCGTGCCGTACTTCCGATACAAACGAGAGATAACGAGGTGAATGAACTTACACCAACCTATCGTACCAGAAATGAAATACCTACTTGCAGGTACATACTTACTTGCAGCCGGACTCGCACACGCACAGCTGTGCCGCGCTACGTCATCACCGAGCGGATCGCGTACGATCTTGCGTTTATGAATGAAATAGTGGAAGCGCTACTAAGATTTAACTCGAATGACAGAATAAAAGTGATAAATTTCTAAATTCTATATTAGATGTCTTAAAAAAACAATAACAATGCTAATAGTACCTATTAATCGTCTGGAGTCACTGTGTTTCGGCTCCAGAACGATTTAAAATTAATCGTGTATAATATGATTCCAGAGGTTATTAAAAATTTAAACCAGCCAAACGTATTCAACAGAGAACTTAAGAAGTTACTTACTGAAAAATGTTACTATTATGTCAAAGATTTTTTAAATGATAGTTTCTAATCTGTTTGTGTTATATTTAAATTTTGTTATGCATATGTTTTTTTTTTGTTTTTTTTTTTTTTCTCTCTTTCATGATTGTGTTGTATTGCAAGTGGCAATAATTTATTTTGTACGCCAATGATGGCAAAACATGTTGCAACTCACAGATTTTCACTTTACATCCACATTTGCATTTATATGTATAATGTTACACATGGTTACAAATAAATATATCTTTATCTTTATCTTTAAGAATCTTGTATGCGTTACATCTTTGATTTTATGAATTTGTGATTGATTGAATTGGATATAAACGGATTTGTCTAAATTTATCTTCAAATGGTTAATGTCAAGCCAAAGCAGTAATTTTTCAATTGTATTATTAATGTCAAGTTCATGTTATAAACTGGTATTTTGTTTTTTGTCAGATGTCACTATGATAGTTATATCATCGGCAAATACTATGCATTTATGGTTAGTTATTTTTATAATGACATTTATGTAAATGGGGAATAAGTATTGGGCCTAGTACGCTACCTTGTGGATCGCCATATTTATTATTTCTATATTCTGAAGAGTAAAATATAATGTCATTATTTTCGTTTTTTTATTGATAATGACACGTTGTTTTCTATTACTTAAATAGGATGTTTAGGCGTGAAAATGTGACAGACACACATACAGACAGACAGATAGACAGAGTTATTTTCGCAATTATCATATTAGTACCTACTTATACCTCCAGGATACAATAATATGGTCTCAGTGTGCCTATTAAACCATGAAGCCTGTTTGCACAGGCTTAGTAGAAATAACAAACTTCAGATGGCGTTTCATTTATTTACTGTTTAAGAAATTGCAAGTAGATCTACCCGCCATGCCAGGTGTCTCAAGTAAAATGTATTTTTCTTTTTCGTTGCAGAATGGAAACAAGAGAAGTAACACTAAAAGGCAACTTACTTACAACGAAACTGACCGTAACGAACTACAACACTCCCTTCACTACAAAGACGAGCCCCGAGTTCGTGATCAGCGGCGCGGCGTTGTTCCAGGTGCGACTGATCGCCGCGCAGGTCAACAACGGACACACCAATGTGTACAACAACTTGTTGTTCGTGCGGTTCACCAAGCGGCGCAACGCCGACGATCTCACCTACATCATGTACTTCAACAGCGTCGAGCTGAACATAGTGGGCAAGACGTTCACCAGCGACGATGGGACGTGGCACTTGGTACACGAGAACAAGAGGCAGCAATTCACGTTCGACGTAGCGGTGGAGATACGCCTACAGCCGAGCGCGAGCTCGTTCGCGGGCCTGCACGAGGACACGGAGCTGACCGACTTCGAGCTGCGCGGCGAGGACGGCTCCGTGCGCATGCACCGCGCCGTGCTGGCGGCCGCCAGCCCCGTGCTGCGCCGCATGCTGGGTGGCGAGTGGCGCGAGACCGCTGAGGGACACGTCGATGTCACCGGCACGTCCAAGGCCACTCTCGAGCACTTGAAGAACTATGTGTACCTACACGTGTTGCCCGAGTCGGGCTTGGAGCAGCTGCTTCTGTTGTCCTCGTACTACATCATGCCGGAGCTAGAACGACTCTGCGTGGACAGATTGGTACGCGGCGTGAGCGCGGCGAACGCGTGCGATCTCATCGAGTTCGCGGCCAAGAACAACGTTAAACGACTGCTGCTCGCGGTGCTCGAGTGCGTGCAGAACGGCGCCATCAGTGTCACCAAAATACGCGACCACCTCGATGAAGGCGAGTGATGCGCCAAACACTGTCAAGAGCACTGCCAATACTCTGACTGAAAAAAAAATGTGTGTAAGAAAATAGTGTGCTGATGGCAAAAAACTTTTTAGTTAAAAGTTATTTTTCACTTTGTGTTTTTTTTTTGGAAGTCGGTTATTTTTTCGCAGTGTATAGAGTACCGCTAGCGGCACTGTATCCCTGTCGGATAAAGTGCCGCTAGCGGCATAATAGAGGCGGTGCCTCGGCCCGGCTTAAGTGCCGTAAGCATTGCATTGTCACTGTCACTTGTTATTTTGTTTGATTATTGAGGTTAGTTCGTTGTAAAACACCACTTTCCCAAAACATTACATTGTTTTGTGCTTTAATGGACCCTGGCACTCGCCGTCCGCTACCGCGGCACCGCTCGCTTCGATCGCTCGGCTCGTGCGTTGTGTGGTCACAGATCTAATCTAACCTACCTTTCAGCCATTTTCATTTGCTAACCCAAGGGGTTATGGCTACACTTAAATTTAGTCGGCTATAGAAGAAAGAAATTAACATAAGCCTCTCCTCAAAAACAAAATAACAAGTGACAGTGACAATGATAATGCAATGCTCAACAATCAAACGAAATAATAAACGAGAGTGACAGTGCCAATGGCAAAACAAAAAACGAGAGTGATAGTGCCGCTAGCGGCACTCTATACACTTCCTTGTTTTTTTTATTAAAAGTTTTTATTTTTCACTTTTTAGTTGTGGTCCTACTCCCACACAAATTCGAATACCACTACCTGGTATGTAAATAACAGTGACATATTATAACATCACCCACATAGGCTAAGTGGGAAAAATACGTGTCATGCTCTGCCGCAGAGCCACCATTTTAGAAACCGATCAATTATATCTTAAAATAACGTACGTTAAACGAACATAATAATAATAATAATAATAACCCCATCGCCGTATCTCTACGTTGACGTCGTGGTGGGGCTTGCGCGCTCCGAACTCTAGGTCTGTGCCGGTAGAGTTTACTTTGCCGGTAAGGGTCTAGGATGAGGAGCCAGACCAAGAGAGATACAGAAACCCGCAGGGCAGCATGTGGCGAGCTGTTGGACAGTAGCGTACCCCACGGACCCTATCTCCCAGGAGAAGAGGAAGGAAGTATTCCAGTAAGTGCTCGTAGGGATCTTGACCATCTTCCGGGCTCTGGGATTGTTCTGAAAGCCGTGGAATACCTCTCCACTCCTCAAGCACCTCGGGACATGTTGCCCCTTTGTCGCTACGTCACTATGTGCTAGCGAAAGTTTACGGGGGCCCATTATTGAGTGTGCAAGTCACCCCTTGCCATTTTATCCGTGTATATATAAAACATTGATCAGGCAGGGGCCATAGTCCTTCCATAGTTCCAGGTCACCAGTCAACTTAAATCACTCAAACCCATAGTCTAATATCTTTGTTTCCATATCCTGCAATAGTCCTTTTTTTTTTTTTTTGTTCCGGGGTGGAAAATCCTCATGGATGTCCCCCGCCCTGGGGCGGGCGGAGGGGTCTGTCAGACTCTTACTGACTAAAAACCACCCCGGTGTTCCAACTCACACCTACGCCGGGGGTCGCGGGAACTTGAAATCTTCCGCAACCCCCGGCTGGTGCCGGCCCGCCACCGCGGGCCTCCTCGGGTCAGGGGGGGGGAGTGAGGTGTTTGACTCCCCCCGCGACGTCTAAGAGGGGCGCGCGTGGAACACTACGCGCCGCCACCTCGGGTCCTGATGTTTGGGGGGCGACGGACGATCCTGCAATAGTCCTACACCAACCGGGGGTTGTCCTTGGGTGCACTTGCATAGTTCACACAGGGATAATCGTCGGTTGGTGCCTCATTTGATTAAAACGCCAAACGGGCCTCTGCGAGTTGGCTTCGGCCCCTTGTACGCCTTCCAAAGGTCCGGGACCCCAGGGTCCCGAGAAATGTTAAAGACCAAATAATAATAATAATAAATCGTTTATTTATAAAGAGGGGCACATTTACAATAACTTACATAATCATTAAAATAGAGCACAGTTGCTTATTTGCCTGAACTAGGTTGAACCTGTGCTTCAGGCTAGGAAGAGCAAAAATAGTTAAATGTAAGAAATTAACATACGGAACTACTCAATAATAAGTATTTCACGGGTTGCGATTCGATTACTTTAATATGAATAACAAGCAATTTATGCTCGTCACAATGTAAATGGAAAAGTGGAGCTGATGGAGCCACCACCAGGAGACCACCACCAGAACCAGGAGACCAGGAGAACTCGCTCAACGATTATTTTTTTTTTTTATGAAACCATTGAAAATAGGTTGAATATAATTTATATACACATGCGAAAAGTAAATAAATCTAGTAATAATATGTTATAAATAACATGCTAATTTTCCTCGTTCATAATATTTATAGTTGTGCGCCTAATCACAAATATAGCAATGGCTACAGAACATTTTGCTGACACAAAATAACCAGGCGCTTTCTATGAACATTTTTGTAAAGTTAAAATAAATAAAACCACTGTCTAATAAGGATATTTTTCAACACGTCCGCATTAAACACTATTTGTACAACAGTTTTGTTGGGGATTCCTCGAGGTAATATAAATAAAATAGCGGACTGTAATTTTAGGGTTTGGTTCGTATATTGGACGTAAGAACGCGCGCCTCTTGTAGTGCTACTCAAGTGATTCTTGGTCCAGGTCGGCGGCTCGCGGCGCCTCGTCCCTCGCTCGCCGCTGTCCCCCCCCCGTAGTCGCAGTGGCGGGCGATGGTCACGTGTTGTCTCCAACATACTCCCCGGGTTGAAGTAGGTAGATAGGTAGACAGCTGATTCAACAAGCAGGTTCTGGAAGGGGACAAATGTTATTAAACGCCCTTCGAATAATGGTTCCTCCCTTGATCCTTATATCGGCGACTCGAGCGACTTGATCCTGAGCTCCTGGGAAAACGGCCACACAGCGACCCAGGGCCCATCGTAACGGAGGTAGCGCTTTATCCTTTATAAGGACTAAGGAACCCAATTTGAGTTCGCTTGACGCAGTAGGCCACTTCGTCTTTTGCTGCAGAGTGATCCGGCTCGAAGGACCATTTGTTGGGGATTCCTCGAGGTAATATAAATAAAATAGCGGACTGTAATTTTAGGGTTTGGTTCGTATATTGGACGTAAGAACGCGCGCCTCTTGTAGTGCTACTCAAGTGATTCTTGGTCCAGGTCGGCGGCTCGCGGCGCCTCGTCCCTCGCTCGCCGCTGTCCCCCCCCCGTAGTCGCAGTGGCGGGCGATGGTCACGTGTTGTCTCCAACAGTTTTCATCAAAAAACAGCAGCGTTTATCTTTCCTGAGTAGGTACATGTTCTGTGTGGCTCTGCTAGAGAGTATGCTCTGCAGCAGAGCCACAATAAATATCTATTTTGTCATTACCTAATGCACGCACAGCGGATAACGGTATACGTACATTATGTTCGTTTAACGTACGTTATTTTAAGATATAATTGATCGGTTTCTAAAATGGTGGCTCTGCGGCAGAGCATGACACAAAAATACGTAATATAATGAAGCTAACTCAAAAAATACCCCAGCAAACTTAATAAATTTATATGGGATCACCGCTCAAGCTTCCTCTACAAAATGAAAAAAGAATTAATTTTCAAATGCGGTCCATAATTAGGGCTGTCATCACGCAAATTACAGACCCCGGACAAAAACTTCAAATACCCCGGACATTTGGGTCAAATGAAGGTTTTTCCCCGGACGCTCTCTGATTCTTTTTTACAATAAAATAAAACCATCGTACTATATATATTTTTTTATTAATAGATAATCAACTTAAGCCTCAAAAATACATATAAAAGCCTTAATTTACTCATCAATTGTACTTACACTATTCTCTATCTGGATTGATTAGATCAGCGGTGGCTTTGTCAAGAAGGGATAATAATGTCCCATTAGATTATATTTAATGGAACGGTAACTGGAGAAGTGGCCGTAATGTGCAACATTATTTTAAGGATATACCTACTTACTGGCAAGAACTATTATAATTCTGTCAGTTTCACTGGTGAACTGACCGCATCTTCATCAGGCTCGAGAACATTACAATAAAATGAAATGCAAGAAACGAACGAGACAAACTGGTGTAGAAGGTTAATGTTTAATTAAAGCACAATTCATTTCGTAGTCAATAATTAAAGTGCCAGCCAGAAAAAAAAATGCTATTCTCTTATGGGAAATAACATCTTGAACATTTTTTATATTACAAAGAAAGTCTACATTAACCCCCTGGCTACTATTAATTTGAGTTTGAAACTAGGTACCAAAAATCAAATATTTTCCAACAATATTTTGGACATTCGTTTATAGACGCAAACATTTATTGCCCATTGTAAAAATGAACATGCATTGAGCGTTAGGTAGGTATAATAAGGAATGATAAGTATTAAAAAATAACGAGAAAAGATTGAGGAAAATGTTTTTATTATACAATAGCAGGTAGCTAGGCCGGTGGAAAATCCATTTTAAGCCCCCAAAAGCTGTTCGTTTCTCGAAGGTAAAACGCCATAGGCGGAAACAGGTGGACAGAGGTGTGGTGATACTCTTCTTTTAAAAAGGCGACAATGCCCTTTATAAAATTATAGGCCCATCTCACTTCTGAGCCATGTCCACAAGCTCTTTTCAAGAGTCATCACGAATCGTTTCGCGCGCAGGTTTGACGACATCCAGCCTCCCGAATAAGCCGGATTCTGTAACGCTGCGGCAGGTTAATACAGAAGATCGAAGAGTATGACCTGCCTCTCTGCTAAGCGTTTGTGGACTACAAGAAAGCCTTCGATTCGATCGAGACTTGGGCTGTACTGTAGTCGCTTCTACGGTGCCAGATTCACTATCAGTAAATCGAGGTACTAAGTCGGTCCGATTCCAGGACCAGACCTCGAAACCTATCCTTGTGCAGCGAGGTGAGGTGAGACTGACAGACGTTGTCCCTCAAAAACTATTCATCGCTGCATTGGAGGACGACTTCAAGCTTCTGGACTGGAAAGGGGTAGCCATCAGCTTTTTAAACTATGTCACTTACACTATTCCGTTGGTTATTAAAGTAAAATATTTAGGCGTTTTTTGCGTGTGATACTCCCTGGCCACGCATACAATGGAAAATTTAAAAAACATGTTAGTAGATGTTGTACCATTTATGTACTATATACAGTACGTGTAATGAAAATAATTGTACCTCAACGAATAATGAAATTTAATGAAGTTTTGGTGGTGCGGCTAGGGAGTATACTCCCTGGCCGTGTACCACAGTTTTTGTAAACTACTAGGCGCACCCGGATATGGTAAACACTAAATAATTGTACCGGAAATTGTTCTTATCCATACGCTTTATAGAGATCCGAAAATTTAATTACTTTAGAAGCCAAGTCAGAGGCCCATGGGCGGCTTTAAAACTCTCGACACCAACCACACGAAAAGAAGAAGAAATCAAGATTAAGCGCATCAGCAGACTTGCTGATCTTTGTACTTACTAGATGTGGCCTTCAAATTAGAGATACCGGGAATTATCTAGGTGAGATGGTTGCATAGAAGTGCTAGAAATATGCAAGACAATACGAATCTACAGGGCGTCTCACGGATATGCCACATGGAGGGAAAGTACCTTGAATATTGTAGATGGAACAAGCAAACAACAAGCAAGCGCAGTAAGCGATAAGGCCGCCAATTGTATATTTTGTAGTGTATTACTTTTTCTTTATGTAATTATAATCTGGTGTACAATAAAGTATATATAAATAAATAATAAATAAAATAAGTAAAAAAAAAAAAATTACTGCATTCATAGATATTTAAATAATTACGTGGTTGAACCGGGAATCGCACCCGTTACATGAGAAAAATAATCACCCTGTAGCTTTATCATACCGATCGAATGGCTTTATCATAAGGATTATTTTTTGCTAAATAACAAAGTGTCACAAATAAAAGGAAGACCATGAATTTTTACATTTTTAATACAAAATTAATCAATTTATTAAATGCTCAAAATGAGTCCCTTCTTGTTGAATACAAAGTCACACTCTTTTGATTATTTCGCTCCCTGTCGATTTCCGTGGCACGCCCGTGCCATATCCGCGGACATGACCGTGGGACGCCCTGTACATGCATAACAAGAATAATTGACCTTCAATAAGAAGATCAGAAGTTGGTAGGTACTTTTTATTAAGTAAACAAGATAAACAACTTGAGATTATGGTCGACAATAAATTAGTTAATAAAGCAGCTGACGTAGCTGAGGCATTTAATTAATTTTTTGCCACCATACCTGTAACTACCACTCGCTCCTTAAATTCATCCCCGTCTAAAACTGAAAACCTTTTGCTTAGTAGGGTTTCTAAAAATAGTCCCTTATTTAGCTTCGAACATGTAACGCCTCGTGATGTAGTTAATGTTTTTAACACACTCAAGTCTAAAAACACTGGTGATTACTGGGGCATCTCCATTAAACTTTTAAGTAATATAATAGACATCGTAGCCCCCTATCTAGCTGTAACTTTGAATAAATGTGTTGATTTAGGAACTGTTCCTGACCTCATGAATAATATTAAAGTCATACCATTAATTTAAATCAGATAATAAAAGTGACGTTGGCAATTTCAGGCTTATTTCTATCTTACCAGCATTTAGCAAAATATTTGAAAAGTTAATACTCAAGCATTTGCTAAGATAAGATAAGATATATTTATTTGCCCAAACATGTGTACACATACAAGAATAAAAACGTGCATGCAGGATGACATAACGAAAAAAATACAAGTTCAGACATGTTTGCCATATTCAAGTCAATATCATTAATTTAAAGTGAATTTAGCAAACAATAACAAATTTAAAAATGTCAACAGCAAATATTAATAAAAAATACAAGTCAAAATAAATGCTTCAGTTAGTCATTAATTAATATTATAAATAATCAATAGCGTACAATTCAGTCATGAAAACAAATTAGAATAATAAAAATAAAAATAAATAAAAATAGATTTAGATAAAATTAAAAATGTTAATACAAAACATAATGTCAGAATTTATCTGTTAAAAAATCTGAGACACTATAATAACATTTTTGACATAGCATAATGTTTAATTGTTGCTTAAATAAATTAACATTATTTTTTTTAGCTCCTTTGGCAATTTATTATAAACGACTGGTGCCATATGAAAAATACTCTAATACTCTATACATTAAGGCAGTATTCGTTTGGCGAACACAGAGACGACTTTCATCTCTTTGAGTACGACTGAAAGCTTCAGATGCTAACACAATGATGCTAAGACATTTTAACACTTTCACTGTCCTAAGACAATTATCAATACAATTATTGCACGTCCAATAGTGCGTTATATACAATGCATGGACGTATGAACTTCAACCGCTGACCAATAGTGTTGTCCATGTACGTCGAAACACGATCGATGTATAGGTAACAAACATGGTCAAATCGTTGATCTCGTGTATATTTTGGCGGACTGTTTCATTGATAAACCTCTACGAAGAAAACGAAAGAGATAATTATGTATAGATAAGTAAATTGCATAGACATGACATTGACAATGTCATTTTGTTTTTGATTGTGTGTTTATTGGTGAAAAGTTATAATATTTTCTATTATTGGTCTTGGCTTCATTTTATCAACCATGACTCGGATTGTATCAGGCGACGATTTAGTGCGTATTTTAGAAGATAGTGATGGTGAAGATGAGGTACTAGAACGATTAGAGAATTTGCAAATATATGGACCTGAAGAAACTATTGAAGCCATTAATGAATTCATAAATGAAAATAATTTAATGAACTGACAATTATTACACCAGTGTATCATTAGCAAGATATCTTAAAGAGCGAAGCACGGATTTTTGTGGCACCATTCGCAGGAACAGACGATATCTGCCAAAAGAGGTTGCGCAAGCTATACTGAAAACGGGTGAAATTGCCGTAATGCAAAATGACTGTATGACTGTTCTAAAGTGGCATGATAAAAGAGACGTTGTCATGCTCTCGACTAGCCATGGTAAGGAGATGGAAATGACAAAAGGTTTCAGACCAATTATGAAACCGCAAATGATCATGGACTATAACAAGGGAAAATTAGGAATAGACCTGTCCGACCAACTTGCTAGTTATAACTCACTAGTACGCAAGTCGTGCATTTGTTATAAAAAGATCGCAATAGATCTTATTTCTATTGCAGTTGTAAATTCAATAATTATATTCAATGAAATAAATACAACAACAATGACAATGTTGCAAGGTCAAGAAATGATTGTGGAAAAGTTGTTGAACATACGAGATTCATCACCAACACAGCTAGTACTGAATATGACACATAAATTAACGAATATACCACGAAAACCCAACGGAAGGATAGTGCAGCGACGATGTACTGGTTGCTATAAAAAAATGACTAGTCAAACGACTGCTTCTAATGCCCGAAAAGGAGCGAAGCAAGTACAAACTGAATGTACAGCTTGTAATAAAGTTTTTTGTCTTTCATGTTACAATGAGGTTCATTATTAAATCGGAATGTCAGAATAAAAAAAATAATGATTTTTGAAAAAAGAATAAAGAAGAAATAAATGAAAATTTTATCTCAATTACGAAAATTGAGCCATTGTATTGTGGATTAAACTGTGTTGCCGGAGCCGACACCCGGAGGCGTCGGTGGGGCGTGACGGCGGCGCGCGGAAACCGACTCCACTTTGTGACTGCTGTAGTTTAAAAATGGATTATAAAAAAATAGTGGAGTCCTTATTTCGTAAAAGAAACGACCCAAAACGCCTTTATAGTTTGTGCTTTGCGAAAGTCATCCAATTACTGAAACCGTACGTCGACGCCAGTTTGGAAAAATATGAAGTGTCATTATTGGACAATGTAAAGCATTTAAGAGTTTTGTGTTTATTTACGAGTAGCTATAATATAGCTTACCAAGTTGATCAAGTATTTTTTTTGATTCAGGTACATGATCTAAAATTAAAGCAAAAACCAAGAATTATATATGGACAAAACTGTTTTTTAAATTTCTACCAAAATACACAATGGTGTACTTAAACGACGAGGGATTAATGTTTTCAGGCAAATGTAAGGATTGTAAAAATACATTTGTTGCCATTGACGATTTAGGTGACATAGTGCCACAATACAAAGTTAATTGTGTGGCACTTAATGCAGTATATTGTATCAACTGTGGAGGTGACTTATTATGTCTCAAGAAAAGTTTATTAGCGTAGACCCCCCAAAGAAATAAAAAAAAAGTTTTATTTAAGTTGAATTTTAGTAAGAAAAACCATTTTTATTTTTGTTTGATTAAAATATAATATAACCGAGCGTAACCAAGTGTTACGTTTTTTTTTTTTTACATATTAGATATGGCAACTTAGGGAGCCAGTTTACGTACTTGGCAGGTTGAAAGAATTATCTGTTTTTTTTTATTTGATTGATTTTTCAAGTTTCTCGGGAACAACACTATTCTTGGTGGTTAATAGTGTATTGTATGTCATGCACGGACGTACGGAGCTAACTCATCATTGCATTACATGTAATGCATGGACAGTGAAACTGTTAATTTAAATAGCCTCCTTCATAATGAACAAAAGCTTTACAAAAGGTCGTTCGACTACAGATGCGGGTGTTGCTTTGCTGAAACACATATTATTTAACGCATGGGAGAACTCGCAAAATGCTATTGGGATTTTCTGAGATCTCTCCAAAGCCTTTGATTGCGTGCACCATGACACGCTTTTGCGTAAACTGCATCATTTCGGTGTGCAAAACGAAGCTCTCAACGTTATGAATTCATATTTACATAACAGGTCCCAATGTGTAGATGTTAATGGTGTGAAATCTTCCGGGCTACCTGTTCAGTTAGGTGTACCTCAAGGCTCAATACTGGGTCCATTCTTGTTCTTAGTGTATATCAATGACTTACCATTCTATTTAAAGGGTATCTGCGAAGTTGTACTGTTTGCAGATGATACCTCTCTTATTTTTAAAGTAGACAGGAATAGACAAGATTTTGACGATGTAATCAGTGCACTCTCAATGGTTACGGATTGGTTTACAACAAATAACCTAGTTCTCAATGCTAATAAAACGAAATGTGTAAAGTTTGCCCCAACAAATGTTAGAAATCTAGGTCCCAACATAGTCTTAGATAAAGAGGTGCTTGATTCTGTAAACTCGGCAGTTTTTCTGGGCATGCCAAACTTCAGTGGGGCCCACATATGCGCATACACGTGTATTACAATGCCTTGTTTTTGAGTAAATAAACATATTATTATTATTATACATATATCGAGCCTAGCGGGAAGGCTCAGTTCGGCCGCCTACGCCGTCAGGAAAGTAAGACAATACACTAACGTCGATACAGCTCGGTTAGTCTATTTTAGTTATTTTCATAGCGTTATGTCCTACGGTCTTCTGCTGTGGGGCAAAGCTGCTGATATTAAAAATATATTTGTTCTTCAAAAACGAGCTGTTCGAGCTATTTACCAGCTAGGTGCCACAGTTTCTCTGAGAGATTTTTTCAAAGATATTGGTATCCTCACAGTGGCATCTAATTCATCTTCGCCAATATCTTATATATCTTATATATTAGGCAAAATATACACTTATACACAAAAAACGTTGATTTTCACAATGTTAACACTAGAAATAAGGACAAACTACGAGCTCCCTTTCACCGGCTTCATAAGGTTCATAACTCATTTGTTGGGCTTGGTATAACCTTTTATAACAAGCTACCCTCTTCTTTGCTAGATTTTCCATTTAATGCGTTTAAAACGAAAGTAAAATCCCAGCTTTGTTCAAAGGCATACTATTCTATCAACGACTACATAAATGATAAGAATAGTTGGTCGCTGTGATTAACTCAAGACAATGTTTATGTTCTTTCTCCAGCTTTCGTACTGACAAGTTATATGAGTTTATATAATTGTTTATTTTATTTGACTTTTTAAGTCAAGTTATTTTAACTTAACTTGAATTTATTGTTGACAAAATCTACTCATCACAATGTTTTTTTTATGAGTTGTATTGCAGTATGTGGTTAGTTAGTGACCTCGACAATTGATCATATTATTTATTGTTATTAGTAATTAACTCTTTGTTTATTTATTTTACATCGATGGTCCTAGTTTATCATTTATAACTTCCAGTTACAACTATATGTAAGCGGGCACGCCCTTTATGCCTGGAGGCTTTTTATTTAAGATTTATATACCTACTCGCCCCTCCGCTAACACAAGGGATATTCCCTAAATTGCTCAAAAAAGCTGTGGTCACACCTATATTCAAGTCTGGAGACAAAAACTGCGTGAATAACTACAGACCCATTTCAGTATTAACAGGCCTTTCAAAAATTTTAGAAAAAATCATTAACAGTAGATTGATAAAATATCTGGAAGATAACAAACTACTTTCAGATAGTCAATTTGGTTTTAGGCCCAAAAGATCAACTAGCCAAGCAGTACACAAATTGATTAATCATGTAACTACCAATCTAGATAATGGTATGCACACAATTGGGATCTTTATAGACCTTGCCAAGGCCTTCGACACTATTTCATGTACAAGCTTGAAACACTTGGGATAAGAGGAGCACAACTTCAACTATTTTCTGATTATCTTAGCAATCGTCAGCAATGTGTAAAAATTGATCAGTATACAAGTTCGGAACTTAAAAATAGTTGTTTTGGTATTCCTCAAGGAAGCATTTTGGGCCCTACGTTATTTTTAGTCTATATAAATGAACTGGGCCGCCTATCACTCCAAAATGGTGTTATAATGTCTTATGCGGATGACACCGCTCTATTGTTCTCAGCTAAATCAAGAGCTGAGGTCTACGAACATGCTCAGAATGGTTTTAACATTGTGTCTAATTGGCTTCATAATAATCAACTAACGTTAAATACAGATAAAACAAAATACATTTTATTTACAATGAGAAATACTAACATACCGCTTACTACTCTAAACATTTACGCACATAATTGTAGCACGTATGCTGACACTACATGTTCCTGCCCCACTTTAGCAAAAGCTGACCATTTAAAATATCTGGGTGTCACTATTGACTCCAATCTAAATTTCCGTAAACATATCGATTTGCTTTGTACTAGAGTGCGCAAATTAATATATGTCTTTAAGAATTAACGGAACATAGCAGACTATAAATTAATTAAACAGGTTTATTTAGCTTTGTGTCAATCCGTTCTTACCTATTGCATAACATCTTGGGGTGGTGCTGCAAAAACGATTTTACTCCCTCTAGAGCGTGCTCAAAGAGCAATTCTTAAGGTTGCTAACTTTCGCCCTTTTAGATTTCCTACGCACCAGCTCTACATAGCATGTAATGTACTAACAGTACGGCAACTATTTATACTAAGTATAGTACTACACCATCACACTGCACTTCCTTTTGACCCAGTACCTTCCGGCAAGAGAAGGAAGGACATGGTTTGCATAAAGTCTCAAACTAGACATGCGTATGCTAATCGATTTTATGTGTTTTTAGGACCTTTTCTGTATAATAGGCTCAACAAGTTACTAAACTTCTATAGTGAAAGATATAATAAATGTAATAAAATGTTATCAGAACATTTAGCGAAACTCAATTACACAGACACAGAAAAACTTCTAGAAATTTTGTCATGATGATAATTTATTCACTCGTAAGTATTTACTTTTGTATATTTACATAGGTTTAGTTTTAGATACGAGTATTAATGTACCATTATGCTTTTTTTCATATTCGTTATTAGATTATCTTATATCAGTGTATCTTTAAATTTTAGTGTTCCAATTTAATTTAAGTGTAAAGTGATGGCCCGAAACACAGGTTTGAATTAACCTAGATCGGGTGCACCTGTTCTAATCATATTTTAGATATAGTTTATTTTTAGGCACTATAATTATTGTTTGTGAAATCTTACTGTGGACTAATTGTATACTTTTAAGAAACGTTTTTTATTCAATAAATATTATTATATTATTTAGATATTAAGTGCTGTTTACGTTTAGTTTTTATTTTATTTCGGCCTGAGTAAAGTTCTCGATGATTTTGTTTGGTATAATGGCGTGTGCTAGTTAAAATATGGCTAATAATTTAAATTATGTTTTGTGTTGCGTAATGTAAATTATTTTGAATACTATTATACTTATAGAATCTTTTTTTTTTTTGTTCTTCTAACTGAACAGACAGCTGTGCTGCGGAGAGTTTGTTGCGCTACTTCTTCTTCCCAGCTAATGCACTAGGAAGTGGTGAAGGGTGGGCGTTTTGGGGGACTGTCTTATGTAATTTTGACGTTCGAAAAGTGCTGATTCTCAGCCTAGTTTGAATAAATGACTTTTGAATTTTAAGTAAGGTCAGCAACCAAAGTCGTTAACACTGCTACTTTTACATGACATTAGAGATGTCATGTAAATTACAAAAAATGTGTGCCGCGGCAGCGGCTGGCGAGCGCTACTTCCAAGTTGGTCGCACTTGCTAGTCTATTTAGTATTTTTGAGACTGAATTTCACAAAACGGATAATTAATATTTTCCTTAAATCAGTTTTCACATATATTACTCGTTATATTTATTTCTGTTCGAACGCCATTACTGTTGTTATGTGTAATTTAGAACTAACCTCTAAAATATTTAATCTATATTAATAATTAAATCTTATTATTATTAATTAATTAAGTAATTCTATACTTGATTTGACCTTCCATAAACGACAAGACGGCGGCATACGATTAGTTCCGATTTCAGCCGCGCGCATCTAGTCCCTACACACTATTTTTGAATAGCGAATGTATTTCAATTTTGAAGTTCATTATCGAATCGGTATGAGCAATAGTGTTTTCTTATGTATAGTACTCAATAAATTAACTATGTATGATGGCAGGACAGATATCAAAAGCCCTTTTTAAATACATAATATATTTTTCCTTCTTTCTTTTTAGGGCCACCAAATGTGGATGTGATACCTACATTCACGTTTCGAAAAAGCCAATGACCAAAATTGGTGCCTATTGTTTTCGGCTGTTATAAGCGTAACTTTATACAGTTAGTACGAACACACAAAATAAATTTAGAAATACTTACTTACCACTTAGAACCAGTGGCGGACTAACAGGGGGGCGGAAGGGGCGGCCTGCCCCGGGCTCAGGTCTTGGGGGGCCCCCAAATGCCTCCGCGTTCCCCTGATTATGGAGTCTCAACTCTAACAAATTATAATTAGTCTTGAAGAAAATTCAATATAGATGGCAGCATAGGTAACCATTATGAAATTAACAATCATTAAAAGCGTTAAACGGCAGATTAAGGCTGAAGTAAGAAAAAATTAGTCAAAATCATAACTTCCTTGTTTACCTAATCGCGGGCTACCTTAGCACATCACCCTTAAAGAAAAATTCGGCCAGATGCGAATCGAGCTCCCACACGAAGGGTTCCGTACCATATCGTACACAAGATTTAACACTTTTACTTTCGTAAAAGAAACAAGAGAAGCAAGCGCTATACCATTATGTAAAGTAATTGTCTAATTTAATTACATCCATCAATAAAACATATAACATAAGACTCTCAAATAACGTAAATAAATATCTGTAGTCAATACAGATATTTATTTACGTTATTTGAGTCATATTTTTTTTAGCTCCGATAAATGAAAATACTGAAAGAAGAATATTTTTCATCTTTAATTATTAAAATTGCCAACATAATGAATTAATGGTATTGTGAATTACAAAGTTGTTTTTTGCAGTTGCCGAAAATCACCCTTATTTAAAGAAATTAAAGCCTACAAACAGTACATGATATACAGAAGTTTCACACACCCTTCGGGTACGGAACCCTAAAAATCACCAAGACGCTTTTGGCTTTATTCTTAGGTATTCATTCACTTGCCCGTTGAAGTTTCACTTCTACTGTGTCCCAGCAAACATTTTTTTTTTTAAAGTTGGGGGGGCCTCATTCAGCTTTGCCGCCCCGGGCCTCTGACGGGCTTAGTCCGCCACTGCTTAGAACATCATTGATAGACATGCATTTTTACAGCAAAATCAACTACGGACTACGCAATAAAAGTCTAGCCAACAGTGACATGCGTAGGTCTGCCACATTGTTGAAATGAACGCAACAGAGTTCCTGATGACATAAGACTCCCAACTGTACAAATGGCTTCCTTGGAATAAATAAAAACTCACGTCGTCTAATACAGTGTTTAATTTCCAATTCAGATATCCAAAACTTATGGATTATCAACAGGATATGGGCTCAGCAATGCTCATGGTCTACTAATTGTGGTAGATTCTCTGTTTTTGGAAAACGCTGGTGGTGCTGCGGTCAAGTAGCAAGCGACGGGTGAATTCATCGACGGCCAAAACTGGTCGAAAGGAAAACGGTGTGAGAATACAGGTGAAGGTACTCACAAGCATAGCGGTCAAGCAATTCGACATGGATTTCGTCGGAAATATCTACGTATATAGTAAATAGCTAGCAGCAATTAGAAAAAAAAACATCACTTTTCGGGTATTATTTCACCACTGTCGGCATAATTAATATGTATACATATGCCAAATTATAGCTTTTTAGTACAAACCGTCTCTGAGCTAAGCCGCGGATAGACAGACAGACGGACATGGCGAAACTATAAGCGTCGGGTCACACCGGAATGGCAGCGACGCGGCGAGCACTTTCAGTGTGAAATAATTGTAAACTTTATCTACATACTTAAAATTAAAATACCTGTATCGCTTGAAACGCTTGATATGATCGCGAGGCCGCCCGCGGTGACGCGAGCGGCCGCGCGCCACGCGCATCTTGTCGGTGGTTCTGCCCGCGGCTACCAGCGGCGACGTGAGGACGCTCGCGTCACCGCGGGCGGCCACACGTATCTAATGTAGAAACTAAACTAGTCAAGAGGAGACTAGGCGCGTGGGATCTGGAGGTCGTGCGAGGCCGCCAGCGGCGACGCCGGGGGTCGCTGGCGGCCGCCGGCAGCCGCTGGCAGCCGCTGCCGGCCGCTGCTAGCCGCTGCCATTCTGGTGTGACTCGGCCTAAAGGATTCCTTGTTTACTACGGAACCCTAAAAACCAAATAAGGGTCGTCCAAATAAATAAAATTGGCCTTAGAGGTATGTCGTTTCTTTACGATAAAATGCCTTGTAATTGACAATTTTTTTTTGGATCGCTTGGCGACACCCTTGTTCCTATTTCAATTTGTCCCTGTACTTATTAGATTTGACAGACTGTAGTTTAGAACAACTTTTGTTTTTTTTTTATAGATCATTTCCTCATGGGAATGTTGATTTGCTTATTTTGCGTTAACAATAGACTACAGCGCGGACGGTCTGCTTGGAACAGAATTTACATTCTAGTTTCGACGAATTCGGCAGCGGGCATGATCGATCAAGAATGTGGAATTTGGGCGGCCATAGTCGAGGAATCGGTTTTAGGGCTTTATTGGCCCCTTGCCCTAGAAATTCTTCTCTCCGCCCACGAAATCGGGGGTCATTGGGTTCCCCTCTCCCTCCTAGGAGGGGATGGGAGTGCTTTAATGCACACCTATTCGCAGGAGGTTTGCCTCCCCTCATGGAATTTGGTTGCTCTGCATTTGGTTATTTATTTTGTTATCTTTAGGGGGGGAGGCAGCTGCCCCCCCCCTGCTGCCCCTTGGCGACGTCCTTGCCTACACTTCAACTTAAGAAGATATAGCCACAGAAGTCTCGATTTTTTGACATGTCGCCACACCAGTACATTGCAACCATGCGAAGCAGGGCCGGGTCGCATTAAAACATTAAGCTATGAATATACTTTGAAAGCCCCCAAATAACCGGCGTAAGGCCTAACAGGTCTTACAGATCGGTTATTAATTTTCATCATATGTGTCGTGATACGCTATCCCTTTTTTTTCAAGTTATAAAAACACAGGTATCTATTCGTTGTTTTAAAAATATTGCTTCACTAAATGTAGATAAAAATTACCATCCATATCTCATCATGTCGTGATCCCATCTTCATGTAGTGTTGCTATTATGCAAAATAATAAAAGCAACCATAGAATCTAAGTAGAAAGACTTATTGTTAATTAAATCTATGTAGATAATGTAATGTTGTGCCCTTACGATTAATCAGTTTCATTTTGACAGTTGAACAACGTTCATTGCGTTATTTACGTTGTTGAGCAGATTTTTTTTTCGAACTTATCAGAACCAGAAAGAGAATGTAAATTGTTATATAATTACAAGAACAACAACCCAAAAAAAATGTTTCATGAAAAATAACTAAAAGGTACCCGTGATTCTAAAACAAGCTGTTCCTAACGGCCGCGTACTGTAAACTCTCGCCAAACTGCCGCCCTGGTGGCCGCTATGTTTCCTGAGCACAGTAGCGAATGTGTGAGTGATGTGTGCGCGGGAGAGCGGCCATCAATTTCGGCTAGAACGAACCGTAAACTAAGCCCGAGATTTTTATAATCACGCATTTTCTTGTTTTGCTCCACCATAGGTACACTATATTCTTACAACCAAAATTTTTCAAGCCAGAGTTTTGGCAGTGCTTTTGGCAGTGTTCCGGGCATCATCGCTCTCATTGAGGTAGTCGCGTATTTCCGTTACACTGATAGCTCCGTTCTGCACGCACTCGAGCACCGCAAGCAGCAGTCGCTTCACGTTGTTCTTGGCCGCGAACTCGATGATATCGCACGCGTTCTCTGCGTTTACGTCACGCACCAGTCTGTCCACGCACAGCCGCTCCAACTCCGGCATGATGTAGTACGAGGACAACAGCAGCAGCTGCTCCAAGCCCGACTCGGGCAACACGTGTAGGTACACATATCGCTTTAAGTGCTCGAGAGTCGCCTTGGACGTGCCGGAGACATTCACGTGTCCCTCGGCGGTCTCGCGCCACGCGCCGCCCAGCATGCGGCGCAGCACGGGGCTGGCAGCCGCCAGCACGGTGCGGTGCATGCGCACGGAGCCGTCCTCGCCGCGCAGCTCAAAGTCGGTCAGCTCTGTGTCCTCGTGCAGACTCGCGAACGAGCTCGTGCTCGGCTGCAGGCGCATCTCTACCGCCACGTCGAACGTGAACTGAAACCTCTTGTCATGGTGTATCAAGTGCCACGTGCCATCGTCGCTGGTGAACGTCTTGCCCACTATGTTCAGCTCAACGCTGTTAAAGTATATCATATAGGTGAGTTCGTCGGCGTCGCGCCGCTTGGTAAACCGCACGAACACCATGTTGTTGTAGACAGTGGCACGGTTGTAGTCACAAAAGCTCGTGGCAATCAATCGCAACTGGAACAGCGCCGCGCCACTAATCACCAACTCGGGGCTCGTATGTGTAGCGAAAGCAGTTTTGTTGGTCATTACGGTCAGGTTCGCTGTAAGTAAGTTGCCTTTTTGTGTTATATCTTTAGTTTCCATTCTGCAAAGAAGAAAAAAATAAATTTTACTTGAGACATCTAGCATCAGGTAGACCTACTTGCGAAAACAACTTTGCGTGCACCATGACACGCTTTTGCGTAAACTGCGTCATTACGGTATGCAAAATGAAGCTCTCAACGTTATTAATTCTTATTTAAATAATAGGTCCCAATGTGTAGATGTTAATGGTGTGAAATCTTCCGAGCTACCTGTTCAGTTAGGTGTACCTCAAGGCTCAATACTGGGTCCATTCTTGTTCTTAGTGTATAGCAACGACTTACCATTCTATTTAAAGGGTATCTGTGAAATTGTACTGTTCGCAGATGGTACCTCTCTTATTTTTATGGTAGACAGGAATAGACAAGATTTTGACGATGTAAACAGTGCACTCTCAATGGTTAAGGATTGTTTACGTCAAATAACATGAGAGTCAAAATGGCGGGTGTACCATAGTGAATTAAATTATACCAATTACCAAACAAATGTACCTAAAACATACTATTTTGTACCTAGCTCTAAAAAATCTGTACCTCCTTCAGAACGAAATTATTTCGAAATTAAGGTACACCCGCCCTATTGACATCAAGATAGCAGGAGTTCTATATTTTTTTATTATTTAACCATTACTCATAAAATGTAAGTACCTACACTAAAAAAATGTACCTAAAAAGTACTTCAAGTAAATAGAAACACACTTGATCAGTGGGATAGTTCCTGAGAAATTACTAAGAAAACACGATAATTATCATGGTATGTTGATGTAGTTATACAGGGTGTGACAAGACCCTTAACGCTAAAAATATTATCATGATAACTATCGTGTTTTCTTATACACAAGACACGGTTGTTTTATTTCTCAGGAACTATCCCACTGATCAAGTATGTGTTTCTATTTAGTTGAGGTACTTTTTAGGTTTTTTTATTTAGTATACTTACATTTTAAGAGTAATGGTTAAATAATAAATAAATATAGAACACACGCCATCTTGATGTCAATATGGCGGGTGTACCTTAATTTCGAAATAATTTCGTTCTGAAGGCGGTACAGATTTTTTAGAGCTAGGTACAAAATAGTATGTTTTAGGTACATTTGTTTGGTAATTGGTATAATTTAATTCGCTATGGTACACCCGCCATTTTGACTCTCATCAAATAACCGGGTTATTCCCGTTCGTCCACACCCCGTCGTCCACACTGCGGACGACTGAGAAAGATGCGTTCTGTCGGTCGATTCTGTAAAAAAACTTAGGTGAAGTGAGCGTGAAGTGAGCTGTCAATAGTGTTAATCACTAGCATTCTGCCGGTCGATTCTGTGGCAGTGACAGCTCACTTCACCTAAGCTTCACGGTGATATTTTTACAGAATCGAACGGCAGTTCTTACACAGTGTAGACGAACAGAACGCAACATTCCCAGTGTCCGCACCTCGTTTCATGTCTAGTTTAAGAGTCAGTGTAAATAAATTTTAAATTAAATAATATTGGTGACCTCCCTGAAGTAAAACAGTCCCGTGCTTTCTTTTTACATACACGAGCACAGTTTGGTCACTTGAACCACCACCCGGTGCACTTAACCCCGACATGATCCCGAATGCAAAAGCTCATCGTCACTTTATTGCCATATACCGTGGGCTTGCAATATGCAGCGAGCTGATTGGCTATTTCAAGGCCATGTATCTATTGTTCATTTCCGGAAGCGTCGTCAAAACTGATAAGCAAAGACTATCTTTTATTGGAGGATCGACAGGGTGCAGTTATAATAGTTGAGTATATCCAGG
This sequence comes from Agrochola lota, assembly GCA_947364205.1. Taxonomy (NCBI): domain Eukaryota; kingdom Metazoa; phylum Arthropoda; class Insecta; order Lepidoptera; family Noctuidae; genus Agrochola; species Agrochola lota. Next base: position 4,578,596 of record OX376230.1, on the reverse strand, counting down.
CGATTGTAACTTTAAAACTTTTTACATATTAATTGCATTTAAACTGATATTGATACAATACCCAATGTGTAAAATTAAAATGTGAAACATTCTTATAATAATAAATTGTTTATTTGGTCTCAAACGATTACATTTTCGGAATTTTAAATGAAACAACCCCAGTAAGTTATTAATAATACTTGTTGGTGTTGTCTCGCTCCTTCCCGGGATGTTAGACAAAATTGAGACTATAGTATAACGAAATTAAAATGAAAACTATCAGAGCTAAGTAGGGAATCGGTATGAGCAATAGTGTTTTCTTATGTATAGTACTCAATAAATTAACTATGTATGATGGCAGGACAGATATCAAAAGCCCTTTTTAAATACATAATATATTTTTCCTTCTTTCTTTTTAGGGCCACCAAATGTGGATGTGATACCTACATTCACGTTTCGAAAAAGCCAATGACCAAAATTGGTGCCTATTGTTTTCGGCTGTTATAAGCGTAACTTTATACAGTTAGTACGAACACACAAAATAAATTTAGAAATACCTACTTACCACTTAGAACCAGTGGCGGACTAACAGGGGGGCGGAAGGGGCGGCCTGCCCCGGGCTCCGGTCTTGGGGGGCCCCCAAATGCCTCCGCGTTCCCCTGATTATGGAGTCTCAACTCTAACAAATTATAATTAGTCTTGAAGAAAATTCAATATAGATGGCAGCATAGGTAACCATTATGAAATTAACAATCATTAAAAGCGTTAAACGGCAGATTAAGGCTGAAGTAAGAAAAAATTAGTCAAATCATAACTTCCTTGTTTAATCGCGGGCTACCTCAGCACATCACCCTTAAAGAAAAAATCGGCCAGATGCGAATCGGGCTCCCACACGAAGGGTTCCGTACCATATCGTACACAAGATTTAACACTTTTACTTTCGTAGAAGAAACAAGAGAAGCAAGCGCTATACCATTATGTAAAGTAATTGTCTAATTTAATTACATCCATCAATAAAACATATGACATAAGACTCTCAAATAACGTTATTTGACAGTCATATTTTTTTTAGCTCCGTTAAATGAAAATACTGAAAGAAGAATATTTTTCATCTTTAATTATTAAAATTGCCAACATAATGAATTAATGATATTGTGAATTACAAAGTTGTTTTTTGCAGTTGCCGAAAATCACCCTTATTTAAAGAAATTAAAGCCTACAAATAGTACATGATATACAGAAGCTTCACACACCCTTCGGGTACGGAACCCTAAAAATCACCAAGACGCTTTTGGCTTTATTCTTAGGTATTCATTCACTTGCCCGTTGAAGTTTCACTTCTACTGTGTCCCCGCAAACATTTTTTTTTTTTAAAGTTGGGGGGGGCCTCATTCAGCTTTGCCGCCCCGGGCCTCTGACGGGCTTAGTCCGCCACTGCTTAGAACATCATTGATAGACATGCATTTTTACAGCAAAATCAACTACGGACTACGCAATAAAAGTCTAGCCAACAGTGACATGCGTAGGTCTGCCACATTGTTGAAATGAACGCAACAAACAGAGTTCCTGATGACATAAGACTCCCAACTGTACAAATGGCTTCCTTGGAATAAATAAAAACTCACATCGTCTAATACAGTGTTTAATTTCCAATTCAGATATCCAAAACTTATGGATTATCAACAGGATATGGGCTCAGCAATGCTCATGGTCTACTAATTGTGGTAGATTCTCTGTTTTTGGAGAACGCTGGTGGTGCTGCGGTCAAGTAGCAAGCGACGGGTGAATTCATCCACGGCCAAAACTGGTCGAAAGGAAAACGGTGTGAGAATACAGGTGAAGGTACTCACAAACATAGCGGTCAAGCAATTCGACATGGATTTCGTCGGAAATATCTACGTATATAGTAAATAGCTAGCAGCAATTAGAAAAAAAAACATCACTTTTCGGGTATTATTTCACCACTGTCGGCATAATTAATATGTATACATATGCCAAATTATAGCTTTTTAGTACAAACCGTCTCTGAGCTAAGCCGCGGATAGACAGACAGACGGACATGGCGAAACTATAAGCGTCGGGTCACACCGGAATGGCAGCGACGCGGCGAGCACTTTCAGTGTGAAATAATTGTAAACTTTATCTACATACTTAAAATTAAAATACCTGTATCGCTTGAAACGCTTGATATGATCGCGAGGCCGCCCGCGGTGACGCGAGCGGCCGCGCGCCACGCGCATCTTGTCGGTGGTTCTGCCCGCGGCTACCAGCGGCGACGCGAGGACGCTCGCGTCACCGCGGGCGGCCACACGTATCTAATGTAGAAACTAAACTAGTCAAGAGGAGACTAGGCGCGTGGGATCTGGAGGTCGTGCGAGGCCGCCAGCGGCGACGCCGGGGGTCGCTGGCGGCCGCCGGCAGCCGCTGGCAGCCGCTGCCGGCCGCTGCTAGCCGCTGCCATTCTGGTGTGACTCGGCCTAAAGGATTCCTTGTTTACTACGGAACCCTAAAAACCAAATAAGGGTCGTCCAAATAAATAAAATTGGCCTTAGAGGTATGTCGTTTCTTTACGATAAAATGCCTTGTAATTGACAATTTTTTTTTGGATCGCTTGGCGACACCCTTGTTCCTATTTCAATTTGTCCCGGTACTTATTAGATTTGACAGACTGTAGTTTAGAACAACTTTTGATTTTTTTTTATAGATAATTTCCTCATGGGAATGTTGATTTGCTTATTTTGCGTTAACAATAGACTACAGCGCGGACGGTCTGCTTGGAACAGAATTTACATTCTAGTTTCGACGAATTCGGCAGCGGGCATGATCGATCAAGAATGTGGAATTTGGACGGCCATAGTCGAGGAATCGGTTTTGGGGCTTTATTGGCCCCTTGCCCTAGAAAGTCTTCTCTCGGCCCACGAAATCGGGGGTCATTGGGTTCCCCTCTCCCTCCTAGGAGGGGATGGGAGTGCTTTAATGCACACCTATTCGCAGGAGGTTTGCCTCCCCTCATGGAATTTGGTTGCTCTGCATTTGGTTATTTATTTTTTTAATCTTTAGGGGGGGGGGCAGCTGCCCCCCCCTGCTGCCCCTTGGCGACGTCCTTGCCTACACTTCAACTTAAGAAGATATAGCCACAGAAGTCTCGATTTTTTGACATGTCGCCACACCAGTACATTGCAACCATGCGAAGCAGGGCCGAGTCGCATTAAAACATTAAGCTATGAATATACTATGAAAGCCCCCAAATAACCGGCGTAAGGCCTAACAGGTCTTACAGATCGGTTATTAATTTTCATCATATGTGTCGTGATACGCTAGCCCTTTTTTTTCAAGTTATCTATTCGTTGTTTTAAAAATATTGCTTCACTAAATGTAGATAAAAATTACCATCCATATCTCATCATGTCGTGATCCCATCTTCATGTAGTGTTGCTATTATGCAAAATAATAAAAGCAACCATAGAATCTAAGTAGAAAGACTTATTGTTAATTAAATCTATGTAGATAATGTAATGTTGTGCACTTACGATTAATCAGTTTCATTTTGACAGTTGAACAACATTCATTGCGTTATTTACGTTGTTGAGCAGATTTTCTTTTCGAACTTATCAGAATCAGAAAGAGAATGTAAATTGTTATATAATTACAAGAACAGCAACCCAAAAAAAAATGTTCCTTGAAAAATAACTAAAAGGTACCCGTGATTCTAAAACAAGCTGTTCCTAACGGCCGCGTACTGTAAACTCTCGCCAAACTGCCGCCCGGTGGCCGCTATGTTTTCTGAGCACAGTAGCGAATGTGTGAGTGATGTGTGCGCGGGAGAGCGGCCATCAATTTCGGCTAGGACGAACCGTAAACTAAGCCCGAGATTTTTATATCCACGCATTTTCTCGTTTTGCTCCACCATAGGTACACTATATTCTTACAAACAAAATTTTTCAAGGCAGAGTATTGGCAGTGCTTTTGGCAGTGTTTCGGGCATCATCGCTCTCATTGAGGTAGTCGCGTATTTCCGTTACACTGATAGCTCCATTCTGCACGCACTCGAGCACCGCAAGCAGCAGCCGCTTCACGTTGTTCTTGGCCGCGAACTCGATGATATCGCACGCGTTCTCTGCGTTTACGTCACGCACCAGTCTGTCCACGCACAGCCGCTCCAACTCCGGCATGATGTAGTACGAGGACAACAGCAGCAGCTGCTCCAAGCCCGACTCGGGCAACACGTGTAGGTACACATATCGCTTTAAGTGCTCGAGAGTCGCCTTGGACGTGCCGGAGACATTCACGTGTCCCTCGGCGGTCTCGCGCCACGCGCCGCCCAGCATGCGGCGCAGCACGGGGCTGGCAGCCGCCAGCACGGTGCGGTGCATGCGCACGGAGCCGTCCTCGCCGCGCAGCTCAAAGTCGGTCAGCTCTGTGTCCTCGTGCAGACTCGCGAACGAGCTCGCGCTCGGCTGCAGGCGCATCTCTACCGCCACGTCGAACGTGAACTGAAACCTCTTGTCATGGTGTATCAAGTGCCACGTGCCATCGTCGCTGGTGAACGTCTTGCCCACTATGTTCAGCTCAACGCTGTTAAAGTATATCATATAGGTGAGTTCGTCGGCGTCGCGCCGCTTGGTAAACCGCACGAACACCATGTTGTTGTAGACAGTGGCACGGTTGTAGTCACAAAAGCTCGTGGCAATCAATCGCAACTGGAACAGCGCCGCGCCACTAATCACCAACTCGGGGCTCGTATGTGTAGCGAAAGCAGTTTTGTTGGTCATTACGGTCAGGTTCGCTGTAAGTAAGTTGCCTTTTTGTGTTATATCTTTAGTTTCCATTCTGCAAAGAAGAAAAAAATAAATTTTACTTGAGACATCTAGCATCAGGTAGACCTACTTGCGAAAACAACTTTGCGTGCACCGTGACACGCTTTTGCGTAAACTGCGTCATTACGGTATGCAAAATGAAGCTCTCAACGTTATTAATTCTTATTTAAATAATAGGTCCCAATGTGTAGATGTTAATGGTGTGAAATCTTCCGAGCTACCTGTTCAGTTAGGTGTACCTCAAGGCTCAATACTGGGTCCATTCTTGTTCTTAGTGTATAGCAACGACTTACCATTCTATTTAAAGGGTATCTGTGAAATTGTACTGTTCACAGATGGTACCTCTCTTATTTTTATGGTAGACAGGAATAGACAAGATTTTGACGATGTAAACAGTGCACTCTCAATGGTTAAGGATTGTTTACGTCAAATAACATGAGAGTCAAAATGGCGGGTGTACCATAGTGAATTAAATTATACCAATTACCAAACAAATGTACCTAAAACATACTATTTTGTACCTAGCTCTAAAAAATCTGTACCTCCTTCAGAACGAAATTATTTCGAAATTAAGGTACACCCGCCCTATTGACATCAAGATAGCAGGAGTTCTATATTTTTTTATTATTTAACCATTACTCATAAAATGTAAGTACCTACACTAAAAAAATGTACCTAAAAAGTACTTCAAGTAAATAGAAACACACTTGATCAGTGGGATAGTTCCTGAGAAATGACTAAGAAAACACGATAATTATCATGATATGTTGATGTAGTTATACAGGGTGTGACAAGACCCTTAACGCTAAAAATATTATCATGATAACTATCGTGTTTTCTTATACACAAGACACGGTTGTTTTATTTCTCAGGAACTATCCCACTGATCAAGTATGTGTTTCTATTTAGTTGAGGTACTTTTTAGGTTTTTTTTTTAGTATACTTACATTTTAAGAGTAATGGTTAAATAATAAATAAATATAGAACACCCGCCATCTTGATGTCAATATGGCGGGTGTACCTTAATTTCGAAATAATTTCGTTCTGAAGGCGGTACAGATTTTTTAGAGCTAGGTACAAAATAGTATGTTTTAGGTACATTTGTTTGGTAATTGGTATAATTTAATTCGCTATGGTACACCCGCCATTTTGACTCTCATCAAATAACCGGGTTATTCCCGTTCGTCCACACCCCGTCGTCCACACTGCGGACGACTGAGAAAGATGCGTTCTGTCGGTCGATTCTGTAAAAAAACTTAGGTGAAGTGAGCGTGAAGTGAGCTGTCAATAGTGTTAATCACTAGCATTCTGCCGGTCGATTCTGTGGCAGTGACAGCTCACTTCACCTAAGCTTCACGGTGATATTTTTACAGAATCGAACGGCAGTTCTTACACAGTGTAGACGAACAGAACGCAACATTCCCAGTGTCCGCACCTCGTTTCATGTCTAGTTTAAGAGTCAGTGTAAATAAATTTTAAATTAAATAATATTGGTGACCTCCCTGAAGTAAAACAGTCCCGTGCTTTCTTTTTACATACACGAGCACAGTTTGGTCACTTGAACCACCACCCGGTGCACTTAACCCCGACATGATCCCGAATGCAAAAGCTCATCGTCACTTTATTGCCATATACCGTGGGCTTGCAATATGCAGCGAGCTGATTGGCTATTTCAAGGCCATGTATCTATTGTTCATTTCCGGAAGCGTCGTCAAAACTGATAAGCAAAGACTATCTTTTATTGGAGGATCGACAGGGTGCAGTTATAATAGTTGAGTATATCCAGGCGATTATAACTTTAAAACTTTTTACATATTAATTGCATTTAAACTGATATTGATACAATACCCAATGTGTAAAATTAAAATGTGAAACATTCTTATAATAATAAATTGTTTATTTGGTCTCAAACGATTACATTTTCGGAATTTTAAATGAAACAACCCCAGTAAGTTATTAATAATACTTGTTGGTGTTGTCTCGCTCCTTCCCGGGATGTTAGACAAAATTGAGACTATAGTATAACGAAATTAAAATGAAAACTATCAGAGCTAAGTAGGGAATCGGTATGAGCAATAGTGTTTTCTTATGTATAGTACTCAATAAATTAACTATGTATGATGGCAGGACAGATATCAAAAGCCCTTTTTAAATACATAATATATTTTTCCTTCTTTCTTTTTAGGGCCACCAAATGTGGATGTGATACCTACATTCACGTTTCGAAAAAGCCAATGACCAAAATTGGTGCCTATTGTTTTCGGCTGTTATAAGCGTAACTTTATACAGTTAGTACGAACACACAAAATAAATTTAGAAATACCTACTTACCACTTAGAACCAGTGGCGGACTAACAGGGGGGCGGAAGGGGCGGCCTGCCCCGGGCTCCGGTCTTGGGGGGCCCCCAAATGCCTCCGCGTTCCCCTGATTATGGAGTCTCAACTCTAACAAATTATAATTAGTCTTGAAGAAAATTCAATATAGATGGCAGCATAGGTAACCATTATGAAATTAACAATCATTAAAAGCGTTAAACGGCAGATTAAGGCTGAAGTAAGAAAAAATTAGTCAAATCATAACTTCCTTGTTTAATCGCGGGCTACCTTAGCACATCACCCTTAAAGAAAAAATCGGCCAGATGCGAATCGGGCTCCCACACGAAGGGTTCCGTACCATATCGTACACAAGATTTAACACTTTTACTTTCGTAGAAGAAACAAGAGAAGCAAGCGCTATACCATTATGTAAAGTAATTGTCTAATTTAATTACATCCATCAATAAAACATATGACATAAGACTCTCAAATAACGTTATTTGACAGTCATATTTTTTTTAGCTCCGTTAAATGAAAATACTGAAAGAAGAATATTTTTCATCTTTAATTATTAAAATTGCCAACATAATGAATTAATGATATTGTGAATTACAAAGTTGTTTTTTGCAGTTGCCGAAAATCACCCTTATTTAAAGAAATTAAAGCCTACAAATAGTACATGATATACAGAAGCTTCACACACCCTTCGGGTACGGAACCCTAAAAATCACCAAGACGCTTTTGGCTTTATTCTTAGGTATTCATTCACTTGCCCGTTGAAGTTTCACTTCTACTGTGTCCCCGCAAACATTTTTTTTTTTTAAAGTTGGGGGGGGCCTCATTCAGCTTTGCCGCCCCGGGCCTCTGACGGGCTTAGTCCGCCACTGCTTAGAACATCATTGATAGACATGCATTTTTACAGCAAAATCAACTACGGACTACGCAATAAAAGTCTAGCCAACAGTGACATGCGTAGGTCTGCCACATTGTTGAAATGAACGCAACAAACAGAGTTCCTGATGACATAAGACTCCCAACTGTACAAATGGCTTCCTTGGAATAAATAAAAACTCACATCGTCTAATACAGTGTTTAATTTCCAATTCAGATATCCAAAACTTATGGATTATCAACAGGATATGGGCTCAGCAATGCTCATGGTCTACTAATTGTGGTAGATTCTCTGTTTTTGGAGAACGCTGGTGGTGCTGCGGTCAAGTAGCAAGCGACGGGTGAATTCATCCACGGCCAAAACTGGTCGAAAGGAAAACGGTGTGAGAATACAGGTGAAGGTACTCACAAACATAGCGGTCAAGCAATTCGACATGGATTTCGTCGGAAATATCTACGTATATAGTAAATAGCTAGCAGCAATTAGAAAAAAAAACATCACTTTTCGGGTATTATTTCACCACTGTCGGCATAATTAATATGTATACATATGCCAAATTATAGCTTTTTAGTACAAACCGTCTCTGAGCTAAGCCGCGGATAGACAGACAGACGGACATGGCGAAACTATAAGCGTCGGGTCACACCGGAATGGCAGCGACGCGGCGAGCACTTTCAGTGTGAAATAATTGTAAACTTTATCTACATACTTAAAATTAAAATACCTGTATCGCTTGAAACGCTTGATATGATCGCGAGGCCGCCCGCGGTGACGCGAGCGGCCGCGCGCCACGCGCATCTTGTCGGTGGTTCTGCCCGCGGCTACCAGCGGCGACGCGAGGACGCTCGCGTCACCGCGGGCGGCCACACGTATCTAATGTAGAAACTAAACTAGTCAAGAGGAGACTAGGCGCGTGGGATCTGGAGGTCGTGCGAGGCCGCCAGCGGCGACGCCGGGGGTCGCTGGCGGCCGCCGGCAGCCGCTGGCAGCCGCTGCCGGCCGCTGCTAGCCGCTGCCATTCTGGTGTGACTCGGCCTAAAGGATTCCTTGTTTACTACGGAACCCTAAAAACCAAATAAGGGTCGTCCAAATAAATAAAATTGGCCTTAGAGGTATGTCGTTTCTTTACGATAAAATGCCTTGTAATTGACAATTTTTTTTTGGATCGCTTGGCGACACCCTTGTTCCTATTTCAATTTGTCCCGGTACTTATTAGATTTGACAGACTGTAGTTTAGAACAACTTTTGATTTTTTTTTATAGATAATTTCCTCATGGGAATGTTGATTTGCTTATTTTGCGTTAACAATAGACTACAGCGCGGACGGTCTGCTTGGAACAGAATTTACATTCTAGTTTCGACGAATTCGGCAGCGGGCATGATCGATCAAGAATGTGGAATTTGGACGGCCATAGTCGAGGAATCGGTTTTGGGGCTTTATTGGCCCCTTGCCCTAGAAAGTCTTCTCTCGGCCCACGAAATCGGGGGTCATTGGGTTCCCCTCTCCCTCCTAGGAGGGGATGGGAGTGCTTTAATGCACACCTATTCGCAGGAGGTTTGCCTCCCCTCATGGAATTTGGTTGCTCTGCATTTGGTTATTTATTTTTTTAATCTTTAGGGGGGGGAGGCAGCTGCCCCCCCCTGCTGCCCCTTGGCGACGTCCTTGCCTACACTTCAACTTAAGAAGATATAGCCACAGAAGTCTCGATTTTTTGACATGTCGCCACACCAGTACATTGCAACCATGCGAAGCAGGGCCGGGTCGCATTAAAACATTAAGCTATGAATATACTATGAAAGCCCCCAAATAACCGGCGTAAGGCCTAACAGGTCTTACAGATCGGTTATTAATTTTCATCATATGTGTCGTGATACGCTATCCCTTTTTTTTCAAGTTATCTATTCGTTGTTTTAAAAATATTGCTTCACTAAATGTAGATAAAAATTACCATCCATATCTCATCATGTCGTGATCCCATCTTCATGTAGTGTTGCTATTATGCAAAATAATAAAAGCAACCATAGAATCTAAGTAGAAAGACTTATTGTTAATTAAATCTATGTAGATAATGTAATGTTGTGCACTTACGATTAATCAGTTTCATTTTGACAGTTGAACAACATTCATTGCGTTATTTACGTTGTTGAGCAGATTTTCTTTTCGAACTTATCAGAATCAGAAAGAGAATGTAAATTGTTATATAATTACAAGAACAGCAACCCAAAAAAAATGTTCCTTGAAAAATAACTAAAAGGTACCCGTGATTCTAAAACAAGCTGTTCCTAACGGCCGCGTACTGTAAACTCTCGCCAAACTGCCGCCCGGTGGCCGCTATGTTTTCTGAGCACAGTAGCGAATGTGTGAGTGATGTGTGCGCGGGAGAGCGGCCATCAATTTCGGCTAGAACGAACCGTAAACTAAGCCCGAGATTTTTATATCCACGCATTTTCTCGTTTTGCTCCACCATAGGTACACTATATTCTTACAAACAAAATTTTTCAAGGCAGAGTATTGGCAGTGCTTTTGGCAGTGTTTCGGGCATCATCGCTCTCATTGAGGTAGTCGCGTATTTCCGTTACACTGATAGCTCCATTCTGCACGCACTCGAGCACCGCAAGCAGCAGCCGCTTCACGTTGTTCTTGGCCGCGAACTCGATGATATCGCACGCGTTCTCTGCGTTTACGTCACGCACCAGTCTGTCCACGCACAGCCGCTCCAACTCCGGCATGATGTAGTACGAGGACAACAGCAGCAGCTGCTCCAAGCCCGACTCGGGCAACACGTGTAGGTACACATATCGCTTTAAGTGCTCGAGAGTCGCCTTGGACGTGCCGGAGACATTCACGTGTCCCTCGGCGGTCTCGCGCCACGCGCCGCCCAGCATGCGGCGCAGCACGGGGCTGGCAGCCGCCAGCACGGTGCGGTGCATGCGCACGGAGCCGTCCTCGCCGCGCAGCTCAAAGTCGGTCAGCTCTGTGTCCTCGTGCAGACTCGCGAACGAGCTCGCGCTCGGCTGCAGGCGCATCTCTACCGCCACGTCGAACGTGAACTGCAACCTCTTGTCATGGTGTATCAAGTGCCACGTGCCATCGTCGCTGGTGAACGTCTTGCCCACTATGTTCAGCTCAACGCTGTTAAAGTATATCATATAGGTGAGTTCGTCGGCGTCGCGCCGCTTGGTAAACCGCACGAACACCATGTTGTTGTAGACAGTGGCACGGTTGTAGTCACAAAAGCTCGTGGCAATCAATCGCAACTGGAACAGCGCCGCGCCACTAATCACCAACTCGGGGCTCGTATGTGTAGCGAAAGCAGTTTTGTTGGTCATTACGGTCAGGTTCGCTGTAAGTAAGTTGCCTTTTTGTGTTATATCTTTAGTTTCCATTCTGCAAAGAAGAAAAAAATAAATTTTACTTGAGACATCTAGCATCAGGTAGACCTACTTGCGAAAACAACTTTGCGTGCACCGTGACACGCTTTTGCGTAAACTGCGTCATTACGGTATGCAAAATGAAGCTCTCAACGTTATTAATTCTTATTTAAATAATAGGTCCCAATGTGTAGATGTTAATGGTGTGAAATCTTCCGAGCTACCTGTTCAGTTAGGTGTACCTCAAGGCTCAATACTGGGTCCATTCTTGTTCTTAGTGTATAGCAACGACTTACCATTCTATTTAAAGGGTATCTGTGAAATTGTACTGTTCACAGATGGTACCTCTCTTATTTTTATGGTAGACAGGAATAGACAAGATTTTGACGATGTAAACAGTGCACTCTCAATGGTTAAGGATTGTTTACGTCAAATAACATGAGAGTCAAAATGGCGGGTGTACCATAGTGAATTAAATTATACCAATTACCAAACAAATGTACCTAAAACATACTATTTTGTACCTAGCTCTAAAAAATCTGTACCTCCTTCAGAACGAAATTATTTCGAAATTAAGGTACACCCGCCCTATTGACATCAAGATAGCAGGAGTTCTATATTTTTTTATTATTTAACCATTACTCATAAAATGTAAGTACCTACACTAAAAAAATGTACCTAAAAAGTACTTCAAGTAAATAGAAACACACTTGATCAGTGGGATAGTTCCTGAGAAATGACTAAGAAAACACGATAATTATCATGATATGTTGATGTAGTTATACAGGGTGTGACAAGACCCTTAACGCTAAAAATATTATCATGATAACTATCGTGTTTTCTTATACACAAGACACGGTTGTTTTATTTCTCAGGAACTATCCCACTGATCAAGTATGTGTTTCTATTTAGTTGAGGTACTTTTTAGTTTTTTTTTTTAGTATACTTACATTTTAAGAGTAATGGTTAAATAATAAATAAATATAGAACACCCGCCATCTTGATGTCAATATGGCGGGTGTACCTTAATTTCGAAATAATTTCGTTCTGAAGGCGGTACAGATTTTTTAGAGCTAGGTGCAAAATAGTATGTTTTAGGTACATTTGTTTGGTAATTGGTATAATTTAATTCGCTATGGTACACCCGCCATTTTGACTCTCATCAAATAACCGGGTTATTCCCGTTCGTCCACACCCCGTCGTCCACACTGCGGACGACTGAGAAAGATGCGTTCTGTCGGTCGATTCTGTAAAAAAACTTAGGTGAAGTGAGCGTGAAGTGAGCTGTCAATAGTGTTAATCACTAGCATTCTGCCGGTCGATTCTGTGGCAGTGACAGCTCACTTCACCTAAGCTTCACGGTGATATTTTTACAGAATCGAACGGCAGTTCTTACACAGTGTAGACGAACAGAACGCAACATTCCCAGTGTCCGCACCTCGTTTCATGTCTAGTTTAAGAGTCAGTGTAAATAAATTTTAAATTAAATAATATTGGTGACCTCCCTGAAGTAAAACAGTCCCGTGCTTTCTTTTTACATACACGAGCACAGTTTGGTCACTTGAACCACCACCCGGTGCACTTAACCCCGACATGATCCCGAATGCAAAAGCTCATCGTCACTTTATTGCCATATACCGTGGGCTTGCAATATGCAGCGAGCTGATTGGCTATTTCAAGGCCATGTATCTATTGTTCATTTCCGGAAGCGTCGTCAAAACTGATAAGCAAAGACTATCTTTTATTGGAGGATCGACAGGGTGCAGTTATAATAGTTGAGTATATCCAGGCGATTATAACTTTAAAACTTTTTACATATTAATTGCATTTAAACTGATATTGATACAATACCCAATGTGTAAAATTAAAATGTGAAACATTCTTATAATAATAAATTGTTTATTTGGTCTCAAACGATTACATTTTCGGAATTTTAAATGAAACAACCCCAGTAAGTTATTAATAATACTTGTTGGTGTTGTCTCGCTCCTTCCCGGGATGTTAGACAAAATTGAGACTATAGTATAACGAAATTAAAATGAAAACTATCAGAGCTAAGTAGGCTGTACAGGTTAACGAGTAATAATCAACTAACTTAATTTTACGGTTTGAAAAACATGATCTCCTCATACATTCCGTATGGGAGAACATGTTTTTCAACTACAATGTTAAGTTTGTTCTTGGGATAAATTCATCCCAACTACGGAACCCTTCATTGTGCGTGGTCCGACACGCACTTGGCCGGTTTTTTTTAAATAATGTGACTCGAAAAATTAAAAAGTAAGTTGGTAGATAGGTATTATTATCGATACAAGTACCAGCTATCTAATTACGCAACACATTTTCGATTTGCAATTGAGTCAAATTGGTTTCGATTGACTAGAATTGCTTTCAAAAGTTGTAAATTGAAAGCAATTCTAGTCAAACGAAACCAATTTGACTCAATTGCAAATCGAAAATGTGTTGCGTAATTAGATAGCAGGGTTCGAAAAAACAGTAAGTATTTTATAATTTTATAAAACAAACAGTTCAAAATATTTTAAACAAAAGTTTTTTTTTTCTTTTGAGCGATTTATCAAATTTATTATCAACACAAATCGACCAGGCCAAATATAATTCATTTCTAGACTATTTAAAAATAATCGATCAGAATAAATTAACATACTGGTTAAAGTTAGTTATGCTAACTTCTTATATACTACGAGTATCTAATCTGTGAACCTACTTACTTTTTTTTCTAATCAGTCTAAATAAGTAACACAGATACTGGACCAATTACATACACCCTGTACGTTCCGAATTCTAATTGTATATTTAAATAAGGGAAGTCCCCAAAAATTTTATTTTTATTTTTTAAACCTTGCCCCACACTAAGAATTTCTTCCATTATCGTGGGTGCGTTTACAAACATAGAAACTCACATACACTAACACCCAGACCCGGAACAACTACTTGCAGATCATACAAATATTTGTTCCGTGCGGGGATCGAACCCGCGACACGTTGCGCAGCAGTCGATCGCTCAGCCACTGCGCCAACAGTGTCGTCCAAAAACGGGGGAAAAATTGCGGGGAATTACCTCTTCTCGACTAGCGACAGAACGGGACTTTACCGGCGACGAAGTACACATACATACATACACACATCCCCAATATAGTTGCGTAGAATTACTTTATATGACAAATAGATCTAATCTATTAACTATCCTTTTCAATTTCTTTTCGAGCTATTTCAAGTTGTAAACATTTACAAGTGCATTCGACTAACTCCGAAAATCGGGTTATTCCAATAATTAAAATTTTCTACAAATCCCGGCAATATTATTTGCTCTAGCAACACTCACCTAGCCGCCATCTTAGTAAACTTCCGCGCTTCTATTGGCTTAAGAGGCTATGAGTGCGCGTTGGTGTTTAACGCGACGTTTTTGTGAACTACTGATATTTCCCGCGTTTTTTGTATTATCGGATTTACCCGAAGATCTATAATTCAGAAATGTTGTAAATTATTTAACTGGTTGTTTTTATTTCGAAAGAATTTCGTTTTAGTGCACTGTTGTGTAGGTTTAGGACACCCAAGTTCAAGGTTTTTGTTTATTTTCGGAATTCGTCGACTAGGGTACTTAATTCTGAATTATGAACCATTCGGTTTTGCCCGATATTGATTTTCCAAAGAAATAGTCAGTGGATCTGAAGTTTTTTTAATAGATTTGGTATTTTCTTTGAGTTACACATATTCAATGTACACTAACCTATTTCTGTTTTTAAAGTAAATAAAATTTTATTTTTTATTTAAGGTGAAATATCGTTATTGTTTAGCCTTAAACTATGCCATGAATATCGTATAATAATATAGTATTTTATTACTTATATGACTGTATCTCTTGCTTCTGTATCTTATACGTAGAATATTAATGATTGATTCCATTTACCTACCTCATTTTGATTAGACTTCAATAATTATTGCATTTCTATTTTTATTTCAAAAGTCTTTATAACTTGCATACATGGTGTACCTAGTGACTAAAAGTTTGACAACCGTAGATAACTTGTAGGGTAATTCCGAAAACATATGACATAAATATGTTTAGGCAGGCGGTTTTTGTTGTGTTGTTGTTTAGGCTAGTGAGAGGTCAAAATGGAGAAATATTTCTTTTTGAAGGTAAACTAGGACGAAAAAGCAATATGGTCCTTATGCTAAAACTAACAAAAACCAAATTTTAACTATCATTCAGAATTACCCGAGCATGCTTCGGAATTGCACTTGTATAAAGTAAAAATAATCAGATTTTTAAACACTTGTATCTAAATACTGAGGATATTTATAAAAGTATTCGAAACAGAGGTTTATAAGCTGTATATCCAAGTCATTAAAGTGACCGAAATTATTTTCAACAGCTGCACCAATTCTGAGTAGCGAATTAAAATATGAACATATCCTCAATTCTTCAAAAAATCTTTCGTAATTACCCGAATGCACCTTACAACTTTTAATTTATTTTTACTCATTCGTTAAAATTTGATTCAAAAATTTTTTTTTTTTCTTAATGTTTAAAACATTGCTTGAAATTTGTTTTAAACTGTGATTTTAAACACATAATTAAAAAAAAATATTTTATTTAAAATATGTGTTTTAAAACAACTTGTTTATTTTATGCCAACCCTGGTTTAGCATTAGCAGAAGTTGAATTTTCCTAGCCAGTTCTGTAAAAACATTAGATAAATTGAACGATTCTTCATCGAACGAATATACTGCTATTAGAATTATTTTCCAAAATATTCACATTAAAATCACCACAAATTCTAATTGCGGCTTTGTTACTGG
Organism: Agrochola lota; assembly: GCA_947364205.1. Classification (NCBI taxonomy): domain Eukaryota; kingdom Metazoa; phylum Arthropoda; class Insecta; order Lepidoptera; family Noctuidae; genus Agrochola; species Agrochola lota. Next base: position 4,562,399 of record OX376230.1, on the reverse strand, counting down.
ATGCAACTTTCACTAGGACATCCACAATTTTAAAATAGGAAAACAATCAATTTTGTGTTTTCTAAAAACACTTCCATTTCTAATAATTTTACACAAATACCTTGAATATTTTGATGAAATACTTTGTTTCAGTTGAACACACTTTTTCGCACTGCACTTCGAGATTCGATACTTTGTACTGTGGTTATCTGGTGCGTCGCGATTGTTATCGATATTCACCAATATCATCGAGCCGATAATAATTATATCGGTATCAATCGGTGTCGTTATCTGTTAACACTTTCGACTCCACACACTTTTCATAGAGCTCATATGCCATGCCGCCGTACATATTGGAAGTGAACCCTCCGGGACCCTCCCTTTATTTTTGGGTGGGAAATTATCTGGGTGTGTCAGAGTCTTACTGTCTAAAACCCACTCGTGTTCCTTCAGTTGCCTGTACGTTGCCAGGGGCCATGGTATCCCTTTCGGACATTCCCGCGACCCCGGCAGGCATCGGTCTTCGTGGACCCCGTCAGTTGTAGTGACATTTCTTTGACGCGCGCGTGTAACACAAAGCGCCATCGACCCGGGCCTAGTCCTTATCGGAGGGCGAGCTACCCATTGCTCACCGTCTGCAAGCCCACGCCTACGGTGGCCGGAAATCGGCCTGGGATTCCCGACGCCCAGGGCGTCTCCTGCGGCGGTTAGGGGCGTGAGGACGCGAAATTTGCCTCTCCCTCACGCGTTCCGTCTCCTCTTTCGCGAGAATTACTGCTTTGCAGAAGGAGGAGACGGCCTCCCATGCCCTCTCACTCCGTACCATGGCCTGGACCAAGGCCGGACGCGAGAGATCACCGCCACCGATCGCCTCCACGAGGACACGGCGATGCTCCGTCAAAGCCGGGGCAGACCTCTACCTTCCTTTCTTTTTATTTGCTCCACCGTGTCCTCCTGGCCATCACACAATGATGACACCCGGGCGTTTCCTCCCGCCTTATCCGGAACAGGAACCTCCCAATACAACAGTGTCCGGTGAGGATCTGCGTCAAGTGGAAGGTGAGGACGCCGTGGCGCCTCTCTAGCTACTCCTCAAGGAGGGAACTTATCACCGCAATTGTGGCGTGCCCAGCACTGGGTTGCGATAATCGCACTCTCCATTGCGCCATGAGATCCCGCCGGAGCTCTGTCCGCTGTGCCGTGATTTCTCGCATCAGCGGAGTTACGCCCAGGCGTTTTGCCTCCTCGCGCCACTTCCAAATATGCGCGATCCGGGAGGGTCCCTGGCATTATGTTTGAGCCAAAGTTAACCATCGCGGACGGGTTTGTTGCTTTAAGTAGTATCTTCAGGGGTATTTTCATGTACTAGTGGGATGAGAACTGAGGACGTGAAATAGTAAAAAATATAAAAATTAAGAAAAGTAATACACAGGGTGATTGGAAGATGGGTGCAAAGCTTTAAGGCGAAGATAGTACAGACAATTTAGAACCATTTAAGCCATGGTTGTCTTAGACGAAGTCTTACCAAATATTTTTAACCAAATTTTTAAGTTTATTTTCGGAAATTCTCAAAATTTAATGTAAACTGCATAATTATGGCCAAATTTAATGATAAATGAATTAATTTTTTATTTATTTAATTAAAGTAATGTGTAAGCAATCAAGCAAAACATGTTTTAGGCTTCTGTGTCATTAGACATTTTTTTTACAGACATTTAAAGCTCAGAAAAAATAAAAAATTTGTACAATACGTCTTTTAAACCTTATTATTTACCTTAAAAAAACGGAGGGTGCTTTTTTTGTTCAAACCTTTTTGAAGACATGCTTGATAATCGCTCTTTCTTTTGAGGTATCATTTATGCGGATATCTTACAAATTATTGAAATTAGGGCCTACAAACCAATTTGAGGGAGATTTTTTTGACGTGACAACGTCTTATAAATTGGTTTGCCGGGTGACACTTCAAGAAACTGCGTTACGCTCCGCTCACGTTATGCGCTCACAATGAGAGCGAGTGAGAGGCACGCGTCCTTTCCACTCGGGCATGGTTAGCCCGCCTAAGAGCGAGAGAGACAGACATAAAAAGTGAAAGGCACGCGTCCCTTCCACTCGAGCACAGTTAGCCCGCCTAAGAGCGAGAGAGACAGAGCGAGAGAGAGAGAAAGGAACAACCATTGACTTGACATTTTCTAGGCACATTACAGCAGAAACACTTCCTTTCATTTCATATTTCTCCTATCATCGCCCTATCCTCAACAAAATCACTCAGATAGGAACAAGTTAAGTTGTAGTAAACGCTGTTTCATTGTACGCAAATGTATTGCAAGTTATTGTATGTATATTTGTATATAAATACGTATGTATGTGTAAAGGTAAAAATAAAATTTTGTTAATATGAAATTCAGTGCGAGATTCTTTGTATAAATTAATGTTTTAAATATAATTCTTTGTATAAATAAATGTTTTAAATTGTTACTATTATTTCATCCTTCTTCCTACTATACGAATGAATATTCACATTAAAATTATTTTACCACTCAAAGTCGTTGTCACGTAAAACTTTCGCCCGTATACCGACTTTACAGGCAACCAATTTTTTATTTTAGGCAGACTAATTAAAACAACATTTGAATTAAAATTATTTATTTTTCATGTTCAAAATGACGGCCGTGATTCCTAATACAAGCACGGCCCCGTCTTCTAACTTCTGTAGTCGTTATTTTCAACATCATCTCCTGCTTCATTGTCTCAAACGCTGAATTTATTCTTTGTATCAATTCTTCTCTAGTGTTTATTTCTATGTTGTTATACACCAGTTCCTTGGCCTGGCCCCACACGAAAAAGTCCAACGGGGTCAGATCTGGGAAGCGAGCGGGCCAAGGGATGGGTCCATCCCTGCCGATCCAGCTATCAGGAAAGCAATTGTTGAGGTGTTCCCTTACATTTAAAGTCCAATGCGCTGGACAGCCGTCTTGCTGAAAGATGACTGTTCGGTCGCTTTCGAAGATCAGGACACCTGATTCCTCTACCAGCAGTGGTAAATCAATTTGCAGAAATTGCAAATAATTTTCGCCATTCAATGGATCAGGCAAAAAGTGGGGCCCAATCAATGTTCTGCCAATTATTCCAGCCCATACACTCACAGAGAATTTCATCTGAAATGACACCTGCTTCTTAAAATGTGGATTGTTGTCTGCGTCGGCCCATTCATGGATGTTGTGAAAGTTTGTAATACCTTCCCTTGAAAATTTACTTTCATCCGTCCACAAGATTGATTTCAGAAACCACGCATCTTCGATGTCTCTGTTGAGGAGGAAACGGCAGAACTGAATTCTTCTTTGAGGATCTTGCTCTACTAGACCTTGCACACTCCTGCCATGGAACGGATACTTATCATTTTGGTGCATTGTATGCCACACCTTCCATTGAGAAATATTTAAATTTCGAGCTACTGCTCTAGTACTGGTAGTAGGATCCGCTTGAAATGCTGCTAAAATGTCTTCGTCGACGGCAGTTTCGTGTCTGCCCGGGTTGACTCCAGGTTCCACGCGGTGAAACCCATCTTGGGCAAGACGACGAAACGTGTTGTAAAACACTCGGACATTCGGTATCCTGCGATTCGGATAGCGCTCTTGATACATCCGTCGCGCCAAAGATCCATTGCCGTCTGCTCTACCGTACATAAATACGATATCCGCATATTCTTGATTGGAAAAAGTAGCCATAGTCACTTAACAATTAAGAAAACCGGCGTAGGAGCGCACTAAATGTCAACTCAACACAATTAAGTCAAAAATCAACACGTGCAGGAGCGCGAGGCTACGACTGGACACGGTGAAACAAAAAAGTTCAAAACTAACGCAAACAACACGTGCAGGAACACAAAGGGCTACAACTGAACACGATAAATTGTGAATCAACACGACAACGTCCACTCACAAGGGCAGTAGTTTGACTAATAAGTAAAAGATGTAACGGCTTCATCACAGACCGACTGACCCTGACTAAAGAAAAACGACTTTTTTTCGACTTTTTCAGTAACTAAGACCATTTTGCTGTAAAAACCAACTCTTATCGCTCTTTGCTATTCATTGGGCGTTCTACCTGGAAATGCCGTCGCACCGCGCTCGGTGGCCATTGTTTAGAGAATCCCCTCAATGGGTTCCCCTCAATTGGTTCCTGCATGTGCCAAAAATTCTTAGAATTGAACAATGTTATCATTTCGAGCACATAAAGTATTCTTTTAAGCAAAAATTTTGTGTTTTGTTAGACTGCCTAAAATTTAAAATTTCTCCCTCGAATTGGTTTGTAGGTCCTAATTTCAATAATTTGTAAGATATCCGCATAAATGATACCTCAAAAGAAAGAGCGATTATCAAGCATGTCTTCAAAAAGGTTTGAACAAAAAAAGCACCCTCCGTTTTTTTTTTAATAAGGTTTAAAAGACGTATTGTACAAATTTTTTATTTTTTCTGAGCTTTAAATATCTGTAAAAAAAAATGTCTAATGACACAGAAGCCTAAAACATGTTTTGCTTGGTTGCTTACACATTACTTTAATTAAATAAATAAAAAATTAATTCATTTATCATTCAATTTGGCCATAATTATGCAGTTTACATTAAATTTTGAGAATTTCCGAAAAAAAACTAAAAAATTTGGTAAGACTTCGTCTAAGACAACCATGGCTTAAATGGTTCTAAATTGTCTATACTATCTTCACCTTAAAGCTTTGCACCCATCTTCCAATCACCCTGTATCTCGGTCTGATTACGAGACAGGGATGTCCAGTCCAACCTTTAATTTTTTTTGTGAGTATTTCATAACCGTGAAAATGGTTTTCCAGCCCTGAAAAACTGGCCTTTAAAAAAATTAAAATGTTTGGATTTTAAAACCAAAGCATAGTGTCGCAAAAAAAAGTATTTCTGTTACATTTGAGTGAAACGTCGCCCGGGAGTCGAACCCGGCACCATATAGGTCACATAATGAAACGCAGTACTGGATACTGCGTTTAATATTATGTTAAATTAGAGCATTTTTTTAAATAACTTAATCTCGGAATATTTTAGATTATGTTATATTACATAGTGTAATTAGTTTGTAAAGTTATGTCTAATGCGGATAAAAAACTGAGAATCACGTAAAAACTATGCTCCTCATGCCTCTTAAGCTTGTCTATTCATAATGTAACTTGCAAAATTTCATGTAAATTGATACAGTAGTTTATCAGAAATCGACATAACACAAGAATACATACACTTCTGTAATCATAATGTGTTTAAAAATAGAACTCTCAAACAAGAGTATTGTTTGCATTTATATTGCATTTATTGGAGTACCTATGTTTATTCAAGAGCCCGAAACCCTTAACGATAAGGGGGTAGATTGCGTTTCATCAAATCATTCTTATGCCGTAATATCGGCTTCGCTGTTGTAGGATCAATACGAATACGCTACGCCGCTACCTAATAGGTCCGTTTTTTTTAATTAAACAGTTGGGCCCCAACATTAAGGCAAAGGATAGCTGTAATAAAAAACTGAGAGCGACCTTTTTTGTGAGCGCTGTCATAAAACTGTCACGCCGCGCGTTATGGCCGACGCTTGACTTGACGGATGTTTACAATGACCGACGCTTCAGCTTTGAGCATATCTAGACGACAAAACGTTGGCATACGATTACTTCCGATTTCAGCCGGCGCACACTTATTTTGCATGCAGTCTAGGTTGGTTATCATGACCATAGATGTATTATTTCAAACTAGCGTACAAGTCGTCCCATTCAAGTTGAAATTTGACCGCGCCTCCCCCCTCTCTTTCCGCTGCTCCGATGACGCCCCGCGGGGACTTCAAACCGCTAAAGAGACCCATAAATCGTCTACTGCGCAAGTCAAACAACGTGATGACCGAAGTAGCAACAATTAGCCATATAATCGTCGTTAAGAGCGTTTACGCCATCCGTGCGCTGTTTGACTCAAAATACACATAGTACATATAGTATACAGTAGCCATAGTAGCCGTAGTAGTGGTAGTATACACGATTAATTTTACATCGTTCTGGAGCCGAAACACAGTGACTCCAGACGATTAATAGTTACTATTAGCATTGTTATTGTTTTTTTAAGACATCTAATATAGAAGTTAGAAATTTATCACTTTTATTCTGTCATTCGAGTTAAATCTTAGTAGCGCTTCCACTATTTCATTAATAAACGCAAGATCGTACGCGATCCGCTCGGTGATGACGTAGCGCGGCACAGCTGTGCGTGTGCGAGTCAGTTGACAGCGCGCTCGCGGTGGGTCAACGGACGCTGGACGAATAACCGGCTGCAAGTAGGTATTACATTTCTGGTACGATTTAGGTTGGTGTAAGTTCATTTACCTCCGTTATCTCTCGTTTGTATCGGAAGCACGGCACGGTGTTTACCACTATCACATCTCCTCGTAAACGAGAGAAAATAATTGAAATTTCACTCACCACTCTCGCATCACGAAATCACTAGTACTTACTCGTACCTTTTCAACTAGACACGACGAGTACGCTTGGGAGTTGTATTAAGGCCTTGAATCGAGTGTCGACCAATCGAGCTAATACGTACTTAATAAGCATACCTACCTACCATATTTATGATAAATAGAAAGAATACTGCCTAAGCCAATTTTTATGCGACAATGCTTGCTTGCGGCCGCGGCGCGGCGGCTTCTACAAAGGCAGGCAATGTAAACAGAAAAAATGAATCGTTTTATCTGTCTAATAGAGTTCATTATAAGTTGGTGGTGCCTTTTTCTATGAAAATATTGGACATTACCACTTAACCGCGGAATTCGGTTGTGCATCCTTTTGTAGTCCGGTCGGACACTTCTCAGAATAATTTTAGTAAACTGCGTACCTACTTACCTTGTACCTAGTTTGGTGAAATTTCTATTTGTTACCGTTTACGGTTAAGAAATAAAGTCTGAATTCGCTTTTCGTATTTATATTTGTGTACCTATTTATCTATTGCGTATGTGTTTTTATGCTGTATGATCGATGAATGGATTTTTCAATGGGTACCGTTCGCAAGTGTTGCCGTTCGTCGATACGTTTTACACACATATGCATTGATCGCAGTTACTTCGAGTTCTCATTATTTCACAAAAAAAAAACTATAAATTACATTTTTCGTGTTTTTTTTTTATTTTAATTTATTGAAAATAATAGTCCCAATCGTTTCGAGTTCGATGATCGAGTTTATTAGATATTTTCGGCTTTTGGTTCCAGAACGAGCTAAAATTAACCGTGTATAGTACTTTTCGACCCAGTTAATATCCATCAAACATTATTTTAAAACCAAATTAATTACTAATAATTTTAGGAAATATTGTTGTCTAAATACTATCTAGACAACAATATTAATAGTCGTAGTAGTAGTAACAATAGTAATGTCTAGTTAGGATTTTTTTTAGATTAATAAAGTATTTGTGAATTCTATCAAGATAACTGAACAGAGGTTTAGATAATTTCACTTCGAGCGTCAACTTTGAAGCTACAAATATCTTAAATCACTGATTATCTAACTACAAATATTCTTAGGAAAAAAAATTGTAAAAAAAAAAAACATTTTGAGCCTGTAGCTTTAAATTCCCCAATTAATAATAATGATATACTTTTGATCCAGCCTGTCCCTCTTGCTGTCCTCCCCCCAGCGAAAGCCCTAAGCCGAGGTTCGTACCCCACAGGGGGTGCCCTTAGCGAGCGTTCGCCTAGTTTTAATTAGCATAGTTTTGCCCCTGGCTGGAGGCTTTAAGTGTAGAAGCTTAAGGCAGCCACAGGATTGACCGGTTGAGTAGTCATGAGCTCTGAGGTCAGCTACGAGACACCCTATATAAAATTTAAAAAAAAACATTTCAAATTAGTCAGCCGTGAGGCCTTCCAGAGAGTGGACGTATCGCTCGGCACTCTGCCTGACCGCTGTTGACCTTTGTCGTGCGTACAACGATATTGCACGATTATAGTATGATCGATCGCTCGATCCCGATGCTAAGTTAGGGTGCTAAAGTCGATAATGGTACCGATTCTCTTATACACCGAACTAAACTATCGCTAAAATTCCACTAGAATTTGACAACCGCGACTCCACGTGGTGTGGAGTCGCGATAGTTTAGTTCGGTGTATACTTTTTGAGTTTTTGTGTGTACTTTTTGTATGGAAAATATTAAAAATATTACCTACATGTTGAGGTTTAGGGGTTTTATACCTTTATAAAACCCCTAAACCTCAACATGTAGGTAATATTTCTAAAAATAATGAAAATTTCGAACCCCTTGGTTCGAAATTTTCATTATTTTTGCGATAGGACGCACCATTTTCGAGATATGAGCAAAAGAAAAAATAAATACAGTAGGTACTGTTTTTGCACGTGAAGTCGAGATGTTGTTGTGAATTTTAGTTCATGACATCCCACACCTTTTTAATCGCGATTAAAAATTGTCAGGTTTAGTCAGGTTTGGTTTTTTACAATCAAAATTTTAGGTGAAAAACGTCAAATTCAGTCAACTAAAATCCACACTAACAGCTCGACTTCAGGTGCAAAAACAAGAAAATGGTGTGTCCTATCGCAAAAATAATGAAAATTTCGACCCCCTTTAGGAAACCCTTAAACCCCTAAAACTCAACAAGTAGGTAATAATTTTTAATTTTTTCCATAGACAAAGTGAAAAAATCCATATAAACACGTCGAGGCTGCCCCCCCTGTGCACCTCCGGCTCAAAAAAAATTCACAGGGTAGGGCAAACAAGTACCACGTGGAGTCGCGATTGTCAAATTCGATTTTAGTTGTGTCAAAATTATTTTTAAATTTAGAGATTTTTTTTGTAGAACAGCTTTATGATTCTCATAGCCTAAAGTATGGAATTTTTGTGACAGTTCGGTGTACAAGAGAATCGGCACCAGTGAGGTCAAAAATAAATTCAAGATGGCGGCTGAGAAAATTTTCACATTTTTCGTTATGGGTGTCGTTTTCACCCCGTTTACATTCCGCTCACTTCCACGACGTCTGGAAGAGAATTAGTGAAGCTTTAGAAGAAATTCATCTTTCGATCTGGAGCAGGTACAGACGATATATTTCATCCGATATGGTTTGCATTCGATTTTATGGAGAGGATCCACTGTCTTCTAAGAAGACGAATTTTCTTTTTCGTAATTTGTTATCTTTCTAAATACTGAACATACTTTTGTGTTGCAAAAAGATACAGCGCGGACGCTGTAATTATTTATAGACGTCTGCCATTGCCGAAAGTCGAAAACGATGTGAGTGGTAGGGCAGTATGTGGACACACTTTCTCTCGATCCGGCTATGGCAGTATTTAGAGGCATTCGTTTTCGAGGGGTCTAATGTTAACAGTACCCATAATGTAGCTATAAATACGACGTGTTGAGCTTGTTGTTGCTCGGAGTAACAATAACATCACTAGATGAACGTTAAGAAATAAATATGATTCATCAAATTGTTATGCCTAATGTTAAATTAACACGACAAGAATCGTAAGATAAATAAACTGTTTCATTTTAATATTATAAAATTATTATTTACACGAATTATAGGATTTAAATTCCAATTAATTATTTACTATAAATTATTGTTCTGAATTGAACGGATCAAAGTAGGTCAGTCCGACTATAAACAGAGCGAACGCGCTAACTCTACGCATACATGTACGCGTGCTTCTGTGTGAGTGTTTTTTGCAAAGAATTTACCTAAACTTGACTTCCCGCGCTAGACGTAAACGCTCTTTAAGTCAAAATATATGCCCTTATAAAGGCCATATTGTCGCTTATGGGGCAATTTCAACATGTCGTGATGCATCCATCCTCATTTTGAACCGAATAGACAAAATCATCCATGAGTACACTGCGTTAGCAATTTATTTGCCAAACATGTAAACAAACACGAATTTAAGGAAAAACAACCGTAATGCCTACACATAAGGTTCAGTTTGCGCTACAACTTCATATTTATATGACTTTTTCTACAGTACTTGTCAGTCTAAAAATAACATCAATTGGGAACAAGGTTAAAAATAGACCTTACAGACCAGTGTCCACATAGAGTCTGTCAAGCGAATCGTGTCCACAATCATTTAGCTAATTTCTTACAATGGCAATACTATTATCTGTCAAACAGATTGTCACAACATCAGGTAGGTTGGCTACAACATTTTGATACTTTTAGCTCAATTATCTAATTTTATTTATTTTACTGTGATGTGATCACGATATCGGATTTAGATTCAGAAGTCGTAGTCATGACGTTGAATCTTACTGGGGCACATAATAGTGATAGCCACTTTAAGAGATTGTTGTTTGAATTGAAACTTACTGTTTTTCTGCATTTTAATAACATACCAATTTTTTTAAATAAATGAATTTTACTTTGTAAAAAAGCAAGTTCCAACTCTACGAAGTTGTGATGAATAAATACCTACATTGATATGCACTTTTTTAATTTATCCCAGAGATTTTCTTTTTCTACAAAAATTCAAGTATCAAACCAGTTTTCAGCGTACTATACCAGTGTTGACCCCTGTAAGATTTTTGAATTTACCGCCTTTTTCATGGGACACGACTCGCTTGACAGACTCTATCTCTAGCCTTAGGGTAAGTGTCACCTTCATCAGCTGCCAGTGGTTTAATAGTGCGTAGCGCATGGAATGGACTGGACTTTAGTCCAAACACTACTCTATTAAATTCGCAAACCTGTAAAGGTTGTAAAAAAGGGAAAAACGATACAGAATGCATCACATTCTCGAACGCCAATACTTAAAAACATCATTTAACGAAAATCAGCGGAAAGTGCGACCAAAAACAAACGAAAATTTAATATAATATTAAACAAGATTCAGTTTCGTCGCGGCACTCGTGCGAGCGGGTCGTGTCACAGCATGTCGATTCTGTAAAAATATCACCGTGAAAACTTGCGTGGAGTGAGCTGTCAGTGAAAACTCACTGATGCTAGGGATTGACCAAGCATTACATTTACAATCGTAATCGAGATTTAAATTATATTTTTATGCTAATTCTATTGATCATTTTATATTAAGTATTCTAAAGCTAGTATTTAAATGTCTAAACATTACTATTTACGGGGGGTTTTAATAAAATAGCAAAACAGATATCCAATCAGAAACTCAATTTTGTTTTATTCTATTTTGTTCCTAGACTAGTCCCTTAATATAAATAGCCTGAGGCGCGACGCGTTACGCACGTAGGTACCTCCCAACAATAAATAAAATAGAACGTACCTACATAGGTATCTACACGTTACTGCTACTTAAGTACTAAAGAAAATGCTCATCGACATAGTTTGTTATTATGAACCCATTGTTAACTTATATTATAAACGCAATCGAGTGTTAATAGTGTGTAATTTAACCCCAAACAAACTATGTGGGAACCTACCTAAACGATGTAAGTAGTCATATAGATAAAAAGATGTGTATATTATTTGTACCTACTTACCAAGTATTTTATTGGAGATAACCTACCTACGCGTTGAATAAAATCATATTCATCATTACAAAATTCTTAAGTTCAACAGCTGACACTCTTGCAACGCGCGCACACCGAATCACTTCACCACGTTGAAGCGGTAAGACTCGCGCTTGCGCGCTAGGTAGACACTATCACATTGAGGTTTTTTTTACTTACTACGTACCTACATACTTATTTAACTTGTAACGCGTCACGTCCAATAGGTATCTACAATGTTTTATTCATCATCATCATATATAACCCAAGTAAAACTGACACTTGTAGCGCGCGCACATCACATCACCGAAGTGTTGTCGCCGAAGAAATAACACGCGTTACCATGGTGACCACCCGCGTAATCACTTCACCCGATTCTTAAAGAATCGGATGAAGTGATCACGCCGTGCAGGCGCGCTGTTACGCACTTTGTTTTTTTTTTCCCTCTTTGTCGGCCATGTCCATAAGCCTATACGTATTCAGAGACAATAATGAGTACCTATTTATTTCAATACTTTTACATAATTCAATGTCTAAATCATACCGTTTTGTACATTTAAAAAGTCAGTTTATTGCCTAGATACATTTTGTTTTCAATAATTAAACTAGTTTTTTTTTTAAATGAACTAGTTACATACTACTTATTTGACCTGTAGGTATGTAACGCGTCACGCATGTGCAGTCAGAACATATATAAAATAAAATGCAATAAGTAGGTACCAATAAGTACAGTTGCTACAAAGCGCTTTTTCGTAGTTTGCGCATAGTTAGGTACTTACATTGTTAGTTTTAAAGTAAAGAACCTATTGTCATCTGATGACTTGAATGCAATCAAACTCCTAGCGTGATTAATGCGCTTTACATATATAAACGATTTGCTCATTTCAAGCTGACTGATAAAAAGACGTGCGGATTGCTGGCCTACGCATTGCCAATAATTAAATAATATTCATCAAATCTAATGATTTGATGAATATTGTTTCGACGGCTGTTGAACTGTTGAATATTGTAATCAGTTCAACAGCCGACACTTGCAGCGCGCGTACCGCCGCACTTCAACACGCTGAAGCGGTAAGAATCACGCTTGCGCGTTAGGCAGTCGCTATCACATTGAGGTTAATTATTTAACTTACTAAGTACCTACCTACTTATTTAACGTGCAACGCGTCACGTACTTGCGTACTAAATACCAACGTCCAATAAGTACCTACAATGTTTTATTCATCATCATCATATACAAGGTGCAGTTTTGAACCTGTAAAACATTTGAGGAGGTTGTTATGAGACTCGTAAATAATCATATAATAATACGATACCAAGTCAATAATCAATAATACTTTTTATTTTCGATTTTTCAATTTTATTGTTTTTCAGAATACTCTCTTAATAACCCTCTTCAAAAAAACAGAATCACCCATTGCGATGTATCGCGAGTCATGTCACTGTGTGCGTGAATGCGATGACCAGTGACGTCAGCCTGTACGAGTCTCCGCCCACATTTCTACGAAACGAACGCGGCACGTACGTTGAACTAAAATGAAGGTCGTTGCTATGGTTACGGGGAGCCCCCGCGATGCTCGTCATACCGCATTTCGATTAAGACTCGAAAATCTGTTACTGCGCATCGAAGGTTCAACCAACGTGCCGCGATCTGTACAAGTTGTTGTAGCTAAAAATCACAATGTACCTACATTATTGTTTTAAATTTCGCTAAATAATAACTAATTTTTAAGCATCATTACAATGCGATAATCTTCATCATCTGCCGAGCCTGTTCCCAACTATGTTAGGGTCGGCTTTCAGTTTAACTGTATGCAGCTCACTACATGGAGTGCCAGTGAATCACGTAGGGCGACTGCGTATCAGACCTCAACAAACCAGTTACTTGATAACACGATACCCATTTGTTAGACTAATTGTCAGACTTTCTGGCTTTTGACTACCCGTACCAACGACTATACGGCAGGGCTGTAAGGTCGTTGACCCGTACCGACCCGTGTGGTGCCTAACGACTGTCCGAGAGCTACAAATCAATTCGAACCAAAGGTTTTAATTAAGTGCTTACCGAAACACGGGATTTCAATGATGTCCTAGATAAATTTAAAAAGTACTTACATCATTATGAATTAAAAAAATAACACAAGGGTACTTGCTCAGTTGCGAACCCGCAACCTCATGCATGAGAGGAGAAAGCCTTAACCACTGGGCTATTACGATAAATAATAATAGTAGGAAGTAGATACAACTGCGCCAAAAAAAGTTCACGTTGGCGTCGTTAGTTACCTATCAGCTGATGAATAAAATGATAGGCGGAGATAAATAAACCTTACATAGCGCGTAAGCAGTTCCTGTTGCACAATTGTGAAACTATGATCGCGAACGCGTGCGCGGGATTTAGAAAGGCACCTAATAATAATAATAAGGCATGTAGGTACTCGGCGCAGTCGGCGCGCTCTGTAGGTAAATTCAGCCCCAAGGACGGTTTCCGTTTTTATTTGTAGATTAAATTGGTTGATTTAAGATTTTCCTTCCTACTTTTTAACGGGCTGAGGACCGACAGAAATACATCAAGATAATTTGTGCTAGTTAAGTAGGTAGGTACCCATGTGTTAGGGATTTTAAGTGATTCATTTTGTCTGATAGGTATTTTTGGCGTAGTTAAAAATTTTAAATCAACTTATTTACACTAATCAAGTAGATTTAGCTAACATCCTATTTACAAATTATTGTCTATGTACAAATAAATAAATAAATTTCCTACTTATGTTACCTGGAGATATTGTTCAAAGTTTCCACCGTCACACTCCAGGCACAGTCTAGCACGACGTTGCTGATTTTCCTTCAGCTTAGGTAACACAAACACATTCGTTTTTATTGTGTCGAAAGCACTGATCACTTTTGCACATAGTTGGGTAACACTGGTGATTTCGTCTGTGTACACCAATCTTTTAACGTCTCCCCACAGATAAAAGTCCAGGGGCGTGAGGTCCGGAGAACGCGGAGGCCAAGCCACTGGACCACCGCGACCAATCCAGTGGGTGCCAAACCTGTCACTCAAGTACTCACGTACTTGCCTACCGTAGTGAGGAGGTGCACCGTCCTGCTGGTAGTACATGTTGCGTTCCACTCCCAGGGGAACTTCTTCCAACATTTCCTCGACGACGTATTGCAACATCTCCATATATGTGGCACTAGTGAGGTGACCATCGATGAATTGGGGTCCAAGCAATTGGTCTCCTATTATGCCAGCCCACACATTTAAACTGAACCTCACTTGAAAAGAATGCCTTTTAGTCACGTGCGGGTTGTGTTCGCGGTGAGCCCACCACTGTTCGTTATGAACATTGTAGACGCCAACTCGAGTAAATAAACACGCGTCCGTCCACAGGATGTTGGCGTCTTGGTGTTCCAGCAACCAGCGACAAAATGTAACTCGCGCGGCGTTATCACGTTGGTGGAGATCCTGTACCTTGCGGTAATGAAAAGGATGCTGCATTTCTTTGTGCAGTAGCCGCCACACTGTGGAGTGGTGCACTCCAAACCGTCGACCAGCCTCCCGCGTGCTTGCCCGTGGCTCTCGCCGGAAGAATTCCAGGATATCTTCCTGCAAGGCGACAGGCAGGCCTTCGTTGCCGCGACCTTCAGCATGCTGGGGAACGTCGAACTGCCGATGATCGCGCAGTCTCTGCGTAGCAGCTAGCATTACCCTGTGTGAGGGACGTTGCCGATTGGGGAATAACTCCGCGAACATTTCGATGGCTCGAGATAAATTGTCTCCACTGATGGCATACAAGCGGACCATCTCCACCAACTCTACATTGGAGTATTGGTCCGTCATCTTTACAACTAGGTAGTAGGTACCTATCGCGACCGTTAATCGAAGGCGCACTTGAGGGGCGGAATTTGCAAGCGTATGCACATACCGGCGTCATCAATTACACTAATAAATTGACCCGATTTAAGGCTTGTGCTAGAGATGTGTCCCTCACTCATGAGGTGCCTCGTTTGAGGTACTCGTGATCGCAAATTGAAAGAGTTACTCGAATTTCAACATTGAACCAACTCACTCGTTCATGCGTCCTCACTTAAAAATTGACATTGACATTATTGGCGCGAGTACTCGCGAGTGAGTATTGAGTGAGCTTAGTGAGTGAATGAACCGACTTTCATAATTGTACAGAATGTATAGAATGAGTTCGGCTCGTGAGGTGAATACATCGACGTACGACTCCTCGCCTCAAATGAGGGGTACCTCTTGAGGACCTCGCGAGGTAAAATGAGGTACTCCCTCAACCTCATATAAAAATGATGAGTTACCCATCACTAGCTTGTGCAGACCAGCGCGACTTGTCGCGCGACTCGACACGAACAATACAATTTCTAAGAAAACTTCACAGTATAACAATAACCGGTGTCGCGTCGCGCGACAAGTCGCGCTGGTCTGCACAAGCTTTTATGCGGTTGCGATGGCCGCGGGGGCGTGGCTAGTGGGAGAGAGTGCGGGCGGTAGTTGGTGCTTAGGATTTATGAAAGAAATGTCGGTTGCGTTTGTTTGTGTGTGTGAAAGCGCAGTTTAAAACACGTACTGATTGGCCGCGTTTTAAAAAGGGGAGTTTACACTTACCGATTTCCGTAAATAAGAATAAAATAAATAAAAAATACCTGCCCATTTTATTGTTGATTCGGGTCGAGAATCACTAACATAATTACCTCCTAAAATGTTTTGCAGATCCAAAACTGCACCTTGTATAACCCAAGTAAAACTGACACTTGTAGCGCGCGCACATCACATCACCGAAGTGTTGTCGCCGAGGAAATAACACGCGTTACCATGGTGACCACCCGCGTGATCACTTCACCCGATTCAAAAGAATCGGATGAAGTGATCACGCCGTGCAGGCGCGCCGCCGAGGAAATAACACGCGTTACCATGGTGACCACCCGCGTGATCACTTCACCCGATTCTTAAAGAATCGGATGAAGTGATCACGCCGCGCAGGCGCGCTGTTACGCACTTTGTTTTTTTTTCCCTTCTTTGACGGCCATGTCCATAAACCTATACGTATTCAGAGAGAATAATGAGTACCTATTTATTTCAATACTTTTAGATAATTCAATGTCTAAATCATACCGTTTTGTACATTTAAAAAGTCAAAAAAATCTGCAGCCATATCTAAATAATCTATAAATATGTCATACATATTTATAGATTATTTAGACATGGCTGCAGATTTTTTTATACCATATGTTAAAATTAATATGAACCCAGAACGAAATTTTACACCAAAACCTTATTGGTGTCTCTCTAAGGCTGTAGCAGAGCGCCGTTTAGCACTTGCCAAATTTCGACGTAATCCATCACCAAATAACCTGACAATCCTTCAAAGTAAAATCAGTGATGCTCAAAGATATATACGGTGCTCTAGAAGCAAGTCATGGCAGAACTTATGTTCTAGTTTTGACCAAACTACAACCCATATGAGCTGTGGCGAAATATGAGATGGATTAAGGGATATAACGCACCAAAATCCCATGTTGATAGCACTAAAGCAAGCTTATTACTTTGTAGTTTGGCCGCCGATTTCGTATCAGGCGACTACCCTATACTTACATCGAATAACCCAAAGCTTGAAGTACCTATTACAATCCAAGAGCTAATTAAATGCTTAAAACACAAAGATACAGCCCCTGGTAGTGAAAAGATCACATATTCTATGATAAGATACTTACCTGAGAACGGTAAACAAGTACTACTCAATTTATTTAATACATTCTTCAGTTATTCGTTTGTACCTAAACAATGGCGCGATATAGTGGTGGTGCCGATTCCCAAACCAGGACGTGATCCTTGTTAAGCCTCTTCCCTTCGCCCCATATCTATGATCTCATGTATATGCAAAACTTTCCATAACATTCTACTCCATAGACTAGAGTGGTTTATTGAAAAGAACTGTATGTTAGACAGAATACAACAGGATTTAGAAAATATCGATCAACATTAAATAATCTTACTAGTTTAGTTTCTAGAATCCAAACAGGACTTTCTGAAAAACAAATGACCATATGCTGTTTTATTGATCTGGATAATGCTTATAACAATGTGGATGTACATAGTTTATTACGTATAATGGATGGTTTAGGGGTAGGACAAAAATTATGCACCTATCTGTGGAACTTCTTACAAACAAGAAATTTAAAACTTTACCTTGATAGTGATTCGTTGTGTCGAACAACTTGTCGTGGGTTGGCACAGAGTGATCCATTGTCACCATTGTTGTTTAATATAGCTACTATCGATGTCTGTAGAAAGATTAATAATGTATATATTTCGCAGTTTGCAGATGACTTTGTATTATATTTTATTACCAACAAAATTTTAGACGCGAGACATATATTGCAATCGGCTTTAGATTTATTTGAGACGTTAGTCCAGGATATTGGTTTAAATGTTTCAACTAGTAAAAGTAAAATTTGTATATTCAAAAGGGGGTTTAGGAAAGATACTATTGATATTAAAATAAATAAAAGAGGGATCTTTTATTTATTTTATTTTTCAAGTAGTTGACAACTATAAATATTTAGGATTGTGGATAGACCTATCTCTAAGATGGTCTAATGATGATGATGATGATGATGGTCTGGTGGTGGATATAAATGAGTTAAGAGACAAATCTTCCAAATTTCTGAATGTGTTTAAAATACTAACTGGTCCAGGTTGGGGCATACACCCCAATCATTTACGCCGTTTATACATTGCTATCATACGCAGCAGAATTGATTATGCCAGTTTTTTATTTGATAATAGCTGTCAAACCCATTTAAATAAATTAACTAAAATTCAAAATCAATGTTTGAGGGTCATCGGTGGTTTTATTAAAAGCACAGCCATTCATGTGATGGAATGCGAACTCCATCTGCAGCCGTTACATATTCGTAGATATTACTTAGCTGGTAAATTCTTCATGAAACTCAAATCTTTTGTAAATGGTGACACGTGTAAAATTATTACTAATCTTAATATTTGTTGCCAAGGTATTTATTGGAGACGAAATAAGCCTAATTCATCGCTGGAGTACACGCATATGTCATGCGTGTACTCCAGCGATGAATTAAGCTTATTTTCGCTTAATACGTGGGTAAGCGGTCTGAACTTGTCTTGTACGATTAAACCACTAATTAAAGAGGTTACCGAAGCTAAGAAAGCGTACGATCATTACCAGCTCCGAATTCTATGTAGTAGGAATTTTGGCAGGAGCTATTCTGGATATTACAGGATTTATACGGATGGATCTAAAGTTCGAGATAATGTTGGAGTTGCGTTTTTTGACCCACAAAGTAATACGTCCTTTAAGTTCAACTTAAATTCAAACATTTCTGTCATGTATTCCGAGTTGATAGCTATCTTCGAAGCCATTTCATACATTGAATCGATGGATCTTTAAGATTCCGTAGTCTATTCTGACTGTAAAAGCGCACTCCAACATTTGACGAGGTGTATGAGAAATTTTCGTGGTTATCCGATAGCTTACAAAATACTGGATTCTATTAGTAGATTAAGAGATAAAAATATTGTTTTACAATGGGTGTCTTCTCATATCGGTATTGAAGAAAACGAAGAAGTGGATCATTTAGCCAAAGAAGCGTGCTTAGAGGGTGTTCCGGTGACATATAAACCTTACTGGACAGATATTTTAAGTGTAGTTAGATTGACATTTGGAAAGAATACTTCGACGAGAAGTCACTGACAAAAGGTATATGGTATCGGACGATGCAGCCAACCATTCAAAACTATCCTAGGTTAGATAATGCCGATATGAGTAGACAAGAAATCGTGACAAGTATGAGACTTCGCTCCGGACACATCCCATTGAATTGTTTTGCTGCATTGATGGGCAAAGTGACATCTCCAAACTGCACGCAGTGCAATTTGGTCGGAGACGGTTTTCTTATTATGGTCACGGTGACACACTCCTGTCCGGAACGAAGCGGAAAGATATTTGATTAGAGACCAATTTAATATGAATATTTTTCAAGTGGGAGAATGTAATATTATTTTAGCTTTTCCAGCATCCAAAGCCGCTAGAATATTATATAAATTAGTTAATTTAGGGATTAAGCGTAGATGTTAAGTTTTGCATGTAACAAAGGTTTCCTATGAGGGTGGCATGTTCACTATGTGATCAAACCCTCGACAATAAATAAAGATTAAAAAAAAAAAACAAGATTCCTTGAAGATTTTGATGTGTGATACTCCCCCCAGCCGCGCCACCAAAACTTCATTATATTTCATTATTCGTTGAGGTACGTACAATTATTATTATTACACGTACCGAATCCATCCATACTATATAATCTATACATTAATAAAATCGTAGCGCAGTTAAAACTGTACATTGAATATTTTTGAAAAAAGTAATTGCTACGAGGTCCCGCAGTCTAATTACGCAACACATTTTATTTCGGTTTACAATTCTGAATCGAAAGCAAGTCCAGTTTTAAACGCATACCATATTTCGAATTACGATACACAATTTTTATCAGTCGACCGAAATTGGATAGGGTTGTTCTAAAAAATTGGCTATAATTTATTTGGATGATGTGTTTTGTTACACCATATAGGAATGATTTATTTCCAAATTATTGTGCTATAATTGTTTTTTTTTTATTACAACTGATGCTCTAGTAGTGCTTATAAATGAAAATGTACAATGATTGCCGAAAATATTTAAAACCAATTTTTAAAACACTTTCTACCAAAAACTACCATAATTGAAATACGTAACAAAACGTTTTTCTTTTCACGTTTTTGTTATCTGTGGCTAATGTCAAAATCGTAGAAAAGCAGTGTTGTCAACTTAGTGGGATTTCCACTAAACCTGGGGGTTTGGACACCCCTACAGGCGAAAAAAATTGCTTTCTGTGGCCGGTGGTTTTGTCTAGTGGTTAATTAAATAAAATTTGTAGAAAACAATACAATCAATTACTAAAACTTTGACTCGAGAAAATATTAAAATAATACGATAATGGCATGTTTCATTGTTTGTTAAACCTGTGTCAGTGATTTTTCCATTTATTTCTTTCAAATGCCGAAACCACTGTGGATTCGAACGCTGATTTGGAAAGACTGACACAGCATGACGAATATATTGAAGCCACACAGAGGCTCCGCCCGAGTGGAGATCGAGAAACAACGTCATTTCAAAAAAAAATATCCATCGCTATAAAAGTCAAAATCGGTTGAACGGACTGTAAAAAACGTCTATTTAAATGTCTAATACGCTTGACTCAAAACTACAGTGGGGTCCTCACTTAACATCACTTGCAGGGCGGCTAAGTTCAGCCGCTTACGCTGTTTGGAAAATTCGCCAACTAACTGACGTGGATACCGCGAGACTGGTCTATTTTAGTTACTTTCATAGCATCGTGTCTTACGGTATTTTGCTGTGGGGACGGGCTGCAGATATTAACTATATCTTTATTCTGCAAAAGAGGGCTGTCAGAGCCATATATAACCTCCGCAGACGCGAAGCTCTAAGGGAACTGTTTAAGAAAATTAACATCATGACGGTACCTTGTAAGTATATATATGAAAACATGTATGTTCAGAAAAATCTTTATCTTTTTAGTAAGATAAGTGACAGGCATAATTTTAACACTAGAAATAGGAACAAATTAGATCAACCACGTTTCAGATTGTCTAAAGTGCACACTTTTTTTATGGGGTACTGTGTAAAATGTTATAATAAAATACCACTCGATATTCTTGAACTGAATGAGAAGAAATTTAAAACATGCATTAAACGCACACTATGTAGACAAGCAAATTATAAGTTGGATGATTATATCATAGATAAAAATGCTTGGCTTAATGCTGGTCCTGCTCCACAGCCACTTGGGCTCATTAGTCAAAAATTTTAATGTTTGGAAGAGTTGCTTCCCCTTTTATTTTTTTCTGACATTACAAACTTAATGTTTATTTTTTATTTAACCTAGTTTTAATTGTTGAATACTCTAATGGATAATGATTTTCTTTCTTTTTGGTAGTAACATTCTATTAATCTCTCAAATACATTGCAAATTAGTTTTGTATAATATAGAAGCATTTTTTAAAAAATTTTGTAAATGTGAGTACCATGGAGCCGTTTGTATTTTTTTTATTTTTTTATTAAGATGTATGTTGACTTGAAAGATCATGGTAGCTGAGAGTATGTCATGCTCACTTAAATGTCTCGCTGATGGTGGCGAGTGTGTTGGATCATTCGGTTCCCTATAAAATGGTTGAGCTGAATGGTGCTGATCCACGCGTCATGTTCGTGAACGGGCGCCGTCAGTTGTGACTGGTCATCTCTTATCTGCCATGGCTTATTTTTAATCTTATATGATGAATTGTTTTGATTATTTTTTTGTACATTGTTCTCACATATAGAAGTAACAAGAATAATGTACCCAGGATTTTGTAATTTTCTATATTTAAAAGAGTGTCCTTGGAGTTTCTTGCCCGTTCTTCTCCATAAGATCTACGTTTTGGAATGGGCAACTAGCTTCAACTTTCTGACTAACTGACGCGACTATTTGACAATTCAAAAGTGCCTATAAATGGTTTAATTGAAATAAATGCTATGAGCTTGAGTTTTAAGTTTGAGTCTAATCTTATTTTATAATCCAGTATAGTTTATTTCTGGTGGTTTGAAGAACTGTCGCTAGTGGACTAGACATTGGCGTTTTGGATTTTTACGCAAACGGTTAAATATCCTATTTCAGATATTGAAATCGTTCTCAAATTCTGTTATTAGAAATCGATTTCAGGAGAGGCTCCGGCTCGCAGTTTCGATCGTCTCTAGTAATATTATTCGGTTATATATGCATCGATCAAAACTATTCAAATATAAACAAATACTTGCTTACGTAAAGCTACCCTTGCCGTGGTTTTGTGAAATCGCTTTGTCTAGTTCGGATAATCGATACTTTAACACTAATCGATTTCTGATTGAAATCGGATTTTATAATTCGGTTTGATGTATCTGACGCATGTCTATAGTGGACTCAGGGAAAAAAATTGGCAGCACTGAGTAAAAGTTGAAATAACGTGACGTGTTTAGTCGAATTTAATGCGAAATATTGCGTGTCTAAACTATACCTTTGCTGCTCTAACTTTATCAGTGTGTAGGGAAAAGAACAGGAAAGGCATAACATCCCATGTTAAACATTGGAAATAATCTGCGCTGGAATGATCATTATTTGATGTCTGTGGAGGATACGCTATCAATCATGGCGATGCTTTGTTTACATTTTGGTTTCATTAATTTCGGTAATGTTTTTGTTCAAGCATTGTTTTGCCTTGAATGCTTTATATTTTTCAACATTCAACATTAAATTTACTATTCTCTTACAGAAACATGGGCCCATGCTAAGCAGTTTTGGAACATTTTTCTTGTGGCTCGTCGGAAAAACTTTGGAAAATTCTCTCGTTCAAGACAGTGCGTACTCTGTTTACGTTTTCTACTGGCTGCACTAAGACTTACTTAGGCTGTTTTGCTCAATAGCGAAAAGTACCTAAGTTGATATTATCACTACAAGTAAGTAAGTCAATATAAATAGGATTATCGTGTGTAAGAGAGTACCTTCGTATCTCATTAGATTATTGTAGCTGTAGGTACATTATTTGTGAATCTGCCTATGGACAATCATTCCTTTGTTGCGTAGACACAAGCATCCTACTATCCTACAACTATTTATTGTGGTTAAAATAATTATTAATTATAGTTACTATGTCCGTCAACCTCACATTCGAACTGAAATAAAATTGTTAATTGATATTTATGTACTTATGTAGATGTTGAAATAAACTATTATAACCTCTAACCAAATAACTAACTACAAAACATATTTATAATATTTTCACAGATGGTGCTAGAGCTGAAAATACAAGAATGGAACGCTACCCAAAACCAATATTGTTGAGCAAACATGGATTGGATAACCAATCTTCTGTAATCATTGAAGGTAAGCTTTTTGACACACATGGTTAAGAATCAAGCGTAGCAAGTCACCTAATTATAAGATTATGAATATATTTCCTTGGCCGAACTTACTACATAGACACATCATATATTTTGTGAAACCTAACTAATGTTTACTATTATAATTTAGTATTATTAAATATCTGGAGACTGCAATATCAGCCCTAAATAAAGAAGAAATTATACAACCTGCAGCAGTGACTAGGCTGATGGCTTTTGTCCAGGCATGGGCCTAATGAAGGCCTAGTTGATATGCCTCCTTTACTTTACCACAGAATGTTTCAGTACTTTATTTGAGCAGAAAATAATAAGATTTTGTTTTAAAACTGTAGAGTTCGTGGGGCGTTTCACCTATGAAGACATAAAGGCAGCATGAATGATGTCGCCCATGCTGCGTTGCTCCGTTGCTCTGCTACTTCAGTTTTCAAACTTCTCAAGAATTAAAGTAGAAACTGAAGATTGTTAATGAATCATTTTTTTTTAAACTGTTCAGTCTTGTACAACATCGATATAAATGTGTGTTCATATTTTGTTAATTGATAACAGTGTAAACTTTAATAAAGTGTTTTAATTATGAACTATAGAAGTACAAATAAAAATAACTTGTTATGAAATATTTAAGAATTCAATGCTTTTTATCAACACAGCCAATTGATTATTATAATGATACTATTTAGAGGTACCTATTTACCTAAATTAACTGTCATTCATTAGGTAACAGTAAATAGAGAGAAATAAATTATGGTAAACAAAAACGACTTTTATTATATCTTCAATAGCATTTATTCACATTATTATGAAATATTTGGACATGGGGCAAAAATAAATTGGAAGAAATATACTGTAAGGATTAGTGGAATTTGGGATTGTCTTTCTGTGGCAGTCATCATGGAATAAGTATGTACTGCTTGCTAATTCTTGCTGTAGGCACTCATGAGAGTTTAATTTTTTCCTGAATAATGTAGTTGAGCCTGACACCTGAAATATAAAAATAATAATTTAAGTAAATGCTCAATATATTCCATGAACCATTACATCCATCCACAAAGTCTAATACGCCTGTCCTTAAACAATTCCATGCACAATCTATCTACTTTATAGAACAGCAATATTCTGCTATATACAACAATTAGGTGCCTACAAATGACTTTATTTAAATGTATGGTAAGTTTACGTTTGATGGTGCATTTCGTATTCACCAACGAATAATAAGATTGTGTGTAAAATTGTTGCTGTGCTAAACACACAATCAATGTTCAACTCTAAGAATGAAAATAATATTGATATTAAGTAGGTACCTTAAACAGACAATGATGTGGAAATAGATCTATGTATGGTGTGGTGAGTATGTTCATCGATGTCCTTCCAGAATTCATTGACATAAAATGCTTCAAACTATATTATAATATTTGTTCTTCCTCTATTATATTTGCTTTTCCAATGAAGTTCAAGTTCAACTGGGTTGTTAAGCTTGTGGCTTATGATAAGTTTGATACGGTACGAGGTACCTACGAATTTGTCTTTCCTTTAAAATGCCACCAAAATACCTCGTTTCTGAAATATCATAATATATATCTTTAGTTTAGGATGTAAGCACTTGTAACAGAAGAAAACTTTCACAATTATTATTAAAAATCGACCTCGCTGCTACGATATTTTACAGACCACTAATATTGATCTATCATTGAGGTTTCACACAAAAACACATTCACAATTTATGAAGACGACGTTCACTTACATAATTTTGTAATAATTAAGGAGATTATACGAGTAAATCCCGAAAATATTGCAAAGAAAATTGATTGCGACTAGCAAGCTGCCTTCTGGTTCAATTGACAGGACGAAACCAATTTTCTTTGTATTGAAACAAATTTTCAACTGTCAAAATGGTTACGTAATTCGAAAATAGCCTTTTTAGACGATTATCGTTCACTCTTTAGCGTCTGAAACAGAGTGCAGTTGATATCACAGATTTTATAGTTACGTAATTCGAAAGTTGTAAACTGAAAGCAATTCTAGTCGAAACGAAACAAATTTGACTCAATTGTAAATCGAAAATGTGTTGCGTAATTAGATAGCTGGATTGATTCTAATGCCGAAAATATAGTTTTTAGAAGTTTTGTCTGTTTGTCCGTATGTATGTTCCAGCATCACGCAAATTTGAATGTGTATGTACAGTCAGCCCCAAAAAGATGTATACACGGACACGGAATCATGTTATTGTCTACAACCATCGTTTCATAACAGTTTATCCGCCGTACAGGTACAAAACATAAGTGTACAATTTATTTTACCAAAACAATGTAAACATTTTGTCCCAAAACATCTATACACCCCATGACCATAACTCTACATAATTCTCACGAATATGTATACAATAAACATTCAATTCAAAAGTTCAACCTCGAGAGGTGTTAGAAATAAGTATTCAGTTGAAAATGCATTGTCATAAAAAAATGGCATTTACTCGCGTCAGACTGACATATTATTATCGCCATCAATGCTCAAAATAAAATCATGTAATGTTTATTACACGCAAATATCCGGTGAGTGAATAAGATGGTTTCGGTCGGCACGGGTGCGTTAACAGTACGTGACCAAAGCCTAAGCAACTTCGTAATGAACATTCATGATTTACTTATTTATATTTCAAATCAAAAACAATGACACGTCAGTGACGTCATGATATTAAACGAAGGTAAAGACGTGTTATTCGATATAAGTCGTATGACGTTGTCAGTCTTGTTTACTTGTTCTGGGACTATCATTGTGAACATTGTTTAGGTCATAAGGTATAGATGGGTTTGGTAAAATAAATTGTAGACCTACTATGTTTTGTACCTGTGGATAATATGTTATGGAACAGAGGTTGTTAATAATAAAATGGTTCCTTGTCCGTGTATACATCTTTTTGGGGCTGACATTAACAGCCGCGTTAACAGTCTTTGAGGGTCTGTTATTTTAAATAACGGATAGGTTATATTGTTAGGAACGTTGTTGTTTTTAAATATCTGTTAATTATATCTGTTTCGTACGATAAATACGCCTCACCCCTAGTATCATGTTTGAAGTTTTTAATGTCAAGCAAAAAACGTAAAATTTTGCATTTTTGTTATCATTTATTATTGTTATAAACGTGGTAAAGATGATATGGGGGATACGCTAAGGTAGCCCTCGAAATTCAAATTTTTCTTGTTTTCTGCAATTTACAGATCAGGGTCAGGTTTTATGTTGATCTAAATATGATTAGCGACCGTATAAATGTTTTATATGTAGAATTGTTATCACAAAACTCAGCAATACAACTCTCTAAGTTCATATAATCCTATTGAATGACTATTTCATGAAATCATGCCATTTTTGATTATTCTTGATTAAAGCCATATTTGTTACAGTCACACAAACTTTAAAAAAATAACTCCAGCTAGGAAAAAATAATGAAATTAGTTGCTTAAAACATAGACGTATAAAAGCTTAAAATAACCAAATCTATAAGTTAAAAATATTTAAAAAATACCTGGAAAAAAACTTTATACATAGGTACTTACCGAATTAGCGCTGTGCGACCAGAATTGCACTTTGCAAGAGTCGCTTTTTATTTAAATGTTTTTGCAAAGTGAACCTTCTGTATATATCTGTGCTAAAGGTAGGTCATCATTGAATAGGTCTCTATTTAGGGTCCGATTTACATGTGCGTGTGGTGTGAGGGCCACTTTGTTAAAACTCTTTGAAAATGTGCTTAGGATTTAGTGAACATTCCCAAAGAATTGTGAAAGTCAGATTTTGTGACTCAAATAACAGAATTATAGACTGTAAAGTTGGGCCCTCAGTTCTCACATAGGGAATTGAGGGCCCACCTGAACCTGATAAACTAAGGACAATACAGAAAAAGTCTTGATGCCAAAATCTAAGCTAATGACAAACAAAATTTGTGAAAACAAGTTATTTTCGCAAAACACTGTCCTACTTTGTGTATCTTCGTATAAAATGGCCCCTCAATTCTCAAACACGTAAAAGTTTATTACGCAAATAAAATGAAATCATTAACTTACAGCTACTGTTTGAAATCCTATATGCTACAAAATAAATTGTGAAAATTTGTGAAAGTCACCACTTTTTGTTGTTTGAAAGTTATGACCTTGATCAAATTCGGGCCCTCAGTCCTCCAATTCTTTTGTTTTAATTTTATTACGCTTAGCGTATGAAAGATAAGACAAATACAAAATTGTCTCTTTTTGTGAAGAAAATTGTGCAACAAATTGGTGTCATTTGTTACAATTAAAAATTATGATAAAACAACGAATCTTAATAGATGCGAGTACCGAAATCAACTATTTTTTTTATTGTGTATCAAAAAATTACAAGGCATAAAAATTAGTACAGTTTTGCTTAAATGTAAATTATATTCCTAAGACTTACGTGCCTGAACTAGGTAATCCTGTGTTTCAGGCGAGAGGAGCTCAAATGGACTTATAAAATAAATAAATAAACAACAGGTTGACAATAGATCACCAATTACATGTTGAGGAGCTTAACTCTTAGTTTCTAAATTTGATATAAGTACTTATACTTAACGTAGGTGGAATTGTTCACTTTAGCACAGTTAGTAAATTCTCTGTATCTTCGTAAGACATACTTTGGAGAGCATCCTTGAGAATTCTCTTGCAATTTGTGTAGTTCAGGGAATGTTTGCTTTCGTGTTTAGTCTATTATAGAGAAGAGGACAGAGGTATAGGTAAAATTTGGATACAAAAGCATGTTTTGTTGTATTTTGTGGACAAACTATATCTTTACGTCTTTTATTAGGATATGCAGTGCTGTAGGGCAGAGCTCTGTGTTGTTTTAATACAATACCCATTATAAATAGCTGTCGAACTGTTAATACTTCACAAGATTTGTATAGGAGGTTAGTAGGAAAAAGGAAAGGGCGGAAAGTAGACACTTTGAGAATCGCCCTTTGAGCCCTCTCGATGGTTAGTAACATTGTTTTACCCGCTCCACCCCATGTGGTAATACAGTAGGTTAATATTGATTGACATAGAGCAAAGTAAAGGTGTCTAACTAGTTTTGGGTCAGCAATATAGCGTAACTTCTTAAAAACAAATATCAACTTGCGAATTCTATTATTTAAAGCTTGTATATGTTGTTTGAGCGAAAGTGTTTCATCTATTATAACACCAAAGTATTTTGTTGTATTTGTCATTGTAATATTGGGACAAACACATTGGTTATCTGTAGTTATTGTGCAATAATGAGCATATAATGTCGAGGTAGTGGTTGTTGATGTTTGCTTGCGCATCGAAAACTTAATGTAATTTGTCTTATTTGCATTTAGTGTTACTGAATTGAGTTGAAGCCATTTATTAACAATATTGAACCCCTGTAGCGCAAGTTTGTAGACATTTTTTTCTGAGTCAGCTGAAAATAGACGGGCAGTGTCATCAGCATAAGAAACAATTTCGCCGTGATCTAGATTTAGGTTACAAAGATCGTTTATGTAGATCAAAAATAGTGTAGGCCCTAAAATACTTCCTTGGGGAACTCCGAAGGACGTGTTTTTTCCTTGTGATATTTTACAATTAAGAGAAAGAAAATTTAAAAGTCATATTAAAAGTACACTTTGTAAACAAGCATATTACAAATTAGAGGATTATAATTATCCAAGATAAGAATGCTTGGAAACATGCTGGTCCAGCTCCATGGGATAATCTAGAATCTAGACAAAATCAAACTGGTTGCTAATTTAAGTTGTAGGTATAAATTATTATATTTTATTATATGATATTGATTTTACATTCTGTGATTACTTCCTCACACACTGACTTATTAATTGTAAGTTTTTTTGGAAAATCGTCTAATTTTACAATGTTTGTAAATATATGAGAACCATGTATTTATCACATAAGCAATTAATTTATCTGTTGTTGCTCTCTTTTTAAAATTCTTTTTACCTATTGTGGTATAGTAATTTTTTTATTTTATTTTTAGATGCATCGTCTTTACATATACATAATTATATAAGTAATGTACCTACATACACAAAATATTGTAAAAAAAAATTAAAAGAGTAACGGTGGAGTTTCTTGCCCATTCTTCTCCATACGAAAACTACCTTTTGGAAGGGGCGACTAGAATCAATTCAATTTTTTTGTAATTTTTGACGTTCAAAAGTGCCTTGCAAGGGCCTATTTGAAACAAATGATTTGACTTTGAATTCTACGCATATTCTTTTCTTATTGCCAAAATTGTTTATATTTTCAAGAAGAGACACCTACCCAATAACGAAACATGTGTCTTGAAACATAACTAAAAGGTATCCGTGATTCTGAAACTCGCTATACATATTCAACGGCCGTGTACTGTAAACTGATGAACACTGATGTGTGCGATAGCTCAGGGGTGAATGTGTGTGCATGGTATGACTGTGATGTGTGCGCGAGAGTAGTCAGGGATCTGCCATCAAGCTCAACTAGAACTGAACGTAAACTAAAAGTTCGATATTTTTAGAAACACTCATCACTCGTTTTGCTGCACTATCACACTCTTCTGAGCATTGGCGTTGGCAGTGTTTGGGGCATAATCGCTCTCACCGAGGTGGTCGCGTATTTCTGTAACATTGATGGCACCGTTCTGTATGCAGTCGAGCACCGCGAGCAGCAGTCTCTTCACGTTATATTTGGCAGCGAACTCTATGAGATCGCACGCGTTCTCCACGCTCACGCCGCGCACCAGTTTATCCACGCAGAGCCGCTCCAGCTCCGGCATGATGTAGTACGAGGATAACAGCAGCAGCTGCTCCAAGCCGGACTCGGGCAGCACGTGTAGGTACACATAGTTCTTCAAGTGCTCGAGAGTGGCCTTGGACGTGCCGGTGACATCCACGTGTCCCTCAGCGGTCTCGCGCCACTCGCCGCCCAGCATGCGGCGCAGCACAGGGCTGGCGGCCGCCAGCACGGCGCGGTGCATGCGCACGGAACCGTCCTCGCCGCGGAGCTCGAAGTCCGTCAGCTCCGTGTCCCCGTGCAGGCTCGCAAACGAGCTCGCGCTCGGCTGTAGACGCATCTCCACCGCCACGTCGAACGTGAACTGCTGCCTTCTGTCCTCATGTATCAAGTGCCACGTGCCATCATCGCTGGTGAACATCTTGCCCACTATTTTCAGCTCCACGCTGTTGAAGTACATTATGTAGGTGAGGTCATCGGCGTCGCGCCGCTTGATAAACCGTACGAACACCAAGTGGCTGTACCGGTTGGTGTACTCTTGGCCGAAGTTCGAGGAGATCTGTCGCACCTGGAACAGCGCTGCGCCATTTATCACGAAAGCGGGGCTCTTCTTTGTATCGAGGACACGGGCACTCATCAATACGGTCACCTTCGCTTTCAGTAAGTGGCCTTTTTGTATTACTTCTTTTGTTTCCATTCTGAAAAAAAAAAAAAAACTTGAGACACCTGGCACGGCAGGTAGACCTACTTGCGAATGTGATCCAATCAAAATCCGGTAGGTTTAACTACAAGTAACAGGTAGCACGACCTAATTTAGGAGTCACTTTTTCGTAAATTTCTGTTCTTGTAACACCACCAACTGTATTTTTAGGGATAATAAAAACTAAGTGCTTCTCTTTTTTAGCGTAGTTTAACCACTTTAGTAAGAGTGAGGAGTACTTAAACATATTTTGAAGTAAATATTTGGTGCTTCTCTTTTCAGCAAGGATCATTCTTAAGTAAGTCATAAGTAAGTAATTTATTTCATAACAATATAGGTACCTACATTGTGTTGAAAAATTAAAAAATAACATTATACAATTGCAATTCAAATAAAATTCATTAAACACATTTAGAAAAGTCAATAAAAACAATAACAGTCAATTCAAGTACAGTAGATCATAAATAATAAATGTCAAATTAATACGATCAATCATAAGTTACAATGTCATCTAGGAATTCATTGATACTACAGTATCAATGAATTCTAACTTAAGTTAATAAGTAACTAAATTAGATCTATGAATGTTTTCTTCTCCATCTACCACCGATTCTACATACTGCCGTCTGTTATGCAGATAAGAGCCAAATAACTTCAAAACATTTTCCCGTATACCATAATGTTCTAACTTAGCTAGGAGAATACCATGGTCTACTGTGTCAAAGGCAGAACTGAGGTCTAGGAATATACCAGCTACTGTTTATTTGAATAAACAGAGTAGCTGGTATATTCCTAGATATACTACTATCTATAGATATTTACTATATTGGTAGACGATGTTATTTGTAACTTGAGTTACAAATAACATCGTCTACCAACGCCTCAATAGCATCGGTGGTTCCTAATGATGTTAGGTAACCAAACTGTTGGTCATTTAGGATACTGTACATTATTAAATGTTTAATGAGCCTATCCTTCATCATCTTTTAAAATATTTTTGATAATATAGGCAAGAGGGTAATTGGTCTGTAGTTGCCAGGGTCCGTCTTTGATCCTTTTTGAAAACTGGAAGCACGCGTGCAATTTTAAACTGATCGGGGAAATATCCTCGATGCGTTCATTAAACAGAGATGCCAGTGGAGTCGCTAATAAGTCTATGTTATCTTTGATTATGGTTAAGGGAATTTCATCATAACCCGAAGAGGGCTTGTTGATCATTTTATTTACCATATAAAAAAATTCTATATGTGTGACTGCATTAAAACTCATATTAAATTCTACCCAACTTATACCTTCAGTTAAGAAAGTCATTGCCAATTCTTTGTCACAAGCTTCTAAGTGGACCGTGTTCTCAAACCGTTTGGAAAATATATTAGCCACTTCTAAAGCATTATTTGTTGCTGCGTTATCTATCTTGAGTATAATTGGTTCATCCTTCATGTCTTTGGTAGCGTTGCGCTGTCGATTTATGAGAGTCAAAATGGCGGGTGTACCATAGCGAATTAAATTATACCAATTACCGAAAAAATGTACCTAAAACATACTATTTTGTACGTAGCTCTAAAAAATCTGTACCTCCTTCCGAACGAAATTAATTCGAAATTAAGGTACACTCGCCATATTGACATCAAGGTGGCGGGTGTTCTATAATATTTTATTATTTAACCATTACTCATAAAATGTAATTACACTAAAAAATTGTACCTAAAAAGTACCTCAAGTAAATAGAAACACACACTTGATCAGTGGGATAGTTCCTGAGAAATAAAACAACCGTGTCTTGTGTATAAGAAAACACAATAATTATCATGATATATTGATATAGTTATACAGGGTGTGACAAGACCCTTAACGAAGCCCTCAGCCAAGCATTATGTACATCAAACTAAGTAACTTTACGCAAAAATTATAGCTGGGAAATGCCTTTTTTTGTGGGGGGTGAAAAATCACGTTTTGTGGTAGGACTCAATGTAACGCACTCAAAACATCGTGCTGATGGATGGATTGAATAGTATGGGGGTCATGGAAGTGTTTACAGTAAAAATCTTAGGTTAAAAACATGTATTAAAAATAACACATGTGAAAAGTTGGTACTTTGACTCCCAATATCTCCGTAACTACCAGGTATGGTCTAGAACAAAAAAATTATCGCAATGACGAGCCGGAGAACAAGTACCTTTTGGCTTCGTTAAGGGTCTTGTCACATCCTGTATAACTATATCAATATATCACTATAATAGGGATGATGACTAAAATTTTTTTTTGGTTCGTTTTCAGATTATAAAAAAATATTGGACACGTATTTTTTATTTTTTTACGTAATCTAAATATTACGGCGATACATTGAGGTAAAATGTGCCATGACGTCACGAGTATGTAGATTTTATACGTACTAGTGACGTATCGACCCCCACTCCCCAACTTAAAGTGCGTTTTATCTAAGTAATTTTTTATTAATATGATAAAGCAAAAAATACGTGTCTAATATTTTTTTGTTATCTGACTGACGGATTAATTAGAATTTCATTTTTTTTTACCCAGGCATCATCCCTATTATCGTGTTTTCTTATTCACAAGACACGGTTGTTTTATTTCTCAGGAACTATCCCACTGATCAAGGGTGTATTTCTATTTACTTGAGGTACTTTTTAGATACAATTTTTTATTTTATGAGTAATGGTTTTTTTTTTTTTTTTTCAGCATGGGAAATCATCAAATAACTTCTCCCGCTCTGGGCAGAGCGAGAGGGTGTGTCAGACTTTTACTGACTTAAACCCACCCATGTTCCTTCCGTTGCCTGTGTGCCGGGGCCGAAATAATAAAATATTATAGAACACCCGCCATCTTGATGTCAATATGGCGGGTGTACCTTAATTTCGAAATAAGTTCGCTCTGAAGGAGTTACAGATTTTTTAGAGCTAGGTACTAAATAGTATGTTTTAGGTACATTTGTTAGGTATTTGGTATAATTTCATTCGCTATGGTACACCCGCCATTTTGACTCTCATATCGATTTACTATTTGCCATATCATTCTACTAGAATTTGATGCCATTGTGTATTTGTTTTCTGACATCATTCCTTTTTGCACAGCTCACCACTTTTCTAAACTTTCGAATATAGTTATTCCGATACTCCAGAACTGTATTATCAAATTGTGTCCTATCTAAAGTGTTAAGGAAACGTTTCACTTTGCTAGCTATCCTTACTCCGCTTGGTATCCATTTCGAACATCTATTCCTTTTGATATTAACTTTTTCCTTACCCTTCTAAAGACGGAAGAATGTATTGTGCCTGTGCTCCAGTCAGTCTCAGACAACTTTTGTATATATGTAGTTACTTTTGTTTTCATCATTATATTTTCTTTTGCAAATACGTACATAGCTTGATCGCTTCTTAAACGTAGATTTTTCTAATCGCAAAGTACAGAATATACCAGCGTGTCCATCCGATAAGCCATTGTGATCGATATACGTGTGTTCTATAAGACAGTCTGGTAAGTTGGTTAAAAAGTTATCTATACACGATTCGGATTTATTTCTTCGAAAATTAGGATCATTTATCAGGTACCTAAAATTATAACAAGTTAATAAGGATATAAAATAATTATGTATCAGATCATTTTTCAATATGTCAATGTTAAAATCGCCACAAATTATACACAGTTTATTTAAGAAACGCTGCAACAGTTTTTCAAGCTTTTTATAAATTGGTTCCAATATCCCTAACTCCACACACTTCAGAACAATCAATTTTATATAATTGCTTACACACTTGCAGTTCATCTATGTTACTATCGCCATGAGTTAATATCATCGAACCTCCCCTTTTCTTATTGAGTCTAGCATTGTAAGACCTGGTAAGACCCCATAATATAATTGGTAAAATTAAATTGTTTAGCTAGAGTATCGTTCAGAAAATGTTCAGTTATACATAAGAAGTTGAGTTCCTTAGAAATTTCGCTTACATATATTTCCAGATCATACGTTTTATTGGTAATGCCACATAGATTTTGGTGGAAAGTATTCATTACTGAATATTGATTGATGTCATTATTTTCAAGCCTACTATTAGGTTCTCTCTCACTCGCTATATTAGGAACGAAAAAGCTGTTCCTTTATTAACTCAGTAACAGTTCCTATAAATGGTTCCTCAATGTCTGTAAGGAAAGGGTCCGTAAAATTGTCAAGATAGCACTTCAGATTGTCAAAAATATTCTTCATACCATAGTTGTTGAGAATTCCTCGTCGTTTATAAAACATTGTGTCATCATATGTCAAATTTAAATTAGAATCAAATATTATTGCATAGTTGTAATAACAAATGTCTTGGTAAAGTAAATTACTAAATGTCTCTATTCTGGAATTGAACATAGAACATAATCCATCAAATTTATAGGTTGGTAAACAAAGTAAAATGTTCGTATGTTGTATTGACATTAATATGTTCCTCATACTATTAATTCATTCCAAATAATTGTCAGTTTTCCTAAAGTCCTCTTCACCTATCAAAATCAAACAGTAGTCATTCAATGTATAGTTTGTCAATTTTTGTTCAAGATGATTGATCAACTGAAGAACCCAGCAATTTGTATATATGAAATGACATATGTATTTATTAGTTTTCTTACTGCTAATTATACAAAGTTTGCGCTGTTGTCGTTTCGATAAATTTGGTTTAAGTGCTGTCAACAACTTGTTGGGTTACCTCTTCAGCAGATATTTCATTGATCGTTATATCCGATATCCTGTGTAGTACGGATGTGTCGCTGGTGGCTCCATCTGTAATCGCTTCCGTAGTGTCCGCGTGTTCAAGTCCTAGGTCCACGCAGCTACTGTTGATTTCCTCATTAAAAGATTGCCTCAGCTCTCTTGAAATTCTTTTCCTTCTCTTGCTTTTACTCTTCTGGGTATTTTGTTCCTCTACTTCTTGTTTCTGAGCATATTTTTGCAAGTGTTTGGATTTATTTCTTTCTTTGTTTGTTTGTTTAAAACGGTGTTTAATGCCATGTTCTCCTCATTAAGGCTTTCTATTTCCGCATGTGCACTATCTAACTCATTTTTAAGCTGTGTTATTTTTTCTTTTAGATCATCTATGTCACTGTCATATGCAGTCGACAAATCTGGTAAACTTTATTTTCTAATTTCGGAGTTTGTTGACTCAAAAGAAATATCTAGGGAGTCGTTTGTAGTGGTCGACGAATTGTTATATTACTTCCTTCCATTGTGTATTACTATACTATTCAACTCAAGTTTTGAATAGTATAATAATACTGTACTGTTTCAGTATTACTATACTATTCACAACTTGAGTCATTGTCATTTTAACTATGTTATAAAAATAAATTTACTGAATTTAACAGGTTTTTTTCATTTTATTATTTAATATAGCAGTCTAATACCCTGTTTTTTTTATTTTTCCTGACAAAATAATCCGTTATTTGTCTTAAAATTGGCAAAAACAAAAACTACGAACATTTTGAATGTCCCCAGAACGCCAAGGACTTTATATATAGTCGGCCAGTGATGTGACGCAATAGTTATCCCTGTTTGATTTCACCCGGTTAAATATTTATAAATATTATTATCGAAAACAATTTGAGGTCAGTAAAATATGAACTTAGTTAACTACTTTATAAAAAAGGGAAAATAGACTAATTTCGACCTTCAGATGGGTGCCGACTCGTAATTAAATAGTTGTTAGCAATCCTTGTCGATAATTATATTCCCATCTCTACAAATAATTATAAGTTTATGGTTGTCAGTGCCCTGGGCGCCACGGACTACTATAGAAGTCGTTCTGTGACGTCATAAACGTACGGCTGTCAAGGTCACTTTGGCATAGTGCAGGCTGCTGGTACTAATCGGATTCTTTATTGGAGTAAACAAATAGGTGAGAAGATGAATGAAGAACTGGATTCAGATCAGCTATTAAACATTTTAGAAGGTGTGGAATCGGACTTCTTCGAATTCTGTAGACAAAGCTTAAAAACAGTGCTGTGATAGGTACACTGCTACGAGTGTGTAACTTAAATCCATACTTATTTTCCATTTCGATAAACACTATATATACACTCAAAAGTTATGGAGATTAGCTAGGGTACAAAACGTTGACTGAAGTAGTTTAAGAAAACATGGGAGTAGACAGTACCGATGTGACGAGTCGGATTTTTTTGGACTCGAGTTACTCGAGTTGATATCGCTACTGTCTCGAGTCGCAACTCGAGTTGACTCGACTCGGTGCCTGTAAGCGAGCCTAGATCGTAGGCGCAAGCATGCCCAGTAGATATGTGTGAGTTGAGTCGAGTTATCCACTCAGTTCGGCATTGGCAAGGATTTTAGGTGCCATTATATACAAACAAAACACAACAGGTCACTAAGTAACAAAGCAAGGTCAGGTCGCCAACTAATGAAACAACAAATTTTTTAAAATTAAATCAAAATAAACATCGGTTATAAATTAAATATTATAATTAATTAAATATTAAATAAATATCGGTAAAATAAACATGCAATGCATCTGTGCATCAACACGGCGGGCGAGCGCGTGGGTTGTGCGGGCCGCGGTATCGCTATCGAC
Source organism: Agrochola lota (assembly GCA_947364205.1). Lineage (NCBI taxonomy): Eukaryota > Metazoa > Arthropoda > Insecta > Lepidoptera > Noctuidae > Agrochola > Agrochola lota. The sequence continues at coordinate 4,524,898 of OX376230.1, read as the reverse complement.
TCGGGGCGTAACTCGTTCGTGGGATGCGACGCGACGATGACGTCAGCGAGTCAGCGAGCTGAGCCGTCGTCTCGCGAGTCGCGAGTTCGCAACGGCTCGGCAGCAGCGTCGCGACTCGCCTCCGCAACCAAACCGTTGCCATAGATCACGATCTTTCGATCGACCGAGTTGACTCTAGTTGGTAAAAACTGAACCCGAGTTGACTCTTTTACGATTTGACGCGAGTTACTCGAGTCAAATAACTCAACTCGCACATCGTTAGTAGACAGAAATAGAAGAAAGACCATAGACCACATAATCTAAATTTAATTCAACGTGCTCTGAGCGCCAAGGACTTGAAATGAAGTCAAAGAATGACTTCATGAAACAAATAGAGATGTACCTCATTTCCTAAAGCTCTAATTGAGTTATGTATTTGTTTCTTTGATACTTATGATTTATACTGTTTTTTCTTTCTAGGGATACTGTGAAATAAAATAAATATGGAAATATTTAATCAGTTTTTATTTATTTCCGTAAAATTATAACTAAAACTTAACTTAACGCGTATGAATCTCATTCATCGATATGACGATACCCTCATCACTACTGTTTACTATACACGATTAATTTTAAATCGTTCTGGAGCCGAAACACAGTGACTCCAGACGATTAATAGGTACTATCAGCATTGTTATTGTTTTTTTAAGACATCTAATATAGAAGTTAGAAATTTGTCACTTTTATTCTGTTCATTTCATTCAGCGCTTCCACTATTTCATTCATAAACGCAAGATCGTACGCGATCCGCTCGGTGATGACGTAGCGCGGCACAGCTGTGCGTGTGCGAATCAGTTGACAGCGAGCTCGCGGTGGGTCAACGGACGTTGGACGAATAACCGGCTGCAAGTAAGTACTTACCTGCAAGTAGGTATTTCATTTCTGGTACGATAGGTTGGTGTAAGTTCATTCACCTCCGTTATCTCTCGTTTGTATCGAAAGCACGGCACGGTGTTTACAACTATCACATCTCCTCGTAAACGAGAGAAACTAATTGAAATTTCATTCACCACTCTCGCATCACGAAATCACGAGTTCTCGTACCTTTTCAACTAGACACGACGAGTACGCTTGGGAGTTGTATTTAAGGCCTTGAATCGAGTGTCGACCAATCGAGCTAATAGGTACTTAATAAGCATACCTGCCTACCATATTTATGATAAATAAAAAGAATACTGCCTAAACCAATTTTTATGCGACAATGCTTGCTTGCGGCCGCGGCGCGGCGGCTTCTACAAAGGCAGGCAATGTAAACAGAAAAATGAATCGTTTTACCTGTCGAATAGAGTTCATTATAAGATGGTGGTGCCCTTTTCTATGAAAATTTTGGACTGAATTAAGACCTTATTTTTATACATTTAACCGCGGAATTCGGTTGTGCATCCTTTTGAAGTCCGGTCGGACACTTCTCAGAATAATTTTAGTAAACTGCGTACCTACTTACCTTGTACCTAGTTTGGTGAAATTTCTATTTGTTACCGTTTACGGTTTAGAAATAAAGTCTGAATTCGCTTTTCGTATTTTTATTTGTGTACCTATTTATCTATTGCGTATGTGTTTTTATACTGTCTGATCGATGAATGGATTTTTCAATGGGCACCGTTCGCAAGTGTTGCCGTTCGTCGATACGTTTTACACACATATGCATTGATCGCAGTTACTTCGAGTTCTCATTATTTCACAAAAAAACAATAAATTAGATTTTTCGTGTTTTTTTTTAAATTGTAATTTATTGAAAATAATAGTCCCAATCGTTTCGAGTTCGATGATCGAGTTTATGGCTTTTCGTTCCAGAACGAGCTAAAATTAACCGTGTATATTTCGTTATACATTTATAGCTTGGCGCCTGGCGAGGCATCGCGTTCTGTGTACGTTGGCGGTGAAAAGGTTAAATCAGTAACTGTTTTTCCAATTATGTACACACTGTTACTGTTATTATGTTATCAATTTACACTCACGTTTGGATCACATCATTTTCCATGTACAAATTCGAAGTTATAACTTCTTTGTAGTCCACAATCACCAACAGTCACTGGTTATGAATTATTGTTTTGTTTACCAAACCACTTTATTGCTTACAGAGATAACAATCTCTCGTTGTTTTTACCGAAAACTACGCGTATTTCTTGATGTTTTAGCTTTTCAAGTACCTACACACGGCTACACATCAAGCTATACATATCCAGTATAAGCTGAACGTCTCATTGTACGCAAATCCTATACAGTGCGAGATCAGCATAAACTGGAAATGTATAGCTTGATGTGTAGCCGTGTGTACAATAATAAAGTTAAATTAGTTTAAAAACACGAATCTATTTCAACCGTGGCTAGTGTTGATTCTTCATCCATATTTAATGAGGAAGAGAGAGAAATTGATAACCTCGCTAAATTCCTTCCTTTATGAATGAATGAATGGGGAGTGATATGAAGATTCGGATGACGTTATTGCGGCGCACGCTATTTCGAAAAAAATTAAGAGTGGTACGCCAGTTCGAAAACACATTAAAGTCGAAAACCGCTATATCGAATGACGTTGTCGCGAACACGCTGATTCGAAAAACTGTTTGAATGGTACGCTAGTACGAAAGTCTTGGCATTGAAATCCACTGTTGCGAATAGCATATTCCAATCTGAATTTGTCTGGGGATCGAATTAGCGACCAAGTGATTACGACAAGAACTACAGCTACGATGATAAAACTGACACTGGCTAGTTGTCTATACTACTAAGTATAAATGATTAATATTAGTACTTATTATGATTTAGCTATGTATCCCTAGCATGCTTCCGGTTTTGATACCTTTTTTTTTTTTATTGTGGGAAATTATCAATTAACTTCTCCCGCTCCACTCAGAGCGGGTATGTTAGACTTTTACTTAGTAAAACCCACCAATGTTCCTTCCGTTGCCTGTGTGCCGGGGCCGCGATATCCCTTTTGGACAAACTCGCAACCCTGGCAGGCATTGGCCCTTACGGACCCCGTCAGTTGGTGCTGACATCTCTTTGAGGCGCGCGTGGAAGATAACGCCCCATCGACCCGGGCCTGGTCCTAATCGGACGGCGATATACCCATTGCTCACCGTCCGCAAGCCCACGCCTACGGTGGCCGGAAGTCGGCTCGCGACTCCCGACGCCCGGGGCGTCTCCTGTGGCGACTAGGGGCGCGAGGGCGCGAATCTTGCCTCTCCCTCGCGCGCTCCGCCTCCTCCTTTGCGAGTATTACTGCTTCGCAGAAGGAAGTGACGGCCTCCCAGGCACTCTCGGTCCAGACCATGGCCTGAACCAGGGCCGGACGCGAGAGATCGCCGCCGCCGATCGCCTCCGTGAGGACACGGCGGTGCTCTGCCCATACAGAGCAGACCTCCACCGTATGCTCCACCGTGTCCTCCAGGCGATCCACACAGTGGTGACACCCTGGCGTTTCCTCCCGCCTTATACGGAACAGGAACCTCCCGAAACAGCTGTGTCCGGTGAGGACTTGCGTCAGGTGGAAGGTGAGGACACCGTGGCGCCTCTCTAGCCACTCCTCAAAGAGGCGACTTGTCGCCACAATTGTGGCGTGCCCACCCGTTTTGATACCTAAGCTAATAACATTACAAATACTACAGTACCTATTTATTGTAATGCATTCAAACAATAAAAATTGTAAAAAGTGTAGCGTATTTGTAATGTCAAAATGTTTGTAGCTTATCAAAACGGGAAGCATGCTAGGTAGATACATAGCTAAATCATAATAATTACTAATATCAATCATTTATACTTAGTAGTACTTATAGACAACTAACTCAGTGTCAGTTTTATCATCGTAGCGTAGGTAGTTCTTGGTAATCACTGGGTCTCGAATACGATCCCCAGACAAATTCAGATTGGAATATGCTATTCGCAAGACTTTCGTACTAGCGTACCATTCAAACAGTTTTTCGAATCAGCGTGTTCGCGACAACGTCATTCGATATAGCGGTTTTCGACTTAATGTGTTTTCGAACTGGCGTACCACTCTTAATTTTTTTCGAAATAGCGTGCGTCGCAATAATGTCATTCAAATCTTCATATCACTCCTATGTGAATGTGTATGTACAGTCAGCCCCAAAAAGATGTATACACGGACACGGAACCATTTTACTGTCTACAACAATTGTTTCATAACACTTTATCTGCCGTACAGGCACAAAACATAAGTGTACAATTTATTTCACCAAAACAATGTAAACATTTTGTCCCGAAACATCTATACACCCCATGACCATAACTCCACATAATTCTCACGAATATATATACAATAATCATTCAAGTCAAAAGTTCAACCTCGAGAGGTGTTAGAAATAAGTATTTAGTTGAAAATGCATTGTCATAAAAAATGGCATTTACTCTACCGCGTCAGACTGACATTATTACCGCCATTAATGCTCAAAATCAAATCATGTAATGTTTATTACACTCGAATACCCGGAGAGTGAATAACTTAAAAAGCCTAAGCAACATTCGTAATGAATATTCACGAACTTATTTATATTTCAAATCAAAAACAATGACAAGTCAGTGACGTCATGCTATTAAACGAAGCTAAAGACGTGTCATTCGATATAAGTTGTATGACGTTGTCAGTCTTGTTTACTTGTTCTGGAACTACCACTGTGAACATTGTTTCGGCCATACGGTGTATAGATTTGGTAAAATAAATTGTATAAGTACTATGTTTTGTACCTAGGATACAATGTTGTGGAATAAAGGTTGTTGACAGTAAAATTGTTCCTTGTCCGTGTATACATCTTTATGGGGCTGACAGTAACAGCCGCGGTAACATCTTTGAGGGTCTGTTATTTTAAGTAACAGATAAGTTATATTGTTAGAAACGTTATTTGTTGTTTTTAAATATTTGTTATTTCTATCTGTTACGTTAACTAGGCCTCACCCCTAGTATCATGCTTGAAGTTTCTAATGTCAAGCAAAAACGTCCAATTTTGCATTTTTATTACTGTGTTATATGTGGTAGAGATCTTAAGGGGGATACGCTAAGGTAGCGCTCGAAATACAATTTTTTCTTGTTTTTTTGCAATTTACAGGTCAGGGCCCGGTTGTATGTTAATCTAAATATGATTCGCGAGCGTATAAATGTTTTATTTATAGAATTATTATCACAAAACTCATCAATACAACTCAAGTTCGTATAATCCTATTGAATGACAATTTCATGAAATCATGACATTTTTGGATTATTCTTGATTAGCCATATTTGTTACAGTCACACAAACTTTAAAAAAATAACTATAGCTTGGAAAAAAAATTAAATTAGTTGCTTAAAATAACTAAATCTATAAGTTAAAAATACCTGAAAAAAACTTTATACATAGGTACTTACCGAATTAGCGCTGTGCAACCAGAATTGCACTTTGCAAGAGTCGCTTTAAATTTAAATGTTTTTGCAGAATGAACCTTCTGTATATATCTGTGCTAAAGGTAGGTCATCATTGAAATAGGTCTCTATTTAGGGTCCGATTTACTACCCTATTTAAACAACAGAGTTATTTTACTATTTTTCACATGATCAGGGAATGCACTACTGACCACGGTCAATACAGTTATTAAAAATAACAGCTTAAGTAGGTAATGGTTATAATGGATTTAGGCCACATCCACAGAATTACCCCATAGATCTGTGGTCTTTTGTCTTTTGAATTGTGGTTTGTATTATACACATATTTACAGGTGACATATTGGAAATGAAATTCAGAATTACAAACTGGAACATTTTCTTTAAGTAAAGACTCTGCAGCAGTGGGTGTAGAGTTTAAAGATTTAGTAGCTGATACGGGAATGCAAAGAAATTTTCAAAGGCTGCGTCGACTTGGGAATCTGATTTAATCATATTTTCATCAATAGCAAGGCTGTTGTCTCCACTTCGGTTGCAAAACCTACCCGTTGCGCTGTTAATAATATTCCATGTCATTTTAATTACATTACATTACTACTATTACAATTTTTGAACTCAAGTCATGTGGTTTGGCCATACAACAAACTTTTTTAAATAATTTAGAATTATAATTCTCAGTTAAATTAAATTCAGCAGTGTTAATACAAGTTCGTTCATCATATTATTATAATACAACTCATAAAGCCGTTTTCTACTGTTCTGTTTACCAATGGTAGCCCAGTCACTGAAGGAAGCGTTAAGGCTTGTGCAGACCAGCACGACGCTACTTGAACAATACAATTTCTAAGAAAACTTCATGGTATAACAATAACCGGCGTTGCGTCGTGCTAGTCTGCACGAAGCTTTACTATTAACAGAGATTAATGTTAGCAAAAAGAAAAAAAAATGTTTTGTGCCACAAAAGGGTTATGGGTCGGTGGGTAGGTCGTCTTAGAGAATTTAAAATTGCATGGAACTGGGCTGAAATTGATGAGAATGCTAAGAGGTATGAGTGGTGTTACGCAAATGGATAGAATTAGAAATAAGTACGTAGGACTCGAAAAGTGGCACCGTTGAATGAAAAGTTATGTGGAAATCGGTTGTCATGATGTAAAGCAGGAAGTTTTGTCACCAAACCAAACTAAGGATAGGTTTACGTTCAAAAGTCATTGGCATCAATAAGTAGCCATAATAAAAGCGAACAATGTAATTGCTGGTGTGATTATAGTACGCGAGCAAACTAAAAGCAAGTATAATATTTAAAAGTATTGCACCTGTTATCAAGATGATAATACAAAATTCACATCAGCCGGTACCTGTCGCCGATTCACGTTGAATTAATAACACATAATTTGCACTTGGTATAGAAATCTAATACAAAATACTTACACATTATTATCATATTTACTTCATGTGCAATTGGAAATAGGTCTTAACAACAAAGAAATTTAAAATAAAAATTAGAATTAACAAGAATAAATTCAAATCTGCTGGCTCTAGTGTAACCACAGAAGGGACAGAAAAAAAAAAAAAAGAATACGTACTCGAGCTAGTTATAAATGCTGATAATCTGTCTCGATACTTATGACAGCGTTGAACGATCACACAATAACTTAGACGACCTAATATACCATTTAACACTTCAATATTTTAATCTTCGCTTACTGCTGAGTAGGTACGTATCGTCAGTCATTTGTGAGTCATTGAAGTCATTCGTTTGTTTGTTGCACAGAGTACTTTCTTTAAGTTTAACGTTACTTTCAGGGTTGCCAGAAGTGATTTTTCAATTTTCCCCAGATTCAAAATAATTTTACCCATAATGATACCTTTTCAGAATAAACCCCCAAACTTAATTTGGCGGAATTAACAAAGAAATAAACAATACATGCCATAATTTATATTATTTGTTGAAAAGGCAAAAAAGTTTCCAGTTCTTAAACTGGACCAAACAAATGGACTACATCCATTTCTCCCGCAGAATAGACGTTTTCGGAACTTAACCGATTTATCAATTTAGCAGTCGGCTCAAACTGCGAACATCCGCCACGGCTAGCTAATTCGTATCTCACCAGTAGTCGGTTTTTTTTTTCTTTTGGACCGCGTTCATGATCGAGAAAGCTATTTCCACACTCGCATTAGGAAAAACTCAGCATGGACGTGGCTAATTTCACTAACTAAGGAAACGCTGTTTCCCCAGCAGCATTTTTATATGAAAGAACTTCAGCCCATTATTCATCAGCCGATTCAGTTTTATTTTACGGTTGAAGTGGCGAGTATTCTCCACTCTTGGAAAGTCGCATCAATTCATTAAATTAATAATTAATTCTTACTCAACCAAAAATTTCCCCAATGTCAATTTATATCCCCAAAAATTACCCAAAACTGCGAAGAAACACTCAATCTGGCAATGCTGGTTGCGTTAATTTGATAGATTCAACGGGAAGTCTTCAACCATAGACATTATATTGTATTTTTGCATCATTTTAAAGCCCTGAATACTAGTCTTTTCATCCCTCTTCGGAGAAGAGTTGCAAATTATCGTACTTTTGCGAAAGATAATAAATACCTATATTAACGTACATGGTACCATGTACGTTGTGGTTTATAATGTTTGTATTAGTCCGAATCATTCTTACACGTTCTTATTTTAATTAGAAAATTTTGAAACGTTGCCAGGAAAATTTATGCATTTTCTATATAAATTTTGTATGAATTATTGTTTTGGACAGGACAACATCTGTCGGGTCAGCTAGTTTAAATTAAAATAAAATGATAGATTTTTTTTAACAAGTTCTTAATGACAAAAAAATATTAAATGACCCCGTCAACCATGAACATGCAAGTGGGTCTGAAACGCCTAAACCTTCCAGAATCAATTCTTATATTTTTTTTATTTTTTTTCCCTTTTATTTCTATCTGCAATCGGTCGTCAGACCATATGCGAATTCGTTCCATGTCAAATGGCGTTGTGGTGAAGCTGCCAGTGATGCGCCTCCCACTTATAGAAGGTGGTTCCTCTTCAGCCTTTTTACCACCGCTGTCGGGTTTAACAGTTCCGTAACTAGTGGGTTCGGATGCATGGTTAGGCGTGTCTTGTGCTGTTTTTTTGTATCAGAGTTTACTGATGGCATTTGTAGATAGTCGTGGATTTCGTCGTTCCTAGCGAACCAAGGTGCATTTGCTATTGATCTCAGTAGGTAGGTAGGTCCATATTGGCTTAAGGACCGAGTTGTAGATGAGGAGTTTATTGTCTACAGAGAGGCCAGAGTTTCTTTCCATGATGCCAATACAGGTTGCGGAACTTAGGGTTTATCTCGTCCCTTTTATTTTTAATGTGATGCTTCCATGTTAGGCGCCTATCCAAGCGGAAGCCAAGATACTTTACACAATATGTGTATGGTAGGGTATCAGGACCGAGTCTAACAGTAGGGGTGTTTCCGCGCCTGAGCGTGAAACTGATATGGCGAGACTTGGATGCACTGGCACGAATCCGCCACTTACAGAACCATTTATGAGTTTTGTCTAGCTGTTTCTGGAGTCTATGGCTGGCCATTTCTGGGTTTTCATCAACCATAAATAGGCTATGTCATCTGCATATGTTGCTATTGTTATGCCATCCAACCTGGGTAGATCTGATGTAAGTAAGTTGTACAACACTGGGCCAAGAACAGATCCCTGTGGTACACCAGCTTCCACTTCAAAAAATCTTCATCTTGCTTCGCCCTGTTTTACTTGGAAGCAGCGCTCGGATAAATACGACTGGATGAGTAGGAACATTGAGTGTGGAAGTTTTTCCTTCTCTTTAGCCAGCAATCCTTTGTGCCAGAAACGGCCAAAAGCTTGTTGTACATCAAGAAATGCCGCTGAGCAATACTTTTTACATTCAAAAGCCTGTCTTCCTGTTTGGTACATTCAGTGATCCTGCTCTATTGTTGAGTCAGATTTCTGAAAGCCAAACTGGTGAGATGAAACAACACCATTGGCGTCCATGCACGGTTTTAGTCGGTTTTGGAATATCTTCTCCCACTTTTTGGAGAGTACAGGCGTCAAGCTTATCGGCCGATAAGACGAAGCTTCATGTTCAGGTTTACCTAATTTGTGGATCATGACAATTTCAGAGATTTTCCATAGGTCAGGAAAATGAGATGTTCGAAAAATTGCGTTGAACAAACTAGCTAGAAACGAAATGCATTTTCTGGGAAGATTTTTAAGTATGGAAGGGGTGATTAGGTCGAATCCCGGGGCTTTTCTCGACTTCAGCAATCTGATTTCCTTCGCTCATTCCTTAGGTGTTGTTGGTATAATGGGTATACACATCTGCAGATCATGTTCCAATACTGTGTCAACTTCATGTTCATCAGCAACGCTCTCGTTTGGTTTGAATACAGAATTCAGATGCATTGCGAATACCTCAGCCTTTTCCAAGTCAGTTCTTGCCGAGGCAGCTTGTGATCTGATCGGAGGATAAGATTTTTGAGGCTTATCTAAGTTTTTAGTGGCCTTCCAGAGCCAGTTCGCACCAACCCCCGTTGGTGACATAATCTGTAGGCTCGTTGCTAACGTTGAGTTAGTAGGCTCCTGGACTGTAGCCTTAAACTCCTTTGCTGCCTAGTTGTAATTGAGTTTATCAAGAGGATGACGGGGTTGATGCCATATTCTCCTAAGTCGGCGCTTTTCTAGGAATTTTTGCATTATGTCTGGTGTATGAGAAAGGTTGGTGAAACCTTTGGGACGAGAGAACACGATTCAAGTCGCTACTTGGATTAACACACCCGTTAATCCAAGCAGCGAGTTGAATGGTGTTAGTGAGATATCTGCAATTCTTTAAATGAAGGAGAAAACCACTTCAAAATCCGTTGCGTAGTTTAGAAGGACAACGCGGTCACACAGCGGACACAAAAAGCTACTTAAATTTATATGTGTAGATAATCTGCTTGCAGACCGGCGCCAGTGGGGCGACCCAACGCGACGCGACGCTACACCAAGTTTTCTTAGAAATTGTTTTGTTAGAGTCCCGTCGCGCCTGTCGGCACGAGGCTTTATTTTTACAATCGTACCTCCGCGCTATTGACGCATCTCCAGGATCAGTAAGATCTGCAGTAGCTTCTCTCAATTTTGTAGAAAATTTTCCGATTGATCAAATTCTTGCAACTGGTAACTGGGAAATGATTCATACCTTCCAAAATTATTATCAAAGGGAATTGCAAAATGATTCGAATATTCCCAAACATTATGTATCTTTATCTAATTATTTTGATCCACTTAATTGAAAGATTACCATAATTTTTCGTTAGTTATTTATTTTGTTATTAGATACAAAAAATTACGACTTCTGAGTAGGTAGTAACCGTTTGATAACGTAATATTATATTTTGGTTCAAAAAATGTTTATACTACTTATTTTCGTTCAAATAATATCTAAAACGATAAACTAACTACATATTAATTATAAATAATGACTTGCCGGCCGATTACACACAAAACTCAAAATAACACAACATTCCCTTTTTCACTAACGTGTTTGTTTACATTTTGTTGGTTGGATCAAAATAGGTACAATATGATGTTATTTAGTGCAAATATTATCTACCACTGTGTAAAAACTACTTAAGAGCGTTTTTTCTGAAGGTGCGCAACGTCGCAAATAGATGTCAAATATTTCACTGTTTTGGCCCTGGTAGTAATGCTCGCGAAAGAGGCGGGGCGCGCGAGGTGGAGGCAAGATTCGTGCCCTCGCGCCCCTGATCGCCGCAGAAGACGCCCCGGGCGTCGGGAGTCGCGAGCCGACTTCCGGCCACCGTAGGCGCGGGCTTGCCGACGGTGAGCAATGGGTAGCTCGCCGTCTGATAAGGACCAGGCCCGGGTCGACGGCGCGTTGTGTTCCACGCGCGCCTCAAAGAGATGTCAACGCCAACTGACGGGGTCCGTAAGGGCCAATGCCTGCCGGGGTTGCGAGTTTGTCCGAAAGGAATATCGCGGCCCCGGCACACAGGCAACGGAAGGAACACGGGTGGGTTTTATTCAGTAAAAGTCTGACACGCCCTCCCGCTCCACCCAGAGCGGGAGAAGTTATTTGATAATTTCCGACATTCAATAAAAAAAAAAAGGCCTCGGCATTTGGTGTGATATTGCCAGCGAGCGGTCCATCTCTCACCTCGCGCCGCGATATCAAAGGGTACAAAATTAAAGTACCTACTTCCGATATTGTCATATTTGATATCAAAAGTTGCGTAATTTAATTCTCTAGAGGGGTTTTCGATATATATTGATATCTCTTTTAGTTTTATAATAATTATCTAAATTTTAATTAATTATCTGTAATCTGTAATTAAAAAATATACGATTTTGTCGAAATTTCCCTTTATTTTCAGAGTTCCGTAGTCAACAAGGAACCCTTATACATAGTTTCGTCATGTCCGTCTGTCTGTCTGCGCCTTAGCTCTGAGAATCTTAGTACTAGAAAACTGTTATTTGGCATGTGTATATATATTAATCATACCGACAAGGTGGTATAATCATTGATGTAAATCAAGTCGATGGGTATAATAGAATTATTAAAAAAAATCTTTCCCTACACGTACAGAGGGGGATGATTTTCATTTTCTCTTCTACCCCATGGTGTAGGGTGTCGTTGGAATGGTGGTTAAAAAATATTGTAGTGTGTGAAAACCATTTTTGGATTCAGGGATCGCTTTGAAGTGCAAATTTTTGTAACAGTCAAGTGTGTGTCCTTGCCAGCTAAATGGTTGGTTTTGGATTTGTGAAAAAATTTACGGCAGTAGTATAATTATACGATTATAACAAAATTAAAAGGAAAACTATCAGCTAAGGAGGCTCTATAACTATAAGATATCGAGTAATAATCGACCAACTTACATTTGCAGTTGCAAACATGTTTTTCAACTACAATGTTAAGTTTGTTCTTGGGTCAGCCCAACTACGAAATCCTTCATTGTGCGTGGTCCGACACGCACTTGGCCGACTTTTAATAGGAGACATATGGCTCGTTCTACTAAACTGGTCCAGATGAATCTACCTATGCAGATTTAAAAAATTTGACATTTGGCCCGCAGGCCAGTTTTTGCGTGGGCGAGATGTCCCTTAACCCTCATGAAACGCCATCTGGAGTTAATTATTTCTTCTAAGCCTGTGCAGAGAGGCTTCATAGTTTAATTGGCCTACAGAGACTATATTATAATAATCTGGATAAATACCTAATTTATCCTTATCTTAATATTAATATTATATATAATATTAATATTATATAATATTAATGCGAAAATAACTCTGATCTAAATTAAGTTTTTCATAAAAAACTAAAGTTCATCACTGAAATAGATCTATAATTAGGGTACAATTTACTACCCTATTTTAACAACGGTATTATTTTACGGTTTTTCATAAGATCAGGAAACCATGGTCAACAAAATAACATTAAAAATAACAGCTAAAGCTACAATACTACAATGTTTATAATAGACCATTTAATGTGGTTTTAATTATATATTTACAGGTGACATATTGGAAATTAAATTCTGAGTCTCGAACTGGAATGTTTTCTTTAATAAGTAAAGACTGTAGCAGTGGGTGCAGCGAGTTTAGAGATTTAGTAGTTGATACAGGGATCTCTGCAAAGATATTATTTTCAAAGCCGATATTGACTTGGGATTCTGGCTGTAGTCTCTACTTCGGTTGCAAGACCTTCCCGTTTCGCTGTTAATAACATTCCATGTCATTTTAATTACATTACTACTATAACAAGTTTTGAACTCTAGTAACGTGACTTGGCCATACAACAAAGCTTTTTTAAATAATAATTATTAAGAATAATTTAACATAATATAAATTAATAATATTAAATAATATTTATTATAATTAATTAATTATAATTTTGACGACACGGTTGGCGCAGTGGCTGAGCTATCGACTGCTGCGCAACGTGTCGCGGGTTCGATCCTGAACAATTGATTGATGAGAATGCGAAGGGGTATGGGTTGTGTTAAACGAATGGATAGAATAAGAAAAAAGAGTGGCACCGGTGAATGAAAAGTTTTGGGGAAATCGGTTATCATGATGTAAAGCAAGAAGATTTGATTAGAAGAAGTTCTGTCACCAAACTAAGTATAGGTTTGCGTTCTAAGGTCATTGGCATCAATAAGTAGCCATATTAAAAGTGAACAATGTAGTTGCTGGTGTAATTAAAGTATGCAAGTAAACTAAAAGCAAGTTTACTACAAATTATTGTACTGTTATAAGGTGATAATACAAAATCGCCGATTCTCGTTGAAATATGAACACTTGGTATGTGAATCTATTACAAAATACTTACCCATTATTAACCCATTTTCTTGATGAGTAATTGGAAATATGCCTCAACAATAAAGATATTAATTATAAAGATTATAATAACAGGAACAAATTAAAATCGGCTGGCTGTAGTGTAACCACAGGAGGCGCAGGAAAAAAAAAGAAAAAGAAAGAATACGTACTCTGAGCTAGTTTTATAGGCTGACAATCAGGACGAAAGCGGTGAACGGTCACACAATAACTTAGACTTTCGACGACATAACCCATAAAACTGTAAACCACAAAGAATCTTCCTGAAGTTCCTGAGTAATTGTCATTCGCTAGTTCGTTCGTTTCGTTTTAAAACCACACTTAACCACAGACTTTAGCGGACTTTTCGAATACCATAATTATAATAGATGGTAGGACTAGGGAATCCCCGACCATAGACATTGTTATGTATTTTTGAATGATTAAGCCGGGAATACTAGCCTTTTCATCCCATTTCGGAGGAGGGTGGCAAATTACCGTACTTTTGCGTACGATAATACAGTGAATGTCAGGATCGAGGTTTATTTAAGAAAAATGGTCGAATATATATAAAATATTAGTTACTTTTTTATTACTACCTTTAGGAGTATGAGGAACAGGGTGTAAAGTTCATTCATTCCCCATAGAAAAGGGAGGATCCTCCAACCAGACGGGTGTTATGTCTGGCGGGCAACTGCCCTGAGGTTGAAGTCGGGAAGCTTGTTTATATGTTCATAGCGCGGTAAACTCTAATTGCGCGATGCAGGATTTGTGTGACGTCAGGATGTTGTGTGACGTCAGGTCTTTGATGCGTAGTTTGCATGTAGCGATGTAGATGCCGCTACATCAATCCCCTCCGGAGACCGGAGGTCGATAGTGGGCTGAGTCTTGCATCTTGCGATGCTTCACAGTGCCAGCTGTAGTTCCAGCGAGTTGGAATTGGGTGCCACATAGTTCGCGGTGAGTCGGAACTGTCTACGGTGGTACCCCAGTGAGTCGGGGTGGCGCTGCGTTATGATCCAGTGGGTCGGATGTGGTACAGCGCTGGGTTGTGGCTGAGGGTGATGACCAGGAATGCGCGTTCGCTGCATGCTGGTGGTCAGGATACCCGTTGAAGCCGTGGGTGCTGACTGGCTGTGTGACTCGCCTCACGAAAGCTTGCGGGAGTGATGATGATAATGACGTCACGCTGAAGTAGTTGCACGAAGGTTGCGTTGACGTTCATATTCGGGGTCACCAATTTAGGGGTATGAGGAACAGGGTGTAAAGTTCACTCATCCCCCATAGAAAAGGGAGGATCCTCCAACCAGACGGGTGTTATGTCTGGCGGGCAACTGCCCAGAGGTTGAAGTCGGGAAGCTTGTATATATGTTTATCGCGCCGTAAACTCTAATTGCGCGATGCAAGATTTGTGTGACGTCAGGATGTAGTGTGACGTCAGGTCTTTGATGCGTAGTTTGCATGTAGCGATGTAGATGCCACTACATACCTAATAAGTACCAAATTGTACTACTTGTTAAATCATAATGAAATTCATCGGTCGGTTCATCGGTAAAAAGTTTGCGGAGACACACCCCATGAAAATGAGCCTTAGCCGTGCGGTACACCTCCACGGACCCGCGGCCGCGGGATAGATCGAGGATAAAAAGTATCGTTAATTTAAAACGAGACGGAACGGAATGGGCCGTTCCTGGTCCCATAACCACCGGTTTTAATCAAGAAATTATAGGACGCTCGTAGCGCGTCTTGCTATCGCCGCTCGCTTGAGTTAGCCTTACCATGGGCGCAAAGTCTTTGAAGCGCAGCGAGTGACACAGGCTCTATGGTGGCGTCGCGAGCGGCCGGCGCTCGGCACCCCCGGCGACCCTGCGCCCGTGTGGGTCACAAACCCTGCATCATAGGTAAAGGCGGCCATGTACTTAACCGACAAATCCACAATGGGTCGACTCACGGGGCTTAAGGGGTAATCTGGTCTATGGCCTGACGGATATTCTCGTCATTAGATAATTTAAGAGCGTTTATTCTGAAAATTGGCAACGTCGGAAATAGATGTCAAATATTTCGCTGTTTTTATTAATTTGGCGAAATTACTAAATGGAAATATGAAATGTAGCTGACTAGCGAACTAGAATATTCATAATGAATTGCAATTATAACACTGAATTTGATGTTGTACCCATTTTAGGTGTAAAAAACGCATTTGGAAAGTTTCCAAATAGTTTTTTAACATCTAAAACGAAATATTCGGTGTTCCGATATTAATTATTGCATTTCATAATCAATATTCTAGTTCGCTAGTTAGCCACATTTAATTTAACCATACAGTATAATATTACCACAAATATTTGCATTACACAGTAATGCTGCTAAATTAATCAAAACAGTGAAATATTTGACATCTATTTCCGACGTTGCCAATTTTCAGAATAAACGCTCTTAAATTATCTAATGACGAGAATATCCGTCAGGCCATAGACCAGATTACCCCTTAAGCCCCGTGAGTCGACCCATTGTGGATTTGTCGGTTAAGTACATGGCCGCCTTTACCTATGATGCAGGGTTTGTGACCCACACGGGCGCAGGGTCGCCGGGGGTGCCGAGCGCCGGCCGCTCGCGACGCCACCATAGAGCCTGTGTCACTCGCTGCGCTTCAAAGACTTTGCGCCCATGGTAAGGCTAACTCAAGCGAGCGGCGATAGCAAGACGCGCTACGAGCGTCCTATAATTTCTTGATTAAAACCGGTGGTTATGGGACCAGGAACGGCCCATTCCGTTCCGTCTCGTTTTAAATTAACGATACTTTTTATCCTCGATCTATCCCGCGGCCGCGGGTCCGTGGAGGTGTACCGCACGGCTAAGGCTCATTTTCATGGGGTGTGTCTCCGCAAACTTTTTACCGATGAACCGACCGATGAATTTCATTATGATTTAACAAGTAGTACAATTTGGTACTTATTAGGTATGTAGTGGCATCTACATCGCTACATGCAAACTACGCATCAAAGACCTGACGTCACACTAAATCCTGACGTCACACAAATCTTGCATCGCGCAATTAGAGTTTACGGCGCGATAAACATATATACAAGCTTCCCGACTTCAACCTCTGGGCAGTTGCCCGCCAGACATAACACCCGTCTGGTTGGAGGATCCTCCCTTTTCTATGGGGGATGAGTGAACTTTACACCCTGTTCCTCATACCCCTAAATTGGTGACCCCGAATATGAACGTCAACGCAACCTTCGTGCAACTACTTCAGCGTGACGTCATTATCATCATCACTCCCGCAAGCTTTCGTGAGGCGAGTCACACAGCCAGTCAGCACCCACGGCTTCAACGGGTATCCTGACCACCAGCATGCAGCGAACGCGCATTCCTGGTCATCACCCTCAGCCACAACCCAGCGCTGTACCACATCCGACCCACTGGATCATAACGCAGCGCCACCCCGACTCACTGGGGTACCACCGTAGACAGTTCCGACTCACCGCGAACTATGTGGCACCCAATTCCAACTCGCTGGAACTACAGCTGGCACTGTGAAGCATCGCAAGATGCAAGACTCAGCCCACTATCGACCTCCGGTCTCCGGAGGGGATTGATGTAGCGGCATCTACATCGCTACATGCAAACTACGCATCAAAGACCTGACGTCACACAACATCCTGACGTCACACAAATCCTGCATCGCGCAATTAGAGTTTACCGCGCTATGAACATATAAACAAGCTTCCCGACTTCAACCTCAGGGCAGTTGCCCGCCAGACATAACACCCGTCTGGTTGGAGGATCCTCCCTTTTCTATGGGGAATGAATGAACTTTACACCCTGTTCCTCATACTCCTAAAGGTAGTAATAAAAAAGTAACTAATATTTTATATATATTCGACCATTTTTCTTAAATAAACCTCGATCCTGACATTCACTGTATTATCGTACGCAAAAGTACGGTAATTTGCCACCCTCCTCCGAAATGGGATGAAAAGGCTAGTATTCCCGGCTTAATCATTCAAAAATACATAACAATGTCTATGGTCGGGGATTCCCTAGTCCTACCATCTATTATAATTATGGTATTCGAAAAGTCCGCTAAAGTCTGTGGTTAAGTGTGGTTTTAAAACGAAACGAACGAACTAGCGAATGACAATTACTCAGGAACTTCAGGAAGATTCTTTGTGGTTTACAGTTTTATGGGTTATGTCGTCGAAAGTCTAAGTTATTGTGTGACCGTTCACCGCTTTCGTCCTGATTGTCAGCCTATAAAACTAGCTCAGAGTACGTATTCTTTCTTTTTCTTTTTTTTTCCTGCGCCTCCTGTGGTTACACTACAGCCAGCCGATTTTAATTTGTTCCTGTTATTATAATCTTTATAATTAATATCTTTATTGTTGAGGCATATTTCCAATTACTCATCAAGAAAATGGGTTAATAATGGGTAAGTATTTTGTAATAGATTCACATACCAAGTGTTCATATTTCAACGAGAATCGGCGATTTTGTATTATCACCTTATAACAGTACAATAATTTGTAGTAAACTTGCTTTTAGTTTACTTGCATACTTTAATTACACCAGCAACTACATTGTTCACTTTTAATATGGCTACTTATTGATGCCAATGACCTTAGAACGCAAACCTATACTTAGTTTGGTGACAGAACTTCTTCTAATCAAATCTTCTTGCTTTACATCATGATAACCGATTTCCCCAAAACTTTTCATTCACCGGTGCCACTCTTTTTTCTTATTCTATCCATTCGTTTAACACAACCCATACCCCTTCGCATTCTCATCAATCAATTGTTCAGGATCGAACCCGCGACACGTTGCGCAGCAGTCGATAGCTCAGCCACTGCGCCAACCGTGTCGTCAAAATTATAATTAATTAATTATAATAAATATTATTTAATATTATTAATTTATATTATGTTAAATTATTCTTAATAATTATTATTTAAAAAAGCTTTGTTGTATGGCCAAGTCACGTTACTAGAGTTCAAAACTTGTTATAGTAGTAATGTAATTAAAATGACATGGAATGTTATTAACAGCGAAACGGGAAGGTCTTGCAACCGAAGTAGAGACTACAGCCAGAATCCCAAGTCAATATCGGCTTTGAAAATAATATCTTTGCAGAGATCCCTGTATCAACTACTAAATCTCTAAACTCGCTGCACCCACTGCTACAGTCTTTACTTATTAAAGAAAACATTCCAGTTCGAGACTCAGAATTTAATTTCCAATATGTCACCTGTAAATATATAATTAAAACCACATTAAATGGTCTATTATAAACATTGTAGTATTGTAGCTTTAGCTGTTATTTTTAATGTTATTTTGTTGACCATGGTTTCCTGATCTTATGAAAAACCGTAAAATAATACCGTTGTTAAAATAGGGTAGTAAATTGTACCCTAATTATAGATCTATTTCAGTGATGAACTTTAGTTTTTTATGAAAAACTTAATTTAGATCAGAGTTATTTTCGCATTAATATTATATAATATTAATATTATATATAATATTAATATTAAGATAAGGATAAATTAGGTATTTATCCAGATTATTATAATATAGTCTCTGTAGGCCAATTAAACTATGAAGCCTCTCTGCACAGGCTTAGAAGAAATAATTAACTCCAGATGGCGTTTCATGAGGGTTAAGGGACATCTCGCCCACGCAAAAACTGGCCTGCGGGCCAAATGTCAAATTTTTTAAATCTGCATAGGTAGATTCATCTGGACCAGTTTAGTAGAACGAGCCATATGTCTCCTATTAAAAGTCGGCCAAGTGCGTGTCGGACCACGCACAATGAAGGATTTCGTAGTTGGGCTGACCCAAGAACAAACTTAACATTGTAGTTGAAAAACATGTTTGCAACTGCAAATGTAAGTTGGTCGATTATTACTCGATATCTTATAGTTATAGAGCCTCCTTAGCTGATAGTTTTCCTTTTAATTTTGTTATAATCGTATAATTATACTACTGCCGTAAATTTTTTCACAAATCCAAAACCAACCATTTAGCTGGCAAGGACACACACTTGACTGTTACAAAAATTTGCACTTCAAAGCGATCCCTGAATCCAAAAATGGTTTTCACACACTACAATATTTTTTAACCACCATTCCAACGACACCCTACACCATGGGGTAGAAGAGAAAATGAAAATCATCCCCCTCTGTACGTGTAGGGAAAGATTTTTTTTAATAATTCTATTATACCCATCGACTTGATTTACATCAATGATTATACCACCTAGTCGGTATGATTAATATATATACACATGCCAAATAACAGTTTTCTAGTACTAAGATTCTCAGAGCTAAGGCGCAGACAGACAGACGGACATGACGAAACTATGTATAAGGGTTCCTTGTTGACTACGGAACTCTGAAAATAAAGGGAAATTTCGACAAAATCGTATATTTTTTAATTACAGATTACAGATAATTAATTAAAATTTAGATAATTATTATAAAACTAAAAGAGATATCAATATATATCGAAAACCCCTCTAGAGAATTAAATTACGCAACTTTTGATATCAAATATGACAATATCGGAAGTAGGTACTTTAATTTTGTACCCTTTGATATCGCGGCGCGAGGTGAGAGATGGACCGCTCGCTGGCAATATCACACCAAATGCCGAGGCCTTTTTTTTTTTATTGAATGTCGGAAATTATCAAATAACTTCTCCCGCTCTGGGTGGAGCGGGAGGGCGTGTCAGACTTTTACTGAATAAAACCCACCCGTGTTCCTTCCGTTGCCTGTGTGCCGGGGCCGCGATATTCCTTTCGGACAAACTCGCAACCCCGGCAGGCATTGGCCCTTACGGACCCCGTCAGTTGGCGTTGACATCTCTTTGAGGCGCGCGTGGAACACAACGCGCCGTCGACCCGGGCCTGGTCCTTATCAGACGGCGAGCTACCCATTGCTCACCGTCGGCAAGCCCGCGCCTACGGTGGCCGGAAGTCGGCTCGCGACTCCCGACGCCCGGGGCGTCTTCTGCGGCGATCAGGGGCGCGAGGGCACGAATCTTGCCTCCACCTCGCGCGCCCCGCCTCTTTCGCGAGCATTACTACCAGGGCCGGACGCGACAGATCGCCGCCGCCGATCGCCTCCGTGAGGACACGGCGGTGCTCCGCCCAAGCAGGAAATGCCGAGGCCTGAATTTCGTATCCGTGACAAAGCGCGTAAAATACGTGAATAAAAAAAACAAAATTTAATGTAATAAAGTGAACAATGTTTTGAAAACATCGAAAATTAAATAAATCACATCATAAATCGGAAATAACGTGAAATTATTTAATATTAAAAGTTAGAAAAAAGTAAACTTAAAGTAAACTTCTCGGCTTGTGCTTTCGAAATTGACTTTGACACTGAACGTTTTGACGTAAAGTGTATTTTTAAATTCAAACTAAGTAAATTAATTATAAATTACAGAATCAATGACGAACTAATTTTACAAGCGCCAATATGTTCAACATCAAATTCAAAAGTCATTTATGTTGTTGTTGTTGTTGTCAAAATAGATTGAGAATCAGTACTTTTCAAACGTCAAAATTACATAAGACAGTCCCCCAAAAACGCCCACCCTTCACCACTTCCTAGTGCTTAGCTGGGAAGAAGAAGTGGCGCAACAAACTCCCCAGCAGCACAGCTGTCTGTTCAGTTAGAAAAACTTGATTCTATACAATAGTAGTTATGCAAAATAATGTACATTATGCAACGTAAAACATTAAATTAAATTAATTGCTATATGCCAGCTAGCACACGCCAATAAACCAAAAAAATATCGAAATCTATACTCAAGCGAAAATAAAAAGTAAACAGAACTTAATACCCGAATGAAAGCCTCCAGGCATAAAGGACGTCCCCGCTTACATATAGCTATTAAAGCTGTAATTCGAAGTCACAAATGATAAACTAGGACCATCGAAGTAAAAAGAAATAATATAAATATACAGTTACTAATAACAAAACCATGGTCAGCAAGACGACCAGTCACCACAAGCAGCACCAGTTCACGAGCATAACGCAAAGATCAGCCATTAACCCCCATCGCCACATTTCAGGGAAGAAGGCAACCCGACCCCCGACGCTACCGCAAGCAGTGACATCTAAGGGAGCATGACGAACTTGCTGCCGGTTGCTCAGACAAGAATAAAATGATAGATTTCCGAGGTCGCTAGCTAACCACATATTGCAATACAACTCATTAAAAAAACTGTAATGAGTAGATTATGTCAATAATAAGATTTTATTATTCATTTGTTTCTTCTTTACTTAAAGGCTTGTGCAGACCAGCGCGACTTGTCACGCGACGCGACACCGGTTATTGTTATACTGTGAAGTTTTCTTAGAAATTGTATTGTTCGTTTCGCGTCGCGCGACAAGTCGCGCTGGTCTGCACAAGCCTTTAAACGTCAAGCGCCGCTGTCGCCGGATAGACGTCAAGTGAGTCACACGGCTTAGATCTTATACGTATGCATCGCATAGGTTCATTTGAAATTTGGAGCGTTTTCTCATACGCACCTATGTGGTATCATGTGAAATTCAAGGATAGATTTTTTTTTATGTCGAAAGTAACGAGGCGCGCTTTTCAATGTCAAACCGCGGGGCTTGGCGGTCAAAAACTTCACTTAGAAACTTCATTTAGAAACTAGTTCTTATGAAGGAAAACACAGTCAGTTGACTTGAACACTTTAACTTTAATTACTTTATATTTTTACATGTAATTTATTATTATACTAGAGTAACGTTGGTGGGCGCGCGGTAGGGAGATGGTAGGGAGCGCATGGGCGCGTGTGTGGTCCTTGGCGGTAGCGGAGCAAAGAGGGCGCGAGCGCGGCTCGTTCGACGCAGACGCGTTGCGGGGCGTGAGGGCAGGCGCGGGGCGCCTAATAGTGATGGGAAGCGCGGCGCAGGCGAAACTATGGTCGCGTAGTGTTGGCGCGAACAGGGCGGCAAACAGCAAAATCTTTGATATGTTGCCGCCTTGGTTGCCAATTTTTTAAGTAAAAAGTTCGTTCCATTTTTTTATAAAGCATCTTGCAAACCGGCGCGACTCTAACAAAACAATTTCTAAGAAAACTTCACGGTAGAACAATTACCGGTGTCGCGTCGCGCGACTAGTCGCACTACTCTGGACGAGCCTTAACACAACAGATATCAGTTTCATAGTAATTTATTTGGCCGCTAAACACGACTTATGGATTTTCATACAAACATTGCTGGCCGGGCGCTTGCATGTATGCGACCCAGTACCGCAATTTCGATTTATATCTAAGAAGGTTGTCGAAATAATGTTCGAATTTCCAAGCATGTTTGAGAAAATGGTATAATACTTTAGACATAATGTATCTTTTTTAGGGTTCTGTAGTAAACAAGGAACCCTTATAGTTTCGCCATGTCTGTCTGTCCGCGGCTTAGCTCAGAGACGGTTAGTATTAGAAAGCTGTAATTTGGCATATGTATACATATTAATTATGCCGACAAAGTGGTAAAATAAAATCAAGAAAATATTTTTTTTTAGGGTACCTCCCCTACACGTAAAGTGGGGATGTTTTTTTCCCTCATCTACCCCATGTTGTGGAGTAGCGTAAGAAAGGTCTTTCAAAAATATTGTGAGTTTGTCACAACCATTTTTGGATTCAGGGATCCGTTTGCGAAATATTAAGCTTTTAACTGATTTTTTTTGTTACAGTCAAGTGTCCCCCCCCCCCCCCCCCTTCTAGCTAAATGGTTGTACTTGGACTTGTGAAAAAATTCACAGCAGTAGTATATATAACGAAATTAAAAGGAAAACTATCAGAGCTAAGTAGGCTGTACAGGTTAACGAGTAATAATCAACCAACTTAAATTTGCGATTTGAAAAACATGATCATCCCAACTACGGAACCCTTCATTGTGCGTGGTCCGACACGAACTTGGGCGGTTTTTTTCTGTATTAATTTTTGTTTAGAGTTTCTAAGCTGTTAGTGATTTTGAGAAATAATACAGGGTGTCAGGGACATCGACGCGAAAACTTTTACCATGGATTCAGTACATGATTCTGAAGCCATGCGTTGAAACTTTTCGTCGGTTATTTTAAAAAAAACTTCTGTTTCATACAAAAGTGCAATACCTACGCGGCCAAAATGTATGGAACAGCAGATTTTTTTTTAAATAACCGACCAAATATTTGTCATTGTAAAATCTGTTATTCATAGACTATTTGGGCACGCCACAATTGCGGCGATAAGTCCCCTCTTTGAGGAGTGGCTTGAGAGGCGCCATGGCGTCCTCACCTTCCGCCTGACGCAGGTCCTCACCGGACACGGTTGTTTCGGGAGGTTCCTGTTCCGCGTAAGGCGGGAGGAAACGCCCGGGTGTCACCACTGTGTGGATCGCCCGGAGGACACGGTGGAGCATACGGTGGAGGTCTGCCCGGCTTGGGCGGAACACCGCCGTGTCCTCACGGAGGCGATCGGCGGCGGCGATCTCTCGCGTCCGGCCCTGGTTCAGGCCATGGTTCGGAGCGAGAGTGCATGGGAGGCCGTCACCTCCTTCTGCGAAGCAGTTATGCTCGCGAAGGAGGAGGCGGAGCGCGCGAGGGAGATGCAAGCTGCACGCCCTCGCGGCCCTAGTCGCCGCAGGAGACGCCCCGGGCGTCGGGAGTCCAGAGCCGACTTCCGGCCACCGTAGGCGCGGGCTTGCGGACGGTGAGCAATGAGCAGCTCGCCGTCCGATAAGGACCAGGCCCGTGTCGACGGCGCGTTGTGTTCCACGCGCGCCTCAAAGAGATGTCAGCACCAACCGACGGGGTCGAAAGACCAATGCCTGCTGGGGTTGCGGGTTTGTCCGAAAGGGATAACGCGGCCCCGGCACACAGGCAACGGAAGGAACACGGGTGGGTTTTAGTCAGTAAAAGTCTGACACACCCTCTCGCTCTGCCCAGAGCGGGAGAAGTCATTTGATGATTTCCCACCCTCAAAAAAAAAAAAAAAATTCATAGACTATTAGTCGATATCATACTCTTTCAAAAGGGCTATGCTTGGGGTTTCTCTGTGAGATCGACTCAGAAACGAGGCGATACGCAGACGAACGAAGGTTGCCGACATAGCCCAACGTATTTGGATGTTGACGTAGCACGTCGTCAAGTAGTCGAGGCTGACCCACGTGCGCGCCTCAACCTCTAAAAAAATACACGGGGTAGGGAAAAACAAGTACCACGTGGAGTCGCGATTGTCAAATTCGATTTTAGTTTTGTCAAAATAATTGTTAAATTTAGGGGTTTCGTTTTTTGCAAAATACCTTTAAGATTCTCATTGGCAAGATTCTCATTTCCAAAGTAAGGAATTTTAGAGATAGTTTAGTTCGGTGTACAAGAGAATCGGCACCACTACTCGTATTTATGTAAAATGCTTACCTCGATGTTATTGCATGTCTAAATATACCAAAATGCATCTAACACCAAATTGTAGCATTTTATGTTGATGTTTATAAAAACATCAACACATA
The DNA here is from genome assembly GCA_947364205.1 of Agrochola lota. NCBI lineage: Eukaryota > Metazoa > Arthropoda > Insecta > Lepidoptera > Noctuidae > Agrochola > Agrochola lota. The sequence continues at coordinate 4,499,626 of OX376230.1, read as the reverse complement.
AATGCTACAATTTGGTGTTAGATGCATTTAGGTCTGGAATGTTTGTGTATATTCGTTTCGTATATTTATATAATATACTTAACGAATATGAACAAACTTTTTAGACTTATTTCTTAACCGTACCTACGTAACTTAAGAAAATATCATCGATAGGATCAAAATTGTTTAAGCAATCACTACGCTCGATCTTTAGGCGTGTGTGTGTGAACGGTGGTCACAAACATAGCATCGCAATGAATCTGCCTAAACTCTGTCGAGTGAATTTTGTGTACGGACTCTTAATACGATACCGGTCAAAATGGCTTCGGAAATAACAATTTTGTTAAAATTAAATTTGAAAGATAATAATTGTTACTGTGGGTCATTCTTAGAAGATAGAGATATGCTTCCGCGGATTTTTTTGTTGGACTTTTTAAGATGTACAACCCCGTAGAACATAAATTTTATGTACCTCTAACGGTTTACGCGGCGCACGCCAGTAAAGCTCCCAGCCGGCATGGTTTTTTCCGACATCTTCAACAATAATCGTCATATTTCAGCCAATTTGCACAAAGTTTTGTGCACACAGCCCAAAACTTTAATGAATTATACACCAAAATCTTCCTCATGAATCACTCCGTTCATTGGTGAAAACCGTTTGAAAATCCGTTCGGTTCAGTTTTTGAGTTTATCGCGTTTAGACAGACGCGGCGCGAGATTTTGTTTTATATTAGTTAAGGGGGGCAGTCTTTCGACTGAAATAATGATGATGATGAAATGCATAAAACGTCAGTAATATTATATTTAAGTTTGATTTCAACGTATACACTATTTACATAATTAATGTTGTTTTTACTGGCTAAAACAATATTCACCGCATCACACGCTAAGTCCATTTAGTAGGCGTAAACGACGAGAAAACCCCAATAGTACTAATTATTGTTTAAGAAATTGCAAGTAGGTACCTACTTAGGTATATCTGCCTTGCCGAATGTCTCAAGTAAAATGTTTTTTTTTTTAATTATTTGCAGAATGGAAACAACAGAAGTAACACAAATAGGTAACTTACTAAAAGCGAAGCTGACCGTATCGAAGAAAAGCGGTTGCTCCGATAATACACAGACGAGCCCCGAGTTCGTGATCAGCGGCGCGGCGCTGTTTCAGGTGCGGTGGATGGACATGTACTTCTACGAACGCAACGGTGCCCAAGTGTACCGCAACATGGTGTTCGTGCGGTTTGCCAAGCGGCGCGACGCTGACGACTTTACCTACATGATAAAGTTGAACAGCGTAGACCTGAAAATAGTGGGCAAGACGTTTACCAGCGACGATGACACGTGGCGCTTAATACACGAGGACGCGAGAGCGAAGTACACGTTCGACGTGGTGGTGGAGATGCGCCTGCGGCCGAGCGCAAGCTCGTTCGCAAACCTGCACGGAGACACGGAGCTGACGGATTTCGAGTTGCGCGGCGAGGGCGGCTCCGTGCGCATGCACCGCGCCGTGCTGGCGGCCGCCAGCCCCGTGCTGCGCCGCATGCTGGGCGGCGAGTGGCGCGAGACCGCCGAGGGGCACGTGAACGTCACCGGCACGTCCAAGGCCACTCTCGAGCACTTCAAAAACTATGTGTACCTATACGTGCTGCCCGAGTCGGGCTTTGAGCAGCTGCTTCTGTTGTCCTCGTACTACATCATGCCGGAGCTAGAACGGCTCTGCGTGGACAGATTGGTGCGCGGCGTGAGCGCGGCGAACGCGTGCGATCTCATCGAGTTCGCGGTCAAGAACAACGTGAAGCGGCTGCTGGCCGCGGTGCTCGAGTGCGTGCAAAACGGCGCCATTAGTGTCACGGATATACTTGACCACCTCGATGAGAGCGAATGATGTGCATCATTCGCTCCAAACACTGCCAATATTCGGACTTGAAAAATTTTGGCTGTAAGAAAAGAATAAGCATTTAATTTTATTTATACCTTATGAGAACTCTCTTTTATAAAGTAACTCTCTACTCTCGTTTATCCTTGATATTATAATAATAGTTCCCTATTATTTTTTGTAAGTAGATACTTAGGACTTAGGTTAAACGAATGAGATGATATGACCTGCTTCACCTGTTTTACACACTTTGATGAGTTTTGATTAAGTTTGTGGCAAATACGAATTCATTCATATTTTTTTTTAAACTGGATGATAGTACTCATCAGGATACTGCGAAACAGGCGTTTAACGATGATTATGTGACTCTTTTTAATGTAATGGTTAGCCAAAGGCAAGATTCTAAACGAACTAAGTACTAGCACTACTTTAAGTACACACTTACCTACTCGATACATACCCACTTAATTAATTAATTTGTTAAAGCAGGTAAATTACACGAATAGGGAGTAATACATAATTTCAGAATAAGGGCCAGCTCCGACCTGGGGAACGGAAGCACAGCGCATCGAGGTTTCCACTGACAAACAAAGATGAGCAGAGACACGCAGTTAATTTATTTTTCGGGACGCACTGTATTAGCTTGTGTAGTAGTGTAAACCGTGCTGCGCTGCACCTGGCCAGCTCTACACTAGCCCTAAATAGTAGTAATGTTTAACATTTTGTCTTTTGCTTCTTTCCTTAAAGTTTTGTAGTATTGGTTAAGTTTCAAACAATTTAGAAGACGTTGCTCGGCTTCCGTAAAAAGCGATACAATGATAAGTAGTTAAGTCCATGGATGGCAGTATTTAAAAAAAAAAAAAAAATTGTAGGGTATTATCAAATAACTTCTCCCGCTCTGGGTGGAGCGGGAGGGCGTGTCAGACTTTTACTGACTAAAACCCACCCGTGCTCCTTCCGTTGCTTGTGTGCCGGGGCCGCGATATCCCTTTCGGACAAACTCGCAACCCCGGCAGGCATTGGCCCTTACGCCCCGTCAGATGGTTGGCAGCCTGGCATGTCATATTGATTGTTCAAACTTGTTCAAAACCTGTTTCTTATCGTATTAAAACGAAATTTGAATACAAATTATTAAAAATTGATTAAATATTTTATAATATTTAGTGCAATTTTATTTTGATCTATCTTGTTGATATAATATGAGGTGTGTCGTGCGTAGAAAATACAATATGCTCTTTCATAGCTATTTCTGCGATTATCCTAAAAGTTTGGCAACGGCGTAAATAGCTGTCAAATATTTACCTAGGTACCTGTTTGATTAATTTGGCAATTTTACGGTATGGAAATAAGAAATGTGGCTTACTAGCGAACTAGAATATTAATAATGAATTGCAATTATAACACTGAATTTGATGTTGTAACCGTTTTAGGTGTTAAAACTGCCAAGTACGTGTCGGACCACGCACAATGAAGGGTTTCGTAGTTGGGATGAACTTAATATTGTAGTCGAAATACACATGTTTTCCCATACAGAATGTATATGAGAACATATTTTTCAAACTGCAAATTTAAGTTGGTCAATTATTAATCGTTAACCTGTAAAGCCTAATTAGCTGTGATAGTTTTCCTTTTAACTTCGTTATATTGTATATACTACTGCTGTGAATTTTACATAAATGCAAGTACTGGCAGGGGGAGGGGACACTATACTCTAACACAAATGATCACTTTAAAGCTTCATATTTCGCAAACGGATCCCTAAATTGAAAAATGGCATTCACACACCCACAATATTTTTGAACGACCTTTCCAACGACTCCCCACACCATAGGATAGATTAGGAAGAAAAAAACATCCCAACGTAGGGGAGGTTAAAAAAATGTTTTTCTTGTTTTTATTTTACCACTTTGTCGGTGTGATTAATATATATACCCACCCATGCCAAATAACAGCTTTCTAGTATTAACAGTCTCTGAGCTAAGCCGCGGACCGACCCAGACGGACATGGCGATAGTTTAAGGGTTCCTTGTTTACTACGGAACCCTAAAAAGGCATTTGGAAAGTTTCCAAGTACTTTTTTTACATCTAAAACTAAATATTCGGTGATAAGATATTAATTATTGCATTTCATAATCAATATTCTAGTTCGCTAGTTAGCCAAATTTCTTATTTCCTTACTATATTGCCAAATTAATCAAAAACAATTGCGACGCGGCACCGGTAGAACAATTTCCGTGAAGTTTTCATAGAAATTTTTCATTGTTCCACCAAAGTCGCGTCACGCCTGTCTGTAGTGTGTCTGTAGGGCCTTAAAACGTCAAATTCTATTCTTGCTTTACAGTTAGATAGTTTCAACTTCAGCGTCCTTATTGAAGTTTCAAACAATTGGGAGTTTTTGTAAAGCACTTACGAAGGTGACTATACAAGTATACACCCATGAACCCACGGGTTTGACCTGACTCGGGATCACCGGCAGTTGGGGTCTCTAACTTTGTCGCTATTATTTCATTACGAAACTACGTGTCTCTAGTCCAAACTTGATTTTGCACCATAACAACCTGTATTCCGAGATAAAGATTTGAATACAAAATCTGACTTATCGTCGCCTTAGAGTGAAAAGCTCGGGAATGACTTTATTTTTTATTTTTGGAAAAAAGAACCACGCAATGCACGCCCTAGTTTTGTGGCGGCATCTATATCGCCACATGCGACCGACGCATCATACTGACGTCACGCAAAATCCTGCATCGCGTAGCAGATTTTACCACGCGATCAACATTTAAGTAACTTCCCAGTTGCCCACCATTTTGTCGCATTTAAGAGGTTTTCAATCATAAGATGGCGTTATTTAACGGGACTGACTGACTAAACCCGATAACAGACGCTTCAGTTTTGTTCATTCTGCATTTTTCACTCGAAGTGAAAGGCCTGAACACAAAATAAAATAAACGTTAAAAAATTATACATTAGTTAACCGATCTAACTACTCGTATGTTGGATTTCGGCACTCGCCTACCGAATGACCGAAACATGAAACGAAAAGACGAAATGAACGTTCATCTAAACTAATGTAAAATATATTGTTTAGATTATTCAGAATATACACATTAAATTAAAAAAATGTCTGGTTAAAGTTATAAAATAATGTTTATTCTATTGAACTCTTAAAAAAAATGTTATCGCTGAAAATACGGAGATGTTGAACGTCAAAGTTTAATTTTGTGAAGTATTTTTTATTGGGAATATTCAAACTATTTTCTACTATTCTATTCGGTAAAAAAATTACTTTAAACCCTTCTCTGTCCACTGTATTTTTGGCGTCGTATATTTTCATTGCGTTACGTCATACTCGACTATCCAAGAAACCAGTTTTTTGTGAATATTGAGGTAACACCGCGCCTTAATAAGTAATAATAATTTTTTAACTTCACCACTAATTAAAAATAGTGTTGAAACACAACCTAAGTGAGCACAGGTTTATGTTTATCTCTATTGTAATGAAGCAATATTTTTGAAACATTAAATATTTTGTAATAACATGAAAAAAAAGGACTAGGGTGGAAAAGTATCACGACACATGAAGGCGTGTACGCACGAAGGAATAAAATCACGAACATCGAACACGGAACATTTGGTTCGTAAGTGTGGACGTAAATTACCAAAGCGAACACGAACAGCTGCCCCGCTCTCTTAAGCAGGCATGTATTCGAAATTGGATCGCCACGAACATTTTTGATGAACACAGTGTGTGATATTAGTTAGTGGTATGCACATGCGAACAAAGTGTTCGATGTTCGTGTTCACCATGTTCTGTTCTGTGTTCATGATTAATTTATATGTTTAGATATAGATAAAACATGGAATTAAAAATACTCAATTAATTTCAAATTATCGTCTTTATTTTGCTGACAATCTGACAGTCAAAACTATGCTAGCTTATGTATATTCAAGAACTATGATTATTTATGTGGAGTGTAAAAAGGTAGTAAATCATCAATCATCTTTGTTACTGTGGACGACATACAGGCTCAGGCAGACTTATGTAACGACATGACCTATATACACAATGCTCCCTCACTCTGAACAGTATACAAACACTTGCCGATGCGAATTCCTCTCAAGTCAGAATGTAGAGTGATTGTGTATAATTACTAATTATAGCTTGTCCACTTTGAAATGACGCCGTCTACTACCGTATTTTTAAAATGCCGCGTTACTTCAGAGTGGACAAGCTACATCTGAGAGGCAATTCCCGTGTAGGTTTCGTCTTAAGCAGGCGTGGTGATCAATGCTCGTGCCTTTGTACGAGAAGAGGCGTTTGCCCTGCAGTGGGACTTTATCAGGCTGGTATTATTATTATAATAGTTTGATTGTTGATTTGGATGTTATGTTCTCGTAGTGACGCGCGCCGCGAGCTTGAGGCCGGGCGCGGCGTGCTCGCGGCCGAGCGGCGCGCGGCACAGCTGCGCGTGCTGCCACGCCACGGCGCCGCGCCCGCCCGACAGCTCCGCGCGCAGCACCACGGCACTGCACGCCACCTGCAGGGCCACGCCGCTCTCTGGGGAATTAACAATGCAATCTTATAAATACTACATCCATAACACCACACCTGGAACCCCCGAAGGGCTAAGCAAAGGTGTACCTATAATACACCCACATTTCTACAGGTATGTTTTAGACCCATGTAATTGGGAGCGAGCCTATAGCCATCAGCTCCGGGCTGTTACTGAAAAATTGCTGATGGAAAACCCCAATAACACTTTACCCGACCCTGGAATCGAACCCATAACCTTATGCTCGGCAGTAGTGCTCGCAACCACTAGGCTAACAAGGCATGATATACATACAGGGTGGATTTTTGAGATGCGGCAGTAAGGGCAGGTACCTTAACCGTAGTAGCTACAGGAAAATGGTCTCAGGAGACTGTCCTTAACTTTTTTGATGTTTTCATCTGCATTCACAGATTTCGAAAAAGAAACTACAGACTGCAAGAAAATTGTCAATTTTCACAAACACTCTTTTTGAAGAAAATCAATCCTGTTTCTTATAAGGATCAAAAAACTTAACAGACCAACTGAGATTTGAGTATTAGAAAAGTCAGAAATTCCAAAAAACTATATTTCGTCGGAAATGACACTCGAACAAGTTCTCACACACTATTATTTATGACGGATAGTAGGCCGCTACAAAAGTCAGAAATCGCAAAACACTTTTCGTATAAGTACATTCTTTGTTCTAGATTATTTGTTTATTTTTTTTCTGACTTTTCAATCAATGCTCCTGCCTTCTCTGTATGAGAAGAGGCCCTGCAGTGAGACAATAATGGAATGGTATTATTATTATAATAGCTGACCCGACAGACGTTATCCAGTAAAAATTTCAATATGGTCTCGAATTCATATAAAAATCCCATAGTAATAAAGCACTTACAGTTTTTCCCGAATTTTCAAATTTTTCTGGCGATTGGCAAATTATTCCTTACATAAAAACCTAATTAGCATTATTAGGAACATTTAAAAGCAAATATTATCCAAATCGGTCAAGCCTTTCTCAAGTGATGCGCTTACCAACGAACAGTATTTATTTATATATGAGATTCCCAACCGGTAGGGCGTGCCCCCCTCAGGGGCGTAGAGTAACGAAGGGGGGTGCGGCGGCTTCAATAATAAACTATAGATTTATTAAATTTTATGTTCTTGGTACCTATTAGAAAATGTTAAGACTAGTGTAGCGACCCTCGCGAACCTAACACCTGGGTGGCTTATGTTATTAATTGTTTCAAAAGCTAACTAACCAAAACTGAAGGGAAGGTATGGTCTTACTTGGTTTCCTACAAAAGGAACGGATCGAGAAACACCGATGCGCACACGGCAGTTATTGTACACACGGCTACACATCAAGCTATACATTTCCAGTTTACGCTGATCTAGCATGGAATAGGATTTCCGTACAATGCGAGGTCAGCTTTTACTGGAAATGTGTAGCTTGATTTGTAGCCGTGTGTACATCAGCAAATTCACAAGCGATTTACAATACGTCGCCGGAAACGAGAACGCGGTCGCTGACGCGCTATCGCTTGTGGAGCCCGTTGTGTGTTCCACGAACATCGATTTCGACGAAACAGGAAACAGACGATCAAATGACGCGCATGCTAGCAGAATTACGAGGCAACATTGTACTAAAACAAGTACATTCGCCACTATGTAAGTAAAATAAAGATATATTGTAATATTTCAAAAAACCTAGTAGGACCATACCTACCATTCAGTTTTCGTAAGTTAGCTTTTGATGCAGTCAGCGTTAGGGCGTTAGGCCGTCTTGAACTAGGCTGGGGACCTTGGGCACACAAGAATTTGGGGCCCTTTTGGAAAGTAAAAAAGCGAATTATAATATATATTTTTTACTAAGTATGACCATTTATTATAGGTAATCAAATACAGTATGATATAATATGTCATTAATGATATTAGAATGCTGCTGGTTTTTTGGTTACGATTACGATAACGGTTTCTTTCGGGATTTCTGTTGAGCAAAATCTTCTATTATATCCTTAAAGTCAATTTTTTTCTTTCTAAAGACTCACCATTCGTCAATTTACAAATATAAATATTTTTAGTCAAGTATCTAGTTTTCGTTTTACCATTTGAATCTGGAAAACTTGTAGAATTTTCGGAGAAGTCACTATTTTTATTTTGGAAAAACTCTGGCCCTTTTCGAATCCAAATATCACGGACTTCTTCCGGTAAAATGTCGTCACAGTAAGTACCAGGGTCAGGAGACACAGATACATTCTCTAAGCTTGCAGTTATTAATTCACAGTAGCTTCAAGTCGATGGTTCAGCATCTAATGTGTGTTTGTCATTTTCGTCACACGTAACCTCTTTTTCCTGGTGACATTCAGAGGTACTTTTGTCTTGCGGTGATGAGAATGAATAATCCCTCGGCTTATTAGTTTCTTCAACCGTAAAAAAACGAAGTGAGCTTTGGAAGTTTTTCCGTTATTTCTTTTTGAGCTATAACTTCTTTTCTTTTTTGTGAACCACTTAAATATGTTCTTTTCGACATAATGAAATAATGTTTAAACGAACAAATCAAAACTTCTGTTTATCTTACTCAATTTTAAATATCAAACGAAACAAAATAACGCCACTCACTCCTATCAGACTGAAAGTTTAATACATCATTCGGTGATTCCCCCAACCATAGACAATGTCGACATTTATGTTAGGCCTTGTTTAGACGGTGCAGCTTGACTTTGAAATTGGAGGGATTGCGTTAGTGATCGCTAGATGGTGTACTTACTTAGTAAATTAGGTAGGATGCGTTCGGAAATATTATTAATTAGTACAGTAGGAATAGGCGCAGTCATCGATATATTGGCGTAATGTATGCCTTCTGATAAGATTACTGATTTTTGAAAATGTGCCCGGCAAAAATGTTTTGAGAATAAATGTGTGAGAGAAATTGTCGGTCCTTCGGGGCCCCCTGAGAATGGGGGCACTGGGTACGGGCCCCGTGTGCCCTTATGGTGAAGACGGTATTGGCGTTAGGGTCACACGTACGATGATGACAAGACGCAATTTTTGGCCGAAAATGAACCAAGACGTCACTAAATGGGTTAGATTGCTTCAATGTCTTACAGTAAAAGTACACAGACATATAATTTCAAAACTAGGTAATTTCCCGATAACAGCGATTTCAACAACACGTAGTGATGCTACTGCCGACTTGACAGGAAGGTTATCGCCATTGCGTCACCATCATAGACAGGTTCACTCGTTGGCCAGAGGCTTAAACATTACTTCTGACAGAGTAGCTAAGGCTATCTACGAAGGGTGGCTATGTAAATTCGGTTGTTGAAGGCAATTCGAAAGCGAACGTTTAAGCAGTTTGATGCATATATTAGGAATATAGAAAATCCGTATAGCAGTGTACCATATGCAGGGGAATGGTTGAGAGGATGCATCGCTCCCTGAAAGTAGCAATTAAGAGCGTTTATTCTAAAAGTTGGCAACGACGCAAATAGCTGTCAAAAATGTATCTGTTTTGATTAATTTGGCAATATTACTGTATGGAAATAAGAAATGTGGCTAACTAGCGAACTAGAATATTAATAATGAATTGCAATTAACTTGATTTTAGGTATAAAAAACCGGCCAAGTGCGTGTCGGACCACGCACAATGAAGGGTTCTGTAGTTGGGATATATTTACCGACGACGACACATGACTCTAACAAAAAAAATCAGTTAAAAGCTTAATATTTCGCAAACGGATCCCTGAATCCAAAAATGGTTTTGACAAACTCACAATATTTTTGAAAGACCTTTCTTACGCTACTCCACAACATGGGGTAGATGAGGAAAAAAAACATCCCCACTTTACGTGTAGGGAGGTACCATAAAAAAAAAAATCTTGATTTTATTTTACCACTTTGTCTTCGTAATTAATATGTATATACATATGCCAAATTACAGCTTTCTAATACTAACCGTCTCTGAGCTAAGCCGCGGACAGACAGACAGACAGACAGACAGACGGACATGGCGAAACTATAAGGGTTCCTTGTCTACTACGGAACCCTAAAAAGGCATTTGGAAAGTTTCCAAATACTTTTTTACATCTAAAACTAAATATTCGGTGTTACGATATTAATTATTGCATTTCATAATCAATATTCTAGTTCGCATGTTACCCACATTTCTTATTTCCATACAGTAATATTGCCAAATTAATCAAAACAGCGAAATATTTGACATCTATTTGCGACGTTGTTGCCCAATTTCAGAATAAACGCTCTTATGGCTAGGTTGTCAGACAATCGGTCATGGGTCGATGAACCACATGAACATGGCCGCCGTGAACTCCCAACAAGTCTGTCGGTAGACAGTATTATTGGGAGTTCGCGGCGGCCTGTAAGAGCGATCAAAACGTAAGTTCAGCAGAATTGGTATTAGGAGTTTAGGAGACATGTTGCGTTTACCGGGCGATTTCTATCACGAGGCAGAGAAAACACAAGCAGACCATTTAGCTACATTCGTAAGCAAACTTCGTATATCCAATACTAGTATTCTTTATATCTGTATTCAGGACCCTTTCATTTTAATACATACACAACAATAGTTTCCATAATCCAAACGTGTAAAATGAGGTTCAGCTTTTCAGTTTAAGTCGACGAAATAAGTTTTTGTATTTCTGTTTGAATGGACTAAAAAAAAAAGTGAAAACCGAACCTATTAAAGGGGGTGCAAAAATTCAAAATATATTATTTCACATAAACCTACACGGGCACTTATGAAACGTCAGAAGCTAGGTGCACGGTTCCAATTGATCGTTTCCTATGGAGAAGAGCCAGCAAGAAACTCCACGGTTACTCTTTTAAAAGTAAATGGTTTTTACAATGTTTTCAAATAACAGTGTTAAAAGGTATGAGAGGACAGTGTAGGCCTATCAACAAGTACCAGGTACTTATCAAAATATAAAATGGTCCACAGATCAACAGTCTGTTAAGCCTACAACGTTCTCACATTCACAAAATTTTAAAGAAAAGAAACTCAAACCAAAAATTTAAAAAATATATATATACTTAGAATATTGTAAGTGTGTAATGTCAAATAATAAAAAAATTATGTTACATCCTTTATGTAAAAAAAAAAAAATTAAAATAAAGGTAAAATAAAATAATTATCGTAATTTGGGAGCAGTTAATAGACATTTACATAGTTATGCCGTTAATGAGGTACCAGCAGGCCTAACATGACACACGCAACAATTACTCACTCTCGCGTGAGTAATTGTCGTCTATTTCTGTCACTTTTCTCGTTTTCTGACAGCGCTGCCATACAAAATAGTCTACTCGGTCTGTCAAACTTGATGTTTTATCGACAAACCCTAACATGACACCTTAGTTATCTCGATTTTTGACAATTCAACACGATTCTTAATCTGCGATTTTTATGTCATTTTGTCGTATTTACTCGTCCTCGATTTTGACGACGAGAAGAGTAGACAAAATAATGAACAAAAAAAAAAAACTTCCAAGTAGCATGGCAGTTTCACAATTGTACTTATTTTAGTCATATTTTTTTTTACAATATATTAATAATGAAAATATTTAGTTTTAAACTACTATTTATATTGGAACGTCATTTATATGAAAAAATATATTATATATTTTTGCGATAGGACACACCATTTTCGAGATATAAGCAAAAGAAAAGAAAAAAAGATACAGTACTGTTTTTGCACCGTCGCACAGTGGATCGTCCCCATACAAGAGGTCGGACATAGAATTAAAAATTGAAAAAATATTTAATTGAAAAAAATGAAATATACAGTTGCATTACTCTATTATGGAACTACAAAAAATGTTACTACAATTTTTTTATTTGACCAGTACTTTATGAGCAATTCGATGAAAACTGTTATTTTTCTATGGAAATGGTCACAAAAATGTCTGTATCTCATGATTCCCTCCTTGTTTCGATTTGCGGTTTTCACTACTGTTATTTACCCATTTTATGCCACATTTTCTTCAAGGAGACATGGTGCCCCCAGCGACCCCCTTCCGAGATATTTTGCTTTTAGTAACTATACTTTTTATTGTATAACTGATGAAATGGAGGTACATTAAGTATATTCATTACTGAGAATAAGTCATCCCTAAGCAGTTCCTTAAATAACAGGTGCATTTGCGATTACTTTAATGACTTATGAACGCTTCTGTTGCCATACAACAAAAGCGTTAATGAGTCCTTAAGTAAAGATTACCAGTACTTGCTTAATCTAATTAGTTATTGTAATTACTATGTTAACAGCCCTTAATCTCTGCATTGTGATTGTCTAATGTCATTATTAGCTTATCAAATTCATTGCTAGTTGCCTACTTGCTGCCCTATATATTTGAGTGTGTTTAGCAAATGTAATTCAGTTGTAATTATAACTTCTATCAAGTGTTGTCATCATGGCTTTCCGTGGGTTTTCTACTTTCGTGACTATGACAATTTATTTAACACATTGAAGTCAAGTACTAACGTCCAGTTAAGTGAAAGTGATGTGACGGATCTCAAGAACTGGTGTCGACGATTTTGCTATAGGGTTTTCACCAAATGGGTGCAATCAAGAAGGACAGTCGACAGGTTCATTAACAAGAACGGAGAGTGGTTAAATTCCGATATCGTTTGGCCAGATTGCTTTAAAGAAAATGTTGTTGACACTGAAGAAGCAAATGAAAATGAGGCAGAAGAGGTAGTCAGTCCATCGAAATCAGATGCATCAACTTCAACATATACATCTCCTCGCAAACGCTTTGAAGATTTATCGACTAGACACAAAAGAAGACGTGTTAATGGAAATGTTGCTAGATGCAGTCGTCCGGATGAGCTTTTGCATACTGTTGAAAGTATACTTAAGTCTGCCGGAAAAAATGATATGGCCAGAATAATGAAAAATTTGCTGGAAAATCCTGAACACGTCTCAACAGTTTTAAATGTCCTGGAAACTAAGCAGAATCCTTCGCTTCGTGAAGTTCCTACTCACAAAGCACTTGCTCTTTACGTTTACTTGCAGTTATCCAAGTGGCGTTACATCACACTTCGGGACTTTAGTTTAAAAGAAGGTCATGCGAAATACCCAAGCTACTACTTGTTAGTTAAAGAAAAGCTTAAATGCTACCCGGCAAAAGAAGACATAACTGTGACTGAAACTTCCGCAAAGATACGGATCCAAGCCCTCCTTGATCTCACAGTTAGGAGGCTGATCGATTCACTTGAATCAAATTTTGATGCTGGTGAACCACTTGTGCTTCACAGTAAATGGGGTTTTGATGGAGCTTCAAGTCAAAGCATTTACCATCAAACGACAACAACAAGTGAACAAGACTTATCCAGTGTATTTATGGCAAGTCTTGTACCGCTTAAGTTAGTGACTTCTAGTGGAAGTATAGTGTGGCAGAATGATCGGCCATCGTCAACCACATATTGTCGCCCGATTTCATTTACATTTATGAAAGAAACGGAAGCGAATGTTAAGGCTGAAATGGAAATATTTGAGACCGAGATTCGTGAACTGAACCCGACTGATTGCGGCAATGCTACTGTTACTCACAATCTATGGCTAACCATGATTGATGGTAAGGTACATTCAATCATATCTGGTACATCGGCAGCAGTGTGTGATTTGTGCAAAGCTCGCCCAAGCGAAATGAATAACTTGGAAGAAGTGAGAGCTAAACCCGTGAATACAGATTTATACAAGCATGGATTTAGTTCATTGCATGCTTGGATTCGGTCTATGGAGTGTTTATTACACATTGCTTACAGAATGGACATAAAATCATGGCAAGCAAAAGGTGACGAAAATAAAAAAAAAGTTAAAGATAAGAAAGAAGCCATTCAAGAAGCTTTCCGAAGAAGCACAGGCTTACTTCTAGACGTTGTTAAGCAGGGTAGTGGCAATACAAACACTGGAAATGCTGCAAGAAGGTTTTTTGCAAACCCTGAAACGACTGCGGAAATTACTAAATTAGACGTTAATTTAATTAGAAGACTCGCCGTTATTTTGCAATGCATTTCCTCAGGCGAAAAAATTCAAGTCCAAAAATTTAAATTATATTGTGATGAAACAGCAAATTTATTCGTGGAATTATATCCATGGTATAACATGCCAGCACGTTTACACAAATTGCTGATTCATGGATCACAGATAGTGGACCACTTATCAGTAGTACCTATAGGTTTTTTGTCAAGAAACAAGGATTTTCGTAAATTTAGAGAATATCATACACGAAAGCATAGTAGCATCGCCACTAATGAAGACATTCTTCATAATCTGCTATTATCTTCCGATCCTCTTCTCACCAGCTTACGACCGAAGATGACAAATAAAGCCAAAAAGTCTTCATTTAGTGAACTAGACGATTTACTCATAGTTGATCAGAGTGAATTGGAGTTCATTGACGTTTCAACTGATACACTTGCTGCATGTAGTGACGTTGAAGAAGATGATGACGATAATAATGATCATGATGTCGTTATTGATGAAGATGAAGAAAATATAGTTTAAGTCTTATAGTACCTAATATTATTATTAACAAGCAGTTTCTTTGTTAATTTCTTGTTTTTGTGTATTTTTTTTTTATTCTGTTCTTTTTTTGTTTTGTGTTATGCCACCCATCGGCCAACAAATGTTTTTTTTTTTTTCTATTGTTGTTAGTAACTAAATGGTCGTGTTAATTAATTAATTTCCTATTATAATTTAGTTCTTAGTAGTGTTTTAATTTTTTAGTTTGTTTTAGGGTACATAGTTGTTTTATTTTTAAATTATTTTTACAGTGTTATATTATTTAAATAAAAAATATTTTTATACCTACATATTTTCTTATTGATCATAAAACTCTATTTCTTTTCGATGTGTTATTGTAAATTCGACTCAGTCATTACTAAGCTAATGATGACATTATCCAATCACAATGCAGAGATTAAGGGCTGTTAACATAGTAATTACAATAACTAATTAGATTAAGCAAGTACTGGTAATCTTTACTTAAGGACTCATTAACGCTTTTGTTGTATGGCAACAGAAGCGTTCATAAGTCATTAAATTAATCGCAAATGCACCTGTTATTTAAGAAACTACTTAGGGATGACTTATTCTCAGTAATGAATATACTTAATGTACCTCCATTTCATCAGTTATACAATAAAAAGTATAGTTACTAAAAGCAAAATATCTCGGAAGGGGGTCGCTGGGGGCACCATGTGTCCTTGAAGAAAATGTGGCATAAAATGGGTAAATAACAGTAGTGAAAACTGCAAATCGAAACAAGGAGGGAATCATGAGATACAGACATTTTTGTGACCATTTCCATAGAAAAATAACAGTTTTCATCGAATTGCTCATAAAGTACTGGTCAAATAAAAAAATTGTAGTAACATTTTTTGTAGTTCCATAATAGAGTAATGCAACTGTATATTTCATTTTTTTCAATTAAATACTTTTTCAATTTTTAATTCTATGTCCGACCTCTTGTATGGGGACGATCCACTGTGCGTCGAAGCGTTGGTGTGAATTTTGGTTCAAGACAACTCATTTTAATTCACACCTTCTTAATCGCGATTAAAAATAGTCGGATTTAGATAAACAATCAAAATTTTAGGCGAAAAACGTCAAATACAGAACAGAAAAATTTCCATTTTCACAAAATTAATAACTCAGTGCCATATTAGTGGGAAAACGTCGTTTGACAGGAATAAACAAAATTTTGGTGATTTTTAGTCATATAGAGGCACTTGTGAAAAGAGAATCGGCACCATTGAATGAATGAAACGGAATCTCAAGCCGATGTTGCTATCATAAAAATTATTTGTATTTAATAATTTGCAACATCGGTTTCTTTTCGCGAGATATAGAAGTGTCAAAGTGCCTTTTTCGAGTTTACTCGTCGATTACGGTCATGTTAGGGATTAGAACGACGTCAGAATCGTAGACAAATTTCGACAAAACGAGAAAAAGAGCGTTCTCGCGCTTGCCATGTTAGCTATACAGGGAAGCCACATGTTCAGAAGGAATGATTGAATTATTGCCAAACTTCCTTGTCTTCAACATAGTCTTTAATCTTATAATATGCTTTTTTGATAAGGACATGTTTGATGTGGGTTTTGAACTTTCCATCGCTAAGTTCTGTAACTGACTTTGGCAACTTGTTGTAAAAGCGAATACTGTTTATAACAAATGACTTACTAGTTTTTGTTAATCTTTTGGGATTTCAAAGATTTTCGACCTCACTTTTGCTCGCTTTAGATTCTTACGGTTTCTACGTATGTCGACAAAGTAACTCAGGGGCCGGGCGTAATGATTTTAAATGAGAGTTAGGGGGGCGCGTATGTTAAAAGGTTGGAAACTCCAGATAGATGGATACATAGGCCTAGGACTTACGCAAGGCTTCGGCGTCGAAGTCGGCGGCTACGGGCGGCTTGTCGTCGTACTGCAGGCTCCAGGAGAGCTTGCCGGTGTCGTACAGCTGCGAGCTCACGCGCAGCTGCAGCTCCGACAGCTGCAGGCCTGCGCCTGCGCACACGCGCCACGACACGCTGCCCACCGACGAACCCTCTACCCGATCAAAATAAAATAATGAAAAAGTCATAACCCTTCTTTGACTTTGGCTTAGTCGAGTAAAATTAAAAATAAATTTTCATCAGGCAGTACGCTGCCACGTTTGCCACATCTAGGGCAGTTTTTCGAATGAAAATTATCGCAAAATTAATGTGACAAATAGTCAAGCGCGCGTAAACTGCTGTGATTGGTTGAATGATTTATTAACAGCCTCAGCAGTTTACGCGCGCTTGAGTATTTCTCACATAATTTTTAGTTTTTAAATGACAACGTGGTTGGCAACTGTCAAAGTGGCGCTAGCATAGCTTTAACCAAAATAGAAGAATTTTCTGAGGAACATTTGATTTGACATTTGGTTTGATCTGACAAGGTTTGCTTTCCTTCCTCGTCAAGATGCACCTCGTTTCTTCTATTCCGCTTTTAACTCACTTATCCGCCATGTCGAATACATATTTTTTCACAACAGTTCTATTATCAATATAACGCAGTCAACAAGGGAAGCCCAAACAGGACAAACTGGACAGGTGAAAGATATGCTAGCGCCATCTATTTAAAGTTTTTATCGGCCAACCTCATTGGAAGTATTTGGAAGGAAACAAACAGACTTTACCTTTTCTAGCTAGATAAACTTGCTTCCAATCGTGTTCTACTTTTCTGAAGACGTTTTCAGCATGGTAGACTCCTGCGGACCAGGTGGCTATGGATTCCAGTTCCTCATTCTGGTGTTGGACGCGGTACAAGTCCGTCGTTATGAAGTAATAGAGTGCGTAGTGGCCGAGTTTCTTAAACTCGAAAGTTTTGGACATCTGGCTGCCCATTTCCCCACGTTTGGCACGCCATTGCTCTGACCCCGAAATCCGGCCGTGGGTTTCATAGTCTGTTGGTTTCCTGTGTTCATATTATCGTGTTAGTTGAAAGCCAGTTTTACAATACGCCTAAGATTTAAAAAAACTGCCTAGGCTTTTCCTAACTATGTTGTAGTTTAGCCGGATGCAGCTGAATACCAGTATGAAGCGACTGTCTATCTGACCTCCACAACCGAGTTACTGGGTAACATGATACCCCTTGGTAAAACTGGTTGTCAGACTTTGGTAGCAGATTGGAAAATTACAGTTTGCGCGTATCTATTCCCTGTCTGTTAAGATGTGGGTCTATAATTTAGACCTAACTTTATGGAACGCAATTAAGGATACGCTAGTCAGTCATTCTTCCATACAAACGTAGTATGGTAATTACTCGTCTGTTAGATGGTGTACTTTCAAAAATAAAAATTAAATCAATTTGTCTTGTCATTATTTAGCCCTGTAAGGAAGCAGAACTGAAAAAAATATTGTTTGGAAGTTATGAGCGTCGAAACTTCCTTATTTCAACACTAATTTTAACTCATCTTTGGGCGTAAACAAATATGTGTATGTAGTTAAAAAAATGCACAATAGAAACCGTACACGGATAGATAATTTATTCAATAGTTGATACAATTTTATTTTGAGTAAATACATCCAGTGGTTTGTCCATAATATCTATACGCCCAAAGGTCTGTTCATGAAATTTTACGCGCTCGTTTTCGTTATAAATCAACGTCTATTTCACCAAATAAATTAAAAAATATAATAAATAAATAAAAACTAGATAAATTAATAAAACTAAATAAATAAATATTTAGATTAATTAGCATGTATATTAGTCACGCCCGCAACGAGTTCGAGCCGTCGACTAGTATACGCTTAATGAATATCAACTTTGCAAGATGATTCGGAAATGAACGAATTATTTGATTTGGTTTCTGTATAATATATCTTCTTTATAGTAGCAGCTCGTGGCTAAGTAATAACAGCCGCACGGGTCGGTCCATTAGGTTAAGCTACGCTTGGTTGGTCCGTGCCTATCATTCATGGATCTTTGACAGTCGTTACGGGTCGGCAGAAGCCCGAAAGACTTACAACCAGTCTTACCAAGGGGTATCATATTACCCATTTACTGGGTTGTGGAGGTCAGATAGGCAGTTGCTTGCTCCATGTAAAATACTGGTATTCAGCTGCATCCGGTTAGACTGGAAGCCGAGCCCAACATAGTTAGGAAAAGGCTGGGCAGATTGATTGATATTTTTTTATAGTACGGCAACGGAAGCTACAGTCCTTCCACAGTTATTTTATCTCTAACACTTAACATTACTCTCAAAACCAAAAAGATCTTTATTCCCGTCACATTAAGGTTGCTGTTGGGTTGCTACTACTGACAAGTCTGGCAAAATCACAGTGACCTTTATTGTCATTAGAATAAGGTTGCTGGGTGTATCTCAAAAACCGTAATAGGTAGATAGTTGAAATTTTCACAGATTGTGTGTTTCTATAGCCGCTATAACAACAAATAATAAAAATTACAATTTATAATTAAAGGGGGAACCACATAAGAAACGTGCTTTTTTCGGCGTTTTCTGCTCGATCTTAATACGATACGGAACCGTGTGCGTGGTCCGACACGCACTTGGCCGGATTTTTGTACGTTTAAGGTGTTTTTGTTGTAATGTCAATAAAAACGCATTTTACTTTCTCTCTTTAGTAATCATACGTGAATCATACTTCTCGACCATGAGGCCAGCCAGTTCCTGCAGGGTTCTCTTGGCCAGGTACCGCCGCCGCGGCTCTGACACCTGCTTCTGTCGGTGTTCGCGCAGCGTCAAGATGCACTCAATCAACTCCTGTTCCGCACACTCCGTACGACGTTTCAGCACCTACAACAATAGAATAGAATAGAATACTCTTTGTTTTCTTCTAAGTCTCGATCTTATGGGAATATCAGGATAAAAATATCCCATGGTCTACCCATATGCCAAATTTCATACAAATCCGTTCAGCCGTTTTAGCGTCAAATCGTAACAAGCAAACACATTTTTTTATTTTTTTATATAATAGGTATGTATATTTTAATAATATTCGTGTAAAGTTTAGTGCCTGCTTGGTTTAGCACTAACTTCTGAGTTGGTTGATATTTGGTTGATCTGGTATTATATTAGACTGGTTTAATGATACGAAATAATATGGTTTAAAGACTATATTGAATATTGGTCAAATATATGAAGTGGTAAATCTAAGCTAAATTAGCACTAAGATGGTTTGATTTGGTTTGGTTTGAGTTACGCGGTTGGTATCCGAATACGTACTAACTGGTAATAGTTGTGATTCATGCATTTATTGAAATGCACGCAGGCAAAAGTGCTGAGCTGTTCGGTTGCAAATATTGTACCGAACATATTCCCGAGCACCAGATGAGATAAGAAAAGACTAAAGTAATCATCAAATCACCTTAGTTAAATAATAATACAAGTCAAATGGTAAACAAAGTAAAGTAATTATAAAATGGTAAACAAAAGTAAGTGTTATAAAATGGTAAACTTAAGTAAAAGTATTGTAAAATGGTAAATAAAGTATAAATTACGGTTGTCCTTAAAAAACATAAATTCTTTACACTAATGAGTCTTCAACTGTAAGCACACGTTCTTTTCGCATTTTAGGCAACGTAGCCCTTTCCTTTTTACCCGCACTACGCATAGTACTGGGCCACCGTCTCGCGAAATATGCACTTAGACCTATCGACTCTCTCTCACTTTGCTGACGGTCAGCAGTACTCTGCTTTCGCGGTTGCACTTCACTATGCACTCTGGTTGACTCGGCTGTAGTCGTTACAGACTCCTGTCTGTGATGAGGCTCCGCCCGGCTGGCCGTGGAAAGCGAACAGCATCTCACTCTTTTCCAGACCCAGACTGCTGCCGCGCTTAGGACAACTCCCAGCAGTATGTAGACGACGGTGTACTGGTGAATGTCATGGACTGATAAGTCATCGACTTCAGCTTTGGTGGTTTTCAGTGTTTTGATCTGTTCTCCAAGAACTGATAAAGATCTATTCAGACTTATGTCCTCTGGTAATGCTATTTCCGTTGGTATTTTAACATTCACAATGTGGTTTATCTGGTCTAGCTCTGGTACGAGCATGTTTGGTGAAAAATTTAGTTGATTGGATTGTTGTTGTAAAGAATACAGTGTGAAATCTTTACTTTTAATAAAGCATTTCTGAGTCATGCTAATGACCCCTGCTCTAGTCAGCTGACGAACAGTAACTTGATCGTCGCATATGATTTTGATGGAATATGTGTCACAGCAAAAATATAGGTATTGTGACGTTGAGTGTAATTCTACCCATCTGTTTTTGCACGCTGTTCTTTCTGTTTTGCACCTTTGGGTTATTGGATTTGTTTCGCAAAAGTTTTCATCATTTTCCAAATTTAGGATGGGTTTGAAGAGCTCACACATGAAGGATTCTCCCTGATACAAACATGTGTCAAGTTCATGTATGGTTGGTACAAAGTAAGCATCCTTTTTTAGGTTCACTGCGACGTATTCCGATATTGGTATTATGCTGGTCATACTGTAATTGGTATGTTGCGGAACTGGTATTATCCTATATAATTGAAAACTTTCTCTTGCTATGAGCGGGAATGTAATTTCGAAGATAATATATTTTTCGGTGACCCGAGCCTTTGTTCTCAGTAGCTTGTAGATATGCTGAAGGTCTGTCTCTATGTTTTCGATTGGTAGGCCTAAATCTTGAGGCATTTGGCCGTAGATAATTTGTAGCTCTCGTTTGAGCTGTGCTGGTGTCAATAGATGCAGACTGATTTGACCATGGTAGATTTCCGATATTGTATCGATCAAAGTATCCTGTATCTGTTTCAAGTTTTGCATCATATTAATGGTAGCTATAGAGACCAATGTGAAGTCCTGTTGTGTTGTCATCACATTGATTTCTTGTTGCAGCTTACTGTTAACCTTATCCAAAGCATTTAAATGTTTATTTATGGTTTTGTGTTGTTTTGCTATTATGTCTTCAGTTCTTTGTAGTACATTGTGCTCTGCTTCGACGATAGATGTCAAGTTCTTCCATAACTGACCTTGGTGTTTTTGATTACGGTGCACAAGTTCAATGTCCTGTCTGTATTTTTCTGCGAAGCTTTCGTCTAATACTCCGAACAATGAGTTTGCGATTGAGCCGACAGCGTTGATAAGGCCGCGTCGTGTTCGTATGCGCTCGCCGTAGTGCTGGCTAAGCAACAGCTGGTTATAGTATTGCAGTTCATTGTAATCGTGACGTATTTGTAGGAGTATCATATGACAGTGACTTGATTCCATAATTGTTTCACATGTTTTGTCGAGATATCTTGTAAAGTCCTTGATGGCTGTGTCTCCTTGCCAATATGGAGACATGTTAAAGTATGTGACTAGTTTCCATTTATCTCGAATCAATTGTACTTTCCCCACAGTATCAAAGTACAAACTTTTATTGGTATCAAATTGTGTAATATTGTATGAAGCTGTTGTTGGTAATATTATACTTAAGAACAGTAACAATGCCAATGCAATGTTAACTATTTTGGGACAGGTACTGTACGTTCTGGTGTTTGGTTGCGGACGATTACGTGGTTCCTTTTCGGCTTTAGTACTTTGATGTTGTAGTAGTTCGCCTTTTTGTTTTTCTGGTATGGTTGGTTCTGTTTGGTGTATAGGTAAAACTGATAGTTTAACTATAGGGCGCTTCATGTAGCCGTTTT
Source organism: Agrochola lota (assembly GCA_947364205.1). NCBI lineage: Eukaryota > Metazoa > Arthropoda > Insecta > Lepidoptera > Noctuidae > Agrochola > Agrochola lota. The sequence continues at coordinate 4,477,064 of OX376230.1, read as the reverse complement.
TGGTTTTTAAAGTCACTACTCTGACAAGTTCGTCTTTTCCTGGATGGACTTCCATCACACGACCCATTGGCCATTTCCCTGCTGGTAAGTTGTCGTCATGTATCATTACTAGATCACCCACGTTGACGTTCTTTTGGTATTTCATCCATTTGTTTCTGGTTGATAGTTGAGTTAAGTACTCTGTTTTCCATCTCTTCCATAAATCTTCAAATAATTTCGACACTAGATGCCACCTGGTTCTGGCGTCTTCTGCTGTGTCAATTACGGTTAAACCTGGTCTTGCTGATAGGAAATGGGCTGGTGTGAGGAAGTTTAAATCCTCCGGGTCTTCTGATAGCGCACAAAGTGGTCGTGAATTAAGGCAAGCTTCTAGCTTTGATAACAGTGTTGAGTATTCTTCAAACGTAAATTTCTGTTGTCCAATCACGCGTTTGAGGTGGTGTTTGAGACTTCGCACTGCTCTTTCCCAAAGTCCTCCCGCATGAGGGCAAGAAGGTGCGTTAAAATGCCATTCAATTTGTAGTTCGGTTATCTCTTTAAAGAATGACTCATTGAAAATATTTTGAAGATGGTCGTATTCTTCTTGTAGCATTCTGTTGGCTCCAACAAAATTGGTTCCATTGTCGCTATAGATGTGACGTGGAGCTCCCCGGCGTGCTGCCATTCTGTTTAATGCGGCTACGAAAGCTGAACTGGTTAAATCTGAGACGAGTTCTAGATGCACAGCTTTCGTCACCATACATACGAAAAGCGCTATGTAGCCTTTGGTAGTTTTTATCCCACGTCCTTTGTTTGCTTTCACATCCACAAAGCCTGTGTAGTCGACACCACAATGATAGAAGGCGCTTTCAGGGTTTACTCTGGATGATGGTAGATCACCCATGAGCTGATATTGTTGGATGGGCTCTTGCTTCTTGCATGTAACACACTGTCTTATAACTTTCTTTGTAGCTGAATATCCGCTGATTATCCAATAATTTTGTCGAATGTTTGATAAAGTAAGGCGCGCTCCACCGTGGTAAGTTAGCTCATGAGCGTATTTAATTATTAGCGTGGTAATTCGATGGTTGTGTGGTAATATGATTGGGTGTTTCATCTCTGAACTTATTTGTGCGTTTCTTAATCTGCCCCCTACTCGCAAAATACCATCCTGGTCTAGGATGGGGTGTATTGGTAAAAGTTTACTTTTCGAATGCACGTTTCTATTCTTTAGTAAGTAACTGACGTCACTAGCAAACTCCATATGTTGCACACTTTTAATAATCAGCAGTTTTGCGCGACGGAGTTCATGTAATGTGAGATAGGGTTGACGGCCTGCCTTTGCAGTAGGTAGTCGTAGTATCCATGCAAAAACGCGCACAATTTTTGCGAATGAATTCAATTTATTTAATAAATGGTTAATAATGTTTGGTATGGTCATGGTTTCTTTCTGGTGTTTTTTCACAACTACTGCATTAGACTGTCTTATCTCTAAGCTGGTTTCATAGGTGGTTTGGGGTATGGCTTGGTTTTGGAATGCTTGAATCCATGATGGCCCCTGCCACCATAGGTCATGGTTTCTTAATTGTTTGGTTCTTAATCCACGGCTGGCACAGTCAGCTGGATTTTCAATGGTTTTAACATAACTCCATTTTTCTTTTGGTATTAATTTGGTGATAGCTTTCACGCGGTTTGAGACGAATGGTTTCCATCTCGCTGGATCTCCTTGGATCCATCCTAACACTGCTGTTGAATCACTCCAGCAATATATTTCCTGGTTATACGAATCCAAGCAAGTCTGAACTTTTTGCATCAGCTGTGATAATAGTTGGGCACCCATTAACTCCAACCTTGGTATTGATATGTCTTTACTTACGGGCACTAATCTTGCTTTTGCTGCGACCAGAGTTACCTCGTTAGTAGTATTTTGGTTGCTGACTTTGCAATATATAACAGCGGCATACGCCTTGTTCGACGCATCACAAAATCCGTGTAATTGCAAGTTATTGGTTTTCTTTATTCCTAGCCATCGTTTTACTTCTATGGTGTTGATGTCTTTTATTTCTCCCCTTAAGTTTAGCCACTTAATCTTAATATCTTCTGGTAGCGCGTCATCCCAGTTAAGACTTGATGACCAGACACTTTGGAATAGCATCTTCATGGTTATGGTAAATGGTGTGAGCCAGCCTAATGGGTCGAATATTTTTGATATGTCGGAGAGAAGCGACCTTTTGGTTAGTTTTGATAATGCTACTGGCTCCAGTTTCGAGTCAAAGATGAATTTGTCCTGTTGCGGATTCCATCCAAGTCCCAACGTTTTTGTCGAGTCTGACTGTTTAAACTCGTAGATTTGCTGGTTCCACAAATCTTTTTCTAAGCCAGCGAGTAGTTTTGGTTCATTTGTGGCCCATTTTCGTAAATTAAACCCACCCTTGCTAAGCAGTTTTATTAGGTCTGATTTAAGTAGTTTTGCTTGTTCTATTGAGTTTGCTCCGCCACAATAGTCATCCATATAGAAGCACTCTTCTAATGCTTTTGCTGCATCGGGAAAGTTTTGTTTTTCCTCGGCAGCTAGTTGTTTTAAGCACATCATAGCCAAAAATGGTGCAGGCTTTGTGCCGTAAGTTATGGTTGTGAGTTGGTATGTCTGGATAGGTTGGTATGGTGAGTCCCTCCATAATATCTTCTGATACGACTGATCTTCAGGATGTACCATTATCTGTCGGTACATTTTCTCGATATCAGCTGTGTAAACAAACTGATACTGTCTCCATTTTAAAATCAGCTCCTGCAGATCTTGTTGTAGGTTGGGACCTCGGTACATGACGTCATTCAAGCTAAGTCCCGATAATGATCTAGCAGACGCGTTGAGCACAACACGCAACTTTGTAGTGGTTGACTCAGCACGAGTGACGCAATGGTGTGGTAGGTAGCACTCGGGTTTCATACTTGTTGTTGACTGCAGCATATGGTTTAAGTTAAAATACTCGTTCATAAATTTTGTGTATTCTGTTTTCAATTCTGGATCTTTCTGTAACTTTCTCTCTAAGTTACGAAATTGTGCCAAAGCTAATGGTTTAGTGGACCCTAGCTGTTCCTTGGTTTCTGGTTTGAACGGTAATCGGACCTGGTATCTCCCATCTTTCAATCTCTCTGTTGTTGACAGAAAGTATTGCAAACATTCATGATCTTCGGTGGACAATTCAATCTGCTGGTTGATATCTTCGTTTTCCCAGAATCGGCGTAAATCGTCCGTATTGTGAAGAACGACGTTACACCTGTATCGTGGTGTCATTGTCCCACACAGCAACCATCCTAATTGCGTTTGTTGGGCTATTGGTTGGTCGTCTCTATCACCCCTCAAAAGGCCACCTAAAGCTATCTTGCAGTATATATCTGCTCCAAGCAGTAGGTCCACTGATCGACTGGTATTAAATTCTGGATCTGCCAAATTTATGTTTTGTATGTGAGGCCAAGATGGTTTTATAAATGATTTATTTGGTAAACTTTTGATGAGATTATTCATTATAAGGACTTCTCCTTCTAAGGTGAACTCATTATGAATTGATTTAATTCGTATGTTTATTACTCCCTTGCAGCTGTTTTCTTTTTCACCTACGCCGAATATGGTTCCTTTGCAAGGGTGTCTTCGTAGTTTTAAAACTTGAGCCGCCTTCTCGCTTACCAAAGAAATTTGAGATCCCTGGTCAATCAAAGCCCTCATGGTATGGTATGTGCCATTGTATCCTGGCACTTCCACTAAGGCCGTAGCTAAGAGTGTCTCGGACACGTCATCCCAAGATACATGTGTTGAAGCTGCTGCTTGCTCATCATTGGTCACGCATGCTGTCGCAAGTGTGTGCGCAGCCTTATAGTTTGGTTTTGCTGATGTGTTTGGCCTGTTTTTGGTTGTAATTGCGTCATGCAATAATGAATTGTGTTTAACGTTGCATTTGCGACAAGTTTTATTCGATAAACAAGGTTTATTAAAATGGTTGAATAAGCAATTGGTGCAACAGTTTAGATGGTTGACAGTTTTTAGTTTTTGCTCATCCGACATTTGCAAAAATTGGGAACACATCCATAGCCCGTGGTCAGCATTACACAATGTGCAGGTGATTGACCGCGACACATGTAACGATTTCGTATAGTTTTTCATGTTGTTTGGATAGCTTTTATTTGATGATTGCTGGTTATTATTTGAACTATAATAATTCTTCTGGTTTGCTTGATAATTTTGATGGTTTTGTGGTTGGATGGTCATCTTTTGGTTATTTGTTTCTTGTTTACGCCGCGATGCTTCTAAGGCGGTAAACTTGTTTTCCAAGAAATCTAGGAATTCTTGAAGGACTGGTAGTTCCCTGGGATTCTTCACTGACTCAATATATTCAGCGAATGACTCACTGTCAAGTTTTTGTGCTAACAAGAGTACCAACAGTGGATCCCAGGTGATGATATCTACTCCTAGGTTTTGAATTGCGTGGAGACATTCTTTGGTCACGTCATGCAGTTTTTTGATCGCCCCGATGGATTGTTGCTGCATACTAGGAATGTTCAGTAGTATGTTTACGTGTGACGTGAAAATAAGTCTACTGTTGCCATATCTGTGGTTCAGTATTTCCCAGCATACCTCGTAATTTTCCGAGCTAATCTGAAGATGGTGGATCAGACGCTCTGCTTCTCCTACTACCTTGCTCTTTAAAAACTGCATTTTTTGAGCGTTTGATAACGATGGGTTTTTGTGTATGGTTTCTGTGAATAAGTCTTTAAACGACGTCCATTGGTGGTAGTTGCCTTGGAATGTTGGAATATCCATCTGTGGAGTAGATTTGTCGCGATGAGATACAGACCACATTTTCGAGTTGATGGTTTTCTTCAAATCGTTATACATTTTCTCATATCTGTTGAATTCATCTTGGTACCAGACATCCTCATCTCCGTTTTCACCTTCTATATCCCAGTGCAGGCTATCGATAATAGCCCAACGACTTTGAAGGGACTTTAATGCATCGTCAAACTCCCACTTGTTCTGTAGTTGGTCGGTTCGTATGGTAGCTACTGTTCTCATGAAAGCTCTAAAGTTGATAGTCTGCTTTTTTATCATGCCTTCTAGTTTATTGTCATCATTTGGAACTCGCGTATCCTTACGTTGGTGTTGCGGCGCCTGTGGATGAGACGAACCCTCTGCTTGCTTCGAAGTCCCTGCCTCAGTCGGTGGCTGGTGAGGTTCTTGCTGTTTTACCAACAAGTTCTCCATGGTTTTGGTAATTATCTGCTTGATCGACAAATAGACTTCCTCCGCCTTCTCAAAGCAATTTTTTATAAAATACACATGGTTAAATTCAGCAAGTTCACAGCACTTCCTATGGTTGCGTTGATATTCTCTCCAATAATTTTCTAATATCTCCAACTTTCGTTTGCAGTAATCTATGGTTTTTCGTTCAGCTCCGTCTTTCTTGATGTTAGTTAGAAGTTTAACCAAGGAGTCGTAAATCTCCGTTTGGCTGACTGCTAACTGCTCCATTATTCTCACGGTAAATTAAATACGCAATTGATAATATAGTGTATAAAATGGTTTGGTCTGACCTTATATTCTCCTTACGCGACAGCTGCCCAATTTCTTCAAAATTGATATCACTGCCTACTTACTTTCCCTATAAGCTGGTAAAATACAAAACACTGGTTGCAAGGTCCCGGCGCACAAACACTTCACTGTACTTCGCGAACCGAGGCCCTTAATGCTCGAAGGACCATGTAAAGTTTAGTGCCTGCTTGGTTTAGCACTAACTTCTGAGTTGGTTGATATTTGGTTGATCTGGTATTATATTAGACTGGTTTAATGATACGAAATAATATGGTTTAAAGACTATATTGAATATTGGTCAAATATATGAAGTGGTAAATCTAAGCTAAATTAGCACTAAGATGGTTTGATTTGGTTTGGTTTGAGTTACGCGGTTGGTATCCGAATACGTACTAACTGGTAATAGCTGTGATTCATGCATTTATTGAAATGCACGCAGGCAAAAGTGCTGAGCTGTTCGGTTGCAAATATTGTACCGAACAATTCGTTTAGATTAAATATAATGATGTCGATGAAATGAAATGTTTTATTTCTGTAAGTAGATCTTTTATGACACAACATTTTTTGTTCAATATTTTAAAACTAGATGGCTCTACTTCTCTTTTTTTTCTCTATTTACTCTTTACTCTCTCACAGCGGTCACACGGGCGCTGCGGCGCCGCGTCACACAGCGCGTAAATTGTCATTTGTCAAACATCTGTATTTATGACAACACACAAACAATTGAGCGGTGCCGTTCCGGTGTCGCATCGCGTCCAACCCTCCCCGCCTCACCTCGCGGGGGGCAAGTCCGGTGTACGTGCGGTGCGCCGCCGGCCGGCCCGCCCGTACGCCGCACTTGCAACGGCGCCGCAGCGCCAGTTTGACCGCCAATGCGACGATGTGGCGCCGCAACACGCCGTGCGCCCAGGCTTTAACGCGCGTTTTGGCCGCTCCGCAATGAAAAAATCGTCCTACATCACTCTCGTACAGTTTGCTATAGCTATATATATAGCTATAGCAAACTGTACCAGCTTTTGCTCACGGCTTCGCTCGCACGGTAGTCGGAAATCATCCCACGGGAAACGTACTACCAGGATATTATAAAGTCCTACGAGACCAAGTACGAGTATGTCCAAGCCCAGGTCATGCTCCACCTATGTGCCAAATTTAATCGAAATTCGTATAGCCGTTAAAGCGTACACTGACAGACAGAATAGGGATGATTACAAAAATATATTTTTTAGTCCATCTTTGAGATTACAAAAAAATATTAGACACGTATTTTTTCTTTTTTTACGTAATCTAAAGATTACGGCGATACATTGAGGTAAAATGTGCCATGACGTCACGAGTATGTAGATTTTATACGTACTAGTGACGTAGCGACCCCCACTCCCCAACTTAAGAGCGTTTATTCTGAAGGTGGGAACGTCGCAAATAGACGTCAAATATTTCACTGTTTTGATTAATTTAGAAATATTACAGTGTGGAAATAAAAAATGTGGCTAACTAGCGAACTAAAATATTGATTATGAAATGCAATAATTAATATCGTAACACCGAATGTTTAGTTTTAGATGCAAAAAAACTATTTGGAAACTTTCCAAATGCGAATCAAAATAGGTAAATATTTGTCAAATATGGTAAAACGTTGTATGACACACGTCCGTAAGATGATTTCCGCACTTATAGCATAAATAACTATTTTGTTACCCAGGCATCATACCTATTGCTTTCGCATTTATGATATGTATTAGTATAGTATGGATGAACTATGGCATACTACAGGTGTATCGCATCGACACCGCGGTTTATTGCAGCCACTTTTTTATATCTCTCGAAATACTTATTTAAATATGTATAGAAAAAAAAAAGCCCAGTGGCTTACCTCTTTGTGGTCCATGGTATACCTCCAGGTGACGTCTTGCACGTCGTCTCGAGACACCGCGATGACGTAAGACAGTTTCTTGCCCCAGCCGTGGGAGTACAACAGGGGCGCGTTGAGTTTGGCCTCGCACGGGTCGGCGTGGATCCACGTGTTTGAATCGTAGTCAAAAACCTAGAAAAAAAAAAGAGCTTTATTCAAGCGAGCGCAGCAATGTGGACTTAAGAGCGAGTCGAAAGCAAAATTACCTATCGTAAACTAGAATTTTCATGAAATAAGACTTATACTTCATTTGAAATAAGATTAGACATTTAAACAAACCTTTTTTACAGTCCGTTGAACCGTTCCTGACTTCTATACCGTGGGCATAAGGATGGCATTAAAAGCAAAAAAGTGGTTACAATATCAACTGTTTACTGCAGCTGCCATTTGTCATGCCACCAACGCAATAGAAGTCAAAATCGGTTGAACGGACTGTAAAAAAGGTTTAGTTAAATATCTAATCTTATTTCCAATGGAGTTAGGTATAAAATAAAATGAGTACCTACATGATAATTCCAAACTTCTTGTGGAACAGAAACATTAAATAATAAAATTTTCTCGATAGAAAAACACCACGAAGCTACTCTTTCCACGCATTTTCGATTTGTTCTTAATATTATGCTAATGACTTTTATACTATGTTAATATTATTAATACAAGATGAAAAAAAAAGTGCCTTTTATTTTTTGGATTTATTATTTATTTATTATTTATAAATCCCTTTCAGTGCTTACTATTTATTCAGAAGAAAAAGTCGCCTTCCATCTAATGTTGCGGGAACTATAAGCATATTTTTACCCGACTACGGCAAAACCAAAAGGAAGGGATATGATTTAGCAGTCTATGTATGTTTGTATACTTTGTATTTACGTGTGTTCCACCGTAGCGCGTAAACTACTGAACCGCTTTTGATGAATGAGGTATCAATCAGGGACTTGAAAACGAAATTCATTTCGTTACTCTAAAATTTTATAACGTTCCAATGTTTGTATCGATACTAGAACAACAAAAAAACAATTATATTAAAAAAAAAACGTTATTTAACAATATTTAAAGTTACGTTACAGGTATCGGTAACATTATGCTAATATCAGCTTGTAGTAACGTTACAGATTCATTTTGTAACGTTATTTTAACAACTTTTTCCGCTGAGCACCTCTCCGTCGTCGCCCACCACCACCACCGGCCACCCCCGTACCGGGGCCGGCAGTGTTGTCAATTTATAGTTGTGATTACCGGCCTACTTTTATATATATGTGGTTTAGTCAACTTTATTTTTATTTTGGGAATGTTGCGTATCGAAATGAATAATGTTATTATTTCGATAAACCGATATATTGTTAATATTGTTATTAAACAAACAGTTTAAGATTTCGTTCCGTTAGTTAGTATCGTTTTAGCCAAGGAATTAATTTTGTAACTGGTGCCTACACGTAAAGTTATTTTGAGTAACGTTTGAAGTCCCTGGTATCAATAGATTTGTAATAATGGTCCGAATGACATAGGCTATATAAATTATCCCTTAATTTAATATGGTGGACGTTACAGGTAAATTTCTGACCTCGAAAAAAATTAATTGAGATAATCATGACATGTCTGTATATCAAAAGAAAGGCTTGACGAGCACATTACACATATAAATAATAACTAATACATAGGTATTTCCTTCCTTTCAGAAGCCTGTGTCCCATAAGTGGGAATATTATAATTATGATGATTATGGGCATAGCTAGTACCAAAACAAAAAAAAGTTTCTATGTTTTGTCAAGTCATAAAACCCGTGCGAAGCAGGGGTGGGTAGTTAGATATTAAATAGTCTATGGTGTTACCTCGCACCACACATGGTCCGTGGTGTCATACACGAAGCGCGTGTCGTACCCGAGCGCGCGACACAGCAGCGCGAAGCAGTTGGCCCACTCGCCGCAGCGCCCGCGCCGCGTCCGCAGCAGCGTGCGCGGGTCGTTGTACCGCACGAACTTGGAGCCGACGCCACAGGCGCTGCAGGTGTACGCCTAGATAGATAAAACACTCTATTTAAATTCAAATTATTTTATCAATACTAATATTATATAAAGATAATTATTTAAAAAACAAAAAACCCGACTGCAAAAACAGATAACTGAAAAGTGAAAAACAAACATCATAATCTATAGAAATTTGGTATCGCAGGCAAAACTTACATCATATTTCCGATTATTAGTTGGTCCCCGCCAGCGATGCCTAATTAAATAATTGTATTTATTTCAAGTTTTTTAGTTTTGCTAATATATATATTTGGAATTGACTCATTATTGGCTTTTATTTGATACTAGTATTGTAGTAATTTTTTTTTTTAATCTTCCCCTCCTTTTTTTTGGATTTGCAGATGCAATAGATAAATATTATAAAGCCTATGTCACTCCCACAATTAAGACGAATCTAACGACACCTCATATTATGTTAAAATCCATCAAGCCGTTTAGGCTACAGAGCGTGCCAAAGAAATAAACATAGGTACATACTTTCGAAAAATATTATCCTCCTTCTGGGGCAGTCGGGCAAAATGAGGTAAAATTTGAGTTTGTATGTTGGGTTACAAGGATCTTTTGGCGCTCGAATGACGTTTACAAGGGGGCGCTGTTGGTAAACATTTTGTGAAATTGTATCGAAAAACAAGATGGCGGCGTTAGTTCCTATTTTGACCACGCGCCAAAAGATTCTTGTACAGCTACTATAGTACAGCCCGATTCTGACTTTATGACGGCTCGGAACATGAGGCGACTCGCTGCGCAGTAACAAAATCATGTGTCAGCGGGGGTAAGGTGGGCTTAGCTAGTAGCGCACTTCAGAGCCGTCATAAAGTTTAAATCGGGCGGTAGTAGCCGTTGCCACCGCATTATCTCGCGGCAAAACGAGACGTCAATGTCACTCGCACTCACTTCCATCTTACAAGTCTCCCTTTCCGTGTTGATGGTATAGTTCTTGCTGAAAGTGGTGCGACCACCGCAACCGTCGCACGCCGGCTGGTCGACCCACGTGAAGAACTTGTGTTTGAACCAGCCCATCAGTTCCATTAGAAGAGCTATGTCGAACGGCAGGTCCAAGGTATCCTTTTGGCCTATGAGATGATAAAAAAATACGTAAAGCTAAACATGACAGAAAGCCAATTGTCGTATTTTAAACCTTCAAAATCGAATCGCAATCTCATCTCAGCGACAATCAATGTCAATTTTTTTTTTAAATTTGAGGTATTTTTTTACTGATTGAGACTTACTAAGTTTAGAAAGCGAACGCACTTAAAAATATTGGAATTGACGCTCTGGCTGTAATGCAGGCCAGACACGTAACGATATTTACTAAGACATCAAGTTTAGACTTGCACAAGTCTGTGTGACACCGAATGGCTCGGATACTTGTGCTAATTCATCCCACACTCCTTAATGTATACTTGTGCAAGTCCAATTTCGCGCAAGTATATCGTAAAGTGTGTGGCTACTTTTGAGAGCATTTATATTTTGAGAGAGTAATTTTAAAATATTGGCCCAAGGTTTCAAAACTGTGTGCAAAATTTGCATGCTGCTTCAAACATAAAAAATTATGTAGTTTTCTGGTTCCCTACGGACTATCTAACAATTTAAAATAAAAGAATAATAACAATGGCGTGCCTTGGTAGATCTACTCTAGCAATGTAAAGTCATGAAACTTGATTGATAAGCAAATTGTCCTTAAAATGAAATCACAACTGTCATTCTTTTTCAATGGTATGAAATGGCAAATTGAAAGCAGACTATTGCAAAGAAAACTATATTTACTTACTTGATAACAAAGATCAAAATAGCATAACTCTTTTGATCAATATCGAGTTGAAGGTGATCAACATTATTTTGGATGTGACTATACATCAAGAGATTAAAGTTTTTTAGCTGTGGTATATATGTTGCAGTAAGATGGTTATTATATCTATATTACGGTATAAAACAGCTGAACGTCGTTCAGCTCACTCGTTCGTACATAACGGAGTTGTTTTGTAAAACAGTTAGCAGTTATGTAAAACAGCGGATTCTGTAGAATCCATCTGCGACATATATACCAGGCAGCACAGCTATATTGCAACTTATATCCTCACCAGCTTTGATCAATTTCTGGTCCTCACGAACCCTGTCGAGAGCCAAGAGCTGCAGGGTGACTATGGGTATTTCATCCCGTGCAAGCTCCAACAACTCTTCTTTCTCATATATTAGTACGTCATTGAACAACCTCTCGATTTTTAACAATAGATGGTTGTTTGTTGTCTGCAAAAAAAGTTTACAGGAGTGTGAAGAATTTGTATTTTTTTTAAAGTTGACCCAACCAACACAATACATATTCACAGCAGACTAGTCTTGTTCCAAGTTCCAATACATATTATTTCCACTTGAACAAATACCAACTTTACATTTATGTAAATAAGGTTGATTACAGAATGATTAGTGCCATTGAAAAGGACATAAAAATATGAAAGTTGGAACTCTATAAACTTTATGTGTGGGCATTAAGGTTCATTTTCCAAAATCACATAGTGAAAAATGACTGTGTTTATAACTGGAGTTGCAAGCTTATTATAAAATAAATGCATCTGGTTTCTAGCTTTTTTGGCTCAAAATTATCAGCAAAAAGAGTAGATTATCTTTTAACAACCATTATATTGTGCTCAAATGTTTGTACACACGGCTACACATCAAGCTATACCTTTCCAGTTTACGCTGCTCTCGCATTGTATAGGATTTCCGTACAATGCGAGGTCAGCTTGTACTGGAAGCGTATAGATTGATGTGTAGCCGTGTATACTTGTCACTTTATTATTTCTTTATTATCCGTGTTGGACTTTCACTTATTAAAATAGTATTGGTTTCTATTCACTTTTCCTGATGTTAAATAGATATTAAATTAGAATTGATAATTCTAATGATTATAATTCTGTAAAATCATGTTTTTGACAGTCACAAATCATATGTTTCTGTATCTACATCAACATAATCCTGACATGCAAATTGCAAAAAACATAGGAAAATTTAAATTTCATGGTCTACCCTGGACCCTGGGGTTTTCTTAAGTGTTAATGACAAGTACTAAGCTCATGTAAACTATGCATTAAGCGGGTACAGCTCAACAAAAGCGAAAACATTAACATACAATACCAGAATCTTTGCGGGTGTTAACATCCTTATCTTGGGACTGTGACTGATTTTGACACTGTTCCGCTTGCTCGGGCTACCGTAACAAAAACTTATTTTTCTTTCAATCGCCGCTTGTGCCATTCTCAAGTTGTTTAGTGTTTGTTCTTTCGGGTAAATGACGTCGGTACCCTCCTGTAATAGACGTTTTATTGATATAATTTAATGAACTTCTATTTAAGAACAGGGCATTTTAAGCTGGTATTATACAGGGTGGCAAGGACATTGACGTACATGATTCTGGTCCTGAACCCCACAATGTTGAAATTTTTCTTTAAATAACAGTTTTCTTTTAATAACCAACTTAAATTTTCAACACAGGAAGGTCTAATCAAATTAAAAGTCATTTATTCAAACTAAGCTGAGAATCAGCACTTTTTGAACATCAAAATTACATAAGACAGTCCCCAAAAACGCCCGCCCTTTACAAAGTCCTTTAGCTGGAAAGAAATGGCGCAAGAAACTCCCCAAAATCATGTACTGAATCCATGGTAACAGGTTGCACATTGATGTCCCTGCCACTCTGTATAATTTTTTGCATAAAATAACTTATGCATGCAATCATATTCATAATTAAACAATATTGATAGCGTATGATATCAACTGATTTAGATAACAAGTAAGTTACCTAAACAACTAGTAACTCAATGTTATCACAGTTTTAAGATGTTTATAGAAATATTCAATAGAAGGGGGATTAACAGTGTCTTTATAGGGCTAAATAGGTATGATTCTTTCTCATGTCCCTATAGATTTTGTATTTATTTCCTTCAGAATTGAAATGTAATGAGAATAGTATTAGTTGTATCATATTTTCTGTACTTACCGGTTGAAAGCCGACATATTTCAAGTATTCATTGAAAGCCTCACACTTTAACAAATCTTTAAGAATATCGCTTTTTATTGTCCTCAATCCATAATCATGGGGATTTTCTAAAATATGATTTATTTGCCGCAAAAGTTCATACAGTATTTTATGAAATTTATCCACATCTCTCAAACTTTGTTCTACCACAGCGAGTCTCGCCGTATCCTCCATTTTTGATTTAATATGTTTTTACGAATGTTCAAAGCTTAAAACTTGTGAAAATGTTAAATTATCGTCGTATTTACGAATCTATGAAATTCATTGCAACAGTACACTTGTCAAATTTTGATTTGTCATTTTCGTTCGGAAACTTCGATTTGATTACCTATTTTATTCGGAGGCAAGGATTTCTTAGAATCTGTTTTTATGACAAAATAAGATTATTTTATTTTGCTGTCCACTTGGTCCAATTTCTAAAGATATGTTAAAAATTATCAAAGAACAGTTAAAATAAACAAGGAAGAATTTTTTTTTTTTCAATTGAGCTCCGAAATATTTTTTCGTTTCAAAACTTTACCGACCGTAGCTAATTTATTTATACATACCCAATACTTTTTGAAATTGCTTAGTTTGTATTATCTATTTAAAGTAAAAAAACCGGTAAAAATCTTAATAATAATTATTGACCTACATTGCGCTATGTACTTACCTACTGCTATAGTAACCATAGTGGTACCGATACAAACAAACGATATTAAAAACTCGAGCAATGAAGAAACGCCGATTCTCTTTAGAAAGCAATGCGGATGGTAGGTACATATTCCTTTTTTTATTTTTAATCGATGTTTGGTTGTGGTAAGGTTTTTCGAACCCATAGTCTATCGTTGCTTTTCTTCATTAATGTCGGGCCACCTGGCTGTACAAAAGTACGAAATATTGTGGTGGATGTAGGTAGGCATCGTATAGAGGACGATGTTAGTGGTAATGATGACTTTTCATGTTTTTCACCAGGTTTCAACACTGGTTCTCGCAACTGGCTGCTTCACGCGCGCTACGTTAGAGGAGAGCATTCGTTATGCCTGGACCTCGCCGATGATCTGCAGAAACAACACGGCAACAAACATAGATATGCGCATTACATAAAGGTATTGATGCGTACATACCATTAAAAGAAAGTACCTACCTACATACAGGTTCCTTAGTCAGAATGTAGTTTGTTACTTCCTAACACAGAACCAGACCAAATCTAAGATACAAGACTTTTCCTAAAAGTCTATACTATTGTATCTTTGATGGTTAGCTAATCCCCTAGAGCGACAATCTTCCAAGCAGGATTCTTCCCGATTTTCTTGGTAAAAACTAACAAAAAAAAACTAATATTCTAATGCCGCACGTCCGCATATATTAGTACTAGCGACCCGCCACTGCACGGTTTGTACGACTTGACAAAACATCGAGATTTCTATATTAAGTACTAGCAGCGCCCCGCGATTTCACCTGCTTATGTCTCGACCCCGTCGAATTTCGGGATAAAAAATATCCTATGTATTAATCCAGGTTTTAAACTATCTGTTTGCCAAATTTCATCCAAATCCGTTCAGTAGTTTTTGCGTGAAAGAGTAACAAACATCCATTCATCCATCCAAACTCACAAACTTTCGCGTTTATAATATTAGTAGGATATGTAGTTTCATATTATTGTCACTCGTAAACGTTCTGGAATAATTTCTCTAAATGATAGTGGGAACCGCATCAAAATCCGTTGCGTAGATAGTTAAGAAGAGCAACGCGGTCACACAGACAGTCACGAAAAGCCACTTTAATTTATACTAAGTAAAGTATGTAGATATAGATAAAGTATAGACATAATTATGTAGATTTCTACCTTTCTATTGGCCAGGGTTCAGTGTTGGCTGATGCTGGCAGACTGCAGGAGGCTCTGGAGAGGTACCACAGCTGTATACGACTGCACCCTCAGGACCCCGAGCCTTTGAAACAAGTTGCCAGTTGCTTGTATGTATGAACTTCGTCATAGTTTTATGATCAGTCTGCAATCTACCTACATCAATTTTAAATAACATTTCAGGTCTCGGCAGCATCGGTTCCAGTTATCTCTTGAGGCTTATTTAGAAGCTGATAAGTTATCAAAACATCCTGATCCTGATATATACTGCGCTTTAGGTAAATTCAACTCGGTCTTTTGCAATCCACAGGCGTCTGCGTGTCTGATTACGCCACAACACCCGGTCCTCCACCTTCCGCATCTAGCGTGTCTCATGGCCGCCATTATAAGGTCTTTGCACCGTGAAACAGACGAGTCCTTGAATAAACACTGCAAATGTTTGCAGTCTCAAAGATTTGAAGTCTCAAGCTAAATGGACCGACAACCTTTAAACAGCAACTGGTCCTCGATCACAATAGATTCGTAACTTGGAGAACCGGATGGTATGGCTTAACTTGTGTGAGAGACCTGTTTCGAGCTTAATTGATTTGATTATTTGAAAACATACCTTGGAGCCTTCTTAATAAATATTTTCAGCGGAATGTTCATGGAACTTGGGCGAGCTGGAGAATGGTGTGGAATGGGCCAGGTCTGCAGTACAGGCAGGGGGCGGGGAGCGAGCCGGCGCTCTCTTGGCGAAGTTACTCCTGGCCTGTGATGATGTGCACGGCGCTTTAGTGGCATACGACCAGGCTTTGACGTTAGTATAACAATTTTTTGAACGAAACCGCGAGAATACGTACAACTAGTGGATTCATTTATTTGATTGTGTGCCCATTACAGCTATTAGCCAAATAGATCGACGGTCTAAGATCGACGACGATGGAGAATGCAGTTTTGCAGTGTACCTTATTCTAAGGGTCCTTATAAATATAAATGTAAGGGTCTAAAAAGACGG
Source organism: Agrochola lota (assembly GCA_947364205.1). Lineage (NCBI taxonomy): Eukaryota > Metazoa > Arthropoda > Insecta > Lepidoptera > Noctuidae > Agrochola > Agrochola lota. Next base: position 4,460,692 of record OX376230.1, on the reverse strand, counting down.
TCTGCATTTGAACTGCACGCCAGCTGCAAAATTGCAGTTTGGATGCAGATGACCATTGAACTCTCGATTGTTCAGTTGGCGTACTCTCAAAGTTCGTAACCTGTAACTGCACTGGTATGTTGTAAATTATAAACAGACTCACTCAACGCAGTATGCCTTACAGGACGTTGTAAATACCTAACTTTTACAATATACTTTAAAAAAAACGAAGGTCCCTTTAAAGGCGCAAGTTCTAAACGTGGTCGTCGTTAGCCCGTATTCGGGTTCTCTAAAGACTACTCGAATTCCGGCACCGGATGCATTAAATACACTGGTCATCACACTGGAAGATAAAGCTGTGCTGTAATTGCGTAAAAGAAAGAAAAAGAAAGAAAATACGTTTATTTGCGGTACACATGACGCAAGGAAAGAACAAAACACGAAAATAAACAATTTGGGGGAAAATATGCGTCACAACCACGCAAAACGGCCATCGCTCAGCATAATGTTGCGTCCCTATGCGAGACAGAGCCCCAGCGCTGGTTTTCAGCGACAGCCGGCCGTAACACACATTACAGTAGCAATTGTGGCTTTAATTATGACAGTTCAACTACATTCATTAGTAAATACGTTGTTCCTTCAAAATAATTTTGATTGTGATTGAAAGTGTGTTACGCAATTAGGGTGTTGGAACTGTTGGACTATAGTACTCGACCTCGTTCTTGACACTTGGTCGTTTGCCCGAATTCCAGAGGCTAAACGTAACTCAATTTCACGCATTCTCGCAGTACGCACGCCTGCGGGGCGGACACTTTAGCGGCCGCTGGAGCGCTGCGTCTCCGAGCTGGGGACCCTCGAAGGGCCTTCCAACTCCTGGGGGCAGCTCTGGCTCAGCAGCCAACGCAGCACGCAGCCGCCCTGGCCCTCGCAGCTATGATGCTGCAGCATAAGGACCTGGACGCCGCCCTATCCAGGCTCAAAGCTGCCCTTACAGCACATCCAACCTGCGTGGCGGCTCATGCCAATCTGGGAATGGCGTTGTTGGCTAAGAAGAAGTATATTGCGGTATTGTATGTTAGGTGTCGTATTGACATAGATAAAGACCGTACGACGGTAGGTAGGTACGGCTAGTCCAATCCATAGGTCCAATTAGTTGGAGGAACACACTTTACTCCTGGCCCATCCAATCGTATTTTCTATTCCATTTTTGCTGGAGGTAGATTGGTTCATTGTTTAATTTCTAGAAACGTACAGATAGAGCTCTGGGTCCTTAATAGCCATAAAATGAGAAAAATGGCGCAGAAGAAGTATGTTAGGGGTCGGGGAGGGTTAATCTAATTTCAAGATATTGGGACATACTGATGGTTATTTTCTCATGTAGGCCTTAACGTGTCTTCAGCGCGCATCGTGGGCGGCACCGCTGAGTGCGCGTGCGGCGCATGATCTCGGAGTAGCGCTGCTCGTGTGCAAGAGACCAGCTTCTGCCTTCTGCCGGCTCGCCACAGCTGCGGCCTTGCAGCCTTTCCAGCCTTACACGGTATGGACGACAACCTACGAATGGGGCTGCTCCAAGCATAATGGTTGTACAATTGATCTTCTTCTTGTTCTTAAACTACATGGCATTCCTGTTGCCAGAACTAACATTCCGCCTATAACTCAAACCATTTATTTCAATTAAGCCAATTAAATAGGCACTTTTGAATCATCAAGGTGTCGTTCAATCAGAAAGATGAAGCTAGATGTCCATTCTAAAGCTTTAATAGGTTTCTATTCGTAGGTTCTAACGTTCTACGCATACTATCAAGATAGGTTATATTAGTCACATCAAAGCACACGCTCGTACCTATAGTCGTCAGAAACAAAACCAGCCACCGTAGTTGAAATCGGCTTGGGGTGTGGAGAGAAAAAAAAAGTCTCTATGGAGTAGAACGGGCAAGAAACTCCATGGAGACTTTAACCTAGCATCCAGTAGTAAATCCGTAAGCAGTGGCACTGATATAGAGCATAGATTTGTAATTTTCTTTCAAGAAATAAGTAGGACGATATACTTATACGTACTTTCAGTATGACATCTACACCATTCCACATCATTAGTAGCCTCTGTTGAGTAAGGCCTCTTCCTTTTAGTGCCATGTGCTGGTCTGTGCCCGGCAACAACTCCGATCACAACCTGGACAATCCAAGTTCCGATACAGGTGCTGCTGATAGGCATAGCCCTGGAGCGCCTGGGGGACAGCCGGGCCGACGCGGCGTACGCGCGCGCGCTGGCGCTGGCGCCCGACGACGCGCTGCTCAGGCTCAACGTGGCCGCCAGGCACGCGCGCGCGGGGCGTCTGCGGGAGGCCGAGGAGGAGGCCGCCGTCACTGCTGAGCTGCTGGCGAAGGAGGAAACGGCAGATGCACAGGTATAAGCTCTTTCTTCGAGAAACGAACCAGCCTATTATTGTCCCTCAGCAGGGAAAAGGTTTTTCTCATACAAGAGGAAGGCACGGGTATTGATCACCACGCTTGCTCAAGACGGGTTGGCGATTTCAGGTATACCTATATCCTATCCTAACTTCTTAACAAAGATTTAATGCGAAAGTGAGTTTGTTTGTTTGTTACACTTTTACGCTGAACAGATTCGGATTATATTTGGCACATGGCATGACATGCCATGTCCTGGATTAGGACTTATGATACTTTTTATCCCGATATTCCAACGGAATCGAGACTTATGCGGGTGAAACCGCGGGGCGCAGCTAGTTAACTATAAGTCCAGCCGAGCCAGTCTGCCTATTCTGTAGAAATCTCTCACCGTGAACACTTAGGTGAAGTGAGATGTTAATAGTGTCAATCCCTATAGTATTGAGTAGAATGACAGATGACAGCTCCCTTCACATGAGTTTTCAGGATGAGATTTTTACAATAGACTTCTAGACCCAGCAGTTTACACTGTGTTGTCTATCAAAGGATGAATTAATTACCAGTGTGACAAACAGGAAACGGTGCGGTGTGGTGTGAGTGAGTCCGCACTCGTTGTAGGTAGCAGTGTAGATAACATTATATGCTACTTTCGGTCAAAAATATTCCTGTCATCAGGTTTCTGGCATATTATCATATATTTCTATGGTTTATGGTTAAACCCAATTGTAAGTATATTGCGTGAGTCTGTTTTAAACGGCAAGCGGTGTATGTCCTGCTGGGGTTGCGGGTTTGTCCGAAAGGGATATCGCGGCCCCGGCACATAGGCAACGGAAGGAACACGGGTGGGTTTTAGTCAGTAAAAGTCTGACACACCCTCGCGCCCCACCCAGAGCGGGAGAAGTCATTTGATGATTTCCAATCCTCAAAAAAAAAAAAAAGCTGTGTATGTGCACTTATAGCAAGATTGAATAAGACTTGCATGACAATAAGATTCATATTTTTATGAAACGGTTACTTGGCTAAGTAGAGTTAGCGTTCCATACGAATATAAACCTTATCGTTAAAATAATAATATTCATGTCCATATGAAACACTTGCATACATTCGCTTATACGAATATGAACATTGTTAGCTTAAGAATAAGGTTCATATTATTCAGCAAAGTAAAGTCTAGGTGCAATCTGTGAATCTTGCCCTCAGTGTCATAAACTTCGCCTAGGGCAGACAACTGCTGGACATAGGCCTCCATAAGTTGCGGTAATAGGTCCTGACAAAATCCTGTTTACTTGACATTATGATCTGTCTTTGTCCACAGCTTGCCAGTTCTATGGTATCACTGTTAGAGCTACTGAGTGAGGCTGGGCTGTCTCGTCAGCCAGCCTTTAACCCTGATGCTGAAGAGGAGTTGCCAGCCGTAGAAGCCGCAGAGGAGGAACAGTTTGCACCCGACGAAGTTTAGAAGTAAAAATTAAGTTGGTTCGTTCGTGTTGGTTTGTACGTGGTGTTCCGTCGCTTCCGCGGACAAGTTCCACACGACAGCACAAAGGCAAGCTAGTGCAAAGTGAAGTGCTACTAACATAGTCTAAGCCTTATTTATTAAAATACTCGTATGTATGTTTAGGTTAAGGTATTTTTCTATGGGCCTGTGTCGCCTGAAATAAATGGTAGTATTATTTTTTTGGGGAGTGTTTTTTTTACTTAGCTCTTAGGCTGTTTTAGCTACATTTACGGACCAAAGCCAAGTAAATGCAGCGCGTGGTGTGAATTTAAGATGAGGGTGTGTTTTCTTCCTCCAACTGCATGAATTTCCTAACTATTCTGGAGGTGTTTAAGATGGCAGTTTTCTGTAGGTTGTTGATTTTGTGTAGGTTCTAAATCATGATTCTTATAAATAAAGGTGGTTTGGGATAACGCCCGTCGTTGAGAGAACTATAGGGATAACGTATACTTTTTCTTGTCTCCAGATTCTTGAGACTTCTTCTTTAAGGTCACCATATTTACTTATTTTTTCCGTTATCGTTTTTTGTAGGTTATGGGTATTGGAACTGCAATGTCTATAAGGTAAGTGATTTTTCTTATTTTATCCTGTAGGGTTATGTCTGGTCTATTGCAGTGGATAGTTCTATCTGTTAGTATGGCGCGATCGTAGTACATTTTGTGTTTCATTTTTTTTTGGTGTGTACTTGTAGTACGGAGTGTTAAGAGTTTTGTATGAGACTGTGTTTGAGTGCTAGTTTTTGATGAATAATGTTTGCAACCTGGTTGTCTGTGAGTGTAGTCTGTCTGTGTGAGGGTTGTGCATGCAACGAGCACGTAAAGCTTCGTACAGACTGGCGCGACGCGACAGCGCAACGTAACTCTAACAAAACAATTTCTAAGAAAACTTCACGGTAGAACAATTACCGGTGTCGCGTCGCGCTAGTCTGCATGAGGCTTAACTCTACGAACCTCTCTCCACTCGGCTCGCCGATCCCCCTCTCTCTCAACGCGCTGAGCTCGTATTTCTATCCTCGGAAGGTGATAGGTACCTACCTAAGTGGCTAAGTCGTTATAGGTACATAGAGTGTGGACAATAGTCTCTATGGACAAATCTGATAGAGGTCGATTTACCACTTCAGTGCCGGGAGCCTATACTTAGTCGCATATGGGACGCCGGGAGCCTTCGCTGAGGGCTCATTTTAAATGTAGGTTTTTCTTATCGAATACAACATTATAAACCGTGAAAATAAAATCTGATGTATATTTTGCGATGGTTTTAAAATCCAAATTTTTTTTTTGCGCGGTTACAAATAAAAAATAAAACATTTAAAAGGTTGGAAACTACGTATAGCGCAAGACCCCCTGAAAACATAATTTTACTTTGTTTTACAGTGTTATACGGTTTTAAACCTTATGCTGTTGACAGTCCGCGATGGTTAACTTTAATTAGCACAAATGCAATGCCGGCAACCCTCCCTTCCAATATGTATGGCGGCATGGCGTATGAGTTCTATGAAAAGTGGGTGTAGTCGAAAGTGTTAAGGGTTAAAACGTCTAACTACTAATCGGAAATTAAGTTGGGTTCGAATAACGTTAGTCCGTTTTTCTTTGAATGCATAAAGAAAAACGGACTAACGTTATTCGAAACCAACTTAATTTCCGATTAGTAGTTAGACGTTTCTGTAACTCATTGATTTACACTCTTGAAATCGTATCAAATTTTGAAATCAATTGTAAGTTTACGACTGGCTATAAAATGTGGACCATAAACAATTGTTAGTGATTATGTAAGAATGTCCTTATTGCTGGTTTTGATCGCAGTTACCATTTGTTTCACGGTGGTGAGTACGTAGATTTATTAATTTTCTCTCTGATATGGTTACAAGAGCAGCTTGTCAGCAAGATGGTCCTCAGGCTGCTATGTGCTTACCATAGAAAAATAACGCCTTAAATATTTAAATAAGACTCATCACAGAAACATCGTGAGGAAACCGGCATGCCTGAGAGATATTTGTGAAGCCAAGTCAGGGACCCATAGGCGGCTTTAAAACTCTGAAACCAGGTTAGTCACTTACCACACGGAAAGATAATTTTAGAACAGTCATGAACTTCTCAATAAAAACCTAGACTTATTTCATAATGTTAGGACCAGAACCTCGGAACTCATTGTTCTTGGTCTAAAGGATTCTGTTTTTGCCCTATCTCAATAAGTTATGTACCTATAAGTTTTAAGCCCAAAATCCACCAAAGCCCCGAGGGATAACGTATCGCAAAATTCGCAAATGAACAATAACGAGGCTGTTGGTATACCTAAGCGATGTGAAATAAAGCAAAGCGAGACATCTACTCTCCGCTTTGGTGGAAACTGGCGCTCGACAAGGTTTTTACAGAATAGACAGCAGGATGCCTACCACGAGCTCTTAGCGCGATCCATTTTAGGACCTAAACTGAACTGTTCTTCTAATTCGTACCATGACGTTAGTTTAACGATTCAATTTAGGCCATGCCATGTGACAGCGATTGTCCCAAACTGAGTCGCAAGTTTTGGTTTCATTCATTCTTGTTTGGTACCACGACGTCCTTATAGCAGCTCAACTGATACGCTCAACTGTCAAAATAAGCGATTCAATAAAAGTTACTATTTCTCTAACATAAACTGAAACGTTTGGTGAATTATTGACGAAAATAAAGTTTTTTAGTGCTATTTTAGTGGAATTGTACAAAAACCAATGTAAGTGAGCTTTAATCTTTCTTTTAAACGTCTAAAACACCTATTTTATATGCCTTTTTTAACCGCATTCGTTTTTGTCTAACAGATTTCTGATGAACTACTTTTATTTGAGTTTTTTGAGGAAGATTCTGCCTCACACTATGCCCACTATGCCCCAACTCAACTCGCACAACTTTGTTTACTCTGGTACGTTCGAAACAGAAACATAATTTGTTTTATTACGTCGAAATAAAAATATTTTTTTCGTATACTTAATAAATAGCAAAAGGTAAATAAATATCTACTTTGACTAAGAATTATTTTAACAATAGTTAAAATAGCTGTTGAGTGTCTGTTTTACTTTGAAGTAATGATACTGAGTTAAGAACAAATAAAATGTTACTTGCTTCTGAACGTGTCTGACACTAAATAACGTGCGCGAAACAAACTTATTTGACAATAATAGCGTTGTCTCGTTTTCACCAAAAACGTTCCAAACGCGGCCGCGCGGTTCAGCCACAGATTGCGATCTTTCATTCACTTTTAACGATCCAAATGCCGCTGAGCGTATTGGACGTCATGGTACGACTTTGAAGCGATGCAGTTTAAGAACCTAAACTGAAATGCCTTGCTTTTGAATCGTTTTTAATTAGATCATGGTAGGCATCCAGTAGCTTAACTGTGCTTAACTGCTATTCTGTAAATATCTCACCGTCAAAACTTGGCCACCGATAATGTAATACTACGTACTTGGTTGAGTGAGCTGTCACTCCACCTGTCGGCAAGGACGTGTACAGCTTGTCCACTCTGAAATGCCGCACCCCACTAACTAAGTACCGCATTACCCATAGAAATCCGCATTACCATGTAGGAACGTAAATGCGGTAGTGAGGCGCGTCATTTCAGAGTGGACAAGCGTACCCACCCACATTGAATAGTTGCACTTTAATTGTGACTTTAATTTCCAGTGTGAAACAAAGGAGCGCATAGCGAGTCTGGTCGTCCTGCCGCCTTTGGTGCTAGGCTACGATGAGCTATACCAAGACATGAAGATGAGACCTGCACCGCCAAAAAGGAGGGAAATGGCAGTAACAGAAAAAGAGGTGATAACTGTACCACCGGAAAAAGAAGAAATACCTGCGCCAACACTAAAAAAGGAACCACCTGCGTCTTCAAAAAAGATTGTATCAGTTGCCTCTTCAAAAACGTTTCAACAAAGAAAAAGGGAACGCCAAAAAGAAACAAAAGCCGAAAATAAACCACAACGCACTATAATAATAGACACAAAAGGCAGACGAAATTTCAGAAGGAATTATAGAAGTTTTTTGAAAAAACAGAAAAAACAATCTGATGCACAACATGTCAAATTAATTCGACAGGACGGGGTTTATTGATAAGTTTATGAACAGAGCATCGATATGAGGTGTCAAAAGTATCAAAAACAAAGTTAATAGAACTACATTTGAAGTTATTATGAGGTACTCGTTATATCAATTAAGTATTTAATTAAGTGTATCTTTTCGATTTTATTCATATAAAACGATGATATTATGCAAATAAGTTTAATGTCATGCAAGTGTCTGTGTGTTATTTATGTCTAGCATACAAATCATTGCTCTAATCTATTTAATAAAAAACACATTTTTAACTCCCCTTTTTTATTCAAATAAATTAGATTTTGAAAAACTCTTTATTTTATATTGTGCCTCAGTAAGTTTATAGCACTCAACGTCAATAAAAATAAAATTCGGAGTAATCCATCACCAGCGGTGATGGATTACTCCGAATTTTACTTACCTGGTGATTCACCACAGCCTTGTGGTAGGTATAGCGCTAACTGCGATAAGGTTTATTTGGCGCGTGGCCAAAATTGGAACTAACACTGCCATCTTGTTTTTTGAATACATTTCAAGTGACATTTCACAAAACAACTGAACAAATGTCTACCGACAGCGCCTCCCCTGTCAACGTCATTCGAGCGTCAAAAGATCCACAACCAGAAACAGTGAAGGTGGTTGGTTACCTACTCCACCATTTGGGTTCCAGAAACAATATGGCGGCCGCTTCGTGTAAGTTGGTGTTCTCTACACATTAGTATTGGAACTTTTTGGTACATTCCGTGGTACATTTCACACTGGTATGCGCCTTTTACATCATCTTCCTTAAATATTTTGGGCGCCTAATCGCGTTTTAAAATCTCCGTAAAAAATGGGCGTGTCTTGGTAAACTAGTGCGAAGTAAAATGGCAGTGACGGCGGTGACGTGGCGGGTTTAAAGGTATCATCCTCGACATTATCAATTACTGTGTCGGCAGGTAAATATAAACCTGGAATTTTAAATAGTAAGATTAGCTATTCAGATAAATAAAATGTTGCTACTAAGGGCTAAAATTTAAGTATTTATTTTAATTATTAATCGCTAAGAGGTCTAAAGGTTTTCAAGAAAACAGAAACAAAATAATTAATATAACGATGTGGTACATCGGTAAATACTTACAAGTTAGTACCTTCACTCGAGTTCCTTCATCGGACACAGCTATAGTTCCATACTGGATAGTTAATCCATTAGATAAAGCGCTTATCTTCTGAAAATTAATACTTTATTATATCTTTTATCTACACTGATTTAGGGCCGCATAATGCATTATCATAGTGCATAAAATAAAATAAATTTACGCGAGAGCATCAAAACTGATCCACGAAGTAAGTATTGTTTACTTTATTTCCACGAGTTCAAAGTTGATATTTGCTTGGCACTAAAAACCAAAAACCAATCTGCCTAGCTTTTTCCCAACTATGTTGGGGTCGGCTTCCAGTCTAACCGGATGCAGCTGAATACCAGTATTTTACATGGAGCGACTGCCTATTTGACCTCCACAACCCAGTAACTGAGTAATACGATACCCTTTGGTAAGACTGGTGTCAGACTTTCGGGCTTCTGACGACTCGTAACGACTCTAAGATCCACGAATGACAGCCGGGACCAACGGCTTAACGTGCTTTCCGAGGACGGAGGAGTCTCGGTATGTAAAGATGGTTAACCATCCACGGTATGGATTGGTATGTATTTTTGGAACAATTGTTTTAGGACTTTTTGTATTATTTTTATTTATAGCATATAACCTACCTACCTACCTATTTTGCACGCGCTCGGCTGAACGCTGACTTTTTTAAAAGTGCATAGTGCTTATTGTACCTTATACGAGTACATATACAGGCTGGCAGGGACATCGACGCGAAAACTGATACCATGGATTCAGTACATGATTCTGAACCTACGCTGAAATTTTTCGTCGGTTATTTAAAAAAAAAAACTGCAAATTCATAGAAAAGTGCAATATGTACGCGGTTAAAATGTATGAAACAGCATTTTTTTTTTTATAACCAACGAAAAATTTCAACCTAGGGGGGGAGGGTTCATTCATGGGATTCAATCATGTACTGAATCCATGGTATCAGTTTTCGCGTCGATGTCCCTGCCAGCCTGTATATGTATACATACTTTATCTTTTTTATCGTGCTTGTTAGTGATCCTAAGATGTCTACTACAACTGTTATCCATTTGTTACAGCTGTTGGTTCTCCTATCAATAAATAAATAAATAACCTTAGAGTTATGGGGCATCAAAAGGAACACGTTGTATATGATGGGTAGATGAGGGTGATGATGCAGTTCTTGGATGATGTGCAGTAATAATACATTTAAAGCTTACTTTCTTAATTTCAACTCTTGATTTGACATTGAAGCTCGTAAACAATGCCGTGTTTGCAGTAAACAGTGGCTGTATGCTGCTGATAGCTGCAGCAAGGCCCTGATTGGTCAGCGTAGCGAACAGAGAGTTTACCAACACATCGCTCTCGTTCGGGACAACTAATACTAGCTTGAAATCTTCGGAACGGAGGGGAAGTTCCATCAACTGGAAGTAATTGAAGAGACAACAGCTTTTATATCGAAACATTCTTGTGAGTAAATTTGTTATCATTATTGTTTAGTAAACGTACTGACATCGGTGAAGTAAAACATCGTGAGGAAACCACTGTTTAATAACATAATTCTGAAATCGTCAACCCGTCTTGAGGAAGCGTGGTGATCAATGCTCTTGCCTTTTCTGTTTGGGAAGAGGCTGCACTGCAGTGGGCCTGTTATAAGTTGGTATTATAAAATAATGCCCAATGGTTTTTTTTTTTTTTGCTATAGCGGCTATAGCAGTACACGGTTTGTGAAAATTTTAAGTGTCTACTTAATACGGTTCATAAGATACAGCCCGTTTTTTTTTTATGTGGGTAATTATCAAATAACTTCTCCCGCTCTGGGTGGAGCGGGAGGGCGTGTCAGACTTTTACTGACTAAAACCCACCCGTGTTCCTTCCGCTGCCTGAGTGCCGGGGCCGCGCAGGCATTGGCCCTTACGGACCCCGTCAGTTGGTGCTGACATCTCTTTGAGGCGCGCGTGGAACACAACGCGACGTCGACCCGGGCCTGGTCCTTATCGGACGGCGAGCTACCCATTGCTCACCGTCCGCAAGCCCGCGCGTACGGCGGCCGGAAGTCGGCTCGCGACTCCCGACGCCCGGGGCGTCTCCTGCGGCGACTAGGGGCGCGAGGGCGTGCAGCTTGCATCTCCCTCGCGCGCTCCGCCTCCTCCTTCGCGAGCATAACTGCTTCGCAGGAGGTGACGGCCTCCCATGCACTCTCGCTTCGAACCATGGCCTGAACCAGGGCTGGACGCGACAGATCGCCGCCGCCGATCGCCTCCGTGAGTACACGGCGGTGCTCCGCCCAAGCAGGGTAGACCTCCACCGTATGCTCCACCGTGTCCTCCGGGCGATCCACACAGTGGTGACACCCAGGCGTTTCCTCCCGCCTTACACGGAACAGGAACCTCCCGAAACAGCCGTGTCCGGTGAGGACCTGCGTCAGGCGGAAGGTGAGGACGCCGTGGCGCCTCTCTAGCCACTCCTCAAAGAGGGGACTTATCGCCACAATTGTGGCGTGCCCAGCGCTGGGTTGCGACAATCGCACTCTCCATGCCACCATGAGATCCCGCCAGAGCTCTGTCCGCTGTGCCGTGGTTTCTCGCGGCAGCGGACTTACGCCCCGGCGTTAATATACAGTAATACCATAGTAATTAAAATGAAAGAGAGAACAGTTAAATAAAGTCAATCTGTCTGTTTGTCATTTTTCTCAAAAAGTGCTGAACGGATTTGATTCAAGTTTTCACCATTGATAGAATGTCTTTTAGAGAAGTAGGGGCTCAGACCAAATAAAAACAAAGACATAGCGCTGCGAACAATGAACTGAAGCATGTCAAAACTACAACTCCGCTCAGTGCATACACGCTCATACGCAGGCATTTAAAATTAAATTACATACAATCAAACTACATCTCACTAAGTGCACACATGTTTACGAAATCAGCCTCACGTCACTGTTGACAGCTTGTTTCTCCTGGTTTTTTATTTGGTTTGAGAGTAGGTGTGGGTCATTTACTGTGTTATGGTAACAAAAGAACTTACTCTACCCTCATATCTGATGTCGTCCGCATAATTGAATGAGTTGTATAACTTAATTAATAAACCAGAACGGTTATTTAACTGCCACCGACTCTGAAAGAATAATTGTTTTTTTTTTTTTTTACTGATTTTACTTACTGATGACGCCTCATCAAAATAAGTGCCCAAATGTTATTTTTGTGTGTGTAAGTGATTCAACTTCTTATCTATAAAAGTAAAGTGTTTTACCTTTTAATTTAATAATGATTATTATCACATTCTTTTTATACCTACCTCAAATGTACAGAAATTAGCATAGATTAACTCCGTTTTATTAGAAAACTCATGATATCTCAAATCTCCATATTTGTTCATCTGAAAATAAATTAAAATTCTTCGTCTTAATAATTCCAGAAATGAAATAGTACCTAATTATTAAGAAAGTTGTATAAAAAAAAGGAAAAAACTTTTTTTTTTTTGTTACTAAACAATGTCAGTAAGGAGTGAGTTCATTCAGCAGTGCAAAGGGAAAACGTCTTAGATAGATTTAATTGCTTTATTGAACACCAACTTATTGTAACATATCTTTATTTTTTACCGGTTAATGGACACTGAACGAGACACAATAGAAGTTTTATTGTTATTACGTCTCGGGGCGCTTAGTGTCCATCAAGTGTCCACCATACTCCATTTGAAATAAGATTAGACATTTAAGCAAACCTTATTTACAGTCCATTCAACCGATTCTGACTTCTATACCGTAGGCATAAGGATGGCCCTGCCAGGGTTGCGAGTTTGTCCGAAAGGGATATCCCGGCCCCGGCACACAGGCAACGGAAGGAACACGGGTGGGTTTTAGTCAGTAAAAGTCTGATATGAAATGAAATGAAATGAAATGAAATGAAATGAAATTGTTTATTCTGTAAATAGGATATAGGAATCACTTTTACACGTCATATTAAAAATATATTAAATTTTGCTAGATGAGTTCGGCGTTTCCTATCCGACTACTCTGAGAAGAAAGGCCGAAACAAACTCAGAGGTCACAGTCTCTTTTAAAGTCCAGACATAATCTTGGTCAAGCCATATGAGGACCATGTAGATTCATGTCTGAAATGGTCTTTTGAGAAAAGAACCACACAGATTTGAGTGGACCTGTCCAGTCAGTGCAAGCATTTGTCAGTAATCGTGGAGCTCAACTCAGAACAAAAGGAGCTCAACTCGACGAACAATACCAAAGAAAGGACATTTGGGTAGGCCGCATAAACTACTCAAACTGCCAGACCATCATTAAAACTAACTGAGAGAGGATAAAAAAGGAGTAATGAGAAAAAAAAAAATTAAATTAAAAAAAATATCCACATAGTCCTCACATTCACAATAGGTAATTAAAATAATATTATACTTTACAAAGTAATCATGTCATTTTGTTTTAATGTTTAAATAAAACTGGTATATTTTAATGATTTTACTAAATAATTCTAATGTCAAGTTTTATGGTTTTATCACAAGGTTTAGCAGAGCGAGCAGCTCAATCCCAAGCTTTTTTATCTTCTAAATAATCTGAAATTTTATAGTACCCTTTTTTACAAAGTTTGGTTTTAATACAAATTTTAAATCGTTTAATGGGTAAGTTTCGAATGTCAATGGGAAGTTTGTTGTAAAAGCGTATACATTGACCCATGAACGAGTTGCCTACTCTGTGGAGACGAGTGCGATGTACAGCAAGGTTGTGTTTATTCCTGGTATTTAAACTATGAATATCAGACATTTTCTTAAAATTTGATATATTTTTGTGTACATACATTAGGTTTTCAAAAATATATTGTGAGGCTAGAGTTAGAATATTTACTTCTTTGAATTTTCCTCGAAGGGAATCTCTCGGACCTAGGTTGTAAATGGCTCGAACAGCCCTTTTCTGTAGAACAAAGATAGTATTAATGTCCGCACAGGTTCCCCAGAGAAGAATCCCATATGACATAAGACTATGAAAATAACTAAAATAAACAATTCTGGCTGTATCTACGTCAGTTATCTGTCTAATTTTTTTAACAGCATAGGCGGCCGAACTAAGCTTTCCTGATAATTTTTCTATGTGTGGGCCCCATTGTAATTTACTATCAATAGTGATTCCAAGAAAAACTGTCGACTCAACAGGGTCCAGTTCTATTCCATTAACTTGAACATTGGTAGTTAGCTGCCTGACATTTGGCGTTGAAAATTTTATGAGTTTAGTCTTGTTTTCGTTCAGAAGAAGATTATTTACATTAAACCAATGCACAACTTTAGAGAGTGCATCGTTAATTTGTTCAAAGTTAACTAACTGACGTTTGATTTTAAAAATAAGGGAAGTGTCATCTGCGAATAATACGATCTTGTGATTATCCCTTATGTGGTAAGGTAAGTCATTTATATAAATTAAAAATAAGAAAGGACCTAGAATTGAACCCTGCGGAACGCCCATGGTGACTGCAGATCCTGCAGATCTCTTGCCATTAACATCGACCGCCCAACTCGATACGCCCTCCCGCTCCGGCCAGAGCGGGAGAAGTTATTTAATAATTTCCCACACAAAAAAAAATTGGCTTAAGGATGGCATTAAAAGCAAAAAACTGGTTAAAATACAACTGTTTACAGATACTTAATATAATATAATTAAAACCAGATAAAAAGTTAGTACCTACATAGGCAGAAAAGGTATTTTCACTTTTACTGAAGTCTGCTTTTTCAACATCAGTTAACTGTTTTAATTTTGATATGTCTTTTGATGAAGAAACAAAAGTTCTGTTTTCAAGTTTACATCCTTCTATGTTCGCCAAGGTCTTAGCTATCTGAAATAAACAACTAATTGCCTGCATTACACCACTAAGGCGGAGGACATCGTGGAGTACGTGCGCCAAAAGACGAGGTACACACCGAGGGTGCAGATACTAGAATCGCACCGGAACGTAAACTTCAAGGCGTTCGTCGTGCGTGTACCAAACTGTTATCTGCCCCTCGTCATGGAAGAAGACTTTTGGCCGCAGGACGTGGTGTTCCGTCGCTTCCGCGGACAAGTTCCACACGACAGCACAAAGGCAACCTAGTGCAAAGTGAAGTGCTACTAACATAGTCTAAGCCTTATTTATTAACACAAGTTTTTTGCTTATATTAAAATATGTATGTTTAGGTTAAGGTATTTTTCTATGGGCCTGTGTCGCCTGAAATAAATGGTATTATTATTATTAATTGATTATTATGAATACCTACTTATTATATAAACAACGTGTTCCTTGTAAAAAATAAAATAAAAAGTCCTAGAACAACAAGTATGCCAAAAATACATAGTTTCGTAGGTAACATAATTATACTAGACACTCGATGTGTGTATCTAAGTTTCATTGATAAGCTAAGAAAATTATATTATTATATTCATAATTAAAGCTAAGAAAATGCGACATTGTTATAATTTCTTTATATGAACAAAAATAGTCTGAATTAAATGTTTTTATATTGAAATATAAAAACATTTAATTCAGACTATTTTACTTAACTTATTTTACTTTTTTTATTTTTTTTATTTTAGGTGAACCTAAGGGTTTAAAAAATAATTTATATGCTAGTTGATTCTTTGACATGGTCTCATTAATACCCTAGAGTTTTGGGATATAAAAAAAAAAACACCTTGTACAATGTCGCCCATGAGCACGTGACTGCCCGTATTTTTCTGTATTGTCATGAAAAATCATCGAAAATTAACTTTAAAAGGGGGGTCTATCTTTAATAATTTTCATGTTATTCAATTTTTTATTTTTTTATTAGCGTTTGCCGTATCTTCTATGTTATTGGCTCTATTTGCTTTCTGTTTATTATTTCTAAAAGCTTATGACTTATTATATCGGATTATCTAATATTTTTTATTGTCGCCAATGAAAAAAACGGAGGTGAAAACATAAAAAAAATTAAAAAAACAGTATTTCTTTTAAAAAACACAAGTTTAAGTCCAATAAATCATATCGGGATATTGAAAAAAAAATAAAAGAAAAAATTAAAAACAAAAAAAATTAAGATTGACCTTTTTTTGTTTATTTTCGATAATTTGCCATGAATATTCAGAAAATACGGGCGGTCAAATGCCGGTGGGCGACATTGTCTATAGCTGCAAGCAAGATCAACAATAAATAAATACCTGTGTATATTTTTCCACTGTTGGTGAGTTCTCTTTGAGCATAGGTAGGAGCATATTGAAGCCAAGGGGGGATGCCACCCACTGCCACGGCGCCTGTCACCACCCAACTTGTGATAAACAATGGTGCAGCATGAGAATTACATTGTGCACAACAGTTTCATACAAATTAACTGTGAATTTTACCGTTAAATAAATGTTAGTATTCAATTAATATTTTGTAGACTCGCAAGACTTACCTACTTTCTATGCCTATTCCTACCCTATATGTATTTTGAGCTTTCCCTGTATTTCTTAGCATAGTTCTAGTGCATAGTTTAGTTTTCTGTTTATGGTGACCATGTTAGAATATTTATTTTCTTATTGCTCCTAAGACGACCTACTGACCCCGTAGAGGTATGTTGGAGATACTTTTAATTTTGATCAATTTTATTTGCCACCTACAACAAAAATATACAATAATAGCTTCTGTGACTTAGTCTGTGTGAAATTAAATATACCTATCCGATAACTATGCCCCATTACTTCGGTTGCGCTTGCCGTTCTTTCTGACTTTTTTTTCTGTTTGCTCGGGTCTTTAGGGTTGTAGCGTGTTACAAATTAAAAAGAATTTTTCAAATCAAACTGGTAGTTCCAGATATTTGCGCGTTCGAACGAACAAACAAACAAACTCTTCAGCTTTATTATAATAGTAGTACTAGCGCATAAAATACGAACAAACAAACATTGGTTTTTATTTTAAAGAAGATAGATTCTATTCTATTCATACTATAAAATACTGACATCTCAATTTAGAAATGACTAAATATAATTTTACTATAATAAATAATTAATCACAGAAATTAGGGAATTTACTCACAATAGAATCAATCTGCCTAGCCTTTTCCCAACTATGCTGGGATCGGCTTCCAGTCTAACCGGATGCAGCTACCGTATTTTTACATGGAGCGACTGCCTATCTGACCTCCACAACCCAGTAACTGGGTAATACGATACATCTTGGTAAGACTGGTTGTCAGACTTTCGGGCTTCTGACGACCCGTAACGACTGCCAAAGATCCACGAATGACAGCCGCGACCAACAGCTTAACGTGCTTTCCGAGGCACGGAGGAGTCTCGGTATGTTAAGATAGTCACCCATCCACAGACCAACCCTGGCAAACGTAGCTTCACCTGATGGATCGAACCGTGCGGCTGTTATTACTTAGCCACGGGCTCCTCAGGGAATTTATTCACAATACCTACGTTTAAAATTAAGTACATGACATTTTTTAATATAATTTAAACAAACCTTTATTAACATTTTATATTTCACAAATCGAAAGCTAAACTTGATTAAATCGCAATAAATTCAGTGTGTACATAATTTCAATTTTAAATGTGCGTCTTATGTTTTTTCTTCAATTGCTATACTCCTAAATATTTTTGTTTGTTTGATTTTATTTTACTGATACAATCTAAATAAACAACAAACCAAGTTTTCTTGTTTATTGAAAACAGCTGTCTTGTCTATCTGCCATTTAGACAGAATTGACATTTGACAGATGTCAGATGACTAGTGCCAACATTAAAAAAACCGGTCAAGTGCGAGTAGGACTCACGCCCTGGGGTTCCGTCTCAAAGTTGTCCCCGGCTGTCCGAGGCTTCATTCAAGTGACACGGCCTATGATTTTCTAATTCCGGATTGAAGGACAAATTCAACTCAAACCATTTATTTCAATTAAACCATTTACAGGCACTTTTGAATTGTAAAATAATCGGTCGACCATGTAAGACGATTTAGGGGGGAGGGGGGTCGACCATGTCTTATTCTTTCTTACAAGGGGGTGGGAGGGAGTCTAGATAGTTCTTACGCAAGATCACAAAAATGCGCAAAGTTAAAGACTCGGAAGCCATAAGCACTTAAGTCAAAGTCTTTAAGATTTGACTTAAGCGCTTATGGCTTCCGAGTCTAGAATTATACTTTAAAAAAGCGCGGGCAACTGCGCGAGTGCAGAGGTTCGCTCGGATGCCTATACGTAACTACAAGCAACACCTATTATTAGAGTTGTTCCAGTGGCAGATCCACTTTGCGAGTGGGTTTTGAGCCCCTGAACTGAAAATCTTATTAAGGTAAAGATGAATGATTAAAACCAAAGTTGTGAGTACATATAAACATTTTAAAAAAAAAATACTTTGAAAAATAAACATTAAAACAAACCAAACGAGTATTATTTTTTTCCTTTAGATTCTTACGTAATAAATATTAGGGGAGGGGGTCGGCCTATTCTTATTTTTACTTATAAAAGGGAGAAGGGGGTCAGAAACTAGCGAAAATAGTCTTACGTAGTAGATGAATGGTCCCTTAGTCAAAATTAACTGTTGAAAATAAACTTTTGACAGAGTGAAAATTGGAACAATTTGAATGAAACAAAGACTAAAATTTTACTTCATTAGACGGCCTACAAATTTTCGATTCCAAATTGAAAAGCGAACAGGCCGAAGCGTCAGGGTAGCCCGTCAATTAAAATTTTCTTAAGTGTTTTACATTTTGCAGGTCAGTAGCAGGTTGTATGTTGATCTAAATATGATTCGCCTTTGTATAAAATATTTATTTATAGAATTATAATCATAAAAATCATCAATACAATTCTCTTGGTCTTGACATATAGACGGAAAGATAGGCGGACGACGAAATAAGGGTTCCGTTTTTCCGTTTTAGGTTCGGTACACTAAAAGGATTTTTTTAAACAGATGGAAATCGGATAAATTTGATTAACCAACAAAGTAGTCTGTGGACAAAAAACAGTTTTCGAGGGACCCATGGCACGGAGTCCTATTGGAAAAAAAAGAAAGATTATTTTTCGAATTTTTTATTTGTACAAAATAAAAATTGGGACAAATATGTTGGTACTTAATTCACAAAATTATAGGAATGTTTACAAAAAAGGACAAAATCCGACAGTAATAGCACTTATGCTGCTAGATAAGTGCTATTACTGTCGGTTTTTGTCCTTTGCTTTCCCTGTCTCAGACAAATGAAAATTGATAAACAAAACCACGGTGTTCCTATTCATCATTATCGTATTCTATCTTAATAGTAGAAATGCAAGAATCAGTAGGAGACAAACATTCTATACGTTGGTTTTCGTCGTCACTTGAAGTTGACGCACTGCCACACGGAGACTGAGACCGGTTAAGGTGATCAGTCCCAGCATTCGTTTGCCTTACTATTCTTAATTGAATGTCCGATATAGTCTTTTGTAGTTCTGTTTTTGCGATTATTGAAAATTCTTGCGGCATCGAACGCAGAGAGGAGGCGATATATTTGCCAAAACTATCAAACTCATCTTCAATTTTTTTATTTGACGGGGTTATCCTTTCAGCTATTGAGTCAATTTGTTTTTCTTTCTGGATTCTGTTACTGTCGTCTTTTAAAGATAATAAATTGTTATCAACTTTTTCCACTCCTTTCATTGGTCTCTGTAAAAAGGAAAAATACGTGATCACGTAAACGTTGTCTATATTCCGTGACTGAATTCATTCATTACTCCAGTGAAGGGTTCCGTTGTTGGGATCAATATTTACGAACACACTTAAATTTTATTGGCCACAATGATAAGTTAAATTTATATTTTTTGGTGCAACACAGTTGACTGCGCATTCACTTGACATCTAGAAATGTATGATTATGTACTGTGTTGAGCAATAAACATTTGAATTTGAATTTATAGTATTTCTCGAAAAAATCTATGAAAAACAAAGTTATTTGTGCTGTAACCGAAAATATCTCATATCTCAAAAAGCCAACTCAATACATCGTAATATTATTAATTAATAAGGGACCCAAAGATACCCTACACGCAAATGTGCATTGTTTTTTTTTATTATACCTCGGTTATATGTATGTGGCACTCCAGAACATATATATTCTACGAGAGTGCCACCCCTTATTCTATTTGTTTCTAATTTCACTACAGCCCTATTTACAGGTTATTTTGGCGCGCGGCCAAAATCGGAACTAATGCCACCATTTTGTCCATACAATCTCACAAATATGTTTAACAACAACGCCCCTTGTCAATGTCATTCAGGATATGGCGCCAAAAGAATCTTGTAGCACTAATCACTGACTTTTTTAGGATTTTTAAGTCAATGGCACTAATGCACTCTAAAACCATTGTCAAATGTCTAGCGGCGCACAGAATACACGTTCTTTCCAATTTTCATAGCTATGGTGCTAATAAAATGGGTGTGTGACATCAGGACGGACGGACGACATGACGAAATTATAAGGGTTTCGTTTTTGCCATTGGCTACGGAACTCTAAAAATATTATGATTGTAAAAATATTTTGTTTCTTACCTTCGAAATAAATTCCCGTTCAAGCCTGAATGGTCTTAAAAAACTATCTACCATTGAAAACCATAACACTTTCGGTTTATAAACCTTCCCACCTAAACGAACACTTCTTCTAACCTTTTTGATCTCCTGGTAGTATGACGACCTTAAATTTTTAATTTTGTTCGGGATATCTTTAGCTCTTAGGTTAGGAATGTTTAATATTTCCGCGATTTGATTATAGGCAGTTTGTCTTGCTCCTTTGTCTCTATATTGTTCGTGCTTCATATTCCACAGACAGTCGTATTCCTTGTAGATTTCTACAAGTTGTACCATTTCAGGCTCGGTGAAATGGACACTCATTTTATCAATTTGGCGTACGTGATCAACCTTTGAATAGCACACGGCAACTGAGGGGAGGGAGCAGGAAGTGGAGGGGTCTGAGGGGGTTACTACACAATGCGGTTAGCCGCAAGTGCCGTGCGGCGCTCCGATTGGTCGATTCGGGTCCGCATACGGGCATCGCTCCCCTCGCAGCGTCGCACAAACACAATGTATATCTTCCTTCATGCGTACAAACAACGAGATACGAACTTACGACTTATGAGCGCGCGAAATTTAAAGGTTCGCCCACAGAATACATTCATATTAGGGGTAGATACCGCCGCTTTCACGTCCACCCAGTTGTCAATTCAGCGCGTGCAACTGTTTACCAAAGATTTAAATCGAATCTTTGCTATTTACAATATTTCCGAAAGTAACCAAGTTCTGCTTCAGTTTTGTGCTCACCGAATAAATACCTACGTAATTCGTCACCAATTTGCGGAACATTTCAGTTGACAACTTTACTTATGTCTCTTGTCTCCACCTAGACTACCAAAAAGGTTGCCTAAATACCGTCGAAAAACGATGATCATTATGAAATACATGTTTCTGAACTTCCAATTCCAAATTATTTTCCCAGCTCAGCATGCTTAGGTACTTACACAGTGTACACACAGATCAATTAACACGTTCAGGGCGGGGAGCCCTTCTGGAGGGTTCACCTAGTCGCATATGGGATGCCGGGAGCCCTCGCGGAGGGCTCATTTGAAATGTAGTATTTTCTTAGCGAATACAGCATTATAAACCGTGAAAACAAAATCTGATGTAAATTTTAACATGATTTATTAGTATATGCGTTGGTTATAAAATCCAAGCACTTTTTCTTATTTTTGTTTTTCTTCACGGTAACAAATATTCACTCCGACAAGACCCACTGACAACACTATTTTACTTCGTTATACAGCGTTTTATAACACGGTTTTAAACCTAATTTCGTTGACCGTCCGCGATGGTTAACTTTAGCGCAAACGTAATGCCGACAACCCTCCCGGAGGGTTCACTTCCAATATGTATGGCGGCATATCGTATGAGTTCTATGAAAAGTGGGTGGAGTCGAAAGTGTTAAATATCTGCAATAAACGGCATGCGTATTCCTTTGATTATTATTTAGACAACATACCGTTTAAAACCGTCTGTTAACCTGCGAGTGTTCTGTGACCCGAAAGACTTGTATCGAATAGGTATTACGAAGGTTCCACAGACGTAGGGATAACGTAACTGCTGTAAATAAATGGGAGATTCTTAATCGGGGACGCAGCATTTTATACAGTCTGCTGCGTGTGTGTATATCTATGCGTGGTACCGAAATCATAGACTAATGTACAGAGTGGAATTTTAAAACTCACCCTGGAGGGAAAGTACTATACTGGAGATAGCAAATTTTAGTCAAAGAAATCAAACGTTTATTTTTTTTAAGACTCAAATCAGCATTTAAAGATTTTCGAAAATTCGCTAGCTAAACAGTATTTTAGAGTGAAAAACAGTATAATACTGTTTTTAACAGATCGGAGTGATCTCGCAGGCCTGGTGCCGTTTGTACCAATCCAAGTATTTAAATCTTCTTATCTAAATAGTTCTTCATAATTTTTATAAATAAATGACGTCAAAGATTAATTACTTTAATTATTTACTAACATAAGTAATCTGATGGACCTTTGAGTATATGTGCTTTATCTTGTCCCATTGGATTTATAAGTTTAGATTTTATGGTTTTCCTTTCATTAAATTTATTATATTTGTTAGAGAGATTTGATCCTTATGATTGACCCTATCGATTGATGCCATAATAGTACAAGGTGTTATTTTTTCGGATTCCTTTTAGCCGGTTCGATTCCCGAGTATGGCAATTTTTGAAAATCTTTGAATGCAGATTTGTTTCTTTAAAAAATAAAGGAATGTTTCTTTTGAGTAAAATTTGCTATCTCTAGTATTTAGTAAGTACTTTCCCTCCAGGTGAGGTTAAAAAATTCCATCCTGTATTATACCGAAGTGAAGTCATAAAACAGTAAAGACCTACTATACTATTAAATGAGCAATTACCAGCAGTGATAGCCGAGTGGTGTGACCGTCAGACTGCCAAGTCATAGGTCTCAAGTTCAAACCCAAGGCACGCACCTCTGACTTTTCGGATTCATGTGCGTATTGTTTATCACTTGCTTCAAAAACGGTGAAGGAAAACATCGTGAGGAAACCGGCATGCCTGAGAGATATATTACTCTGACGGCATGTGAAGCCAAGTCAGGGGCCCATGGGCGGCTTTAAAACTCTGACACCACGTTAGTCAGTAACCACACGAAAAGAAGAAGAAGCAATATTATATAGGTACTATATATTTGTAATCACGTTCTCGAAAACGGCTTTACGGGGCGCGAAAAATTGATCCAGCTAGGTCTCATATCTGGGAAAATTTGTTTTCACGATTTTCACCCGAGCAGAGCTCGGTCGCCCAGGTACTATACCTACCTAAAGTGGTATTGAGAGACCACTCCGCTTGAACATGCCGCATTCATAGTGTGGCTCCAGGCTTTGCTTGCGCTAGCCTCAGTAACAGCACGCGCCACAGACACGCGACCATCGCGGCAACGTGTCAACGGGACGGGACGGAAATAACATTTTGTGTCAGATATGTTATTCTGAAGGCCAATTTCCGCTATTAAAAACGTTCAAAATCTAGTACAGTTCGCGTCAAATAACTTTGCTGCTCTGAAGTAGGCTACAAATGACTGCGCATTGCGCAATCAATAGTCAATCTTCCATAAAAACAGTAGGGCGCATGCGCAACCAAACTTCAGAGCGGCAGTTACAATGACGCGAACTGTATCCTCATCTCAGCGACTATCAAAATCTATGCAGTTTTTGACAGATTGGTAGGTAAGTACAGTCGCCGCCGGATATATTGTAGCAGACAAGGTGACCAAATATTTCTGAACAATTTAAAATGTCAATAAGTTCCATACATTACAAGTTACCATTAATATCTAAACATTCATTACTTTATTAATATCTGAGCAGATGCTTGTCAATAATTTCTATACAAACAACTAACCAAAAATATCTGAACACTTACAACGTCAAGTGTATCTACGCAGATGAACACTGAGCTTACCTAATTCGTTACTGCATGGTATAAAGGACGAACCAGACACGAACGCTCACAACTGTGGTATAAATACGATGAAAAGGGAATAAAAATTGTATAGAAAATCATTTGTATTTTATACAAATGATATGTTAATGTTAAACTATTGAAAGAAAATAGATCTTGATTTGGTAATGAAATAAAAAATTATAGTAAAAAAAAAGTGACAATATAGATAAAATATTTGTATTTTTAACCAACTTCCAAGTTATCAATTCGGATGTTTATATTAAAAAAAAAAAAAAATTGTGTTTGTTCTGGCATAACGCCGTCTTAAAAAGACAGATTTGCTCATTTCATTTTTGTTTGAAACGGTATACTTCCGAGGTGGTCCCATTGTCATCAGGTCAGGATCTGATGATGGGATCCTGAAGATATCGAGGGACTTCAAATATTATAGGTACACCAATAGCGATTTGGTTATTTTTAGGGTTCCGTAGTAAACAAGGAACCCTTATAGTTTCGCCATGTCCGTCTGTCTGTCTGTCCGTCTGTCTGTCCGCGGCTTAGCTCAGAGACGGTTAGTACTAGAAAGCTGTAATTTGGAATATGTATACATATTAAAAAGTTTTTGTTTAGTTGTGGGGTATCGTTAGAAAGGTCTTTCAAAAATATTGTAAGTTTGTCCAGACCATTTTTGGATTCAGGGATCGTTTTGCGAAATATGAAGCTTTTAACTGAATTTATTTGTTAGAGTCAAGTGACCCCCCCCTCCCTTCTACCTAAATGACTTGTGAAAAAATTCACAACAGTAGTATATATACCGAAATTAAAAGGAAAACTATGAGAGCTATGTAGGCTGTACAGGTGAACGGGAAATAATCAACCAACTTAAATTTGCAGTTTGAAAAACATGATCTCCCATACATTCTGTATGGAGAACACGTTTTTCAACTACAATGTTAAGTTTGTTCTTGGGATAAATTCATCCCAACTACGGAACCCTAAATTGTGCGTGGTCCGACGTGGTCAATCGTGTAATTACTCTCGGAAAGCAATTTATGCTTATCAGAATGCATACGGAGAAGTGGAGCTGATGGTGAAGTGCCAGGAGAACTCTTCAACGTTTAACGTCCCTGCATCGGGAAAAGTATTTTTTTTTTTAAAGGTGATGAGCAGTTGATATTGCAACTTAGATACATTAGAAACTGACTACATGAGAAAGCGAGAAATAAAAACTTTTATACAAAAAAAAAACAACCGACTTTCAAAAAAACACTACAAAGTGATAAATAACTTAAATTTCGGAAGTTTTCAGACCACCCCATCTGCGTAGATGCACTTGACGTTATACGGTTCAGATATTTTTGACTAGTTGTGTGTATAGAAATTATTGATAAGCATCTGCTCAGTTATTAATGCAGTAATGAATGTTCAGATATTAATGGTAACTTGTAGTGTGTGGAACATATTGACATTTTAAATTGTTCAGAAGTATTTGGTCACCTTGTCTGCTACAATATATCTGACGGCGACTGTACCTACTGAGATTGTGAACATTCGAGAGTTTATCCTAATAGTTGGCAACGTCGCAAATAACTGTCAAATATTTACCTGTTTTGATTCCTACAGCAATATTACTGTGTGGAAATAAGGGAAATAAATAATGTGGCTAACTAGCGAACTAGAATATTAATAATGAATTGCAATTATAACATTGAATTTGATGTTGTACCCATTTTAGGTGTACAAAACGAATTTGGAAAGTTTCCAAATAGTTTTTTTACATCTAAAACTAAACATTCGGTGTTACGATATCAATTATTACATTTCATAATCAATATTCGAGTTCGCTAAGTAGCCACATTTTTTATTTCCACACAGTAATATTGCTAAATTAATCAAAACAGTGAAATATTTGACATCTATATTTGCGACGTTGCCCACCTTCAGAATAAACGCTCTTAAAACTACGGTAATTACGGGGTCTGAACATAATTCAGAGTCAGAGGTGGTGACAATATTTGGCACTTGCGATCAATCTGAATAAAACAAGACATATTTTTTTCAATTATTTATATTGAAATTATCACCTTCATAATACCAGCACTGAAGGGTGTCCACGTTTGACGTACAACACAATTACAATATAACCACTGACAGAGTACAAAATAAAAATACAACAAAACCAAGTAAGAGCCGGTCTGGCTTATTTGGACTCGCCTGAAGGCACTTGAGGTCAAATATTTGCTTGGAGTTACAAGTTGGCAAGTCGATGTTTGAAAAACCTACATAATTAATAAAGTTACAAAAAAAAAGAAATAACTAGAAAAAGAACAGAAATTTGATTTAAAAAATGCTTTTAATTAAATGATTTTACAGACAAAATAATCTCCAAATAATATTTTTGCTACAATTTTTTTAATAAAAATATCTCTATCGCATTTTAACTGACTCACATACTGACTAAATAAGCTACACAAACACATGTTCTCGACAACCAATAAAGTTGTACACAAAATCACGGCAGACCGGCCGAAGGCTTCAAAATTATTGCTCGACATTTAAAAGTTATTTGCTTATGAAATTAATTTCTCTTTTCATACAAAAAATAATTTTATAAATACCACTTACGCCATGCTGTGTTCAGACTGAGATGCTTTACTTCATTTACACAGTAACACTCCTTTTCTGATATTTTGGAACTTAAGCATTTTATGGGGGGAAACGTATTTATCTCGAGATGTAGATCACAGAAATTTAAGACATTCGTGCCTTTAAGAAAATTAATAATAAAAAAGTTATTGCCATATAAGTTGGTATAATAGAAATTAAATCAGATTTGTCTCAAGCTAAATATGATTCCGCTAAAATAAGCCTAAACTTAGCTATGTTACGCCGATCTATGTAAGTATGTAACATGTATAAAGCGGTTTAGTAAATAACATAAATTTTACTGTTACTATTGATCACTTTCCTACCTGATATTACTTACTTCTTCGTGTAAAAGTCTCTGATAAGGAAGATATTGGATGTGTCTACTATCAGCGCTCTAACTAAAAATCATATTTTTTAATATTTACATTCATATCAATATTATAATGAGTACTAATGTCCTGTTTTTTTTATTTGACACATTATAGGGTTGCCACAATTTTGATATAATGAACGGATACAATATTTTTTGTATGTCTCTTTGTACAATGTCAAAATAATTTTTGCGCAACCCTCATACACACCACAAAAAGTACAAAAGTCCTTCATTAAGTCTATACGTACTATTCAATTCATACTATTCTCTCAACACTATCCATACATCATCTCTATTTAAATATTAATCATTTCTATCTTTATAAATGCACTTCTTGTTAAAATTTTATATTCTACTCTAAACAAGAAAAAGGCTGAGTTGTAAAAATAATAATGATTGAAGTAAAATTAATAATATTCAAAGTAATCAACTCTTAAATAAGATTTGTGTAACGATATTACTACTCTGTCCAATTAACTATGCACCTCGCTGGAATGCCATGCTTCCCCTCGCACACCCTCTCACCTCCCCGCGCTCGTCATTTTGAAATCACGTCATCAACTCCAGGTGCACAGTTAATGCGACCAAGTTATAGAAAATAGACAAGATATACGGCATGATTAGTTAAATAACGTCTTTTGAAATAATATTTATGAAATGGTTTACAGAAGACTACTGCAGCGCCGATTGCAACAATATTTCGTGTTAAGGCACCCGCGACCAAGCGCGACGCGACTCTAGTAGAACAATTTCTATGAAAACTTCATGGAAATTGTTCTACCAAAATCGCGTCGCACTGTCGCGTCGCGCATCCCAAGTTCAGCATTGTAGATGTGCCGATCAAGACAACAATAAAACCGGGAGCTAACATATAAACAAATATCTACAGATACAGAATACTCAAGAATACTGAAACTATGATGGCGTTGCTTATCTCACACTTGGACTTACGATATAGTTCTTTGGTGTTGTGTCATATTTTATGAATTATCCCATTGCTATTGGACGCTATACGAGTGGCGCGCTATACCTACTTACATCTTGCGACCTGTGCGAACCGCTCCAAGCCATCGATACTCTGTCATCTCAAAACACACCGACATTTACACAATTTTTACAACACGCAATCCTCGCACAGATCACATAACTAATTATTACATTAATTAACTAATATTCTCCAATACTAAACTTGTCTTCTACTATATTTACAAACTCGTTTCTATTTACACAAATGGAATTATTGAGATCATTTCTTACGATTATAAAAAAATGAAAATTACGAGGTCAGCCGTATTTATAATTATTATTAAATAAAAAATAATACTTTAGAATAGACTGGTTTGGTACACGGCGGGTACACGAGATTATGTGTACCGAGCATGAGGTAATGATTTTTACCGCGACGGTAAAATTATTTCGAGCCTAAATTACCGCGGAACGAAACGATTCACGTCCTCGTTTTTATGTAAGTAGCATTGTCACACTAGTGCATTTTTTTTGACGAACTCTTAACAAAAAGTGTAAATAAGTTTATTCGATAGGTACATTAGTCAACTTATCATTTTCCACGACATTTATTTCTAAAGTTATTATGCGTCACGACAAGACCTATGAGGCCTATGACGTATGTTCATACAACGTAAGCTAAATTTGTATTTTCATCATGGCAGCTTATTGCACGATATTTAACAAAATAAAAACAAAAACTTGAAATGAAAACAATGATTGCACGAATTAAACAATTATGTAGCATGCCATGAGTTTCACATTATCTTGTTTGATTGCTACAACTATGGTCAAAGACCTCGTAGAAGTCACACAGTGGTATTGGTTGACTATATCTACCATCGCGGTCAAGCATATCTAACCACTTTGAAAACAAAACCCCGTGCACACAATGAACACATCTGTTTATCGCCCCTTTTTTTTGTAGGTAAGCGTTACGATAACGTGCGAGGGCTGCAAGCTGGAATAGTCCTTACGGTGTTCAGATATGCGTTTCCGCGATAGTACGTATAAAGGCCTGTCTACACAGAATTTAGCACGTAGGCAATACACCGCAGGCGTATTACGCAAGAAAGTTGCATTTTTTTTTTAAAAGTATTCCGTGTGATTCCAGTATTCATATTTATGCATGATAACAGTAAAATAATCAACCATATATAACATTTTGAGGCCTTTTACCACAGCAGTAGCATTGTGAGATGAACAAAAGCACAAAACACCATACTATACCGAAAGGTTTTCAACAAAATTTACACGCATCGAAACTAAAATGCTTTTTTCTATCAATATGGAATGCCGTATCTAGAAACCGTTGCAAACTCGGTGGGTTTTGTAACGAGCAATGTTGGATCATCCGAATCTTTCCTTGACGAGGAACATGAGTTTCTTCTTCCCCTTGTATTTGAGCTTGATCTCTTGGAGGAGTGCGGCGAACTGGTGCGGGCCGTCCGGGGCTAGCGCGAATGTGTCGCGGGCTTTGCCTGCGGAAAAGCAAAACAGGATGAAAATTTATGTTCGAGATAACTTTTTTGTGTATATTTTTCATGTTTAAAATATTGGCTTTCATACGCCCGAGCTAGATCGGTATGGATAAGAGGTTCGACGGTTTGAATTGAACTCAAAATCAATTGATTCGGTATTGTAACAAAGGAACACAGTGGTTTTATAACACAAAACTTAAACAGTAGTATACTTATACTAAATCTATGCTTTTAAACACCATAACATTACGCTCATATGGCCATATTCCCCAAAAGATTAGGCAGAAGTGTACTAGCGCCCCCACATTTTGCTAATTCTTTTCTAGTTCTATGTTATAGGGGGTGAGACAGTTTCCATCGAACCGGGCGCAACTCTAGACTCGAGGCTGCGAATGAGAAATTCCAGGAAAAATTCAATAACACATTGCCTGAACTGGAGATCGAATTCAGTAGCTCATCAGTCTCGCTTTCAACCACTAGACCAAAGAGGCATTTAGGGTCCAATAAGTTGAGCATGTTATACATACCGGCAACTCGAACAAGCGCGGTGATCAATACTCGTGCCTTCTCTGCATGAGAAGGGGCCTTTACCCTGCAGGCGGATAGCAATAGGCTGGTATTATTATCATACATACCAAGAAACTCGACGAAGTCCGCGTAATGTCTGGGCGAGATGTGCGCGAGGCGCGCGTGCGTGGTGGAGGCGTAGGCGCGCAGCGCGGCCTCCAGCAGCGGCCGCAGCGGCGTGGGGGGCCGCGGCGGGGCCCCGCGCGAGCGCGAGCAGCCCGCCGCCGCCACGCAGCAGCGCCGCAGCACGTCCGACTGGGGGGTTATACTATTGTACAGCGTAGAACATAACGTTGCACCCGTATTCCCCGAAGGGTAGGCAGAGGAGCACCCACGTAATAGTTCAGAAGAACAACGCAGTCACACTGTTACGAAAAGCGACTTTAATTTATATTATTGTAATACGTTACTGAGTTGACTAATCAGGGTGCCGCTTGACAAAGTCTACATCATAATACTCGGAATGGCCGGAGCTAAGCAAAGTTCATGGGTGGCGGTCAAGCAGTGAAGACATTTAGAAACTGTCGTGCGTTCTATATAGTTGTGTCATGTACTATCGAAGAACTTCATATCTAATTAGTTTAAAAACAAAATCCCGTGAACACAATGACCACATATGTTACCGCCCCGGTAATATGGCGGCCGAGGGCTGCAAGCAGAAATAGTCCTTACGGTGTATAGATATGAAGTTCTTCGATGGTACCTAAAATGTGTGATTGATTTGATAGTATATTATAATTTGATCTGAACTGCAAATGGTTTTTCTATTTCGCAATAACTAACACTACCCATAGTACGCCCACAGTAGTTAAAATATGGCTGATAATAACGAAAGAGGCACATATCCTCTCCGTCATATAAAATAGATTTTCATGAATGTTACTCACCAGCACAGGCGCGCACTGCACGTTCTTCACCAAAAGCGGCAACATCGCCTGCAGCTCGGCGCGGCCTAGCGAGTGCGCCAGCGCTACGGCCCAGTGGATGTCCGCGATCGCTGGGTGACTGTCCTGTAGCAGAAAGATAGTAATGTTACTTCTGACCATAAAGTGAAATCAAATATTTATTTCCGTAAGTTGATCTTCAGACACACACAGACACGTAAATTTTTCGCTCAAAATAAAGCTAGATGCCGCCGGCATTTCCTAGTTGATTGATCCCTGAGAAGAAATGCCGAGACCAACTCAGAGTGCTGTGAACCAAAGACCAATCATAAACCACTGGTCTTACTCAATAAATTCAAAAATAAAACGGAATTTGTATGAAATTATCTGCCACGAAGGGAACTTATGTAGGTATTCGTTGATTTTTAAAAGACCTGGTTGGTTGCTAACGGTTTGCAACGTAAGGAGTGTTAAAATAACCTCTTGTTAAAATCAACTTTAAGCTACTATTTATTTAGAATCCTTTGGATGTTATAAATCGAGAGGGATCTATTCTTCCTTACCTGATTGTAATGCAAATGCAGGTTCCGCATGGCCAGCGTGGCGAGGCGCATGGCCCGGGCCGGCTGGCCCCGCTGCTCCATGTAGCGCGCCACGGCGAACAGCTGGCTGGACGCCAGCGCGCCGCGCGCGGCCGCGCCGCCCACGGCCGCGCACGCCGCCTCGAAGGCGCCCGCCGAGCCCTCGCACACCGACAGGGCGCTTAGGGCACAGCCTGGCGGGTCCTGGAAGAAGGGAAACAGTTATTCTTATCCGAGATACAGCAAATGCATGAGGTTTTTTATACCCTCAAAGCATCCTGACGGCTGGCTGGGTTTAAATAAATGAAGTGTCTTTCGAGTCATCCTAGTCCCCATCCCGTTTTTTTTTCGATAGGTAATCAAAAGGGCGGTATTTTTTTACGTGAATGAGTAACGTTGAAACAAACATTTTAGTATCATTTCTATTTAGGGCAGGGTATCAAAATAAAGTCCTTGAGAAGACGATTCCAAAGGTATAACACAGTAAAAAGTTGAAAAAAAACCGCCTGTATCTAAAAAGTTTAAAACAAACAATTTTTATACGAAATTTTAAACAAAATTAAAGAATTTTATTTTGTCTTACAATGTTAATTAGTAAGTTAGTTGCATAAAATTATTTCAACATTGCTGGAAATTAACTACCCTATTCGTAATTTACTAAGGATTCTGTTTGTGCCTTATTTGGGATTCAAAATTAAAATTACATTAATAAAAATAAAACCACATACCTTAGCAGCACACTGTAACGCTAACGTCCTCGCGCAGGCACTCAGTTTCTCCTGTTGCTCGAAGCTCAGGCCGAGCCGCAGTGCCGTTGTGTGAGACATCGCCGCTGCGGCCACAGGACCCGTCGCTTCCGTTGGCGTGAACAGCTCGTACCTACAGGACAGGGAAGATTAGAGGGGGTTATATTGAAATTTAAATTGTTAAAAGGATTTTTGGCACTTGAATGACATTGACAGCCCGGTGTTACTGGTAAACATTTGTAAATTGGTTTGTGAAATTGTATTGAAAAATCAAGATGGCGGCGTTAGTTTAAATAAATATTAGTTATCATAGAACTGCAATTTGTTTACTTTTCCAAATTCGATTGCAAGAGTTTCAACATAATATTTTTATCACTGAGTTTCCCTGTCGTCCCAGTATACTGACCAGTTCTGCATGATGGACAGCAATGCGTCCAGCCCCAGTTCCGTGGCGCACGTGACGAGCCAACGAACCATCTCGCGCCGGCGCCAGTTTACTGAGGATAGCGTCATCCTTAGCACCTGCAGATGAAAGAGAACCTATTAGGTATGTAAAAAAAGTTTTTTAAACGGTTAAGTACTTTATGTGACGCAAAGTGAGTCGCCGAAATTACGTTGTATTAGTCTCATAAAATGTTGCAATTTATGTTATACCGCAGTACAGATTGGCGAAACGTAACATGAAATAAAACCATAATAAAACACTAATTGGTGCCGATTCTCTTGTACACCGAACTAAACTATCACTAAAATTCCTTACTTTTGGCTATGAGACTCTTAGAGCTATTCTGCAAATAAAATTCTCTAAACTAAAAAATAATATTGACACAACTAAAATAGAATTTGAATATCGCGAATCCATGGTACCCGTGGTTTGCCCTAATCCGTGTTTTTTTTTAGAGCCGGAGGCGCGTAGGGGTTGCCGCCTCGACGTGTTTTATATGGAATTTTTCACTTTTTGTATGGAAAACGGAATAAATACTGCCTACATGTTCAGGTTTAGGGGTTTGTGCGTTTCTTAAAGGGGGTTAAAGGGGGTCGAAATTTTCATTATTTTTGCGATAGGACGCACCATTTTCGAGATATAAGCTAAATAAAAAATAAATACAGTACTGTTTTTGCACGGGAAGTTGATATGTTGGTGTGAATTTTAGTTCATAACAACTTATTTTATCCCACACCTTTTTAATCGCGATTAAAAATTGACAGTTTTAGTCTGGTTTGGTATTTTACAATCAAAACTTTAGGTGAAAAATGTCTAATTCAGAATAGCAAAATTGCCATTTTCACTAAACTAAAAACTCAGTGGTGCCGATTCTCTTGTCACAAATGCCTCTAAACTAGACTAAAAATCATTAAAATTTTGTTTATTCCTGTCAAACGACGCTATCCCATTCTGAAATAGACTAAAAGTGACACAACTTAACTATATTTTAGTTTGACAGCACTAATATAGTACTGAGTTTTTAGTTTAATGAAAATGGCAATATTTTCCCCTGCGCGCCTCCGGCTCTAAAAATATCACGGGTTAGGGCAAAACACGGTACCACGTGGATTCGCGATTGTCAAATTCTATTTTAGTTGTGTCAAAATTATTTTTTAGTTTAGAGAATTTTATTTGCAGAATAGTCTAAGATTCTCGTAGCTAAAAGTAAGGAATTTTAGTGATAGTTTATTTCGGTGTACAAGAGAATCGGCACCAATACCTACTATCTTAGTGCTGTCAAACTAAAATATAGTTAAGTTGTGTCACTTTAGTCTATTTCAGAATACGAAATCGTCGTTTGACAGGAATGAACTAAATTTTACTGATTTTTAATCTAGTTTAGAGGCATTTGTGACAAGAGAATCGGCACCAATGGCCGTCCTAATTTATGAAATGCAACATGAAATGTAACACAACAACAAGGTGAATTGGTTTCAACGTAGGTATTTCACATGTCATGTTTGTTTCACCAAACCGCAACTGCACTTGCACTTATTTTGCGTCGAAAGTAATGCATAATTAAATACATTCGACGCAAAATCATTGCGGTCGTTTTTTGGTTGATGGTAAACTCAAATATTTCTGCGCAACTCAAACTACCGGGTCATAGTCGTCGGAACTATTCAAGTCTAGTTTACTGGACGGGTGCAGAAATATTCTCTGATCAACGACAACCTCGAAAAGCGCCAGGCGGAAGAGCTGCGCAGCCGAGCGGACGTGCGCTGGGCCACTGTGTGTACGTGTGTACAGTACCTGCAAGCCCAGCTCGAAGGCAGCCGCCAGCAGGTCGCGGTGGTGGTGCGGCGCGGCGGGCGGCGCGGCGTGGCGCAGCGCGTCCTGCGCCAGGCGGAACAGCTGCGCAGCCGAGCGGACGTGCGCTGGGCCACTGTGTGTACGTGTGTACAGTACCTGCAAGCCCAGCTCGAAGGCAGCCGCCAGCAGGTCGCGGTGGTGGTGCGGCGCGGCGGGCGGCGCGGCGTGGCGCAGCGCGTCCTGCGCCAGGCGGAACAGCTGCGCAGCCGAGCGGACGTGCGCTGGGCCACTGTGTGTACGTGTGTACAGTACCTGCAAGCCCAGCTCGAAGGCAGCCGCCAGCAGGTCGCGGTGGTGGTGCGGCGCGGCGGGCGGCGCGGCGTGGCGCAGCGCGTCCTGCGCCAGGCGGAACAGCTGCGCAGCCGAGCGGACGTGCGCTGGGCCACTGTGTGTACGTGTGTACAGTACCTGCAAGCCCAGCTCGAAGGCAGCCGCCAGCAGGTCGCGGTGGTGGTGCGGCGCGGCGGGCGGCGCGGCGTGGCGCAGCGCGTCCTGCGCCAGGCGGAACAGCTGCGCAGCCGAGCGGACGTGCGCTGGGCCACTGTGTGTACGTGTGTACAGTACCTGCAAGCCCAGCTCGAAGGCAGCCGCCAGCAGGTCGCGGTGGTGGTGCGGCGCGGCGGGCGGCGCGGCGTGGCGCAGCGCGTCCTGCGCCAGGCGGAACAGCTGCGCAGCCGAGCGGACGTGCGCTGGGCCACTGTGTGTACGTGTGTACAGTACCTGCAAGCCCAGCTCGAAGGCAGCCGCCAGCAGGTCGCGGTGGTGGTGCGGCGCGGCGGGCGGCGCGGCGTGGCGCAGCGCGTCCTGCGCCAGGCGGAACAGCTGCGCAGCCGAGCGGACGTGCGCTGGGCCACTGTGTGTACGTGTGTACAGTACCTGCAAGCCCAGCTCGAAGGCAGCCGCCAGCAGGTCGCGGTGGTGGTGCGGCGCGGCGGGCGGCGCGGCGTGGCGCAGCGCGTCCTGCGCCAGGCGGAACAGCTGCGCAGCCGAGCGGACGTGCGCTGGGCCACTGTGTGTACGTGTGTACAGTACCTGCAAGCCCAGCTCGAAGGCAGCCGCCAGCAGGTCGCGGTGGTGGTGCGGCGCGGCGGGCGGCGCGGCGTGGCGCAGCGCGTCCTGCGCCAGGCGGAACAGCTGCGCAGCCGAGCGGACGTGCGCTGGGCCACTGTGTGTACGTGTGTACAGTACCTGCAAGCCCAGCTCGAAGGCAGCCGCCAGCAGGTCGCGGTGGTGGTGCGGCGCGGCGGGCGGCGCGGCGTGGCGCAGCGCGTCCTGCGCCAGGCGGAACAGCTGCGCAGCCGAGCGGACGTGGCGCTGGGCGGCTCCTAGCGCGGCGCGTAGGCGGCCCGGGTTGCCGCGGGCTGCACCTGACGGAGGATATTAACATTATAGGACGAATCGAAAATCCACATCTTTTGTTGTATCGGCAAGAATTGTAATGGGTGTAATATCATCACCAAGCCCAAAGGCACATTTACAGGACAGGACGTTAATGGCCTTATCGAAACCCCTAGGTCTTTTCTCCGGGCTCTTTCCACTCTAGAACCAGGACTCTACGTCACCGTTTTAGTCGCCGATCAAAAAGTTGGACCGACCCGATCCTCCAGTCTTTGGGGCTATCTTTTCAGGAAACTTCAACAATGACCCAGGACCAACATCATTGGCGCTGAGACGGCAAGCCAGCATAACAAAATCTTCAGCACTGAGGGATTGAGTATAAATAGTTGAGCTGTGTTACCTAGCAGCGCGCTGGCGAGCGCGGCCTGCTGCTGCTCGGCGTGCTGCAGCGTGTGCCACGCGCCCGCAGCGCCGCCCGCGCCACCCGCAGCACTGCCGTCCAGCGCGTACGCCTCCTCCACCATCGGCAATCTGCACACACGTAAATCATTATAATATTTGAAAATGTTGTATGCCTAAAACCAAGGTCCCAAGCGACGCAAATTCATAAAAAAAATATCGAAAATTTTACCCGATCGTAAGCGCTGTTTGTGTGAAATCTCATGTGGCCTACATGCGGTTGCTGCAAGTACCAATATGTTCCTATACTGAATTTTAAATTACTACAGAGTCAATTAGACAGTGCGCACAGAGCGTCTATGTAGCTCAAATTGTTTTGTATTCGTACCGTTTGTATATTGCTAGTATTGCTACCAGGATCTTTTGGCGTTCGAATGACGTGGTCAGGGGGGCCCTGTTAACTAGTAAATATTTGTTTTGTGAATAAAATTGTCACTTTGAATTAAAAAAATAAGATACGACGATAGTTAAGATTTTGGCCACGCCAAAACCATGTAGTGCTATAATATTATTGATTTAATTCTACTGGAAACACTTTTCTTTGCTTTCTTTTGTAACAAGCTTTTATTAAACTTGCCGTGTTAGTTAATATGAATTGGTCAAATCTTGCATGCTGAATTAAAACTAGATCCTCTTATTCTACGGAGTTGAAATTTTACATGTTGGTTCAGTTTTAAAGACAATGCATTTTTTATGATGCGTGACCTGATTCTACACCCAGAGTTGGCTCCAGAAGAGGGAACTCCTCAACAATTAACAGTACAGACAAGACATTTAATATACGAATTTAATTATGATAGTCCGTTCTAAAGTCTACCATGACTTGGCTGCTGCACCCAAGATTGGCTCCAGACGAGGAAACTGCTCAGCGGTCATGAGTACTGACACGAAATTTTATATACGCATTTAATTAAAATAGTCCGTTATAAAGTACACTATGACCTCGGTGCTGCACCCAGGGATGGCTCCAGACGAGGGAACTCCTTAACAGTCAACAGCGCAGACACCTATTTTATATACGCATTCATACACCATTACCTGTCTGCTGACCCAGGACTGGCTCCATACGAGAGATCTCTTTAGTGGTCAACAGCACTGATACGAAATTTTATATACGTATTTAATTAAAATAGTCCGTTCTAAAGTTTATCATAACCTGTCTGCTGCACCCAGGATTGGCTCCAGAAGAGGGATCTCTTCAGTGGTCAACAGCACTGATACGAAATTTTATATACGTAGTCAATTATGATAGCCTGTTATAAAGTACACTATGACCTCGGTGCTGCACCCTGGGATGGCTCCAGACGAGGGAACTCCTAAACGGTCAACAGCGCAGACACCTAGTTTTATATACGCATTCATACACCATGACCTGTTTGCTGACCCAGGACTGGCTCCATACGAGAGATCTCTTTAGTGGTCAACACACATGCACGAAATTTTGTATACGCATTCAATTATGATAGCCCGTTCTAAAGTATATCATGACTTGGATAGTGTAACTTGGTTGGATTCACATCATGATTTGTGTCTTTGGGTTCGTTGGATTTGTCTTTTCAAGTGAAGGTGATAGAACAGATATTTAAACAAATTGTAATGCTAAAAATTATAAAATAAATATTAGTAAAAACCTTTTTTGAAACAAGCTTTTAATTAACTAAAAAGTACCAAATAAAACGTAAGTAAACTTTAATATTTTCTTAAAAGCTTTAGGCGTGAATGTCCCTTCTAATGGCATTGCCGCCGGGCAAGCCGCGGTGCGCTCGGCCCTGCCGCACAAATGATCGCAAAAGAAATGGAGGCGTAAAAGCCGGAGGCACGTACCGCTCGGCAAAATCTTTGGCATTGTGTGTAGGAGCCATTATACTTTAAGATAAGCCTCAAGCTTTTAAGAAAATATTAAAGTTTTATGTTTACGTAAGTTTTATTTGGAATTTTTTAGTTCATTAAAAGCTTGTTTTTAAAAAGGTTTTTATTTTATTTTTTATTTTTTTAACATTCAATGCATTCAATGGTGGTTATTTGTATGGTTATTAAAATTCCAATTTGAGCTGTTTTATTTATTTAAACTGTAAATGAGTGTGGTTGGTGTCCTTATTACTTTTAAATAAATAAATATGCGGTCGCCTAACCTCATAGCTCGCAGCCCGACCCGGTAGGCGAGGTCGGGGTGCGCCGGCAGCAGCGCCAGGAACAGGAAGCGCGCGAAGGTGTGCGCGGGCGCGGCGCGCGGGTGCACGCGCGCGCCCAGGCACGACGCCGGCCCGCCCGCCAGCAGCGCGCCCGCCGCGCGCGCGCACACGCCGCCCGCCGCCTCGCCCTCCACGCGCTGCAGCTGCGCGATCAGCCGCTCCTCCTGAGCGGGCCAAACATATCTTTTTCACACAACCTGCTCGATAATGTCAAATACACACTTGCAAAATGGATTGTTTTCTCAGAAGGTGATAACAGCGTTAGTGAAGTACCTAAGTGTTAGAAAGAGATAGGAAATGTCAGACTGTTGTTCTTTTATAGAGTAGGTCAGGGGTGGCGAACCAATGGCACGCGTGCCATTGGTGGCACGTAACAAAATAATGTGGGCACGGTATCATTTCAGAAACCTAAGTCATTTAGTTTGCA
Organism: Agrochola lota; assembly: GCA_947364205.1. NCBI lineage: Eukaryota > Metazoa > Arthropoda > Insecta > Lepidoptera > Noctuidae > Agrochola > Agrochola lota. Next base: position 4,421,669 of record OX376230.1, on the reverse strand, counting down.
ACAGCAGAAGTCTGACTAATTAGTTCTTTGATTCAAATAAATATAAAACTGTTGATATTTTATTTATTTGAATTAATAATATATGAAAGTACTTATATAATTTTTTTCCAGGAGTCACTAGGTATATCAAGATTGTTTGTTGGCACATCATTCAATATTTATTTGGAAAAAATGGCACGTAGATGTAGAAGTTTCGCCATCCCTCTGCCCTAGATCAAATAAACTTATTTTCTCTCTTTTCTTTACAAGGCATATGAAACATACAAAAGCTTGTAAAAATTATTGCTTCTAAATTACAAAATCACGGTATCCCGGGATTTCCGCGAACTAATCCATACTCTTGAAATCGTAAATTGCCGAACCTAATCCGATCACTGGTAACCTAGCCACGAGCCCCTCAACGAGGACATGTTATGAAATTAAATGATAAACTCACCTGCTTGCAATGCCGCTCCTGCGCATACAGGCCCATGGGTAGCATTCGCTGTACACCCAGGCCTAACAGAGCTGCCTCCAGCGCTAACGCTAGGTACGTCTCCTCAGGGTTCTTGCTACCCGCCACGGGGACGTGTTGGTATCTGTGATAAAATAAAATTATTACGTAAGTAGGACATTCAAATATTATGTATACAAGCTAGCTGAGCCATTTTTTCATTAATTTACAAAGACGGACTAGTAAACCGGCACTGGGATCGGAATTTCCTGTGTGACTACAGTACTCAGGCGTTAGGCTAAGAGTATGTTGAAACGCAGGTGATGCAGCACAACACAGTACAGATTTTGCAGGGTAGGGCAGGCGAGGCAGACATAGACCACGAGCGCATGTTGCGACTCTCTTCTAGCTAGTACAAACAACAGACGTGTGGTAAAAAATACAAGACGAACTGCACGCGTCGCGCAGAATCTGTGCCGGCACTACAACTAGACGCAGAGCAGGACAGACACATGTCTGCGTCACACGTGCCTACGCCACAGCGTACGCAGCTCGCAGTACTTTCATGCATTATAAAATCTGCTCTGCCCTGCGCTGCGTGGACCAGCGTTAACTGCATCTCAGCATACACATCGTGTGAAACAAGTTTTGATTTATGGCGAGCGGTCACTGTCACTCTTCATATCAATACAATACCTGGGATAGTCTCTTTCGGGGTTAGTAACTACGAAAACGTTATTTCAAAATCTCCCATCTCCACCACTATAATAGCTTACCTAGGTGGTAGGCCTGTGTTGGGCTCCTCGTCTAGATACGCGGTGTGTAGTCTAGGAGATGCCCGCTGGTCGTCGGGGGCTAGGCAGGCGTCCGCTAGACACTCGTAGACGCACCAAATGGCTTCTAACGTCCAGCCCGTCCAACATCTACTGTCTGTAAGGGAAAATAATACCGCATTGAAATGGGACCACCCGTTTGGGAGCTACGATGTCACAGACAGACATATAGAACGACGAAGCCGTCCAACTTATAACACCCCCTCTTTATACGTCCGGGGTTAAAAGAGGGTTTTAGGTATGACGTGAAAATGGTTTACTTTATCTATCCGTGTTACATGCCTATGTAGCCTTTGTAATGATGGTGGTAAAAGGTGCTCCGTTAGTGCAATAATAATGATTATGTTCTGGTCTCGTTGAGGTTGTTATCTTGGGTTCGAAGTTGAGAAAAGTGTTATTGAATTTATCATTAGAGCCTGGTATTTTCCTCGGTTTATGGCATTAGGCTTGTCCCCTTCGGGATCAATAGGATCGGACTTAAAACTTGCGAAATGAGGGTCTACTGTTTAAAAGTATGAAAACCCTATTTTTACATTACAAGCCATGTGTCTGATGGGATTTCCCATGGCTAAAAATGATAAACTTTCATCCCTTATTTAATTCATTTAGGGGATGAATTTTCAAAAATCCTTCCCTAGTGCTCACTTTCGCTATTTATTTCATGCTCCTAGACCGAGTAGTCCAGGCTGAGCGTTGTCTGTTAGTGAATTTACGTAGATAATTTATATCTCTTCCTACCCGGGTAATAAGGTGCGATGTTGTAAAGCAAATATTCGACAACATCAACCCTCACCTCTCCCGATACAGCGCTGCTCGTGCGACAGCGCGCAGGTGGCGGCGCCGGCCAGGCAGGCGCCGGAGTCCATGTGCGCGCACACCTGCGACAGCTTGGCGCGCTCGCCGCACGCGCCCGCGCACGCGTCCGCGCTGCCGCACACGCCCGACGACGACGACGCCTCGCCGCCGCCGGCCGACTGCCAGCGCTGTTGGGATACCTCCTGTAGGGGACCAAAAATGTAAATTTATAAAAAAATATTGTAATTATGATTTTATTAAAATATTTTATTTCACGTTACCTACATGGGCAGTTATGAAACATCGGCAGCTAGGTGCACGATTCCAATTGGTCGTTTCCTATGGAGAAGGGGTGGCAAGAAACTCTAAGGTTAGGCACTCTTTAAAAAATAATTGGCTAACAGTATTTTTTTTTTATAAAACGTAAATACAGTAACTTTTCACATCATCATCATCTACTAGATATCATAATCAAAAATATCATATGCTAGAATTCTAGTACTTTACCTAAAACGACTGCCTATCAGACCTCCACAGCATTATTGATCAGTATTCGCATAATAGCTGATCTTATATGTGGACTCTCTGAGCCTAGTCAGACTGATTCCAGAGATCGAAGTCTATCTTTACAAAATTCATAAAAAAATCTTGTGGTAAGTATAAGTAATTTAGTAACTAGTTTTCAAGCATTACAAGGTTACGGTCGAGCGGGACTAAATGGCCCGTACATAACATTACAGCTGAACTATGGATCAAATCTTACCTGTCGATGCCTCATGGCCCGGGCGGCACTAACGGCTAGCCTGAGGGCTGCGGGCGCGCGGCCATGCGCTCGCAGGGCCTCGATACGAGCCCCCACCACTGGCAAGTGTTCTGTAAAGAATGATGAGTAGGTAAATCAAAGATGGGTATAGAGAAAGAATTAAAGAAAAAAAGAAGTTTATTCTGCACAACCAAAACGCTCATAAAAAAAAAAACATTTATACGTAATACAAAGCCAACAGCCTCGTATTCAAGCAACAGAAGTTTGACAGTTTTCAGTACAAGTTTGTTTTGGCGCGTTGTCAAAGTCGGAACTATCGCCGCCATATTGTTTTTTTGAATACATTTCACAAAACAATTGCACAAATGTTTACCACCAGTGCCCGGCCAAACGATTTACTATAACCTCATAACAGTTTGTGTGGGAGAAGTAGTAAATATGAAACAAACAAAGATTTAAATCCTTAGATTCGACGTACCGCATCAAATGGCCATCGCGCTTCTGTTTCGTTTCGACACTTCTGACATACGCAATTTTTTTTTTGTAGGCATCTCCAGGGCAAAATAACATGTTTCTAGACCCAGCGGTTTGGGCTGCGTTGTCTGTCAGTAAATTAATGAATGAATTTCAAGATTTTTAAGCATATAGAAGTATTCTCTGACTCACCATGCCATAGCGGCTGACCGTCCTCATTGAACTTGGGGTAAGGCAGCAGGGTGGTGGTGGTGGATGTGCCTGGCTTCTCCGGCTTGTCAGGGTCGGAGTACTCGTCGCTGCCCAGGATGTTCTTCAGGTGCTCGTTCTCCCAGGATATGTCTACCGCATCCAGCGCCCTGGAGAGATGAAATTAATAAGTTTTGGAACAATGAACTCAATGTATACATTACAAAATCTAAATTCGAGTGAAACCTAAATTGATTTGGGATACAAATAGCCAAAAGCAGACTAAACTTAAATTTTCAGAATCAGTATCTTGGATAGAAAGAACTCAATGTCTTATATAGCAAAGTTTAAATTCCAGTGCAACTAAAAACTTAGGAACTTTTCGTTACATGATCACACAAAAATGTACCTAATCTACGTTCGCAATTTATTTGCCAAACATATAAACAAACACGAGTTTTAGGAAAAACAACTGTAATGCCGATACATAAGGTTCAGTTTGCGGTACAAATTCATATTTTTTCATTACTTTTTCAACAGTACTAGTCAGTCTAAAACCAACTTTATTTACACTTATATAAAGTTGCTGTTTGTTTTAGTGGAAATAACATCAATTAAAAACAAGGTTCTAAATAGACCTTAGAGTTTATAACATTAAAGTTTATAATTGAGAGGTAATGACTGTAAATTATCTACGATTCTGAATTTAAGTATCATAAAAATCATATTTGATCAACATACAACCTGCCACTGATCTGAGAATTGCAAAAAAACGTAAGAAATTTTTACCTTAGCGTATCTTAAAAACCATCAAACTTTTACCTCTTTAAACAGCCAGTTGCAGAAACGAACTTTAACTTTTAAAGATGTCATTAAATACCTACTAAAGTTCCATTAATTTGTTGTAACTTGTAGCAGAAAGCAACATCAAGGTGCTGATAGACTTGAGCATTCACTTGTAACAGAACATCAAGTATTCGCCGTTTTTAAATTTGTCGAACTGAACAACGAACAGAGGCAAGCATTGAGCCAAATGTTCACTATCATTCTAGCGAACGCTCTAGTTAGTGCTCCTCAAAAAAACAGGTGTGCGGAAGGCATAGAGGGGCGGCGGCGGAACAATAACAGAATGGCTCAGCTCGGCAAAAAGCTCATAGCAAATTTACTGTCCTTTCGCTAGAATGCTCGCTAGAATGCGAGCATTGTTTTCTTGAGCATTACTTAAAACGCTCCCGTTTAAGTAATGCTCAAGTTTATCAGCACCTTAAGAGGAAATGCGGGTGGTCTTTTCTCTATAGAAACGCTCTCGCCTGTTTTCTTTCTGGTTTATGATCTTAGAGCAATTAATTTTTACTGTAAAATAAATATCAACTACATATATGTCCCTATGTTTTCCTTTTTGATGATGCATTAACTTTGTAAGCACTAGAACCCTAAAAAAATGCTCAAAATTGCCTATTTAGTCCGCTGTCTACAGAGGTCTAGTGTACAAATTTGACAACTGCTCATGAAAAAAGAAAAGAATAACGACACAGTATATATTCTACTTATTCAGTTTATAAAATATCTTTTAAATTGGTCCAATATTGGAGGAGGAAATAGGCGAGAACTTCGAATTATGACTTTTTATTTAAGCTTTTCAGTCGGTTCTGCGGGTGTCCTTATCGCACGAATGGCGGCCGACCGCCGAGCGTGCGCGACAGCGATAGTTTCTTCAATTACCTAATTTTCAAAAGTCTCTCCGACTTAATTTTAATGGTTCTTTGATGAAATTAATGAAATCATTAGCGTTAATGATCCATTAAGTACGTAATGGCGCATTAATGTTTGTCTTTGTGCAACTGTGTGTATAATATTGGTCGTAGATAGATAGACATACTTGTGAAAAACAGTCCGTGGCGTCAGTTGCGGTGCGGATCTTTGGTTGCTTAGTCTTAGTCTCTTGCTTGCTCTCCTGTATTCACGTTCATAACTGCAAATAAAATAATAGCATCAGTACTAATGTAAAAAAACTTCCAGAAAAAAAAATCGTTGGAGACCATAGGCTTACAAATGTAACACAGTGTGCGCGTTTTGAAGATGAGGGTATTGACATATCTCTGTCTCTGTCTATCTAAAGATATACAGACAAAGATGGATATTGTTCGTTGAGACCTATAAGAGGTTGTTGTTGTTTGATAAAAGTGTTAGGGTCGGCGCAGCGCGGCGCGGTTGTCCCCGCCAAACAAATATCAACTTTGCATGCCTAAAAATAAAGTTGAGTATAAAATACGCGCGCCCCTTTCCGCTTACACGGACTCTCAAGCTAATGGAAGTTTATTTACTTTCTACTTTATTTCAACTGAAGTAAGGTCGATATTTGTTAGGCAGTGACGCCGGCCCTTAAGCTACTTACTTGTTAGGCCTAGATTCTTCGTCGGAACTCTCGGAATGGGAATGCATTTCTCTTCTCTGTCTTTCTCTATGTCTTTCTCTGAAAATATAAAAAAAAGACTAGACTTAGACTTCAAGTAGACCACGATGATACATAACATAACATCACACCTATAATCCCCGAAGGGTTAGGCAGAGGTGTACCTATAGTACACCCACATTTCGCCAGATATGTTTAAGTTCCATGTAATAGGGGGCGAGCCTAATGCCATCGACCGGACACAAATCCAGATTCCGGGATGCTACAGAGACATTCTAGATGGAAAAACCCAATAACAATTTGCTCGACCCGGGAATCGAACCCTATACCAACAAGGCTGTCTAAATCTCTCGTGATAAACCTCGCCATAGAACGATTGATTTAAAATGGGCGTTTTAAAATCGAGAAGTAATTGTTGGTCGGCAGCTTATTGACAAGACCCGAATTGAATTAATTTTCCTCTAGTTTTATATACAACTGTCGGTCGATTCCGTAAAAATATTAACGTGAAGCTTAGGTGAAGTGAGCGTGAAGTGAGCTGTCACTGCCACAGAATCGACCGGCAGGATGCTAGGGATTAACACTATTGACAGCTCACTTCACGCTCACTTCACCTAAGTTTCACGGTGATATTTTTACAGAGTCGAACGGCTGTACAAGCATCTTTTGACGCAGTGTGAAAAACGGACCTATATCTTTTTTTTATTTTTTTATATGGTATCTCGCAGGTCAAACTAGGTTTTCGGCTGCTTAACCGGAATTTCCTATGGCTGCCTCAATAAATTAAGGCCTCCAGCCAGGGCATAGAACTTAGAAACTAAGCGACTACACGCTAAGGGCCCCCCTTGTGGGGTAGGGAACTCGGCTTAAGGCGCCGCTGGGGGAGGACAGCAAGGGACAGGCTGGATCGGATGAATATTATTATTACGGACCTAACGCTGCAATCTTGTTTTTAGGGTTCCGTAGTAAACAAGGAATCCTTATAGTTTCGCCATGTCCGTCTGTCTGTCTGTCTGTCTGTCCGTCTGTCTGTCCGCGGCTTAGCTCAGTGACAGTACTAGAAAGCTGTAATTTGGCATATATGTATACATATTAATGATGCCGACAAAGTGTTTTTTTTTTTTCCTCATCTACCCCATGTTGTGGGGTGTCGTTAGAAAGGTCTTTCAAAAACGATACGATAAAGTTTGTCGAAACCATTTTTGTATTCAGGGATCCGTTTGCGAAATATTAAGCATTTAACAGATTTTTTTTGTTAGAGTCAAGTGCCCCCCTTCTAGCTAAATGGTTGTACTTGGACTTGTGAAAAAAATAACAGCAGTAGTATATATAACGAAATTAAAAGGAAAACTATCAGAGCTAAGTAGGCTGTATAGGTTAACAAGAAATAATCAACCAACTTAAATTTACAGTTTGAAAAACATGATCTCCCATACATTCCGTATGGAAGAACACGTTTTTCAACTAGGTACAATGTTAAGTTTGTTCTTGGGATAAATTCATCCCAACTACGGAACCCTTCATTGTGCGTGGTCCGACACGCACTTGGCCGGTTTTTTAAATACTATTTCACACAACCATTTCACATGTTTACCAACAACGGGCCCCTGTGACAATTTCGTTCCAATGCCAAAAGCTCCTTGTAGCACTCTACCACAGATGAATAAAGATGAGTCACTCCGCAAAATCATTTAAATAAAAAGCGACTCTTGCTACGACACTATAAAGTGCAATTCAGGTCGCACAGCGCTAATTACCTAGAAGTTGCCTCTCTGTCTATCGCGTAACTCTTATATTTTTTGCCTACTTTACACTCACTGAATTGGCCCGACAAGACGGGGTCGCCGCGTACTTGTAGCTGTTTATCCAAAACGCGGAGTGAACAATCTGTGACTACGTACAATCTCTATTGAAGCTCACCTATCTCTCTCCTCTCTTTCGCGCAGTCTCTCTCTGTCCCTCTCCTCACGGTCGCGATGCCTCTCTCTGTCCCTGTCTCTGTGGTCTCTGTCTCGATCCCTCTCGTTTCTTTCCCTTTCTCTCGCGTACTGTGGAAAAACGATGCAGATATTATTACTGTAAAAATGTTTAGTATTTTTAGGAAAATGCTTCGAATAATATTGAATTTAGGAAAGTTGGAATAAATGTTGCGGAAGATGAAGCAAAATTTTCCATAACACATGTACTCACTCACACACAACCGTGTTACCAAGTCCAAATTATGTTATCCATTATGAAAGCTACAAACAATTTGACTTCGACAGCGCTTGTATTGCTTGACAATAAAGGCGGTTTTCGGGGTTCAAATGACGTGCGGTTTACCGTACTTGGCATACCAACAACTATTAATCCTACAAAGCTATTAGGGTAAATAAAAACATACGTACCAAAGGAAAAGACCGATAATCCGGATCCTCAGTGGGGCACACTTCAACAGCAGACCATTTCTCCAACAGATGCCTCCATTGTATCCTATGGTGCTTATTACTGCCTGGGTCCAGAACTATGCTGACCCACAGCGCCCCTAGCTGTTCCCACAGCTGCCTGCACTTCTCTGTCATGGGGGTGTTCTGGTTCCTCCACAGCAGGAGCCGAGGGTCTGATAAGAATTGTTCTGTCATCAGCATCAGCATCCGTGGACCGTTGGAGTCTTGGGCTCGGAGCATTTCTCTTACCTAAAAGATATAATGAGTATTGTAACGATATTTGGAAAAAGGTTTTGGGACTTTGAAAACTACTGTAAGACATAGATAAAGTTAATTCGATTTATTATTTGGAGCAGACTATTTCATAATGCAACTTTTAACACATATTATGGCCCGTATTGAGTTCGGCTCTGTAGCCTACCTAATCTCACTCAAAACTCAGTCATTACTTAAAACTAGTGTAACTTTGAATTCTAGTTTTAAGTAATGCAGCTTGAGTCTTGGGTGAGGTACAGAACCCCGGGCCTTAGTAGGTAAACTGGTGCCCTTGCGGTTGCAGATAAAAATGTCTTGACAGTTCCAGATATGGCTGTCCTATTTCCCAACCTAGAGAATTTGCAAAGTCTAGCCAAGCCTAGCTAAGCAGTTTCGTGCAAGTAAAGTCCGTATGTAACTTACCTTAGAAAATAATGAGTTAAGTTGTTTATTTGCATTGTAATAGGTCCCCTGTAATAAGTACGCTCGCACTTGTTCGCAGACCTGAAATCAACACAATAAAACAATAAGAATTTGAAAGTAAAATCCGTAATAATAATTGAGCTATCTCTTTGCATCTTTAGTTCAATTCAATAATTATGTTAGGTCTTCAAATTAAACTATGAATACTTTATAATAATTATATTGTATACGAGGACACGTTACTCTCCCGCGCACTCCCGAATATTTGTGTCTATCGACCACGTGCCGATCGCTAGTACTGCCCACCCTGATACGCATAGGGTTGGGTCAACCATTGGATTGTCGTAGCTATTCGATCTATAGATATCTCTTTGCGTGCAGTTCCTATGGTTCAATTCAATTTTAAAACAGCGAATAGTGGAAAAAATTGCTATTCTCTTTAAAATATTTTGAAAAGTTCCACTAACTAGCAGAACTAGCTTTGTATAGTTCAAATAAAGGACGGCAATGATCTAAGAACGACCTTGGATACACTTATAGACTATTATGGGATTTTATACTACTAAAATACTACTTTTCTCACGAACCTGCTGCTCATCCAAGTGCCAGGCATGGTGTGCATCAGGCGGAGGCCCAGCCGTGGGGTCAGGCGCTCCGCAGATCCTGTTGATAGCCGACCTGGCCTGCAGGACCTCGTCAGCCAACTTCTGCGCCGTCGGAAGCACCTCCGTGTGATGTTCCGCTATTAAGTACTGCACGAACTTCTGGAGCTGTTGTCTGTCCATCTGCAGAAGCGTTTCTGAAAGAGAATTTATTCGTTTTATTTATTTCTCGAACTTTGCTAAGAGGTGTTAAATAGCTTAGCTCGTGGCTAAGTAATAACAGCCGCAGGGGCTGATCCAACAGGTTAAGCTACGCTTTCCGGGGTTAGTCGAAACACGTTAAGCCGTTGGTCCCGGCTGTCATTCGTGGATTTTTGACAGTCGTTACGGGTCGTCAGAAGCCCGGAAGTCTGACAACCAGTCTTACCAAGGAGTATCGTATTACCCAGTCACTGGGTTGTGGAGGTCAGATAGGCAGTCGCTACATGTGAAATACTGGTATTCAGCTGCATCCGGTTAGACTGGAAGCGGACCCCAACATAGTTGGGGAAATGCTAGGCAGATTGATTGTTTGAGAGGTGTTAAATTACATTACACGAATGTTGCTAAAACGTAGCTCAAAAGCTGACAGTAAAAAGGAATTAAACTTGCTGTTCAGTCATCGTTTTCTATCAAGCAGGAAGGCCAGACATTTCTCAGCTTCCGATGGGCTATTTAGTCTACTTCTACGCCACCTCATACATTATTTAGGTGGCTATTATTTATGCCAAATAATCACGCCGAATAAAAATTCTTTTGACCACTTAACTTGATCAGGGTTTCAGAAACCGGATGTATTCGTTCCTGATCCGGTAACCTTGCTAGTATAGTAACAATTGCTGGACTTGGGGGCACTTCCGTGTCGCCAGATATGAGTTTAAAATCGCCTCTATTTCCTATCAGTAAGGGCGATTTTCAAGTGTTATCACTGACGTTCAGAGACGAAAGACGAAAGGTGTTTAAAGTTGTGATGAAGGTCTAAAGTCTCACCTGAGATAGGTACCCTCAGCCTGACGGAGTCTGCATTCCTGATGCGGTACAACGCTAGCGCCACGACGTGCTGGCACCAGAAGATGTCGCGGGCTTCGCAGCTGCACGTCACTCCGGTAATCTTGCATCTGTGGGGAAGATGGAATTAGCTCAGTGATATTGTAACTCGACGGCCGCGTCCTAGCCAAAACAGATCTTCGCGCACGTACGCGATAGTCGCGGTCTTATACATAAAGATGACATACTCGCGCGATCAATCAAGTCGCGTTTGTACCTACGTAATAATATTGCATCGATAGCGTACTCGCGCCACGCTTTCGGTTAGGCGCTGAGCAGTCGATGGTCAATTTGGAATCGTATGGAAATCTAACGCGCAAGTTGGGCAAAATACCGTAATTTCCATACGGTTCCAAATTGTCCATCGGCTGCTCAGCGACTTCTTTTGGATACGCATGGATTTCCACCTTTTCATTACTTACTTATCGTAGCCTAGGTCTTTGATTGTCCCGGAATTAGCCGACTAAAATTAGTGGAACGCTTTAATGCGGTACCGACGGAATGTCTTAGTCAAGCTTGCTATCTAAAAGAGTCAACGTTACTCAGAATAACGATTCTAATCTTTCCTAATCTCAGAATTCATAAGAGTTTATTTATCCATGACATATTTCTAAAAATCCCACAACTTAGCTCCAGAGAATACTATCGTAAAGTAAGCGACAATCACCATTATTGGAAGTGACAAAGTTTTCTACACAATGGCCATTATGCGGGTATATCGGCCTTTGGGTAAAAAGTGCCCTTTTAGAACAAACAATAGTAGGGCCTTTGTGACCCTTTCTATTAAAACTTCTTTGTTTTCATGTAAGCTGATGGTTGAAGGAACTATTTATTTTGCTTGCTTGAACTTTGATTGATTTTTCTTGGTCTTTTTGTTTTGTAAGCTTCTTCGTCTTTACCTCAAGGTTTAGACGCTGACAAGAGCTAAACCGCGGTCCTTGTCGGACAGTAAAGAAAGAGAACCCGCGATGACACAGCGCTTGTAATTTATTGCAAAATAATGAAGCAATTATCTATTTACTGGAAGTAATCGAAAATAAAAAAACAACCAAGATCGCATTCAAATAAGACGTTCTTATAATAATTGAAATACTTTATATTTGTTATTTTGGATTGGAACTCAAGGTAAAAGGTTAGTTTACCGTTAATTTGTATCTAGTTTTATTTTTTTTACTTATTTTGATAACAACCAAGAAATATAAATATTAACACATATTTTCTCCGCTACCACAAAGGTCGAGGGTTTCGTCTCAATCTGTTTGTTGAACCTTCATTATTGAAGATAGGTTGATCCCTTTAACTCTTTCATTTTCATTGGTTGTTTATCGATTGCTATGACCCTCATTCCCTCTTAAGACTTATATAACTAGGACACCATGGTCGCACTGTCAGCAAAATATACACAGCTTTATGGTGGGTATCTCGTCAGGCGTTCGATCGGTTGCGCAACCAAGCATAAATATTTTGGTAGTGCGACCATGGTTGCGCTGCCACTGGTGTCCTGGTGAGATAGGACCCTAAGGCCCACTAGCGCGTTCATGGGTTAGCTAAATAACTCGCGAGTTAACAGTTAAGTCAGAGTTAACCCTGAGTTAGCTGTTAACGCGCAAGTGGGCCTTAGTCTTTACTCTATTGTTCTTCGAGTTCCTATTTCATAAATCTGTCTTAATTTATTCATAAACATTGTGGTGCTTACCTGTCGAACGAGACAGTGACCCTGTAGAGCCGTTCCGGATCCGAACATGGCGGCACCGCGGCAGGCGCGCGCACCACGCCACTCAAATGGAAACCTGCAAACAACACAAAATAATGCTCAGTAAATGGAAAATAGGTAACTTGTGGCTAAGTAGTAACTGCCGCACGGGTCGGTCGATCAGGTTAAGCTACGCTTGTCGCGGTTGGTCTTGCATCTTTACATACCAAGACCCCTCTGTGCCTCGGAAAGCACGTTAAGCCGTTGGTCCCGGCTGTCATTTGCAGATCTTACCACCTCTTCTGGATCTTAGAACCAGCGCTGGGGCTCTGTCTCGCATAGGGTCGCAGCTTTATGCTGAGCGATGGCCGTTTTGCGTGGATGTGACGCATGTTTTCCCCCAAACTGTTTATTTTCGTGTTTTGTTCTTACTTTGCGTCATGTGTACCGCAAATAAACGTATTTTCTTTCTTTCTTTCTATCTTTGACAGTTACGGTCGTCAGAAGCCCGAAAGTCAGACAACGGCTGGTTGTATATCTAGGTATCGTGTTACCCAGTAACTGGGTTGTGGAGGTCAGATAGGCAGTCGCTCCATGTAAAATACTGGTATTCAGCTGCATCCGGTTAGACTGGAAGCCGACCCCAAAATAGTTGGGCGAGGCATATTGATTGATCGCCTCGCCTTTTCCCAACTATGTTGGGGTCGGCTTCCAGTCTAACCGGATGTAGCTTAATAACAGTATTTTACATGGAGCGACTTAATATCTTCCTGTCTGATCTCCACAACTTTGTAACTGGGTAAAACGATAGCCTTTGGTAAGACTGGTTGTAAATTTCGGGCTTCTGACGACCCGTAACGACTGCCAAAGATCGACTAATGACTGCCGGGACTGGGTAACACGATACCCCTTGGTTTGACTGGTACATAATATTGTTGGCGACGGTAGTGATGACCAAGGACCACTACTTGCCAAAGGTGGTACTCAGACCTAAGTTTAGCAAAAACTTCCGTAGACAAATCATCGGATACACCGCTTTTTAGGGTCCCTTAGTAAACGAAGAACCCTTATAGTTCGTCATGTCTGTCCGGCTGTCTGTCTGTCTGTCCGCGACTTAGCTCAAAGACTCTTTGTACTAGAAAGCAGTAATTTGGCATGGGTATAATAAGTACATATTAATCACGCTGACAATGTGGTAAAATAAAATGATGTTTTTTTTTTTGGATTCCTCCCCTACACGTAAAGTGGTTTTTTTTTCTCGGCTTTCCCCTAGTTTGGGGTATCGTTAGTGGAGTATCGTTGTGAAAACCATTTTTGGACTCAGTGATCCGTATGCGAAATATTAAGCTTTAAAGTGCAAATTTTTGTTGGAGTGTATTTTTTTTTGAGGGTAGGGAATTATCAAATAACTTCTCCCGTTCTGGGCGGAGCGGGAGGGCGTGTCAGACTCTTACTGACTAAAACCCACCCGTGTTCCTTCAGGTGCCTGTACGTTGCCAGGGGCCACGGTATCCCTTTCGGACTTTTCCGCGGCCCTGGAGTCAACCCGTGTCAGCTAAATGGTTGAATTTAGATATTTATGTGAAAAAAATCACGGCAGTAGTATATATAACGAAATTAAAAGGAAAACTATCAGCTAAGTAGGCTGTACAGGTTAACGAGAAATAATCAACCAACTTACGTTTGTGGTTGCAAAAACATGTTCTCCCATAAGAAATGTATGGGAGAACATGTTTTTCAACTACAGAGTTAAGTTTGTTCTTGCGATAAATTCATCCTAACTACGCAACCCTTCATTGTGCGTGGTCCGACACGCACTTGGCCGGTTTTTAGGGTTCCGTAGTAAACAAGGAACCCTTATAGTTTCGCCATGTCCGTCTGTCTGTCTGTCTGTCCGTCTATCTGTCCGCGGCTTAGCTCAGAGACGGTTAGTACTAGGAAGCTGTAATTTGGCATATGTATACATATTAATCATACCGACAAAGTGATAAGATAAAATGAAGATTTTTTTTTATGGGTACCTCCCCTACGCGTAAAGTGGGGATGTTTGTTTTTTCCTCATCTACCCCATGTTGTAGGGTATCGTTAGAAAAGTCTTTCAAAAATATTGTGAGTTTCTCGAAACCATTTTTGTATTCAGGGATCCGTTTGCGAAATATTAAGCTTTTAACAGATTTTTTTTGTTAGAGTCAAGTGCCCCCCCACTTCTAGCTAAATGGTTGTACTTGGACTTGTGAAAAAATTCACAGCAGAAGAATTTATAACAAAATTAAAAGGAAAACTATGATAGTTAAGTAGGCTGTACAGGTTAACGAGAAATAATCAACCAACTTAAATTTGCAGTTTGAAAAACATGATCTCTCTCCCCTCCATCCTGTATAGGATAACACGTTTTTCAACTACAATGTTAAGTTTGTTCTTGGGATAAATTCATCCCAACTACGGAACCCTTCATTGTGCGTGGTCTGACACGCACTTGGCCGGTTTTTATTTTTAACATCAATTTAGCACGGAAATAAAACGGAAGATCTAAGGAATATTAACTTTGATGGAGCATCGAGACTCGTTCCAAAAATATTCCGTACAGCAAGTCCCTTCGATTTTCGTATGGAAAACATGTTAGAAAGTTTATTTGCATCAAGTTTAACGACTCCAAAACTGTTTAATATTTTGTAAATAGCCCATTAGAGCGGCAACAGTTTACAAAATAACTGACTGCCGTGCCATTAATACTTTAACGGTTTTGCTGTTAAATTTGAACGTAACGAACTTAAGTGTTCATATCCTGTGGATATTTTTGAACAAACCTGTTTAGACGACAAACATGGTATTTAATTTGGTGACCCAATTAAATGATGTTGTGGTTCGCGAATTAAACTCTTGCGCATGTTGATATGACATTTCAGAGGCAAAATGAGTGTGTTCTTTCAATCAAATCCATTCCATGTCAAATTAAAACTGCGCTTTTTAGTTTCAGTTCCTGGGCGACCGAGCTTTACTCTGGTGAAAATAGAGAATGCTCATTTAATAGTATAGGAAAATTCATATTAAATCCATAAATAGTAAGTACATACTAATTCCTTGCTGTCGTGTCATTAAGGTAAGTAGCCATCTTGTTCTAAAGTTTGGGCGACCGAGCTCTGCTCGGGTGAAAATACGGAGAAAACGAATTTTCCCAGATATGAGACCTAGCTAGATCGATTTTTCGCCCTTGTGAACACCAACACTGCAACTTTCATCGAAATCGTTAGAGCGGTTTTCCAGAACGTGATTACAAATATACTTATACATATATTGCTCATTTAATTTTAGTGTCATTTGCGAATTTTGCGTGTCTACTAAAGTCAGTTTCTGCACCCTATTGCGTAACCCAGTTTCAATCACAATCCGAGAGTTTTGAAGGATATTTTCTAATCATTGCTTCATTGGTTTAGTAAATTCGTCTGCTTAACAACGTAAATAACGCAATGAACGCGACTGAACTGTCAAAATGAAAGAAAATGCGATCAATTGTCGTTTTATGTGAGTTACGCAATTACCCCGCTGGTTCCACGTCCGGTTCAATTAATTACTCAAAAAAGAGAATTAAAGGCGTGAGCTGCACAGTACACGATATTTGAAATAGCTCCATGAACAAATTATATAATACTCTGATTTCCAAACTAATTTAGAGTTCTCACGAACACGGAAGAAAGACTTCGAATTCAAGTGCATTCGATCACATTATAGTGGCACCCTAGTTATTTGAGTGAATAGATTCGGTACGAAATTGTTCGAGTCGAGTAATCATAGCATCGAGTTCTAAAGCAAATCGATTACGATTCGTCAGGCTTTGAAATTCGAACTCCTTTTGCTTTGTGCAACTTTTTTTCTCGTTTTTGAACGCAATATCGAAGCGTTTTTTTAAACTAAAATGCGTGCTATTTCTGTTTGTGATGAAACCGGATGAAATAATTATTTAAATTAAAAAATATACAATCGTTTCAAAAATAGTTTTTGATATCCTAATATTAGGTTTATTTAACGTATTTTCCTATACTTAGCTATTTTCTTTTGTTTTTAATTTTAGCGGTAAATATTCAACGTAAATACATAATGTACTTAGTAGATATTTTTCATTCATAGCACACCCTAGCCTATTTTTCCATTTTCCACGCACAATGCTCCTAATTTGTGAATGATTTATGTTACATGTGTTACAAAACGAGTGAAGTAACTCCAATTTACTTTTAAAAATCTAAATATTTCATTCAACTGGTTTATAAATACAAATATCGTAACAATACGCATGTCCAATGCAAACACAACAATATTTTTGAGTCAATTTATTTATATCTAAAAAGTGAAATTGAAAACGACCGGTTTTCGTTGAACGTACAAAGGCAATTATTGATTTTATCAGCATCGGGAACGAATCGAGTATTTTTTTAACACAATCAATTATCCGAGTATTCGGCACGATAAATCGCAACGCAACGGATCAATGCGAAATCGATCGAAACAAAATGGCGAAAAAAAAAACAATTCGAAAGCGTTAGAGCAACGGACAATAGTAAAACCAGAAAATTAGTTCGACGCACCACGGTTGAGTTTGGGTTGTTTTTCGGAAGGAACACATTTTTAAGTTTGGATAGGAGTCTCTAGAAAAAGTAAGGTTTTTGTTGGAAGAAAAACTTAAAAAAAATGTTAGCACAGCTGCGTTTGCGGGGCGGTTTTATTGCGCGGTAATTTATCGTCTTACATCGCTTCGCATAGCATCATTCAGGATTATTTCTGACAAGACCTGAGTTACGACTTACCTGCCACATATTGATTTATTTAATTTGTGAAAAAAGGAACTAAACTGAAAAATAGTTTTTGTCTTTGGATTGTGGACTGTCGTGTGGTATCGAAACTAAGTGACTGATGTACAGTCACAGAGAAACTGGTTGTTTATCAATGTCAATCTGCTAAACGATTTTACTAACCGGACTGTGCATTGTCCAAAGTATTTTTTTACGATGCAGGTGTGACTATGACCTATATATACTGACAAATCTATGTAAACTAATATCATAAAGAGAAAAAAAGATTTGATTTTTTGTATGTTTGTTTGTTACGCTTTCACGCTAAAACGGCTGAATAGATTTTGATGAAATTTGGCACATGGGTAGACCATGACCTGGGTTTGGACATAAGATCCTTTTTATCCCGATATTCCCACGGGATCGAGACTTATTCGGGTGAAACCGCGGGGCGCAGCTCGTAAATAATACAAACAAAGATTTGGTGAAGGTACCTTCACCAAATCTTTATCGATTGAGGCAGATGCCTGATTCATCATGATATTCATAATATTTTTAATAATATTCATAGGACTGTATAATTCTTATACATATTGGTATAACTTACTTCACTTTAAGTACTCGGTCTGTATGTTAATTATGTGTATTGTCATACATATTCAAGTTCCTTGAGTGAAACGCAAAGTGGCTTGGGTAATAAGCAGCTAATGGCAGGAGTGCAGGACACATCGGGACCACAAGACTCAATAGTCGATGTTTTAAATGCGTTTTTATAATAACAGTTTGTAAATTTTATTGTTCCAGTGCAGGGCAAAGGCCTCTAAGGCGGTGAGCAGACGATGGACAATTTGGAATCGTGTGGAAATCCGCCATTTTTCTCTATGTGCGCGTTAGATTTCCATACGATTCCAATTTGTCCGCGGACAAACTGACAAATTGTCCAAGGTCTGAAACGAGGTCGGGTCCTGGAACGAAGACGTAGGCCTTTTCAGGACCAAAAGGCCTACGTTTTCGTTCTGCGTCTTCAAGTACTTAAGTACTTACTTACAATATGAAGCCCTGTGCAGAGTGGCGCGACGCGACACCGGTCATCGTTATACTGTGAAGTTTTCTTAGAAATTGTTTTGTTGAGACGCGTCGCGCTGGCGCGTTGCACGAGTCTGCACGAAGCTTTATGGCTATATTATTGCGTCTAAAAGTACTTAAAATAAGTTGGTTTCGTAAAAAAAAAAAATACAAAATCTAAATGTTGTATAAGTACCTACTAACAACAAAACGACTTTCGATTTTACATGAGTACGGTCTATCAATAAAAAAAAGTCACATTTTTTGTTACGTAAAAATGCTCATCATAAGAGAGTATTTGCAAATTACATTCAAATTCGGAACGTGGTCGGTGCTGATGCGAGGGACACGCGCACAGTCACGTTCGTTATTAGAGGAGGATCTCATGCCTCTCGTTCTAATGGAGGAAGTGGCATGCTATCAGAGTATCTACCTAAAGCCACAGTGTAGGTTACAAAAATAATGAATACTTTACTAGTACTTTTTAGTAGAGAAATTACGTATCTCTTGTGACAACTTTGTCAAGTACAGTCACAGACAAAACGTTTAGGAAAATGGTTTTTTTTTTTTCTAGGTATTTTTTTACATAGCCTTTAATGACCTAGCTTAACATGAAAAAGCTAGCAAGTGGATCGCGCATTTAATTTAATTCTCTAACCTTAATCCTTATATTCCTCACTAGCATCCGCTAGCGGCTTCGCCCGCGTGATATATTTAAGGCTCGTGCAGACTGGCGCGACACCGGTAATTGTACTACCGTGAAGTATTATTAGAAATTATTTTATTAAAGTTGCTTCGCGCTGTCGCGTCGCGTCTTGTTGTTACTCAGTGATAAATTGATAATATAGCATTGTACAAGTGAAATATTTTTTTAAATAGGTCCAGTACTTTTGAGCTTCTTTTTTGAATTTGTATTCATTACAAAAAAAACACAAATCTTTTCTCTTCATAATATTTTTGTAGATAAAATCACTTAAATTATGTCTTGTTGAAGTCACGCCATCTTTACCGTTACGTCAGAACAAAGCTGCATACATCTCTATGTTCATGAGGAAATCAATAGAGGCCTGTTGGCCTCAGCACAAACCAGACTAACAGGCCTGCTGTTACTTGTTGAATGGCCCTGCAGCTATACTATCAAACCAGTCATACAACTTTATATTTCACTAGGTTCAGCCCGCGACTTAGTTCGCGATGAAGTCGTGAGATACACAATATACTAAAATTAGAGCCACATTTATATAAAACTCCTTCGGTCTCGGCCCGTGGCCCACCGTGTCGCGTCGCGTCGCACTGTGGATCGAAAAAAAGGCTCTCGAAGACATTGGAGCTTAAATTTTGTTTTTTTTTAACTTAAAGGGTTGATGTACGAGTATATCATCGTAGGCAAATTGCCAACTTATATTTTTTTTGCAAAAAAAATATGTGTAGCTAATACTTA
Organism: Agrochola lota; assembly: GCA_947364205.1. NCBI lineage: Eukaryota > Metazoa > Arthropoda > Insecta > Lepidoptera > Noctuidae > Agrochola > Agrochola lota. The sequence goes on along the minus strand of OX376230.1, from coordinate 4,401,994 downwards.
TATCTCCGGAACGGAGAGACTAGCCGTTATATCCGTGCACACGGTCATGTAACTATTTATTTATCATTTTTTGACATACTTAACTTTTTAAGATTAGTTGCGCGTTTTATCAAAAAAAAAAAACGCACTAAATCTCTTTATATGAAATGTAAAAAAATCATAAATAAATAGTTACATCACCGTGTGGAAGGATATAACGGCCATTCTCTCCGTTCCGGAGATATAAATATTAGCTCCATACATATTTTTTGCAAAAAAAGATAAGTTGCCAATTTGCCTACCAGATTGTATCCTATGACATATTTATGCATAATATTGGCTATTAGAAGATATTTCAAGCAAAAAACCAACACTTCAGAATGTAAGCTCCAATGTCTTCGGAAGCCTTTTTTCGATCCACAGTGCAGCGCCGCGCCTGCCCGCGCTCTGACAGCGTTTTCGCGTCCTTTTTTTTCTTTTTGCTGCTCGGCTCCAAGGGTCGTAGGTCGTACGGCCTATAACCTTCCTCAAGAATTGGCCTATCAAATGCAAAAGATTTATTTAAATCCTGAGATACGCGTTCAAACACACAAACAAACTCTTCAGCATTAATATTATATTAGTATATAGATATCGAGGTACTTGTCAACATAAATTACCTCCCTTTACAAGAGTACTTCCTTAAAAGCGCGCGGTACCATAATTGGTTAAATATAACTTGAGATCGAAGTTTTATGTCGCCGTCGTCCAAAATTCGACTAGTTCATTTTTGAGGGTCTTTCGTTAACGATTGCAGAACAAAACAGAAAAAAAAAATAGCAAAAAATATAAATAAACTGTATTTTTAAAGGCTTGTGCAGACCAGCGCGACTTGTCGCGCGACGCGACACCGGTTATTGTTATACTGTGAAGTTTTCTTAGAAATTGTATTGTTCGTGTCGCGTCGCGCGACAAGTCGCGCTGGTCTGCACAAGCCTTAAAACTCTTTTCCTGTATAAAATCGTGAGTATCTTGTGATAAATCTATGGAATTAATATGGACATAAAAAAACTGAATTAGCATAGAAATATTTAAGTTTATTGATATGCCCTTTGGCTAGAACATAAACAACATACACACCTACAGCAGATTTTATATTTTTAAGCTAAAGAGGTTATGTGGAACTATAAAAGTTGAAAGTAGTATGGAAGGCAGAGCTTATGTTATTCATGTCATACAGGTTTTTAGGGTTCCGTAGTAAACAAGGAACCCTTATAGTTTCGCCATGTCCATCTGTCGGTTTGTGTGTCCGTCCGCGGGTTATCTCAGAGACGGTTAGTACTAGAAAGCTGTAATTTGGCATATGTATTCATATTAATCATGGCGACAAAGTGGTAAATAAAATCAAGAAAAACAATTTTTTTTAGGGTACCTCCCCTACACGTAAAGTGGGGATGTTTTTTTTTCTCGTCTACCCCATGTTGTGGGGTATCGTTAGAAAGGTCGTTCAGAAATATAGTGAGTTTGTGAAAATCATTTTTAGATTCAGGGATCCGTTTGCGAAATATTAAGCGTTTAACTGAATTTTTTTGTTAGAGTCAAGTGTGTCCCCCACTACCAGCTAAATGGTTGTACTTGGATTTCTGAAAAAATTCACAGCAGTAGTATATATAACGAAATTAAAAGGAAAACTATCAAAGCTAAGTAGGCTGTACAGGTTAACGAGTAATAATCAACCAACTTAAATTTGCAGTTCGAAAAACATGATCTCCCATACATTCCGTATGGGAGAACATGTTTTTCAACTACAATGTTAAGTTTGTTCTTGGGATAAATTCATCCCAACTACGGAACCCTTCATTGTGTGTGGTCCGACACGCACTTGGCCGGTTTTTTATATAAAAATAAAGCTACTGTTGATGGAAAACATGTTAGTAAACATAAGTAACTAGCTTCTGCCGTCGATTTCGTTCACGTGTTTCTTGCTTTAAATAATAATTATTAAATATTAATATAATTAATAAAATATATCTTATAGCCGCACCCGTTACTTCGTTTACGCTTAGCGTTCTTTCTGCCTTCTTCCCCTTTTTGCTCATCTCCTAAGGGTCGTAGCGTGATGTTAATTTGCATATAACCTTCATCAAGAATTTGGCTATCAAATGCAAAAAGATTTTTTCAAAGCCGATCAACAAATCAGTCGTAATCGTTTACGAAAATGTGTTGCGTAATTAGGTTACTGATTTTAAAACCAAATTAGATTGGATTGGTACCCGTTCCTAATCAAAATCTATTTCATTTTGACAGTTCAACAACATTCATTGCGTTATTTACTTTGTTGAGCAGACACATTTTTCAAACTTATGAAGCAATGTATTAGGAATATCGTTCAAAATGATACAGATTGTGATTGATTGTGACCAACTACAATAGAAACTCGTTTTGGAGTCCCTCTTAAGTGCGATGACGAAGACGGCTTGATGAGCGGCTGAAATTCTGTTATCATCAGCAGATCAGCATGGCTGGTAATAACACAATTACGTGTAATTACAGCTGATTGCCGAGCTAACAATGGCGGACGCCTTGACCCCGCTATTGACCTAGATACATTTATCCAGGTCATATTACAGCTGTACGCTCGAGTACGGAGGTGTTACGCAGAACAATCGAGTAAACGGAATTAGGTATTAATTTGTAGTGTGTGATTGAAGCTGGCTGGATTGAATAGGAATAGCTGTTAGAATTTAGTAGTGTGTATCTGGGTGTGTTTTAGACTAGAATAAATGATTTTTTGTTGCAGCATTAATTTTTATTTTTGTTCAGAATTTTTTTCATTAAATAATATTTGTAGGTAATCAACTAAGGGCGAATTTCACCAATAAAACATGAACGCGATCACAACTTAAACCACGAGTAAGAGCTGTCAGTGTCATTATTTTCTTTGTTATATTGCCACTGACAGCTCTTGAACTCGATTTAGATGTGCTGATCGCGTTCAGTTTCATTGGTGAATTTTGCACTTAGTTATTAGATATTTTTGAATAATCAATAGCTAGTTATTATAAAGTCTCATTCTTTCATTTGTTTGTTAGGACTTATGTATTTAATTTAATGGTATTCATAATTATACCTCCTAATCTAAATAAATTATTATTATTTACAAACAATGTCATTAGGTATTCATGAATCATGATCATTGTGCATGTAGTAGCGTTATTATTAATCCACAATGAAGGCTAATGGCGTTTAAATAATAAAGCTGTAAATTATTTAGTCTGGTTATATTTATTTTGAGACAGTCTGTATTATATCGCTTGAAGAGCTGTATTATTCTTAAACATTGTTTTCACATTCGAATGTGAATTTTATTGACCACTTGGCTAAATAGTGTGAATACATATTAAACGAATTTATTAATGTTCCAACTCATTTCGAGGATGTCCGATACTTTAGAAAGTTGTTAGGTTTAGAATTACAAATAACGACGGCTTTCACGATTTTATATTCGGCATAACGACTTCATATTTCGGCATGTTTATAGTTATATCTCAAGACTCCACAAACAGGATGGAAAAAACAAAAAAAAACCTAATGTTTCTTTATTTTTATATCTGGATTATGATTATGGCTTTAAGAAATTGATGTAAAAAGTTTGGTATTAAGAAAAAAAATACATGTTTTAGTTAATAACTACGTAGTAACTTGGAATATTATATAGAAAAGGACGGTTATTGCCGGAATTCAGTGCGTCATAAAGTGGCTGGAACTGGTAATTTTTGGGTAAATGCCATAAATTTTCGAGTAATAACAGTACGCGTCGGCCCGCGCGCTATTCGTTTTTATTTACGACTGTACTTGTTTCACATTCAGCCGGTTATAACTTTTGTGCGCGACTGTATTGTGATTTTTATTTTAATTTTTTTATAACGCTATCTGTATTCCGTTGGTTTTTATTGTTCTTTGTTGTGGAAATTGGAAGCTTTCGGCTTTAAAAAAATGGTATTAATCTTGGTTTAATTCAGAAATACAAAGGATAAGTAACTTTAAATCCTACAGCATTATTATAGAATTTAAACGAGTTCATTACTACATTACGCAAATAAATAAGCAGAAATAGAACGGTATTTTAATAATCTTCAAAACGTTCTACTCTATTTCTGTTTGTTTATCAATAAATATGTATTACGTAAAGACATACGGACAGTATAGTATCCAGATGGCCCACTTTTGTAAGGGCGTTTCAATGTGTGCGTAGCACTATGAACGAGACTGGTTTGTTTACATTAATCACAAGCGCGCGCCTAGGTGTGCGCCGATGTGACAGTGTGAGTCATATCTTTACGTCACTTTGTTTACATCGACTTAAGTGTGCGACTATACAGCACCGCGTTTCATAATGTGCGTGGACACGTCACTTCGCTTCACGCGCGAGTGTGGGTGTGTTCGCGTGCCGCGGATGACGTCACGTCGTTTCGTCACGTGCGTCGCTGTGTGGGTCGCGTGTTTGTGAACGTTGCGTCGTCGGTGTGCGCGCGGGCGTGTCATCCGTCAAGTCAATGTTACATTTTTGTGACCTTAACCGTCAAATATGTTGAGAATCTTTGTCCTTTGCATAATTAGAGACTGAGGAAATTGTTGTGGACTTATTTTTAACTAAGTATTGAGTAAGTAATCAAATTAAATGTGTTGCAAGTCCAATGTTAAATGTCAGTTTTCGTGGTTCAACAATAAATAAATTGCCTAAGCCTCTAGGTATGATTTTTACGCTTTTTTTTACTATTTAGCTTATTTACCGGTTTGCTTAATTTCACTACCTATCCGGTCCGATTTCCTTCCGTGAAAAAAACAACATTAAAAACAATAAATACTTACTTAAAAAATATTTTAAAATATAAATTAAAATAGCTAAGTAAATAACATAACTACCTACGCGAGAACAAGTTACAGGACTTTGGAATATCATAGAAATATAAAAATATCTCTTTTTAGCGCGTAACTCTTATATGTTCCGACTACTTTACGTCCACTAAATTCGACCAGTCGAGCCCGCCGCGTACCTACTCGTACTTGTAGCTTCATACCTAAAAAGTGGAGTGACCCATAGGTATTCATCTGTGACTGTACCTACGCAACCTACCCCCCTCCTCCTCCTCTCTGGTCTCCTCTAGGTACATTTTAAAATAAGGAAATAAAGTGCTATCATATCTGCATAACCCTTTAAAATCAAGAGCATGACGACTGCTATTCTAAAGCCGCATTTACATTTAAACATGGCCGACACACACTCACGCGGAGATCCAGGTAAACTATCATAAATTTATTTGTATGTGTGTCACGAACTGGCAATCCTACTCATCATTTATGTTGCCATCACGAAATAAGAATTTATCACAATATTATACAACTCTATTGACTTTAATTACTGACATTTGTTTACATACTTATTCTAATCAGATGGTGTGTTTTAGGTTATATTGTCAAAGAGAAACGATTTCTCGACCCAGCACTCCAATTACGTAACACACTTTCAATCTTCCGATGGATTTTTAAGGAAATTGATAATACATTGCTATGATGCAATGTATTATCAATTTTTTTGAAACGTTCGACTGCTCGACAACGGAAATCACGCAAAGAATTGTTCTCCTTAATTCCTGTTTTATTATTTTAATATATTTACATTAAAAAACCGACCAAGTGCGTGTCGACCACGCAAAATGAAGGGTTCCGTAATTGGGATGAATTTATCCCAAGAACAAACTTAACATTGTAGGTAGTTAAAAAACATGTTCTCCCATACATTTCAACTGTAAATGTAACTTTGTACGCACAATATTGAGAGATTTAAGGCTTGTGCAGACCAGCGCGACTTGTTGCGCGGTGCGACAAGAACAATACAATTTCTAAGAAAACTTCACAGTATAACAATAACCGGTGTCGCGTCGCGCGACAAGTCGCACAAGCCTTTACACGGTTATTTTAAAAGAGCATAGACTTTTTCTAGGTTTTCCTGTAATCTATGAGTAATGGACCATTCTCTGCTTAAAAAAAAAGTTGGCTCAGTAGTTTCGGAGATAAGGAAATGGTAAATTTTCAACAATTTTATTAAAGATCTTTAAAAGCATTTATAAAAAAAAATGTATTCCTCGCTACAAGCATTTGTTATGTCAAATGGTACAGTTAGCAAAACTTTTTATTAAATTTTCTTATTTGCCCCTCAAAAGAGACCCCCAAATTCAAAATTCATTTATTTACGTCACACGTTCGTGTTAGATTCGAAGCAAATTGGCTGTGACAGACAGACACACGAGTGATCAAGGGTTTTGTTTTTCATTTTGACGTACGGAACCCTAAAGAGAAAAAAAAGGAGTATGTCTGTGTTAGGATTGTAGAAGTTGGCGTTCTGTTCTGTAGTATCTGCCTACCAGGCTTACCCCCAAGAGAAAAAGGCGTGAATTAATGTATGTATGTTTAAATAAATACTTAATTTGTTTAACACAGGATTCAATAATAATCAATAATACAATTTAAAATTCAGCCCAGCAAAAAATTTTTAAGTACAAAATTACGTCATTTATTAATGCAGATATGTATTATTTATTTAATCTATACATATTATAAATTAAAGTCGCTTTTCACGTTTGTCCGTATGTCCGCGTTGTTCTTCTAAACCACGCAACAGATTTTGATGAGGTTTTCACCATCGTTTAGAGAATTTATTCCGGAATGTTTATGTGTATAATACGTTAATATTAAAGTTACATATATTTAAGAAATCTCGAAGTTCTGTCAAGTCGTAAAAACCGTGCGAAGCCGGAGCGGGGTCGCCTACCTTATTTATAATCAGAAAATCTATTTATATCTGCATTGTTTGTAGATTATTAATCGTAGTATTTTGTTTACTGATTATACGAGTTCCAATATTATGTTGTGATATCATCTAGGTAGGTGCGTGATCAGTCTTGATGAATGAAGCCTCGTGCAAACAGGCGCGACGCGACTCTAAAAAAACAATTTCTAAGAAAACTTCACGGTAGAACAATTACCGGTAATCGCGCTAGTCTGCACGAGCGTTGATGCTGATTTAAGGCTCCGGCAGACAGGCACGACGCGACTCTAGTAGAACAATTTCCATGAAGTATTCATAGAAATTGTTTTGCGAGAGTCGCGTCGCGCCTGTCTGAGCCTTTAATTTGATACTAACCTATCAAGTTGTATGTAAACATAAATGGTAAATACCCAGAATAAACTATAAAACCTTAGTCTATTAAGTTACCTATACATAAACAAAATCACGTTTTCTATATTTATTTGCCTGGCCCTCCTCAACAAGTCTTTGTTCTACACATAAAATCTACAATTCTGAGGTCCAGACTTTTCAGACGCTGTTGTTGTCAAATAAATAAAATTGAAATGTCAGTTTTTAATGTCGAAATAACAGCTTTTTACTAAAAGCAAAGTCTATACGATACTTATAACAATTTTTTTTTAAAGCTGGTTTGTAATATTTAACACAATTATTTGCATTTGAACCTTACACAACCATGGTTGCCCCACAATAAGGTTTTACATTTTCCATCTAATCTGTTTGAAGAAGCAGAGCGGAGATCGAAGAAAAAATCCACCAATTGAAAGAGGACCGGACAAAATGGTCCCCACGACCAATAACAACCACACATATATCATTAGATAGGCATTTTAATATAGAGCAACAACTACTATGGCGGCTCATTTAAAATCACTGTGTGAAAAAAGTTGTGGCGATGTATCGCAGGACGGAATACTTGAATATAAATCCTATCGATCAATAGTGATCATTATAGTTAAAATAGTTTGAATATTTTCAAATGTATGCATTGCGATGAGAAGACAATAATATGGTACCATCGAGCTGATCTGATGATGAATCTGGACGCTAGATAACGAAACTCTTGAACAGCTAATATTAAACTCATCGAGTGTGGGCTGATTAGATGTGTCTCAACGAGTCCTGTACATTTTACCCGATGACGAGGATCTGATGACATTACGATTAAGATCACCAGAAGTGATTAACTATCCAAAGGGTCCGTTAACTACCGTCCAGGTCAGTCCTGCGAAACATCGCCACAACTTTTTTCACACAGCGATTTGAAATGAGCCGCCATAGTAGTTATTGTATAGGTACTATTACAATACCTATCTCATGACATATATGTGGTTTATATTGGTGCTTGGACCAGCTTCCATAAATTTTTGCCGGTTCTCTTTTGTCTATATTCAAAATAAAGCAATTCTATTGGTGGATTTTGAGGTCTGGTGGGAGGCCAGCTTATAACGTCCATTCCTAAACACGGGCCGCCTATAAGGCTGCCTGCCCATTGGAGCGGAGAAGAGAGGAGAGGAGCGAGCTGTGCTGTCATTAACCAATATAATCTAAACTGCGCTCCAGAGCTTGGATTCTATTGTTTAATATTGGCACAGCTCCGGCCCTCTCTTCTCTTCTCCGCTCCAGTGGACAGCCTAGGCAGCCTTAGACACTACTATTATCGCGTAGCTAGTCAAATTACCAACAAGTATGTATGTCAATTGACAAGCTGATAATGCATCCAATTACAACGTTCGGTCGGTCACAATGACAAGGTCGAATTAGTTGATAATAGATAATTATTAATTAGCCGCTGACTGTACTTGGACTAAATGTGTTTGATGTTTTTTCGAGTCGTATTTGACAGAGTCAGCAAGAAGCCAGCACCTTATAGTTGTACTAAGCATCTTTTGGCGCATGGCCAAAATCGGAACTAACGTAGCCATCTTGATTTTTCAATACAATTTCTGTGGCAATTTCACAAAATGTTCACCAACAACGCCCCCCTGTCAATGTCATTCAGACGTCAAAAGATCCTTGTATATTTGTAATTGCGTAACACACTTTCAATCACAATCCGAAAGATTTTGAAGGAACTTGCCAATCCATTGATTTCATCATCATCATTGAGAGATCATTGAAAAATTTGTGTGCTCAACAACGTAAATAACGAAATGAATGTTGATGAATTGTCAAAATACAAAGCATTGCCATTGTAAGTGTGATACACAATTACCTTGCAGAACTGTCTCGAATTTTGGCGCAGTTGTGGCAGCGCACCTCAGGTTATTATTAATTAAATTGAGGAGCTCCGCGGTAATAGTAAAAACAGTAATTGTCTACTACTGAGGGCTTACTTCAGACTTTGAACTCGAAACAGGCTTTAAACAGACCACTGCTAGCCCAAAAACATTATTTGCAGTCGTAAAAAAAAACGGTCTTAATCGGAGTCAAAAATGGTCTAAGTGCGTATATTATATTTTAGATCAAAGGTCTGCTTGTGACACATCTCACATTCAAGATGCTCATAAATACCTGATTCCTCGTTACTCCTCTTTTATCTGTTCGATAAAACTCAAATAACGAAGGCTCTACGTATTTATTGGTCAGCGATAAACCTTGTTTTTTACAATACTTCATAAAAGTTAATGCTACTGAAGTGTCCGAAGGCCGTATCAGTAATCATTGTGACAGTGCGAAAAGGAGATGGCGCAATGCATCCTATATAGCTGCATCTCTTTCTTGACGTTCGAAGTCTCAATTTCTATGAAGTCACAAGTTTTGAATATCCAGTTTATTGTCTTTAGGGTTGGTAAAAAAAAAAAGAATGAGGTTGAATGACAAATTATTTTTTTTGGAATGCATAATGTTGCGCATTAGTTTTGATGGTGTCTTAGGGACATCTGGCGATAGATGTATCTGAAATATTTGTAGTTAGTCTCATCTGGTGAGAGTTATGACGAACTCTTAAATAGGCTTTCGAGACTTTTAGGAAGATTATGGATATGTCAGTGGAGTAATTGCGTAACATACATAGAACGAAGATTGATCGCAATTCCTTTCATTTTGACAGTTGTCGAGCAGACAAATTTTTCAAACCTATGAACCGATGGATTACCTTCAAAACCCTTGGATAGTATTATATTCTACATTAGGTATTATTTGGGCCCTAATTACACTCAGGAAAAGCACATAAACCGGATTAGAAAATGATGTCTTTGAATTCACTTTAAGCTAGAGGCCTAATCACAAAACAATATTGAACCAACTTAATTTCGAAATAATTTATCAAACTCAAGTTTTGCCCAAACGTTTGTCCAGTGAAGTGGCACCAACGTTGGGTATTGGAGCACGTTGTATTGCAAGTAACAAGTGTTTGTAAACGCTTAAACATCTGCGACATCGGGGACCGACCCTTGGGTAGGGTTACTACTCTACAAAATTATCTTTACCAGCTAACAAACTAACCTCCTACGCGATTTTGCTCCTTATTCCCACGGTATTGGTCCGAGGGTTACGAAAAATACAGTTTTGTAAGCGAAGGATAAAATTGGCGGAACTTGTTGCGACGTCGCTGTTGCAGTATGTAATCAATGTCGGATCAGTCGGCAAAATACGTTACTTTCAAGGTTTGGTTGAATTTCACATAACGAATGTTGTGAATAAAAGAAAAAACATCGTATAAATAATTTAGCAAGAAGCGGAAGAGAAATTGAGATCCTGCTTGTAACTCCTAAAACATGAAGTTAAAGAACCCATGATTCTGTTCCTTCTGCTAAATATAGAAAAGCATGGAATCGGTATACCGGACCGGAACAATCTCAGACTTTATTGACAGGTCCCCCAAACTCAGAAATTCAAGCGTATTCCCTTTTTGGCCAAACTGCAACAAAACTCTAACGGCAGGAGCCCCGCCAAATTCCAGCACGCCCGCCACAGAAAGTGCTGATACCAGAGACATACCGATGCTTGTAACTTATCAAATATTCGTGGAAATATCAGCAGTGGCTATACCAATCTAGTTCTCCATCATATCCAGATTTGCATGCAAGCATGTTGTTAAAACCAGTTTATAACAGAGTATGGACACAAGTTAGACCAAGCTATGGGTAGTTATTCCCTTAACTAAGGTGTTGAAAATGACCACTGAGGCATTTTATAAAGGAGATGGATGGCGTTATCTTGAATATTGATCATGATTCAATGCAAGAACTGTGTTTCTTATGAGTTAAGAGTAAAACGCAGACGTTCTGCGAAAAATTGTGTTGCTATGGATCAAGAAACTACAGTCTTTTTTAACACATTCGTAATTGGAAATCCATTTCGAGTGTCATTTTGACAGTTCAATGAAATTGATTCCTTTTAATTATATTCAAATGTCGAAATGAAAATTGTTGCGATTGTGTGCTTGTTCATTTTGGCCCTCATTCTCTTGCAAATTCTTTTGGTAGAAGAAGTGGGCTCTTTGGTGAAGCTAAAGTGGAACCTACATTTCAAAACAACGAGGACAAAAATCCTGATGTTTGCTTCCATTGTGTTTATGAATTATACAGCCAACAGATATTCGCGGTTTACCATTCCTTAACACAGAACATTATTATTTTCTTTTACTTCGGTTGGTTAAATATTAATTACCTAAATAACCGCATAACATTATTATAAAGAGAAAGTTGGTTTGGGTGTCAAGTCTCGAAAACGGCACAATCGTTTTGGATGACTTTGTCGCAGTTGGAAAGTTGCCTCGCAGTTAAGGATATTTCCACGCAACTGATACATATTCCATCGGTTGTTGAAGCTGTTTGGTCTCAGAATAACTGATGGTGCCTCTGAATGTAATTTTCAACGTCTTCTTTAGTTATTTAGATAGATTCCCGCTCAATAAATGTGGATCCTTCTATTGACAAATCTTGAACCGCTTCGGATTCCTAATGCTAGCAAAATACGCTGAAAATTAAACCTACCAACGCCTTTAAAACCATTCTATATTATCGTGCCTAAACACACATCAAACGCGTCCTACGCACAGTAAATCCAATATCGCGTGTAGGCGTGTCGGTTGCGTTCCGAATCGCAATCGCTAACGCACCTGCCTTACAGGTGCCGGAAATCTATTAGCACTTAACACGTATTCTGAACGTGCCCTTTGTTCCGACACGACGTATGCGTATGAACGTATCTTTATGGGCTCCATGTTTGCTTTCCGATATTGACGATATTGTCTTTACTTGAATGTCGAGTTTCGAAGGAAACTCGTTAAACCTGTGTGGCTTTAAAATGTTAGCAGCTATGAGCAATCGAAGTGGAATTGATGTACGAAACGCAATATACTTCGATAGAAACCGTGTTATAGCACAATAACCGTCTACATTTATGTTAAACTGCACTTATGAGCCAATCAAAACTCGGATTTACGAGTGCATATAATAAAACTACGCAGTAAAATAAATAATTTACTAATGTTGTTTAAGATTAGTATTAACTGCTTTACTTCGTTCCGAACATGTTCCGAGCTTAACGACATCTTAATAACTTAAGTATAATCAGGTAATCAAGTGACAGATCGGTCGACGAGTCACTCATTCGTTTTTATGTCGCGGCAAGACGTTTCAAACATGGCGGGGTGCCCGCATGACAGCTGTCATTTTTTCCTACACTGACACTCGTTTCCATTAAATGGTGGGTTATCGCGACAAAACACGGCAGGCACACGCTAGCCGCATGCTAAATAATTTCCCGGATGTTCAAATTTATTGCTTGCAAATGCTTTTTACAACGCAATGGCCGGTCAAGGGCCGTAGTTAGGGGCAAGGGCGGAAAGAGTTTTGCACTCGTTAATGACTCGAGGCGAAGTTATTCGTCGTATTTGCCATACATTATACCGACAGGACAGTTATGTCATTAGAGTTATTACCTCACGTCCTACATAAATAATAAAGTACACACAATACTGCATTTGGAGGACAAGATTTTTTATTCAATTTGCTAACTGTATTCAATCTTCAGCTTTCTTTCTTTTTGTAATGGTCTTTTTAGTGTTAAATTCCAAGGCTCGTTTTTTGTGGCTTCATGGTTAGTGACGAGGTCGTTTCTAAATCTTGCTTCGTTTGTCATTTAGATCGTGCAATCGATTGTCGCTACAAATGCTGAGATATACAGGGTGGAATTTTTCGAACTTCACCTGGAGGGAAAGTACTCAAAATTCTGGAGATAGCAAATTTTACTCAAAGGAAACATTTCTTTATTTTTTAAAAAGAAACAAAACTGCATTCAAAGAATTGCGAAAATTCGCTTCCCACACTCGGGAATTGAACCGGCTAAACTCCGAAAAAAAGACACCCTGTTTTTTTATGGGATCAATCGATAGAGTCAATCATAAGGTCAGTCATAAGGATCAAATCTCTCTAACAAACATGATAAATTAAATGAAAGAAAAACCATAAAATCTTAACTTATTTGAACAAAAAAAAGTTTGAACTAAATAATTTGTTGCTCGAAATCGGCAGAAACCCTCAAAACGAGCATTAAACACTGGGAAATTCCAAGAGAGTAAGGCTAGGTATGGCATAGCTCTGTGTCATAAAGTCATAATCTGTCTGAAGTGTCTGATAATTTCATTGTAATCTTGACCTGCACAACAATAAGATAAGAAAAACCTGAAGCTTGAAATTTATTGTTCTAAATAACTCTGCCATTCTATGGAGCAAATTGCTCAACTTATTTTAAAAGTAAAATAAGAGGTTTGCTTCCCAGCAGTGGAAACTTAACACGTTCAGTGCCGGGAGCCCTCCTGAAGGGTTCCCTAGTCGCATATGGGATGCCGGTTGCCCTCGCGGACGACTCATTTTAAATGTAGGTTTTTCTTAGTAAATACAGCATTATAAACCGTGAATGTATTAGTTTAAGTGTTGGTTTTAACATCCAAGCATTTTTTTTATTTTTGTTCACGGTTACAAATATCCACAAAAAAATTCAAAGGTTTGGAAACTACGTATAGCGACAAGACCTCTGAAAACACAATTTTACTTCGTTTTACAGTGATTTATAACACGGTTTTGAACCTAATGCCGTTGACCGTCCGCGATGGTTAACTTTAGCGCAAACGTAATACCGGCAACCCTCCCGGAGGGTTCACTTCCAATATGTATGGCGGCATGGCGTATGAGTTCTATAAAAAGTGGGTGGAGTCGAAAGTGTTAAAAAGTAGGTAATCCGCCTACAATTCCTACACTAGATGCACCGAATTGATCTGAGTTTTAAACATTTTCTAATAAATTTGAAAATTTTTATACATTTATAAAGTGCGGCCCTGGTCAAGAAAAGAAAGATGTAATAAAAAAAAAGGATGGCCGTACGAATGCGATGCGGGCCAGATGTGCGCACTGTGCGCAGGGGACGCGCGACGTCTCGGAAACGTATAGCAATCGTCCGTTGTATCGTAATAGCTCATTATACCAACGATAATATCTTATTACTTCATTATTTGCTGGAAAAAGGGATAGGCCGCTAAATTGTCGCAGCTGACGTCAAACCGCAGACTCGAAGAAAAATTGTGGCAAAGAACTGCTAATTTGTATGGCCGCGTCGTGAAATAACAGCCACGTTTAGCCCCTAGGAGTTTAAAAATTATGCATCTAAAATATCCATTCCACTTTGTATTTTGATAAATCAAGAAATCCAACGCAATTTTATTGAACTGTCAAATGGAAGCGATTTTACTAGTGCGTTACGTAATTAGGCCGCAGGTTGATGGTCAAAATGGTGAATATCAAATCCAATTGCCACTGCCCTTAGTGGATGACCACTAAGGGCAGTGGCAATTGTCAACAATACTGACATACTTATCTTTTGCACAAAATCCAACAACAGAACAAATAATTGGTACCTTAGTACTTACACTACTTACCTACTTACTTATTGTATGTGGTGGTTGAAATTATAAATCATCCTAACTGTTAAAATATTATCATTGTGTGTCTAAATCCATGGATGGCGTTACAATACGTGCGAACATTCAAGTTTCGATAAAAAGTGTTGCCAGTTGCGTAAATAACCTTAGATTTTTTTGCGCAGGCAATGGCAACGTTCACATTATTTACTTTGGAGACAATGAACTCGCTGTATACTGCCTATTTATTACATTTACGCATATTTTAATGTGTTATTAGGGTTCAGTTTCAACAACTATTTTCTAGGGTTTTTTAATAGAAACACAGTTACGGGAATTTTGAAATCTGTTTGAAAACTTTGATATAATATTTTTCTTTTAAATAATAGACATTGCTCATGCCAACAAAAACGCCTTTTTTACATTATAAAAAAATAAATATTTGTTTAAAACATTAAGTACCAAAAATTAGGATTAACACAAAACATTTTTTTAATCATTTTGAAACATCGATTGGATAAGGCGGATGAAACCCGTTTATTTAATTTAATACGAGTAGATAGTAGTATTACCTATGTATTGTTATATTTATCATTAATACTGAGGAGGATACTAAGGTACCTACTAATTAATTGCAGACTATTTTACGCAAATATATCCTGTAGTTTTTCCTACTAACATTACTGAATCCCGATATGGAAAAAACTCATATTTAAAAATAAATATTTGTTTCGGAAATTGTCTAATTTGGTTATTGATGCAATAGTAACATCAGCACCCTAATTGAGTAACACAGTATCAAATCATAATCTGAATCATTTTGAAGGAAATTGCTAATCCATTGCTTCATATGTTCGAAAAATTTGTTTGCTCAACAACGTAAATAGCGCAATAAATGTTGTTGAACTGTAAAAATGAAACAGATTGTGATTGATCGTGTGATACAATTAGGGTGCAGGTATGTAACCTAACTGCGTAACATACTGACAATTGCAATGTATTTAATTTGGTCAGTTCAAAAACAGCCGACGATTTTTTTAAACTTAAGAAGCAATGGATTAGGTAGGGATGTTGACTGGGGAAAAAAAAAACTATTTAGTTCGTCAGTCAGATAATAAAAAAAAATATTAGACACGTTTTTCTTTATCACTTATAAAAAACGATTTATATAAAACGCATTAAAGTTGGGGAGTGGGTGGTTGGTGGGTGGGTGGTGGTTGGTGGGTGGGTCTCCCTACGTCACAAGTCAGAATAAAACCTATCGGGCAGTGACGACATGCTACATTTTAACGCATTGCCTAATCAATGTATTGCCGTAATCTTTTGAACACGTACAAAAATAAAAAATACATGTCCAATATTTTTAATAATCTACGTGAAGGACAATTTTTTATTTTTTTTTCAACATCCCTAATTTGTATTGTAAACTGTGAGAGGTTGAATTATCAAAACCAAAACCCCGAATTAAATTATAAAAAAAAAACCTAAAATATTTTCACGCTTGTATTCCTAGAAGGGTTAGGCAGAGGTGTACCTATAGTACACACACAGTAGTAAAAATAATGTCCTAGGTAATAATAATGAAGAATCCATTAAAGAGGTACCAAAATGTCTCGTTTTCTTGTGCCGACGTTGCGAAACACAGTTTTAATATGTGACGAAAATAATATCGCTAAGCCAGCTTTTATTAAAATACTAGACAACAGGACATGGCTAACTGCTTCATTCGCTTGACATTTTTGTGCTTATGGTCTGAAAATATAGAACTATAAAAATCCGCCTTTGTACGGTATTTTATTTTTACTTGTGCATAAAGTTTTAATAAATAAATAAATATAAACCAAAATAGGCGTTTATGAAACGTCAGAAACTAGGTGCACGGTTCCTATTGGTTGTTTCCTATGGAGGAGAGCCTAATTGCGTAACACAGTAATTTCAACCACTATTGGTGATTTCAGACATATATTATAAAATTTGTCCATGTTTTCCGTCAACGATGTAAGTGATGTCCAAGATATATAAACTTCCGGTATTACGGGTTGAGTTGACTCGGGCCAAGCTGTCACTGACCCTTTCAAACGGTGGTAAACAGAAACAACAGAAGCTACGTGCTGCGAATGCTATGATCCTCAAAATTTTCTTATTGCTTACTAAAATGTCTTTTTTGTTACCACAAAGTACTAAGTAATTGACCTATACAATTGTAGACAAAAAATATAAAAATACACGTATGATAATTATCTGCTTTAATTGTATTTTTCTCGCCATAGAAATTGAGAATCATTAAGCAAGATGACGAGGATTTTATTAACAAAATAATTGAGGGTTTTAGAAATAAAAATTTTGCTTCACTAAAATAATGACTTCTAGGTAGCTGATACTAATCACTTGTCACTTTAATTTTATATATTTTTGCCTGCTCTGTCCCAACCCTGGGCAAAGCCCTCCCTCCATTCCTTCCATCTTTCGCGATATATTTTACTTTCATAATGTTAATCTTTTAATTAATTTCAGCGTGGTTATACCTCTTTAACTTTTAAAGACTTTAGATATCATTGATTGCCGAGGTTTAAATGCGGTCGTTAAAATGAAAATTATAAAATAGTATCGTGCATTTTCCACAACGGACGTAATTTGTCAATTTTATTTGTTCAAGTAGTTATTTTATCACCACTGCTCTCAAAACGGTGAAAGAAAACATCGTGACGAAACCGGCATGACCGAGAACCAAAAACTACGAACACATGTGACATCCACCAACCCGCACTGGGCCCGCGCGGTAGATTCAACTCCCGTTGGCTGGTATGGATGGTTGATGGAATGGATGGTCCTCTCGAAGAGAGGAAGCCTGTGTCACACAAGTGGGTACGTTATAGGCTGATTTTGTTATTGTTCAAGTATACTTTCTTTGCATAGTTATTTTACCTGTAATTTTGCATCTCAATGATCTTTATTCTCGTTGCATAAGGTCGGATGTAAAATAACTGTGAAAGGATTGTTGTATGCAATCAAAATCAGAATGCGTTTTTAAATTGAAAAAACGCTTTTACAACTATAATATTTATTTCACCACCATGACAAATGACGCTGTAGCTTTAGTCATAATTATTAATATTTATTATAATTATTATCTCTTTTAAACTACGATGAACGCGTGTTTTACCACAAACACGCGTTCATCTCAATACTAACCAATAGTCCAAGAATAGCAACAGGAAGGACATGACTATAGTCACTAGGACTATGTGACCTCACTGGTAATCCCCGACTTACCTGAAACAAATAACAAATACTTTAGTATCCCGATATAAATATTAAAATAAATAGAGCACAAAATTTTTGTGTTTATCATGTTTGCGAACGTATAAATACCATTGTTTATAAAACGTTAAAGGAAAACATCGTGAAGAAACCGGCATGTCCTTGAACCTAACATCCATGCGACATCTTATCTACCAAACTGCACTGGGCTTGGGTGATGTATAAAGTTCCACTGCCTCTCACAGAGAGGAGGCCAGCTGTTCTATGTATTCTGTAAAAAACCGAATAGACTTAAAGAATGGACTGAGCGTTAGCCTCACAAAGTGACTATTCTCTAGAAAGAGACAAAGCGACTGTGCGGCCAATACTCTGTAGTATTACTAAAGAGACAACTACTGGCCGCACATTCACTTTGTCTCTCTCGTACCTACTTTTGGGTCTGTATTCAATGCACAACTGAAATACGGAACGCTCAGTCCAATTCTCTATTGGCCGATTCCTATTATTTAGGGACCGATAACGGTTAATATTTGTATCTTCACCAATAAGGAAGCAAAGACCTCATAGCTTTGCATAGTAGACCCTCCCATATAGAAGTAGCTATCATAGGTAAAATTAGCTTACGAATCTATTTATATGCCCAGTTTGGCAATAAAAAAAAGCTACCATTGTTTTTTTTTTATAGGAACCGAGCATAATGTCTATGTAAAAATCTCACCGTGAAAACTTGAAATGAACTGTCATGTCACCTGATGACACTATTGACAGTCCTTTGAAAGGAGTTATCCCGTTTTTGTTTCGATCGAATATTGACAGCGAAATATACGCGATAATACTCATTTCAGCCGTACTTACCTGTTTCGAATTCATAGCTTTAAATCTATCATTAGCCGCTAACAGTGATGGAAAGTGCCGCGGAAAGCCGCAAGTTTAATAATAAATGATACACGTGTGTGAATGGCGGTAGGTGGCGCCACCTGACAGTGTAGGAATGCTGGCAGCACTGAAAATACGACGCATTTTGGTGCACGTATTAATTTCTTACGCATTTGTGCCAAAGCCTCAAACAAAAGCTTCAATGAATGAAAAATATTATCTTGTGGTCACGAGGGTTGTAAGTGTGGTGCATTCTGAGGGTTATTGTCTGGGTTAGAGAGTAGGGTAGATAACTTTGATGTTATACAAGACACAACTCACAAGACCAAGATAGACTCAAGAAGGTAATAGGTAGAGTGTTCTTGGCAGGCAGACCAATAGAACAGCAGATGGATGGATGTCGGCATATATCTGCAAGTAAGATCTGAATGAGTCTCGCACAGACTAATGAAGGAAGCATGGCACTACAGGCACGGTCTGTGCAAAAGGGAGGAGCCCAATAGTCAGGAGTGACCTGTAGGTGAAATTAAGGCATACGCTTTATTGCCAGTGCCAAATAGAAAAACAAATGACTGCAGTTTGAATATCGAATCCAGAAATAATTACGAAATAAATTAACATCCACAAATTAATGATTACGTTCGAAATATAAATTCAAACCGATTCCATTTCCGAGAGCCAATAATGATGCAATGGCAGCAATACGGGTGAAATTAAAAATAATAAAAGCGCGCGGCAGCAAAAACCGCAGTAATCCAGCATGGCGGGTCGCCGCCGCCGTGAGAAGTGTTCCCGGGTTGCGTAATGTTCCGTTATGCGTTCCCGGACTCCGGACATATCACTGTTTCAATATTGTGGTCTGGACAGAAAATGTGTTTTAATATAAATATAAAGTCTTTGCCTGTGAGCTGTGACTGGGGGTTTCTTTGCTTGTCTTTAAATAAATAAAAAATATATTTAGTGTCATTCAGGACAATTTGCTGACACTATCAGATTGTCAAACTCATGCTAGCTGCTGTGATTGGCTATAAAACAGCAGCCAGTCAAATCAGTTGACAAGAGTTTGCCAATCTGTTAGCTAGTTTTTAGGGTTCTATAACCGAAGGGTGCCAAACGGAACGCTATTACTAAAGCTATGATCCCGAACAACGCTGCACGCGGCAGTCACTGCTGCCGCGTCTGCCCAACACGGCAGCAATGGGCGTAGCATAGCTGCGCGACATTAAATGGACATAAACAATAAACATTAGACAATAACTGGTCTTAAGATCTTTCACTATTACTTGTCCCTTACCGTCATGTTGGCACCATTGCTTGTCAAGCTTAGTTTAAATAATAATAGAGTTCAAAATGGGGACTGATAGAATAGTACTACCAATCGCACCACGGGCCAAGTTCTACTGCACGCACTGTTGACTGTAGTCATAGTCAATAGTATCATCACACTCTGCCAAGTGTAGCGTGCAAATATACTACATACACACATACACATTTCTTCTTATACATATACTTCTTTATTATTTTAGGGTCTACAATTAAAAGTTTAATAAGAGCAAAAACATGTAAGTACGCTCCTCCATCTTCTTAAGTTTTCAACCAAAAATGGCATGACGCGAAGAAGTCTGACCAAATAACAGCCCAAGGTAGGAGTTTCTTGTTGTAATTCTCGTTTACATTGTCCGATATTAGCCGTCGAACTTGTTCCGCCATTGCAGGCTCCCACACGATGTATCGAAATTATTGCTTAATTATACCGAGGGATTTTAATGTACTTACGTTTAATAAGAGGTCGTATTTGAACGGGCATTTTTATAATTCATTTAATAGGTTTTGTAATACGTAGTACTAATGATGTGATTTTTGAAAAATTGAATTGAATTTGTGAATTTCTGTAAACATGAATGAAATTGATCTTTGGAAGTTTGAGAAGACAATGCTAACGACAATCCTGAGTTTTTAGGGATGAGTTCCAATAATTCTATGGTGAATAAATTTTTAGCTTAGCTATTGTTGCATAACGTTTATTTGTCGTCAATATAAATACAAAAACATTTCTTGAATTTTGTTGTCTGTAACTAAAGAAACTAAGCCATTAACCGGTGGCGCATTCCTATTTTCAATCCTTCTACAGATAAAAAATTCTCCGCCGTTTTTAACAGCTCCGACACTCACAAATCACATCCCAATCAAAAGAGTTCGATTTACAAAAATCGCTCGCGGGAACCGATTAAGTATCGCGTGCGACGATCGAGTCCACATATCGATGCCGGGCGCGGTCACCGATTGATCAGAGCGGGGTCGGCGACCGCTCTCCCCGGTCCTAATTTGAATTCGCGGCGTATTATCAGGCGGGAGGCCGTAATTGGATAACAATGAGGGCGCCAACCTCCCCCATTGGTGGTTTGGACATAACGCCTCTGCTGGGAAAACTTTGGACGCGCTGATTGGCGGGAACGGTCATCTTGTGTAGTCAGTTGTTTGTGTGATGTTCCTTGGGAAATGTGCGGGTAGTCAGGTTTAATCGAATAGGGGTGGCTAAGTTTTGTCTGTTTGTTTAGAGATGAACATTAACATAGAATCCCTAACTGGCACACACACTACCCCATCTTATTTTTTTTTTTGCTCAGCATAATTGTACGATTATACAGGGTGTAAAATTATATAGCCGTCATTTTGTAAAATTTTGATTAAAACTAAAAAGGAGTAAAGTTTAATTTGATCATTAATCTGGCAAAATTAATTCGCTCAAGCAAATTGCCGTCAGAAATTCCCAGCAATATGTTCACACGAAGTATTCCTTAGAAACCCGACAAAATTATAATCCTTGTCACAATGTTGCCATTGTCACGTCTTGGGCTTTGACATAACTCGCGGCGGCTGGTGGGCGCATGCGCGGCGCTAACATCGTTACATGGGCAGTAAAGTGAAGCGCTATCAAGGGTGGCAGTCGTCACTGAAATTCTATTACGCGTTTTATACGCGGCCCGCGCCTTAATGCGGGGGGGCCGTGTTATAAACATGACCATTATGCTATGATCCCAGACATCACCCACCACTCCCCCTCAACGGCCCTCTAGAGTGTGAGCTCAGAGAGGCGGGGGGGCTCACGAAAAATTGGCTGCGTCGTAAAACATTGAAATCTGCGTTTCGTAACTGCACCGCTTGCGAGGGTAAGTTTAGATGGCCGATTCGATTCGCGCAGTTTATTTTAAATTATAACAGATGTAAAGAAGGGTGGTTTTTAATCTGTGAATTTGGAGCACTGCAGATAAATAAGTGCTCTGACTATGTTACGCTGCGTCTAGGCTATGCGAACATGAGCAGAGCATGAATTCTCGTAGCGTAGCCGTACTTAGGAGACTCGAAAATTTAACGAGTACGCCTTACTAGTACTACGTTAATTCGCGTAGCTGCAGCTTTAGGAAATATTTTCGGAAACTCCAAAACTCCTTATGGCATAATTATATGGCTGAAGTTGATTGTTTCCTACTTTGATAAATGTATTTTTAATGACAGGCCGAGCAATGCACGTTAATCTGTTGATGGGCTATTCTGTAAAAAGTCAACAATTTAGTACAAAAACTTCAAAGGCTTCAAGAACCAGCCTCTTTCGTTACAGTCATAAAACGTGCGCACACCTAAGCAGCGAGGCGATAGAGAGCGAAGATAAAAAAGTACAATTAATAGAATCCGTAGAACAAACAGAGATACGTGACCGGTGAAGGACGGTTTTCTAACTAAATACCGCCGTACGTGCTCGAGAATCGAACCCGTTGGAGGATTAGCGTTATGCTGAGCCACGGACAGCGCATTATGCTCTGACACGGTGCCTCGAGGTTTATATTCAACTAGATGCTGGAACTAGATTGAATTTGAGCACTAATTGGGTTTCTGCACGTTTTCCCCGTTTGTATTCGATGGCTGATTTAATTTTGGATTTTTCGGTTTCATCAATGTACCTATGTTGAGGGCGATATTGCGACTGGTGATAATATTGTTACAGGTAAAATGTTATTTTAGCTGTGCAAATACCTATTAGGGGACTTGTTTGTTTCATACGCACATGATCGTCCCTAAGAATACAAAAAAAAAAATACGAACCACAAACAATACTGACACTTAATAAATCCAGTACTGGCATTAATCCAGAATAAAAAAAGCCAAAAATAGAGTAACTAAAACTCGTTCAATCAATAACCCTGCATCGTAAAAACGTACCTAGTCATATTTTATACGCCACAGACGCACATAAATCCTACGTAGGGATTCCGTAAAATACAACGAAAAATTTACGTTGCAAACATAAATTTACATCCGTACGTTCGTATGTCCACTGCAGCACGACAAGAATTTGTACGGACGATGATGGGGTAAAAAATGAGGTTCTAACTGGAGTCTACCTGAGGAAAGAGCGATCATAATGGTTTTTTATGAATAAAAAAGGAGATCTTAGACTTGATCTTTGTCAGAGTAGTACTATAAAATCAGCCGTCACATACATTTGGGTCGAGTAGGTATTGAAGTTTTGTATGGGACGGTTGATAATTTTTTCGCGCTTACGATATTGGTCCCATGGAGAAACTTGTTCAGTTTGATGGCCTGTACCACACCCTTAAATAATGATCACACCTTTCTGATACATGCTGTATATGTATTGCATTAAAAGGTAAAAAAGATAAAAAAAATAAAAATAAAATACAGTTGCAAATTTGTTTATAGTCCTTAGCTGCTCTATTTCTTTTTTAAATCTGAAAAATCATACGAAACCTCTGAAATAAATGAGCTGAATTTCAAAAAGTTTAATTTTTCAAATATTAAAACTCCACAAAGTCTTCAAACATAATCAGTGAAACGACCTTTCATAATGTCACCCAATTTTCTATTACAACGCGTTTTGGGACACAAAAGCGAGTTTACGTAGTACCGAGGTTTACCTGGGCCAGTGATGACCACTTAATGGTACCTCGCCCCCCTTCCCCGGGGCGCTATAACCCCCCTCACGGGCAGCATGACCATTTCCACCATTAGACTTAATCAGGACTTATGGGCTGGCAGACCACGCCTAGGTGTTTTTGCTTTTTGAGCCTTCGGCTGAGTGTACTGGTTTGAACCGGTCCAATGCGGTAAGGATATTATATTTTTGTTACCTATGTTGTAGAAGGAAGTTTTTTAGTATATTATTAGGGACAGGCTGTGGTCAGAACTCAGAATTGAATCATTCGCGTGTCACGTGATGGGTATAGTATTCGATTTTTTTGCACTACTTTTGCATTGCATTGCACTGTTTTTTTTTAATTATTCATTGACAAATGAAGCCTTTTTAACCGACTGAAAGCAAAGATTACAAAAAACACAAAGATTCTCCTGTGTATTTAGAACTCGGGCATTTTTTGCATGGAAAGTTAATGTTTTTTTTTTCTCTTGTGTTCCATATATTGGCAACACCGCGGAGCATGGTCACCCGCGCGCGCGCTAAGCTCAGTAATCTGCACAACAAACAAGGGTGCGCGCTTCGGTTCCATTCGTTTTTGTGGCACAGGCACGCACAGCCGCAGCCAGCACTGGAAATACAAAATAAATAGAGAATTGGATGCACTATAGAAATATTGCTTACAAGATATTTTGTAAACGTCGATTTTTTTTGTATATTGCTACTTACAAGAATTGGATGTATGAAGTAATTGTGAAGAAACGAGTTTTTGCTCAAAATAATTTGTATTCCAGTTCGGCAAGCTTTATAAACAAAATGAGTTCGAGGATATAAATGAAACAAAAATGTTCAGCATTGTATCGATAAATCGGATGAAACCAAGTTCAGAGCCAGTTCAATCATGGAAAAAATTAAAAATCTGAGCAGCCCACAAGGTTGTATGGTAAATGCCTTCGCCTCAGAACAAAGAATATTTTTTGTTCCACTTTCAAACACCGAACTGCGTATACTCGCAACGTCCCAACTATCCGGTTCGGTTATCATTATCACGTTTGAAAATAGAACGCACGCGAGCCAGCCAACCAAGTAATCGGGCAAAAGCTTTTATACGAACGACCAGCGTTGCCTGACCTCCCAGTTTACACTCTCATTTCCTTCTATGGCCTCTTTTATGATGCCTGGCGGGAGCCGAGGGGGCCTTTTTATGGTGGTATTAGTTTAAAGGCCCCAAGGCACGGGCTCACATACTCACATGTGCCTGAACAGATAAGCGGCGGCATCCCCACTCGAAAACTTGTTTAGTCGGACCGATAAGTTCGTATTGTCTGCGGGGGTCGGCTTGCAGGCCCGATGGAAAAATGTGTTCGTGTCTAACATTGTTTTCATTAATCTGCATTCTTATTGAGAACGTTTTATTTCTTTGCTTTGTTAGAATCGCCTTTAGTAATGTCGCAGCCAGGGTTTTATGTATCATCACGAACGAACGTGAGGGGGCGGAGTAGTGATCAACGAGCGGCCTGCGCTTGTGTTCTGTACTTAGATAAATAAATGGGAGATAAGATTGTACTCATTTAACTCGTCAGCTTGCTTTGTCATGCAAAATATAACGTCATGTTTTTGCTGAACATTTGCTACCTTCTGTGGATTCCTGCGCCTGCTACATTGACCTAGTGACTTTATAAAATTAATTACTTGGGTAAGTATTTTTTATTGAAGTAGTCAAAATAATATAAAACTCGATTTATTATACTTCCAAAATTGAAAGCAGCTAAAGCGACTTGACATCTATAAGACTTCGATTAAAACAATAGTTTGCAGAATAACCCGTTTTGCGAAACGCGCCATAAAATACAATTTTAGCGATTCAGAAAATTAGTCTCCGTCAAAGTTTAAGCCGGTTTACAGTTACAAACTGTATCAATCCCTCTGCTGTAAGCCAGTAACATAAATTCCAAGCCCTAATTCAGAGAGCACGGCTTAAGACGCGGGGGAGCCCGAACAAAGATCGATATCAAGTGCCAATGGCGCCAATGTGTGGCCCCCTCGGCCTAGAAGCGCCATTAAAGCCAGACCTCTGACATTCTACACCGATTCCCCTGTGGCGTTTAGTTATAAAGATGCGAAGGGGGAGTGGGGGCTCAATTTATGTCGGCTATCACCGGGGTGCGTTCCATTTATGGTGTAAGATCGTGACGCATCTGTTCTGTTGCATAAAATATGAAATTTAAAAACAATGGACGCGACCGTGGGGAGTGCGTGTTTAAATTTGGAATTTGTTTATTTTGAGAAGGGGTTCATTTTAGGAACAATTTGTAGCGTTACTGGGTTGGGAGAATCAAGTTGTATCCGTTTTTCAAGAGGATTAATTGGAGAATACACCCACCTTGTAAATCAGCAAAAACTAATAACTCAAAACAAAAATACAAATTGCTTTGATAAGAACAACATCGTGCCAATGCCAAAATATCATAAAAAGTCGTGCCAACATTTTAAACATAAAAGGTTTCCAATATCCACTTCCCAATGGTACCCCTGGTACCCCACATGTGGGCATAATAGTCGGGCCCCAGTAGCCCCCGAACCACTCGAGTTTCTATGGGAAGTGAGCCACTTAAGCATGGCTCTAAGATTAAATACACTCATGAAGATTGAAGATGGATGCTGCAAGGATGTGGACTTATCTCCCGGATGCTTTCATATTGCCGACTGCACAAGTACGTTGATAAAATAAATCGAGATCGTCCATATTATTATAGTTTTGATGAAACATGGATCTCAAATTACAATGTAGGACCCGACCAACCTATAAAAGAGTTTAACAATATTAAGGAAGGGTAATATAAAACAATACTGCAGTGTTTAAAAACACCAATTAACATCAACTTTTATTGTCAAAGGAGGACGGGCAAAAATGTATGGAAGCCAGCCTAGGAACCAATAACAACATGCGATATATCATTGTAAAGGTTTTTTTATGTACTTTAACTATCGTTATGGCGGGAAGTCCCAAATCGCTGTGTGGAAAAAGTTATTGCACAATAAAGTCATTCAAGAGCAAAAAATGTTTCTTTTTTTTTTCGGCATTTCGTAATATTAAAGTGGTATATAACAACAAGCAATATGTCATTTTATTTAGGTACTACAACTCAGTCTGTACTGACTAAAATATCAACCTGCGTCAATATGCGCGGGCGCATACAAAATGTATATTAAAATATCTGCAACTTGTCTATACCACTGGTTTCTTATGTTTACTTTATCGCCTTCAATGAGACAGCCAGTAAGCGAGTGGCAAGGGGTGTTTGCGGGGGTGAGGGGAAAGTGAGCCACGGCGCCCAACACAGATGGCCCGCGCGTTAGTCGTTATTTTGATTTGAGTGTAGCGAGTACGTTTTACTACTACCATTTTCATTCGTCATCATATCAATCGACTACGACCTTTGGCTTTGTTTATTGGACTCTGTGATTTGTTACATGTTATACCACTGGCTTTGTTTATCGGACCCTGTGATATGTTAAATGTTATACCACTGGCTTTGTTTATCGGACACTGTGATTTGTTAAATGTTATACCACTGGCTTTGTTTATCGGACTCAAAACTAAGCTCAAAACTAAGAAAGCGATAAGGCCGCCCATTGTATATTTTGTAGTTTTTCAATATTTTTTTGTTATATATTTTTGTGGTATAGGTTTAAATAGAATATACTTATATAAATAAATTATTCTAGATATAAATAGAAAAAAATATTAACTAATCCAACTTTTAACTAACATTTTTTATTACCAGGTAGGTCTACACGTATCGGCCCGGTGGCCCGATTTCTGTACGTAGTAATCGGTTCTCAGGGCTTAATTACTTAAAAAAGGCACCGTTGAATGACCATAATTAATATGTTTGCGTTTAATCTGTCTTTAACGCTATTTATGTATGAATAGAAGATGAACGAACACAATATAACCCTATTATAAAATATCTACTGTAATAAACAAACAACAAACCTCCAATAGTGCATGTTCCCGTAAATAATCTGCAAGCTCAGGTCGATCTTGTGGAATATTTTCAGCCAAAATGTGACGCTGATACCTTCTGTTGTGCAGCCCACGCTGGCACATAACACAATTGTTGTGGTATTCACTCATGACTAAATAGGCCTTATTTAATAGCTTAGTTTTGAGTCCGATAAACAAAGCCAGTGGTATAACATTTAACAAATCACAGTGTCCGATAAACAAAGCCAGTGGTATAACATTTAACATATCACAGGGTCCGATAAACAAAGCCAGTGGTATAACATGTAACAAATCACAGAGTCCAATAAACAAAGCCAAAGGTCGTAGTCGATTGATATGATGACGAATGAAAATGGTAGTAGTAAAACGTACTCGCTACACTCAAATCAAAATAACGACTAACGCGCGGGCCATCTGTGTTGGGCGCCGTGGCTCACTTTCCCCTCACCCCCGCAAACACCCCTTGCCACTCGCTTACTGGCTGTCTCATTGAAGGCGATAAAGTAAACATAAGAAACCAGTGGTATAGACAAGTTGCAGATATTTTAATATACATTTTGTATGCGCCCGCGCATATTGACGCAGGTTGATATTTTAGTCAGTACAGACTGAGTTGTAGTACCTAAATAAAATGACATATTGCTTGTTGTTATATACCACTTTAATATTACGAAATGCCGAAAAAAAAAAGAAACATTTTTTGCTCTTGAATGACTTTATTGTGCAATAACTTTTTCCACACAGCGATTTGAGACTTCCCACCATAACAATAGTTAAAGTACATAAAAAAACCTTTCCAATGATATATCGCATGTTGTTATTGGTTACTAGGCTAGAATGCCCGTTCTCCTTTAAGGTAATAGGACAGCATCAATTCTCCAGTTGCTTCCATTTCATATAATTTTATAAGGATACGCCTGAAGTGGGTTGTTTGTTACAAAAATCTTCTGTAGGTATCATCTCTTTTCAATGCATCTTGAAATTCTGTCATATTCATTATTAATTTTCTAAGCTCACAGAGAATAAAACATTTCCATGGCGCCACGAACTCCGAGTTACAAAAATAAACCTCTAGGAAATGCATGTTTTACGAGAAAGTAATGCAGGGACGGTGTATAATTTATTATTTACTACGAGGAAATGGTCAAGGTGGGACAAAAATGAACTAAAAGGGAACGTTAAGACAATTTGGCTGTGCCTAACCTAATATGTAAGTAGTATGTAACCTAGTATTTATAATATCGTGTTCTTCGCTGCAAAAAAACTCTTACATGGCATTACATAAAGTAAAGCATTTGCATTGAATTTAATATTATTTTAAAATACTTAATTTATAAAATATTTTTACCCATAAATCGTAATCGATTTTTATCTAAATAAGATAAGAATGGCCCTTCGTATTTCGCTGAACATACTAACACAAAGTGTCAGTTCTGATATTGCAGAAGTTTATTACAAATTGATAGAGATGCTGATGAAGTGGGTCAGGGCCAGAAACAACGCTAACTTATAATGAACCCAAAAAAAGAAATCCGACTACAAAATTTCCCGAGAAAATCCTGACCCTGCGAAACTCAAACTTCTCAGATAAATGTGTAGGAAAAGTAATTTTAATCAGACAAACTTGTAGTCAGCTGTGGGCATTCCAATATGTCGTGTGGGGTGTTCCCCACGTGCCCACCCCTACTAACCCCACTGGGATATTAGCTGGTACTAAGGTGGCTTCACTCGTGTATCTTGTGGAATTTAGCGATAGTGTTCGGAAAGGCAATGTGTATCCGTCTTTAGAACATGAATCTGTAGTCGTTTTTATGTTATCCGGTGTTTTGGCGATTAAGATAGAATTATGTATTGAAATTTATACAGCAACTTTATTCCTAAATAAATAAGCAACAAATCAGTTCATAGCTTATTCCCAAAATCTGTCTATCTTACTCACAAATCTGGATACCTCAAATGCAGGAATCCCTTAGGCGTAGGTAGGATAGAACACTAGGATTTTACGAAATCGGGTATATTTTTTAATATAATTTTGACTTTCTAAAAGCGCTGATTCTAAACTTAATTTTAATCAATGTTTTTTTTTTGCGTTGCAGTATCAGGGTATTGTGATTTATGAATTGGCACTGATTGACTACGGAACCCTAGGGCCTAGGTGTTATCAACTGCTTATCATTCGGTGCAAGCTGTCATTAATTGAGGGCAACGGGTTGCAGTGACATGCTCAGGGACAGCAGGGGTGCTGCACCCTCGGTCTACTTATGCTTTGCTTATGCATGAGCCAACATGGCGTAAGTTCAAATAAAAGTGTAAAAAAAAACAAGTTTTAATATATTGTATTCAATCGATACAAGATTTTAATGTGACTTTAAATAATATTAAAATTAAAATGATATTGTTGGATTCCTAGTTTAGATTTGCGTGTTGATAGCATTAGTCTCGCCCATTATTAAAATTTCTATGATTTAATATAGGTAATTCTTTAATAATGAAAATAAAATTATCAAAAGAAAATGATTATACTTAATAAGTAATCAGAGTTTTTTAATTATAATAATATTAGTAATTTATTTATTAGAGGTACTATGTACCAACCCCTGCCTTACCAGCCTAAAAATTAACAAAAAAATCAAATTAATATCCTCGACTGATTGCATCACTGAACCCAGTAGTACCAAGGTACCTCAATTAATACAATGCATCAGTCTGTCATCGACCCGTGTCGATGTCGGTATGTCACTGGCATTTCCGGACTACAGCCGGTTCGGTCCTCGGCTGCATCAAGCTGCAGTTTTTGTTTTAGACCGCTTTGAACAAGGTTGCTACTTCTGAGATCGTAAAACTTTACTGAACGTGTAGATTTTCAAAGTTATTATTATAGTTTAGAAACCAAAAAAAAGCTTGGCAAAAATTACCTAACATAGAACTTTTTTTTTCAACTGGCAACATGCTAATAGCTGTCAAGTTCCAGTGCTGAAATGTCTGTCTATTTTATTCATTTCGCGGTAATAGAGCCAAATGCTTATTCTGTAATAACCCTGTCCCTGCAGCGTAGTAAATATAATCGTAAACTGTATCTTTGCATCAAACTTAGATCTCATCTTGCCTAATCAAATATCCTGAAGCCATAGAATAAGCCAATTCCCCATACGTCTCCCATAATCCTACGGAAGGGGCCCGCCCAACTAATCTACCTTAATCTAAGGCTCAGAGGACCCGAACTTAGTCTAATTTAATTTCTACCCGTTTTCTGTTATTGGTTACTTGCGTATATATGTACCTTCAAGTAAGTATGTTGTTAGTTCCTTACGGATTATTTGAATAGCAGATTAAGTTTAACCTTCTTCAGTAGTTTACGATTATTGCAAAGTTCACTTTAGATTTAAATAATTAAATTATTGCTTGTCAACAATCTGTCTATTCTATTTCGCCACTTGCTAATGTTTCTTTTGAATTAATATTTATTTCAAAGATCCTGGCTGTAAGGTAAACTTACCACACGGTAAGACATTTACCGGTCGAATAAGTTTAGCTAGCGACATCTCTGATTGACATGACATTATAACAACTAATTGACGTTTCAAACTTCAAAATTGATTTCTTTATTCTTAATTTGAATAACGGTTCCGTCAAATTGTTAATTATGATTGTTTTGTTTTATTGTAAATTTTATGATTTAATTGTCGTGTCAGCATGACAAATGTCAGTTAAATTTGAAAAAAACTTTGGGCTTTGTATTTGTGATTTGAGACATATAGGGTTTATAATTGTTGCTGTTGTGAAAGACAAGAATATGAGTGGTTAACGGTTTATTACGATTATCTTTTATGACAAACTTGTAATACTTTTGCAGTGACTTGAAACTTGAAGGTGCAGTTATGGTTGAAATGCTTTACAATTAATATAAGTACTGATTCACATGGACTGTGGACACTACCATATAAAATATTAAATAAATTCCCAAAATAGTTAATAAAAATAGTCAATCCGTCCTCAATTCCGCCGACTGAATTCTGACGTCAATGTACAGTATGAACTATGTTGTCACAACACACTACAATGTCTACAACGTTAGATTAGCGTGTCAGCGGCAGTGCAAGGGTTGGGCCTGTTTATATTTGGACCTCAAACGCTTTCAAATGCAAAACATACGAGTTGGGGTGACATTGGGGTGGATGGATCGGCTGCTGTGACGTTCGTAGTCAAATTTGAAATCGTGAGACTGCTTTTTTGGTTACCCGATTGATTCTTTAGCCGTATAGGTATTTGATATAATTATTATAGAAGAATTTTGAGGCAAATAATGAAATCATTCTTTAATTAAATATGGTAGGGTATTTCCTTTAAAAGTGCACATTAAATAGGTCTTTATAAATGACCATGATTCAGTAATCACGCACAAAGTAATTTCATTAAAATAAACTGGTTGTTTCCCATATCGGTTTCGTGCTAACTGACACTTTATAAGTAAAATAATTTACTTGAAATATAATTCAGTTCGCATTTCCGCCTACGTAATCCCACAAGTTATCCTTTTACGGACTCCTAGTCGCTAAAAATGCAATGAGATACACAAAATTGATATAATTATTATTTGATATAAATAGTTTTAGAGTGGTTTTATATAAAGGGTTTACAATGGTACTACATTAATGTGTATTACAACTATTGTGTGTACTAGATGTCTTAGAAGTGAGAATCATTAGAAGAAAAGCCATTATAATATACGTTTTTGATAAGGACCTGTTGACTGATATTAATATGTCGAGTAACACGAAAATAATTCTTAATATTATATTTACTTAGCTACAGTCAACCGCAACATCAGTGGTAACACTTGCACTTCGAAAATCCCACTTAATAACGGCGCTGTCAATGTCAAATTGTTGCTACTGTTTTGTGACTGTACCTATATCAATTCGCTCCATGTAAAAAATACTAGTATTCAGCTGCATCCGGTTAGGCCTAGCCCACATTGCGATTTTTATTCGCGCGGTTTATATTCAGCGTACGGCATTGCAAGTATTGCAACGAGCGCGAATGCGTGCCAGTGCGTGTAGATACATAAGATACCAAGTGATACAGAATTGCGATAAAAATATCGCACGATTTTTTTTTCGCAGTGCCTGCTGATCCTTAGACTGGAAGCCGACCCCAACATAGTTGAGAAAAAGCTAGGTAGATGACAATAATATAATGGCTATGTTTTGATTAGTTCTACTATATATATTAGTTCTACTATGTATAATAAATAAACCTTTGTATGGCAAGAGAGGCAAATCCGTAAAAAAATAAAGAGAAAATACCTCTTTAAAACTTAAGAATTGAGTTGAGGAAAAAAATGTTAACACCAATTACATGATTCTTGTAACAATGACTCAAAAAAGAGGTTAATGCACTGCTAATGGACGATTTTAATACGTACTCTTTTAGACTTGTTAATTTAGCGTTTTTTGGTGTGTGGGTACCTACGACTAAACAACAATGTGAATTTAGCATGGATTTTAGAATTTTGTAAATGAGTAATCTGAGATTTACATATACATAAGTCACATAACATACTGGTCAGCATAAAAATTGGCTTTTAGTTCATAGAAGATGCCTAATGCATATTTTTAGTGTTTCGCTGATTTTCCCTAAAATAGTTTGTCCTACTGCTAATGTCAATGTAGCTAAAGTCTTCTCCATACAAAGAGATTTAAGAGTCCGTAATACCTCAGTCCATAATTCACTCCTTTCTTGCTCGCACGATACTATTCGCGGACTGAGTGAGAGCGAGACTGAGCGGCGTGGAGAAGGCTCCAAGGCGCCAATAATTAAGGTAATTTATTTTTGTGGCGAAAATAATGGTATTAAAAAAATACATATTTTCTGCTTTATCGTTAGTTTAGTTATTATGTAAAGTTACATGATCTAACTTGAAGTATTTTTTCGCGGTTTATTGTTCGGTTTGGAGTTTGGAGGTAACTTTTGATTTTTTTTATCGAGAAAATTTTATGGAATGGTATTTTCTACAAAATTGTACTTAACATTAATCTTCAACTTTACCATATAGGTATTTATTTCAAAATGAAAGCTGCAGTATTTTCGATATAACGGAGGATCATGCTAAGCAATTTTAGGTACTACGTATACAGGGTGGCAGTTACATCGACACGAAAAGTGTTACCATGGATTCAGAACGTGATTCTGAAACCCCCTGCGTTGAATTTTTTCGTCGGTTATTAAAAAAAAAAACAGCTGTTTCATAGAAAACTGCAATACCTACGATGTCAAAATGTATGGAACAGCAATTTTTTTTAAATTAAAGGACGAAAAGTTTCAGTGTAGGGTTTAGAATCACTTACTGAATCCATGGTAGAAGTATTCGCGTCGATGTCCCTGATAGCCTGTATATGACTTTTTTGTCTTTCTCTCCATACTATTTAAAATATCTCACATTTTATCACGCCTTATTGTTTACCCACTCATGCCGCTCCCGTTGTGATAGTAAATAATCTTATAATAACACACTAATCAATGTTTATAATATCTTGGGACTTAATTATTGCTACTTTTGAAAGATAGGGTCAGAAGTTAAACGTGTAAGCTAAAGAAATCCACATCAAGTAAGTAATGTGTGTCTTTATCTATATATCCATAAGGTACTAGTGTTATTAGTCTGGATAGACAGACACACGTATGGATAGCAGCCTTTTGGCCACGTACAGGACTTTCTGCTTCTATTTTAATTTTACTTTGTTTTTTATTTTTTTTGAGGAGCTCGTGTGTATGCCGCTTTCACAAACATTAAGAGCGTTTACCCTAAAAGTTGGCAACGTCGCAAATATTTGTGGTAATATTATACTGTATGGTTAAATTAAATGTGGCTAACTAGCGAACTAAAATATTAATTATGAAATGCAATAATTAATATCGTAACATCGGATATTTGGTTTTAGATGTAAAAAAGTATTTGGAAACTTTCCTAATACCTTTTTTACACTTAAACGGCTACAACATCAAATTCAGTATTATAAATGCAATTCATTATTAATATTCTAGTTCGGTAGTTATCCACATTTCATATTTCCATACAGTAATATTGCCAAATTAATCAAAACAACGAAATATTTGAACATCTTTTTGCGACGAAAGTGGGCAAACTTTCAGAATAAACGCTCATAACAAGTATTACTCGCTCGCAAGTCTCCAGTGTGATAAGGCCCTTATTCAAAAAAGGTTATTTGAAGTCACGTTTGAATGTCAACACTAACAAGAAAATAGAAAAGATATTAGTTGCCCTTTCCAAAAGGTAGTTTCGTATAGAGAAGAATGGGGAAGAAACTCCAGCGGCGTTTTGATAATATTATGATGGCCATTCACTATCTTTGTTTTCTTTGCTCATGCAATCAGTTCCTTCGTTCAGTGTCGCATTTTATTAATTTGCATCCAAATTCAATCTTAGGAAAGTTTACAAAAAATAAAATCCCGTTCATCAGAATGTCATGAAATGTTGAAATTATACCGCACAGCCATATAATACGATATTTATGACGTTACCTGCCATTCATATTTACTTTGGTTTACTTGTAAGGATGCAATGTTTGACAAGAACTTGTAATGTTGGCAAAATGAGTGGTTGCTTAAGATTTTAAGAAAAATATATTAAAAAAAAAATATTTGGTCCTTTAGGTCGCAATTATCTTCGGTAGTAAACAAAATACCTGATATGTTTAAAATTATCATTGGAAATAAGTAAACTAAATACTTAATAAATGGTCAATGTTCTGCATTATTAATTCTAGGTGTGCGTCACCAAGGACCTGCACTATAACGTCAGATTTCCTGCTTTTACCGATATTTATAACTAGCTTCTGCCCGCGACTTCGTCCGCGTGAAAGTCGATGTTACTTAACCTATAAACTTCCTCAAGAATTGGGCGATCCAATGCAAACATGTTTTTTTAAATCCGACTGTTAGTTCCGGAGATCACCCCCTACATACAAATTTTACCTCATTATAATATTTGTATAGATAAAAACCGTAACGGAAGATAACTTTCTTTCTAACGTATGATAAAAATGTGTATCTTTCCCAATCTTTCTAAGTCACACCTCAATTCAAGCTTTATTCCTACTCTAAAACCATTTCCATGTTAGTGGCATCCAAGGCTGCTATTACAAGGTGGTTCACTACGCATCCTGCAATGCGATAATCTAAGATTAAATCTAATCTATTGATTGCAGGCATCCGGGTGGGCTGGGAAGTAAACTGAAGTAAAAAATACGTTGAAAACAATAGCCCGAACTCGTTTAACGGGTTAAGAGAACTAACTTACTCGTGCAGGTCATACAAACCTTAAGTGATAGGTTTTAAGTGTCAATTTTCTTTGTTTATGTGGCGGGGTAAGTTTGCGAGGTTGTGTTGTGGTCAGAATGTCAGATTCGGCTTGCGGTTGAAGTCCTCCTTTGAAGGTATTATTATTTGATTAATGTTAAAGGTAAAGTATTGAGGAAAGAATCAAAAAGGGTTTTGATGTGGACTTTACGCGCTGTTTTACTGTATCTCCAAGTTTTATTGTTCTCGGAACAAAAAACGGAAGATATAACAGTTTTTAAACAAGCAATTGTGTTAAAATAATAATTGTTTGAACAAAATGGTCTGCGAAAAAGTAAAAATATAAGTTCTGAGGAATAAATCTTGTAGATAAATAACCTCTTTGATCAAACGTGTAAAATAACAAAACTTATTTGTGTACTGGCGTTGCGTTGCTCGCTGAAACAAAATCATTTCTCACAGTTTGTACATTCTTACCAAAATTTATAGGCGTGCCGTCGCCAAAATTTCAAACACATGTAAGCATTATTTATAAAAATACTGACATTTCAATACCAGCTCCCTGTAATATGAAACTTATTGTACGAAATGTAGCGTTTCAAGATACTCAACCCATTTCTGTGCGTTTTGCACAATGGGACATCCATGTGTTGATACAAGTGCAGGCATCTGGCTTCACCCGGCAACACTTTTTGTTGAGCCCACAGGTACGAAACGACGAAAAAATTTAAGAAAAAAAGGACCACTCTCCGAGGGGGTAAAAGCATATTTACTTCTACGTACTTGCTAGTCAAAATTGAACCTTATCACTTATGAACAGAGTCGAAAAAGGATAAATTGTGTTTGTAATATAACACCACAGGGACGCAGGGGTCTAATGACACACGAGACGTTTTTATATGATATTTTTTTGTAAAGTTTCAGTTAATTAGAGTTGAAATTCTTAGCTTTTTTGTGTTTTCACTAATTCTATTTTAATTGGTTGTAGTGGGGATCGTTTTGTGCGGCGCCTGGAGTTATTAACCGACTCCTGCTTGCGGTCTCAACAACCCAGGGACCGGGGAAGACTAATTTTCATGCTGGATTATTTTTTCAATATAAATATACATTAAGTACCTAAGGAGTTGTTTTAAAACCTTGAACCCAACATCAGATTCACAACAATGATTTACCGCCGCGCATTACGAACAACAAAATTACACCGCAAAATATTTGTGCGTGAGAAACTGCTTCGTAAGTCTGCGGCGCTTCACTTTGATGGTGCCTCCGCCATGCCAAAGGAAACAACGCTAAATCCTTTCCTACAAGGTGTCGAAATATGTTGGCTTGCCAAATCTCCGGGCCGGCCAGTGCACATTGGCAGGCGCATTAAGGGCGCTGCCAAGTGCCGACGACCGGCCGCCGTGCCAGGTACCTTGCCAACTGCCAAATCTCCCCGCTTTTTTTCACAAAACAAATTTGTGAAGCCTATTTCGGATTCAGCCAACATGGCGGACCCGATATTGGTTTTCGAACGGAGAATGAATAATTTTGTAGGTTTTTTGCCAAAAGTAAATTATGTAAAGTTGGGGAGTTCTAGGCGTCCTCGGTGCGGGCAGGGAGCCAATTTCGCCAAATAAGATTCTGCACCTATCATTATTAAAAGGAGATTATTAATGCGAATAAGCAACCGGGGACTTTCACCTTATTAATTATTTATGGTTCTCCTTTGTGATTCTTCCCCTTAGGTCATGATAATATATGCTCTATACGTATACCTACCTGTGTTATTTTCTTTGTGCATGGATGTGTCATGATAACCATTACTCATCCACATTTACCTGAGAGGGCCGCAGCAAAGTTGTTAGTTGCCTTTTGGCTCTATAGATAGAAATAATGATGTTTCTGTCTATGATTTATAGTTATTTTGCTCCACTCTACAGGCAAGTAATTTTCGAGATCAAAATCTTTATTCTCGTAAAATTGTAATGAATAATAAATACCTCAGACATAAAAAAAATAATATACAAAAACAAAACAATATCAGCGATGAACAACGACAGTAATAACAGTAGAAATACCCTAAAACGTCGCATCTATTAAAAATCAGTTGAATTCTAAAGAGTTACAGCCCTCCCACTTGGGGGCATCAAGTTTTAAAGCACAACGGACCAAGTTGGGTCGGGAGTACCCCCAGCAGGCAATTTGGTCCTCCCTACCCCCCGGTCGCGTTATAGGGTTATTGTTAAATTAGTACATTCATACTTTGTTGTTTATGGCAACACTAAACCGATCGCTGTTACGACCGACGGCGATGTTGCGCTTGATTGATTTACTGATATTTTTTCTGTTTTTGCATATTAAGCTGATGGTGGAATGGCCAAAAGTTGGATAATAAATTTTAACTGAAGTTGCGCGGTCTTTGTGAGTTATGTGAACGTTTGACTCTTTTACTGTGCACATGGTTCAGTCAGAAAACCATTTTGTTAATGATTTTTAGATGAATTAAAATTTACTGTATTCATGAAATTCAGAACTTGCACATTACTAAGGGCCATAACACACTGTCGATTTACCCGCCTGTTACCGGCGAGGTGATTATTTAACACGCTCGCTGCGTGTGTAGCGAGCATGGCATGTGTTCGCCGAGTTTTCGGAACGAGAGCAAATTGACGAGAGTGTAGGTACAAGAAAGAGCGAGACAAGCGAATGTACAATATTCTGGTAACACAGAGAACAGGTCGCGTGGTCGCGGCTACTTCGCGTCACACCCGCGGAGAGCACGTTCACAAATCGCCTCGCTGGCAAAACGCCAGTGTCATAACTGATAATAACGCTCTTAGGACCACATCACACTTGATCGGTTTTCCCTTAGTCTGTGTAGTCACCAAAAAAGTTTAACAAAAATCTATAAAAAACAGATTTTAGCTATAATAACCTGAGTGGCATACCGTAGGTCCAAAGGGCCGTTACAATAGTAATTTGTTTTATTATTGGTACAAAGTGGTACCAAATTACACATGATTGGCTGGTACGTGCGCTTTGCTACGATTAGCCGTCGTCGCCTCGGGCTTATTTATAGTCTCGATCGGTTTTTGTGTCGAATTTACTAAATTGATCTTCCCTTGTTTTTTGATTTTTCGTTCGATTTTAGAAAAAAGGTAGATGGAGGTACCTGTAATTGTATCGGTACTTTCAGAGCACGACAAGCGCTTTTATATCTGCTGAACGCATGAAAATGCTGGAAAAATGTGTGTGCCTCTGCCAGCCCTTCGGGGACAAAGCGTGATAATGGTTATGTTGATGAATGCTGGCAGTCAGTTCGTTTTTTTAATCCCAGATACTAATTTGACAGGTGCAAATTCCAAATAAAAAAAAAGCAAACAATCACTTGAATTGTCGAATTAGACGGGGATTTAAAAAACGAACAATTATAGCAGACAATTATTACTCCCCAGAATCCTTACGACCCTCATAAAATTAACCTCTTCAACAACCACATAACAGCAATAGGTAAGATATAGCCCAAAGCATCTAGAACAAAGACTCCCAAGATTTCCAACCTACATTGTTATTTCAGAATTCAGAGAAAAAAAAGGCTCCATATTTTGTTTTTTCTGAAAGACAATTAAGGAGAGATAAAAACTCGTTGAATACGTAATCATGGGGTAGGTAGGTACTCAATCACACAATGTAAAGTTAAATAAAGTGCTATTCTCAACTACTCGCTTCCGGTCCGTTCCGAGTACAAGACCACGGTAAAGGTGTTGGTGCACTGATGTGTACCGTCCAGCGATCACCCTCGTACGTAGCACGCAGTCAATAACATCCACTGCTGAAATGAAGCCCGCGAAAAAGGAAGGTTGACAGTCCCACCCAAAATGGCAGTTTATACAAGACAGACTCTTATACACTCACGACTTCACGAGGATCGGTCGAAAACCTAAATATCTGTTTGACTTTCGTATTGCATGAATGAGTTGTGATTGGACCTAATAAGTTGGGCGGACATTACTTGGAAAAAAAAAACGTTGGTGTTTCCTAGCTATTAAAATCTAAGTAATTAGTCCTTTGATACGAATTGGTAAATGTATCTTTCAACAGGTGTTATGAAGATTGATTTTTATGTGGAACATCTTTCCTCTCGCTTTCCTGGGGGAGTAATTTCGTGAAAAGGGACGGAAGTTTATGAAAACATCTACTGTATGTACCCTGTGTTCACGAAATAAATGAATTTGAATTTGAATTTGAAGTGTTTAACAGGAAGCCGGGGAATCGCGTGCTATTTGATTTAACCAATGAGCGCGCGCAGTGCTAGAGTTGGCTGTCAGAAACGGCCTTGACGAGGGCCCCACCCCTTTAAAGTGGCTTATTACTAAGGTGAGATGTCAGATGTTACACATCATATGCGACTACTGTAAGGCTCACTCGTTTTTGTTAATGTACATACAAAACACTTAAAAGAGAAAAATAAATCAAGAAAGATAGAAGAGCGCAAAGGATCTAGTGAGATGGCACCTTTGGATAGTGTTAATGATACCACTGACCTAAGGATGATAGAACTACTGCGAAGCGTTAGTAATGTTAGAGTAATTGTTTATTGTTTCGCAGAACAAGGTTTTTCATGTTCAGACAAATGAGTAGGATGCTTGGTTCCGCTTCCATGGGTGAAGGACTTTCGGTCCAGTTTAGTATGAGTGAAGAAGGTGTACTTGCATTTTATTGGTTGGGACTCGGTAGAAGGTTATCAGTTTTAAATATCTTAAAATTGTGTAGGTACTGTTTTATAGCTAAGGTAGAAAGATTAATGAGTTGATTTCTGAAAAAAACCAAGCAGAAGTTAATCTTTAAGACCGTATCATCATCATAATTATTGGCAGCTTTGTACCTCCCACGGTTGAATAAAGGCCTACTTCCTTTTGTACCATGCTTCTCTATTCTGTGCGAGTTTCATCCAGGTCTTCGCCACGATCACACCACAATTGTGGCGATAAGTCCCCTCTTTGAGGAGTGGCTAGAGAGGCGCCACGGCGTCCCCACCTTCCGTCTGACGCAGGTCCTCACCGGACACGGCTGTTTCGGGAGGTTCCTGTTCCGTATAAGGCGGGAGGAAACGCCCGGGTGTCACCACTGTGTGGATCGCCCGGAGGACACGGCGGTGCTCCACCGTGTGGAGGTCTGCCCTGCTTGGGCGGAGCACCACCGTGTCCTCAAGGAGGCGATCGGCGGCGGCTATCTCTCGCGTCCGGCCCTGGTTCAGGCCATGGTCCGGAGCGAGAGTGCATGGGAGGCCGTGACTTCCGTCTGCGAAGCAGTAATGCTCGCGAAGGAGGAGACGGAGCGCGCGAGGGTGAGGCAAGATTCGCGCCCTCGCGCCCCTAGTCGCCGCAGGAGACGCCCCGTTTTAGACCCTACAGGTAGCGCAAAAACACCAAAAATAAAGCGGAAATATCATCGGGGAACATTACTCAGAAAACCATCCGAAGAACCACCTACAATTACGGAGCTAGTCTAGCTCCTAGAATTTTATTACTATTACTACCTACTGCTCGCTAGGAGCTCGTGGCTAAGTAATAGCAGCCGCACTGGTCGATCCATCAGGTTAAGCTACACTTGCCGAGTTTGGTCCGTGGATGGGTGACCATCTTTACATATCGAGACTTCTCCGTGTCTTGGAAAGCATGTCAAGCCGTTGGTCCGGCTGTCATTCGTGGATCTTTGACAATTAATACGGGTCGTCTTAAGCCCGAAAGTCTGACAACCACTTTTACCAAGGGGTATCGTATTACCCCGTTGCTGAGTTGTGGAGGTCTGATAGGCAGTCGCTCCATGTAAAATACTGGTATTCAACTGCATTCGGTTAGACTGGAACCTGACCCCAACATAGTTGGGAAAAGGCTAGGCAGATAGATATACCTATATTACCTACTACAAAGCTCGAATTTGTTTTGCAATAGTCATGCGGCAGTACCTACAGCCAATCAGCACAAACCAAATTAAATAGTACATGTAATATTATTAGTAGCGCTTGTCAAAATGTTTTGACACACTTACGATATCTGTGATTGAATATTGGGTCAACCATGCAAGCCTGCCTATCGGTCGATAGTAACAGGAGTTGCGAAACTAGATAAAATTGTTAGTTTTTCAAGTGTATCGACCTTATTTTGGTCTTTAGAGTGTGTGAAATGTGAGTGAAAGGTTTGTCAAGAAACGAGGAATTGTTGATGGTTGATTGGTATCTTTTAACTGGGAAATGGAGCATATGATGTTGGTGGAGATGGAAGTTCACAGGAAACCAATGGACGAAAGCGAAACAAAATGCTTGACGTAAAAAACTACAAAGATGGCATATTCACAGTTAACCAGTAATAGACAGAAAAAAGAAAGACCAAATTAATAACGATGGTGAATTGATGATGGATAAGGCTTCTCCTACAGAAAACAAGATTCAAAAGAAAAAGTAGAATCGGAAGTCATTCTTCAAGTAAGTAGTAGAAACGTAGGTCTGCTTGAAAATGAGGTCTTTGCAGACGTTGCATTGATATGCGTAGATTGAGTGTATTGAAAGCACATATAGTATGCTCGAAAGAAACATAATTGAATACCTCAAAAGATAATAGAAACAAGATCTTAATTCAGAGCAAACAAAAATCAATCAAACATCAGCCAACGACCCACGAACTAAATCGTTGTCACAAACCGTTTATGTTCGCCGATATAAATGTACAAGCCAAGCCAGCCTTCAAGCAAGCTCGTATCATTATAATTGACAATAACAAATGATACACATCTCCATTACAAAACCTCCTTCTCTAAGTGTATAGTTTGATGGATATTGGAGACTATTGTGACGTTACGGATATTTAAAAGTCTTAAACTTCGGTCGATTTAAAAGTTCGAGAAGTTTTTTATGGTTTTTCAATGACATCTCTGGTATGTCTTCTGTTTTGTGGTTACATTTTTATACAATCTTTGTGTGCCTATAAATTCAGAATTTAAAAAAACACAAGAGAGCTGTCCTGCTCATGGGTTGTTATTACAAAAGTGTCGTGACGGTGAAAATGTTATACTTTTTTCAGGTTGGCTCTCATTTGCCAAGTGTGCAGAGTGTAACCTGCGTTATGGAACTTCGTTCCAAAAAATATTTTAGATTTACAACGTTGCTAAGCGTGAATAGAATCTGCGATCCTTAAAGACAAGCCGAATGCTGTCTGTTCCGGGCATCGTCCAAAGTTTTAGCTTTCAAGAATTCAAAGCTCTCGCTTTAGAGGATGGATGCTTAAATATACCAAATCGGGCAGATTTTTAATTTAGAACATCATCAGGCTTGAACCATTAATAACCATTTATAGTATTTAAATGCCATTTTCGAGCCAAAGCTATGAAATCAGAACAATATAAATGTTCGGAGAATATCAATTTATATTATAATCGATTTTCAATAGTTCGAATTGATCTAGATTTAATTAAGGTTACATAAAATCGATTAAGAATGAACTCGTCTTCAAAATCATCTATCTTAAACATTGCATTCATTTAGAAAATATTATATCTGACTGCCTTGAGTAAAGAGACAAAGTGAAGAGAAACTGTACAGAATTATGACTACTTTCAAAATGCCCTGTATGAAAACACAATATAAAAAGCCTGTATCTTCCAAATCAATGGTGGTAAGGTATTCATCTCTTCGTAACACAACACCAAATAAGTAACAATTATTAAACCCTACAATGT
Source organism: Agrochola lota (assembly GCA_947364205.1). Lineage (NCBI taxonomy): Eukaryota > Metazoa > Arthropoda > Insecta > Lepidoptera > Noctuidae > Agrochola > Agrochola lota. The sequence goes on along the minus strand of OX376230.1, from coordinate 4,358,190 downwards.
AAAATGTCAAGCAATACACATATTTCCCCGGGTCAGTGCCAAAGCCTGCCCCCTAATAACTTAATTCCGTCTTCCTGGCGTCTGATTGAAGCTAATTGTGCGACCTCCCACCTTTCGCCCCTTTGTGGCGGTAATTGGATCTGACCTGACTGTATTTGACCCAGGCGTGGTGATAAAAGTATTTAATATGGTCCTATTTTTAGATTGGACTATTTTGAGTTCATTTTGCAAGCCTTGTTTGGTATATAAATTAACTGGTTACTCTTCTTTTTTAATGTCATGTCCGTTTTCCTCGTTTTGGTTCCTATTTTGGAGGTGAATCATAAGACCAATAGGTTTATGTTTGAGGTATGTTTTGTTGTTTTTTACCGGTCCCATATTTGTCTTGCTCTTGAGGCTTCCACTGAAAACACCAAGACACAGACCGTGATGACGAATCACAATACTGGCGATGCTTATTCTGTGACTTATCCCTTATCTGCTTAATTATAAAATAATATCCTCATTGCAATTTTCCTCTTGACACAAGAAAAGCATGATTTCGTAACGGTAAAACAAACATATGACTTCTTAAGAACATAATTATGTGTTGCAACATTTTCTTTGTCAGTCTTCTTGGTAGCGTCATGTCTGTCCCGGTTTTATTTACAAAATAATAAAATGCTCATTGTTACATCGCGAATAACATGCAAACTGCTTCAGAGAATTTGGTAATAGAGGTACTTAGTCTTTCTCTATGGTATGCATACAAACTATGGGAGTTTCCCTCAAAAATTTAAAAAGAAAATGCTTGGTGTATGATGTTTGCTGTAAATCCCCGAGAATGTATTCAGGCGTTTTGCAATTTGAAATGTGGACGTCCCTAACAATTCTGACAGTTTGTCATCGATCGAGTCGATTTGCTGCAAAAGACCCAATGATGCACTGGCTTTTAATCGATAAGTCATAAATAAGGTTCTTACACTTCCTACCAACCCAGAAGCTGCAACAAATAAAGAATCAGAAGAATAAATAATCTTGATTGCAAACAATGAGCTCATATAAAATCATTGTATTTAAATTGTACAACTGTTTATTACATTAATACAAAATATACATGGAAGTGAGTCACTAGTAGTCGCCACGGTAGGTACGTATGTCATCGGAACACTCATCCGAATTCGGATGGCTGTCGAAATCAGTTTGAATGACGATGTGTTAGAACTGGGTCATTGATTACCCATCGATTTAGATTTAGCTGCTTTACGATTATTGAAGACACTAAATTTTTATGTAGCTGAGTCTCAAAATTAACGTGAATGTTGCTCAAAGAACTGACTTCAAAATACGGCCTAAATAAATTTGAAAACACGTGCAATATCGAAATTTGTTTGAAAAACTGATCAAGCAAGTTCCGAATATGATAGAATTTGTGATATTAGTCTTTGGGCTCATCAATGCCCTCATTTCCTTCTTCTGTTTACTTTTTAGGTTCTTGCTTATTTTGAACTGTTAGAACTTGTTTATAATTAAGAAACTAGCACACATTAGATAAAAGACAAGATTAATCGTTATCAAAAAAAGATCGCACGGCAAGTCGCAAGCATCAGTATAAAAGACCCACAGTTGCTTGCCTACCCTACATTACTTGTTTGTCTCAGCCAAGATAATCGATCACAATTCAGAAACTATAGCTATCGTATAAAGAAGCAATTTGAGCCCGATTGATCGTGAAGGTCAAAAGCTTTGCAATTGACTATATTTGACCCTGAACTCTATATCAATTAACACCCAATGTATATGTACTTGTAGTTCCCACGTTAAATTGAATCATTACTTACTTATTTAGTGTAGTCATCATGTAATTGGTTCTGCATTAATATGGATCTGGTTAGACCTTGGATTTGCATTCGGAATTTTCTGCAGTATCAACATTTAGATTAGGTCTTAGATCTTAATCCTTATTAGGAGGTTGTGTGATTAGCAAATCATTGCATTAAATGGAAGCATCGTCTGAATTGTTGTCAATCAAGACATCATCGCATAAATATTTCGGTTTGCTTCAATCCAATTCGCACAGCAAATCTTTCCTTAATTAAATTCTGTAAGTGATTTAATAGGCTGCCTTTTTACAATCTGTGAAGAATCGACAAGTATTACAGCTACAGCGTTCTAGTCAGTCGAGGCCTGTAATAGCTATTGAGTGCTCCATCATTACCAACGTCATAAATCCATTACTCGTTAACATCTAATTGATTATGTCCACATCGATGGAACAATCCAAACCAGTATTTGCGTGAACGCTGCCGTATCACAAAGCCAATTCTGTCCTAGATTATATCGACACGTTAACACATACTCGGTAATGTAAATAAATAATAACCAAAGAAAATAAACTGGAAAAGTAATAATACACATATTTACAAAACACATTGTTGTGTGGAATTCAATTTTATACAAGTTCGAACGAAATAGTTCTGTAACGTATAAGATGAAACTTTCCAACAGTACCAAATTTCTCAGGTACTAGCAAGTTTATCTTTACACCATCAAATCAAGCATTCAATACTCTACACAAGCTTGTTTGGCTTCAAAGATTCACTGTATGCGTTCACTAACAATGCCTCTATTCATTGCAAAACATCCTCTATTCCTTGAACATTAAAGACCTCCTGAATTGCACGCGTAAACTTGCAATTGGATTCTAAAATGCGGAGGTGCTTTTGGTACTCACAAGCAGGTCTTTGTGAGCGCGACCAGTATTTCGAGATCTACCTCGTCTTTCCCATTGCTTATTGATATAGGTGTTAGAGGGGCTGAAGTGGAGCATATGGGGGGCGTGTTATTTTAGTTTTCGGTGCGAGGTCGCGCGACAGAACTGTTCTTGTGTGGATACTATGAAACACTGTTATTGGACAGAGGAGCATTGAGTTTGTCTGTTTGTCAGTTTGCTCTGTAATTTCTTTGTTGCTATGAATCGCGCTTATATTGACATGTGGTTGGTGGTTTTTTTACGGATATGATGGTGTGTTCGTGAATAGATGCTTTAGTTGTTGAAATTCTAACGGATATGGTTTAGTAGAGTGAGTCATTGTAGTATTGCAAATAATGCGAAGGGAAACCGAGGCTAACCACACATCAATAGTCTCGTTGTCTCGGAGCGTTGCGTTGGGAAGGATTTACGCATCAGAAAGGGAAAGATCAACGACTAATTCGTGATTTTACTGGAACTGTTCAAATTTTTTAGCAACTTTTTAAAAACTTTTAACTCTTACAACAGTCCGAACTTTATTTCTAAAAGGGTGGACACTTTTATATCGCTCACACCACAATTCTCGTGGACTGAGTGAGAGCGAGACCGAATGGGGTTCCAAGGCGCCGATAATTTCGGTAATACAGACGAACTAGCGGATAAGCGAGAGTTCAAGGGACCGTGATCTCTTTAGGCTTATAGAGGTTTCTCAGTAACTCGAGTTTCTAGTTTATAGAGGTACAGGAGTGGGCTTTAACACTTGTAGAGCTTGAGGCTGGTTGGGAAAGGTTGAGAGGAACAAAAACAATGTGAGTTCCACAAATTTTTTGAATGAGTCATAAATAAGAGATGTTAAATAACGCTCGACTGTCGCTTATGAGGCACAGGCAAGTAGCAGTTTCAGTTATAGAGGTCCACAAGAGAAAACATACACTCTCTTATAGAGGTTTCTGTTTCTCATTTATAGAGTTTTCTCGCTTACACAATTCACACTTACTAAGGATTGTATTTCTTTTTACGTTGAAAATTACGGTAATTCAAAAAAATAAAAAACATAGTATCTGCTTTATATTTAGTTCAGTTATTAATATTATTATACAAAGTTCCATGATCGAATTTGAAGTACTTTTTTAATACCAGCTGTTTATTGTTCGGTTTGGAGGTTTGAAACCGTTTAACTTTGGTTTTTTTTTCTTTGCGAAAATTTTATGGAATCATGTTTTCGTCAAACATACTCCTCAACTTTAACATAAGTATATTTAATTTATTTCAAAATTAATGCTGCAGTATTTTCGATCTATCGGAGGATCATGCGAAGCAATTTGAGGTATTTAAGACTCGAACACAATGCAACAGTGTGTCACCAAAAATGTTTCTATTCTCATTCTAAAGCAATTACGCCTGCGGACGAACACGAGATTATTACTACACATAATAGCATACAGATTGTTTTACAATTACACACATCACGATTATGGTTATTTAAACTACGATAAGAAGTAATTACAATGACAAATTCCATTTTGATGGTTTTGTAAAAACCATTGTTGTACAAACAATATGTGTAATATATTTAAACAGTGTAAGAAGTGTGCATAATTTTTTGCCAGGCGGTGTGATTAGGCTTATTTCTATTTAAGTACAAAAATTTGAGATAAAAAGTTGGGGTCAGTAAAGAAGAAATACTTGCTGAAATGATTTGGTTAGAAGATCAAGGATAAGCTTAGAAAAGAGAGGACTATTCCCGCAGTTTGTGACATTGGGCTGTGTGAGGATGATGGATAAGCTTAGTTTCATAAGCCAAGTTTAGGCTCTAGTCAGTGTCCAAAAGTTAAGCAAAATGTATGCTCTGACCACATCGAAAGCATTTTGTCCTTTATGATTTTTCGTATACATAGACGATATGACGATACATTTTATTTTTCTTTCTCTTATGAGAAGATCTCGTATTCCCTACCAATACCGTATATACCAATAGCAAAGCTTTCCGGTAGCTAATATTTTTTTAACGTCCATTTAGGAGCGTCCAGGTTCATAGGCTCTTTTGCACATACCGAAAGCACATCCATTATTAAAATGATGCTTTAACACAATTCGACTCCACCAACTTTTCATAGAGTTAATATGCCATACATATTGGCAGTGAACCCTCCGGGAGGGTCACCGGCATTACGTTTGCGCTAAAGTTAATTCTCGTGGACGGTCAACGACATAGGTTTGAAACCGTGTTATAAAACACTGTAAAAAGGGAGTAAAGTAGTGTTTTCAGGTCGTCTTGTCACTATACGTTGTATCTCTGGGAGTATTTTCATGTATTAGCATAATAACTCGCTCTGATTCAACGACACGGGTGTCCAACCTTTTTATTTTGTTTTGTATCCGTGAAAATAGTTTTCCACACTTGAAATATTGGCATTCTAAGACAATAAAAAAAAAACAATTGTTGTATTTTAAAACTGTGACGCTGTATAATGCTGTATTCGCTAAGAAAAACCTACATTTAAAATGAGCCTTCCAGGAGGGCTGCCGGCATTGAACGTGTTATCGTTTATAATGTCAGATGGCTATGTTGTCTATTCCAACATAATTCCCAATTAATTAATTTAATAATAATATTATATTATTATTAAATATATTATCAATAAATAAATTAAAATAAATATATATATACAAATAATATTATATTTCCTTTATTTCATTTATTTACATATAATTTACATTTTTAAATATTTGTATAAAAAGAAAACGGAAAACAAAAACATTTAAAAATATAAAAAATAGTAGCCCACCGGTATCGGGAACAGGGTCATATTATATTTATTATTAATATTTTATTTATTATATTATTTAATTTTATTAATTGTGACAATGGAGTCCGGTCCCAATATGAAAAATTGAACAGTCATGCGGATGGTCTGACAAATAGAGTAATTTTATCGTTATTGGTTCAGAACTTTACTTGAACTATAATTTGAATGATGCTGATAATAAATAATTAATTAATTAATGATGAGTTTAACATTTTTTCTGATAATTTTATAAAAGGATCTTAGTCATTTTTTGTGCGGATTAATTAATTTCCGGTCATTTACAAAAATGGAGATATTTTTTTAGTATTTATGCTATTTTCCTGTTTCCGCTACATTTCATGAAGATAATGAGCTAAATCAATGACTATATGTTTGCTAGTTATGACCATTGTTAGTCAGCTGTAATTGTGGGGTAATCCTTTTTCTTTTACTGTTGACATTAAGGTACCAACTGTTTGAACTCGATTCTGACTTTTGACGAAGAAACACATGCATTACATTACAAAACGCTTACTGAGAGGTCACAAATAAAACTGGTCATATTACATGAAATATTACTCCAAAAATCTTAAAGGATCCGACAAAAACCGCAGACGATAAGCTCCAAACTTGTTAGTACAAGCATGGATATCATACGATTATCTTATGAATAATGGCGGCGTTACAGTCCTTCTCGGAACTGCAATCATGCCGTGAACTCTTAAATTGGTGACGACACGCCGTGAGACGGACATGTGGACGGTAATATTCGTATCAACTTTACTTTGTATTTAGTTATTCAGACTGCGTTAAAATTGTTTTAATTATACCTTCATCTGCATTCTGTTCAAATTCGCAATTTGAATATGTATCATGTCTCTTTTTTGGCATGACGGACGCCTCACGTTTGTCAGTCGAACGCGCAAGAGTGATTGCTTACATAGTGTAAAAATATTTGTTTCCAGTATTTCATATTTTGTTTGTGATGTATGTGGCAATTTCGGTAGAAATATGTACGGTTCCGAAGATGAATCTTCATGACTGCGGCTGCGTGCGATTGACATGTCACCATTTTTTTGTTGAAACACATTTTTCAGTGTCTTGACAAACGAAATCCATCCTAAGAAATGCCTCGTGAATTGTATAACAGAAAATCAATATCATATTTAATAAGAAGAACGTTGATGTAGCACTTAAAAATTTAATGCATCCATTATGCTAGCCAATGAAAATCGATTCTATTGAATAATCTACGATCGCTGTCGACACAGTACGGAAAATGCTTTTTCCTTGGAATTACTAATTATAATTGAACTGCAGTGTTAGAAACGTGCTGCAGTTTGTTTTATGTGAAATGAAATCCAAACAAAGAGTGGTATCGATGGTTTGATCAAACACACCCAGGCGGCCGTGCTCTCGATCAGCCAGGGAACCGGTCGGAGCGCACAGAGATTCGTCCGAACTGAATTGATATGAAGTTATTAACATTGAATTAAAATATTTACAGAGCTGTGCCGGGTGCGCTCGTTTATTTTTGCATGACAATTAAATATGTACATGCGACTCCAATACATTTAAAACGTGGGGTTCATTTTCGATCATTTGCATGTACGAGTATGTATACCTTGAGGGCGCAGCGTTCTTTTATTCATATTCACGAATCTGGCTATTCTCGTTTGGTGAGTTGTTCGAATGGTGCCAACCAGATATTTTTTCCTTCACATGACATTTCGTGCTGTCTGTACGCTGTCACCGATGGAACTCGATATGCATGCATTAAAAATTTAAAAGCGTTCATAAGTTATTCATACTCCATTAAAAGTTCCGATGCCGATTGTACGGGCAGGACTTCATAGAAATCAAGTTTCTTTCAATAATAATTCAAACAGAGCTCCTTTTTCTTTCGTCTGACCTACAAATTTACATAGCAGACAATTTAATCCTTCCTTGACTTCAACCTTTGTTAGCTACGACTAAATTCTCGGAACATATTTCAGCCTGTTTTTACTTCAAGTGGGCGGTTCCTCCTGATCGTAGATTGTATGACTCAGATGATATGGGTGTGGGAACTTATATCACTTTGGACACGAGAAGCATGCCGCCGACCACTAACGCGTTTATCTGTAACATAAGTACACGATTCATATCGGAAACGCTATCTCGCCGAGGCGGCTCTTCCACCGCCCTAAAGTTGGACGTAAGCCAGTGCCTAAAATCGTACTGCGGACATGATTCAACTATGAATTCGTGTTTATACTCCATATCTTTTATTACATTAATGCGTCTGAAGTTCTCCTGAGACGTGACAGCATTATGAACGACGCGGTCCCACCAAATGTGGCGTATGCGACCGCAGTGCGACCCGAAACGGCCCAAAATGACCAGTAATCGCCGTTCTGATGGCAGATAAGCACAAATGAATATGTAACGCCCGTCCTCCCACGACCGAGCACAATAAAACCGGGTCTGACCCTATAAAAATAAAAACAGGCAATTAATATTGTTTATTCGCGTCCGTTATTCAGAGCGGCGACAGTAACAAACGACGTCTGCATGGATTAATGCCATCGGAGGCGAACGCGTCTCGCGGCCGCGACACCGATGCCGCGGACACCACGCCGATCCGGTTGAGTAATTCCCTATGTAACGGGACTTCCAGTTATGTAAATCTCAGCCGAATTTCACGATGCATCTGCATAGTTTCGAAAGTCGATCTTAATTAGGCGTTCGATTAATTATACCACACGATTTTATATCGATATTGTGACGAGGAAAATAAAGCCATTGAAGTGGCTTATGGATTATGGATGCAGAACGGAATCGATGCATAGTAATGAGTCCCAATTAATTACGAACGCTCTGATTTCCTATCGGTCGCCCGGCGTGCCTCAGGGAGACATTATCGGGCCAGTACAAAGTATCTGCTGTAAAATCGTGAATATGTTTAACTTTGGATCGATTAAACGTCAATGCAACTACCGGGTTATCGATATCGCAGCGAGATAAGCCTATTTGTTGCGTCACACGGATAGTGAGCGGCGCGACCGGTCGACCTCTGTGATCAGCGGAGGTTGTGGGGTCACCATCACCGTCCCCGGCAGGCCCTAATCTCCTGAAACTTTTACGAGCCGACGCATGAATAATTCCCGAGAGGAGCAGCTATCGATCGCACACGTCGAGGTTTTTATTTATACGGCGCGGGTGGGCGAGGCGCATATTAGTAAACAGGCGCAGGCGCGTCGGGGCAGACACTCACCGACTTGTAGCACGTTCTCCACGCAGCCAGCCTCCAGCAGCTTCAGGCCGCGGCAGAAGGCGATGTTACGGTGATCGTCGGGCGGCGCCCGCGCCAGCGACGAGTACATGCAGATGTCCCGCTCATCCCGCGGGAACGACCAGTACACGACGCGGCGCTGCACCGGCTCCGGGATGCGTTCATAGCGCTCCTCAATGCGTTGGAACGGGATCGCGGCGGCGACTATTTTCGCTGTGATGTCGAGTAACGTCGGCGGGGCGCGCGGCCGGCAGCAGGCGCGCGGCGCACACGCGGACATGGCGCTCGCTCGGCCGCTCGGCGCGGACTGACGGCCGGCGCGCCCCTCCCGCCGCGCGCCCCCTTGGGGGGACACCCCGCGAACCCCGGGGATGCGAGCCCCGAATCGACACACAGCGATAAATTATTCATTTGGCAGGCATAATGTGCGATATATTATTAAAAGTTGGCATTTTTGTTGTTCTCTGTGGCCTCAAATAGAATCCATAACTAGTCGGAATCGCAGTGGTTAGCATTTTGTTAATTATTAATTGCATTGAAAGTGCTTAGCGTTTGATGTATGTATGCCGCTAATAACTTATAATAGTCACGTTGTATTTTTGTTCAAAATGATGCCGTGGATATTATAGCTTTATATTCAACCATTATGAAATTCGAAACAACGCTGAACATCAAAAACTTGGTACAGAAATAAATAAGAACAATACTCATAAAAATATAATGTCGGTGCGTGTCGTTGATAGCCGACGCTCCTCGCATTACACAAACGAAGGGGAAAGGCTGGTGCGGTGTGGCGGGGGGAGAGGGTACATTAACAGCTGATGGCAGGGGGGCGCGGGCGGCCGGGCGGGGGGCGGGGCCGCCGACGTCAGGTGTCCGACCTGCTGGCTCAGCTGTGATTGAGCGCGCCGCTCAGCGCTGCAGCCGCTTACTTGCAACGCATGTACATTGACCTTTTTGTTTATCATTTTTTTGTAAACATTACTCACTCAGCCGCGTTCGAAGGAAACAAAGTATGGTTTTAGAATGTATTGTCTTAGCAACTGCAGTATAAGGAGGATGGCCTGTTGTAAACTCGTTTTGGAAATCGAGAGTCGGGTGACAAAAGTAAAACCTATTAAGTACCTATTTTATGATTGTACTGGTGTTATAATTTTTTTTTTTGTGTATTTTTTCATAAAACGCTTTCATTGAGGGCAATAGTTTTGCAGAAAAGATAAGGACAGGTAATAAAAAAAAAAAACAAGTTTCGTAATATTATATGTATATAGCTTCTAAGAAACTTTTTGAAAAATAAATAATAACGCGAAAAAAACGAAACAGGCTGTATAACAAAACAGCGAAAAAATTCACCCATCACAAATATGTCATTCCTCTCATCTAATTTTATCACAAACGAAAATATACGAAGAAAAAACATCATTCAAAAACAATAGAATTACAATAAAAGCGCTGTAACCGCTGAAAGCGCCCGCTATCATGTCTCGGACGACAACGAGGAAATCCCGACTGAACGCGAACATACCTATGTATACAATACATACCTACTGTTTATATATAATGCTATTATGTCGATTTATGTGTAAGCAGTCAGCTGATCGCCATTGAAAGTGAATTAACTTTTTTTGTTACGGAAGGTATCTACTTCCGATTACGTTATAATTTTGTGATGCTACTAATGTGAGAGGGTGCAAGGCTTGCGTAGACATCGCGACATGTCCTACTTGGGATTGATAAAAAAAACTCTTCTCTGTAACTTGCGGAAATAAACTTCCAACAAAATGTAAAAACATGTAATTCCGCAAGAGAAAAGGTTCTATACTGCCACAATCCTATATCTAGAACATGGCTCCCACATGAATCATGAAAATCATCAGCATCTGAGGCTTTACAGCCTCGGGTAGGACTTAGCGTGGTCTTGTATATTTCTCCAACGTGACCTATCTTTTTTTCCAATTTCTCACTCCAACAGTTCTTAAATCTTGGTCTACGTCACCTAACCGTCTGAGCTTGGGCCGGCCTCGTCTTCTAAATGTTTGGGTGCTCTGATCTCGTCCATTTTGGCGACATGCCCTCCCCATCGAAGACATTCTATTTTAATGATCTTAATAACATTAGGCTCTAGCTCATGGTTGTACCGCGTTCACCGTTGATCTTTTTCCAGCACTGCACCGAATATGCGCGTTCTAAAATGAAGAGAGAGTTCTCGACTTTTTTGCTTAGTACCCAGCATTCCGTATTGGTCTTGTAGATGAGAAGTTTAATGTTCCTTGAGAGTAACTTTGAACGAAAGTATCTCAGCAGGCAGAAATAGCATTTATTAACTGCCATTATTCTCCTGCTTATATCAGAAGATATTATATCGTTTTTGTCCGTTACTAAGGAGCCGAGATACACGATTTCATTGACACAGGCAAAGGTATTAGCGTCAATGGCATTATCGGGCGTCAGCTCGTGCTGTTCTTTGGACACTCTTAAATATTTAGTCTTGGTCTTGGACCAACCTCCGCAGATGTTTTTGCTTCGGAAAGCACACTCCACTGCAGCCAGACTCCTACACTATCACATCGAGGTCGTCCGTACCCCAATAGGCGAATGGATTAATAAAATATGCTACCTGCTGTCTCGGATACACTTGTCAAGAGTAATATTGAAAAGTAAACAGGAGAGCGCATCGCCGTCTGAGACCGTCACCAATTCTTAAAGGTTTCGTTCAGGGTTACCAATTTCGGCGGAATATCAATCTCAGCTATATTGGTACAAGTAATTACGATTTATGTTGTCATACGCAGCTCTGGATGCCTACCACGAGCTCTTAGCGCGATCCATTTTAGGACCTAAACTGAACTGTTCTTCTATTTCGTACCATGACGTTAGTTTAACGATTCAATTTAGGCCATGCCATGTGACAGCGATTGTCCCAAACTGAGTCGTAAGTTTTGGTTTCATTCATTCTTGTTTGGTACCATGACGTCCTTATAGCAGCTCAACTGAAACGCTAAACTGTCAAAATAAGCGATTCAATAAAAGTTACTATTTCTCTAACATAAACTGAAACGTTTGGTGAATTATTGACGAAAATAAAGTTTTTTAGTGCTATTTTAGTGGAATTTTACAAAAACCAATGTAATTGAGCTTTAATCTTTCTTTTAAAGTCTAAAATACCTATTTTATATGCCTTTTTTAACCGCATTCGTTTTTGTCTAACAGATTTCTGATGAACTTCTTTTATTTGAGTTTTTTGAGGAAGATTCTGCCTCACACTATGCCCACTATGCCCCAACTCAACTCACACAACTTTGTTTACTCTGGTACGTTCGAAACAGAAACATAATTTGTTTTATTAGGTCGAAATAAAAAATATATTTTCCTATACTTAAGGTAAATAAATATCTACTTTGACTAAGAATTATTTTAACAATAGTTACCGTATTAACGTGGAATCTTAAAAAAACTGTTGAGTGTCTGTTTTACTTTAAAGTAATGATACTGAGTTAAGAACAAATAAAATTTTACTTGCTTCTGAACGTGTCTGACACTAAATAATGTGCGCGAAACAAACTTATTTGACAATAATAGCGTTGTCTCGTTTTCACCAAAAACGTTCCAAACGCGGCCGCGCGGTTCAGCCACAGATTGCGATCTTTCATTCACTTTTAACGATCCAAATGCCGCTGAGTTTATTGGACGTCATGGTACGACTTTGAAGCGATGCAGTTTAAGAACCTAAACTGAAATGCCTTGCTTTTGAATCGTTTTTAATTAGATCATGGTAGGCATCCTGAAGTCAATAAACAGGTGTTGTGTGCGTGCTCACATTATATTAAAGGATCTGTTCATGGATTTGCGGCAGTGGTGATACAGGTCTCCTATTGAGGGTTCGACATAAGATCTTAATAGAATATTCGCAAACACCTTATACCCATTGTTTATGGCGAAAGCGTCAAGGTAGCCCGCGAAATTCAAATTTTCTTACGTATTTTGCAATTTGCAGGTCAGTATCATGCTATATGTTGATCTAAATATGATTTATGGCCGTATCAAATGTTTATTTATAGAATTATAATCATAAAAATTATCAATACAACTCTCTAAGTTCATATAATCGCATTGAATGACTATTTCATGAAATCATGACATTTGGCGTTTGTTCTAACTTATGGAGTTGTATTACTGATTGTAATGATTATAATTATGTAAAGCCATATTGGCTACGGTCGCTAATCATATTTTAATCAACATAACACCTTACACTGACCTGCAAAATGTAAAAAACTAAATAAATTTTAATTTCGCGGGCTACCTTAGCGCATGCCCCTTAATAGAGAGCCTCGGTAGATTTGGGCACTCCAAAACATATGAAAAAAAAACCGCTCCAAAACGTAACCCATCTTATACAAGGGACATAAATGACAGCCGTTTTCCACTCTTCAGGCATGGATATTCCGTTCCAGATCTGAATAATTAGCTTGTGGAACTCCCTCTCGAAACGAACCCCAGCATAATTCATAAGTTTACCCTGGATGTTATCCCCGCCTGCGGCCTTGTTGTTTTTAAGATTTTTATGGCTAATTCAGTGACTTCTTGATAGGGCTCTAGAACATCAGTATAATCATCTTACTCCTCTGTTTGAAGCTCGGCGATAGGGGATGACTCGGCAGTCACTGATCCACTAAGCAGCTCTTCAAAGTACTCTGCCCATCTCTTAATAAAGTCACTCCAGTCGTTAAGTAACAAGCCCTCTTCACTTTTTCTGTTGTCTGTTGTCCTGGATTTAAATTCCTTTCGTCCTTTTTTAATTTCGCTGTAAAACTGTCTCGTGTCTTTTTTTCATAATAAGATTTGATTCCTTTAAGTGCTATTCTTCGTGCAACTTTATCTTACTCTTCAAAAGGTATTACTCTTTTCTTCTGGCGTCTTGGTACTCCTCTCTACGTCTGAAAGTATATTTCTGCTGTAGTATTCTATCTGCCTCATTTTAGTTAGTACCTTGGTGACATTCATCGTCTAACCACCTATTATGCTTTGGTCTTTCTACTACTCCAAGAATTGCATTTGCAGCCGTAGACAGGGCTGCCTTGAGACTGCGCCACGTGTTATTTTGATCGTCATCGGCATTTATATCACCTATCTGAGTTAGCTCTCTACAAAAAGTGTCCATACACTTCAGTCTGACTTCCTGTTTTCTGTTTAGCCCCGATGACTGTCAAACTTCATGTGAGGATCAGTTAAATGTCAGGTGTGAATACTTGAGGAATAGTAAAAATGTGAGGAACAGTTAAATGACAGGTGTGGATATGTGAGGAATAGTAAAAATGTAAGGAACAATTAAATGACATGTGTGGAGGATACGTGAGGTCTAGTGTAAAAATAAAGTTAGTATGGTTTACAAAGAACGAGGCTCTGCGCGAGACGATACAAGACTTCCACTCGGTGCACCCTGATAGCCGCTCTACCAACCATAACCCATAACATCGTTCAAATTCCAAAGGTGCAATTTTTGGCGAATCAAGTAGCTCCTCAATGTTAAAAAGATCGGTTTTCGATTAAAAAAAAATTGTCCTTCATGGCGCAAGTTGACGCCACAAACCAGTTTTACTTGTTTTGATTTCGTAGAAATGCATAAATAAATCATCCTTCTTGTGTGATCGTAGCATGCAGTCTGCATATAAAATAGCATGCACCAATATTTTGACGACACGGTTGGCGCAGTGGCTGAGCGATCGACTGCCCCGCAACGTTTCGCGGGTTCGATCCCCGCACGGAAAAAATATTTGTATGATCTGCAAGTAGTTGTTCCGGGTCTGGGTGTTAGTGTATGTGAGTTTCTATGTTTGTAAACGCACCCACGATACAAGAAGAAATTCTTAGTGTGGGGCCACATTTAAAAAAAAAAATAACTTTAATAAAACTCCCCCTGAAACCCGCGGCAATTGACAATAATTCATTTACAACATTCGACTTTTAAATTGCGCGGGAACACTGCAGCTGTATGTAGCTAATGGCACTTTCATAAATAAATCAAAGTAGGTACCAATCAATTAGCCTTTACGAAGTAATTTTGCACATCCACAAATTACATGATTAACACAATTAAACCATTTAAAATCTTCAAAGTAAACAAATAAGCGATAATCTGTTTGATTAGTATTAACAACGGTGATCAATTGAATTCGAATGATTCATTCATTACAACGGTCGGGAGGGAGGCGGGTGGCGTGAAACCACCACAGACTATAAATGGAGACTGCAAAGCAGTTCTGCATATAGGCTGTGTAGGTACGTACCTACTTGGAAAATTAAAAAAATAATTTTCCTTGTCTGGTCCAATGTTTCTTGAAACACCAATATTCATTAGGTTTTTAAAATACATAGTGGGTTTTATAGTAGTGATTTTCGGAAGAAGGATCGTTATTGTTATAGCAGTAGAAGATGAGTAGTAATCTACAGCGAAAGTACAATAATCTTAATATACGGTTAAACTACCGACTTTTCTTACCATTTAATAATCATTAAGAAAGCTGATTACCGACATTAAGAAAAGTAGGAATTCGTTCGATCACCATTATCAAGTCACTGCGGTATCTTGACTTGACTAAAACGTACCAACTCCCAGTATCCAGTCCTGACCCGGAATCGAACCGGCTTTCAGCCAACGTCTGTTAAAAAAAAGTCTTTACTTATAATTTTATAACATGTATACCATAATGGCGCTCCCGCGAATCGATACCGCGTTCTGAATTTAAAATGTCGTGTCCCCGCCATTTTTGCCGGATCTAATGAACTATTAAACTGCAATTTGGATGCGCGATGGCTGTTAGATGGCGCTGTGCGCACGTATTGATCGCGCGATGGGGGCCAAATATCTCGACATCGGGTTCTGCCAAGTCACGGAATGTATTGCTAGCTATTGTGGCGAAAAATGGGGGGTTGAGATGAGCGTGGAATGCCTGCCCGCGCTTAGGGCGCACCTAGTGTGAGGCGACGATTTATGTGAGCCGCGCCGTCACTATGCGTGAGCCATTCTTTTTGTTTGCTGCCTCTTTGGTCCTCTTTAGTTTTGATAAGTGTTCAGGTGTTATATAGGATATGTACTTAATTAGGTAGTGGTTTAAATAGTTTAGATCGTCATATAAACTGATATCCATATATAAATGATGTGAGTAACACAATTTATTAAAATAAAATTTGGTCCTTTAGTACAAATAGAAAGAAAGAAAGAAAGAAAAGAAAGAAAAAGTATTTATTGTGACTCGCACAGGAAAAAAACAAAAACAATAAAAAACAAAGTAACAGTAACATAAAAAGAAGGAAGTCCTGTACGAGGCCAAAAGGCTCCTATCTCAGCATGATGCCGAGACATTTAAAAATAAATAAAAATGTCACAGCGCTGATATTCTGATAGGGCCCGCAGTGATGTCACGGATAGATACAGACAAATAAATATAATAAAAAATAAAAATAAAAAGGAGTGTGAAATACAATGAAGAGCAAATAGCAGAATCAATAGCAGTGATGAAAATATTAGAATTTTAAATTAATGTAATTTTTATATAACTTAAAAGGAACCAAAACGATCGTTCCTATCCAGTTTTATCACACAACAATAAAAATAAATCATACAAACGCTATCATAAACTCAAACACATAAAATCCCAGTATTTTCGTAAAGTGGGGGTAGTTTCCTTACACGCTACTTTCTAATACATAATTACAAAGGCACTGAAATATGGATACAGCCTGGTATTTCCGAAATGCGGGTACGGTGGCAATTACACTGCGTGAATATTTTACCAATGGGATATTGAAGGAGAACTTGCCTATTTAATGAACTATAAACTACTCGCTATGTGTACCGAAGTATATATATTTGATGTACATGAAAATGCTAGTTAGCAGATTAACTGTAGGTACCGAGTGCAGATGGATGTTCCAACAAGTTTTCAAAACACTTGGTGACTTCGAAATTCGAAATCAATTTCTATATGCTTGGTTGCTATTAGGTACCTACAGATTCCTGAAACATATCATCATACTGATTATACACCAAAATAAGTTTTAAAATAATGAAAACAATCTGTTCTCATGGTTAAAAAACTTAAATTGGTTTATCATTAAAATTGAACACAACAAGTTTCCTTATAAAACTGGGACCGGACGACACGTCTGAAATGTTGTTATGGTAGGTAATATACCGAAATAACAAAAAGCACTTTAGTTCAATGATTTCATTGTTAAGGTAAAGATACAAATAAAATAAAACTGGGTTTAATAACTGGTAGTTATTACCATTTTGAAGACAACATTCATTTTTGCGGTCAAATAATTTTACAACAGCATTTGTGAGCTAAATAATTATTAATTAATAATTTCAGTTAGGTAGTACCATTTTGAAAACAATATAGATTTTTGTGGTTAAATAATTTTACAAAAGCAGGGGATTCCTGAACAATTGACAAGGAGCCTCCATATTTAGATAACAACTGGTATATTTTAATACCTAATTAGATCAGTAAACACCACCGACAAGTATTGAAGTATCTCCATAATTCCTACCTACGTAAGTACCATCTTTCTCATTCGATCCAAGATTTATTTATTTATTTAACATAAAACGACTACACTCAACTATATTAGTTAAGGAGACTTAGGTACATACATAACATACATAATCAATTAATCAGCCTATTATGGTCCCACTACTGGGACACAGGCCTCCTCCCTTCGAGAGGGACTGGGCTATAATCTACCACGCGGGCCCAGTGCGCGATGGTAGACGTCAGACGTCTTCGAATTTTTGGATAAAAAAAAACAATTCCAGAAAGTATACAAATACTCAACAGTCATACCACAGAGCAAAGAAACGGGTCATACGCTCATCTCACAATACTCCAAAGATGCTGACGAGATCTTTTTGCATTCGTCTGCGAACACTTAACAGTAAGTCAAAACTTATTTTTTTTACTTTTGTTAGAAAAAGGAAGAAAGCACCTAGCTTAAATGAAACCCCAGCTCCCCATTGACAGCCCAACTCTAACCTATTTTATTATGTTAGTGTCCTCACTCCTCAGGTTCACACTTAATTAGGTACTCATCTGTTCTAACTTTTTAAATAGGTTTAACTCTTGCTCCATACGACCGAAGTAGGCACCTTTTTCCGTTCCTATCTTAGTATGCGTAGCTGACATACCTGTTTACCCTCTAATTAAATAATGCTTGAACGGGCAATGGGTTCATCACGCAAGTTCAAAGAGATACAATAAGACCCGTGGCCTTTTCCATCAGTAGGTACTTATACATACATACATAATAAGGGTAGCCATGCCATCAATTATTAAGTTGAAGAATTTCCGATAATTTCAATAAAGTTCGTTGATTAAATTATGAAAGGGTCGATAATAATCTATTTTTTATGATAATTACTCGTGGTGCCATCTATGATGTTAGTTCTTTAGTTTCCACCAGCGCCCTCTTGCGGAGAAGCGAAGTAGTAGTGAGACTCGTAACTTAGGACCAATGGGAGTGTTCTTGAGAGGCAAATTAGTGATACCATTTTCCGTTAGAGGGTTTTGTTATTAATTGTTGGCTATGAATGATAAAGTTAGCATTGCTCTCTGGTTCCAACCGATAAAGACCAGTGTCAAAATGGCCTTCTATGCAAAACAACAAACAAGGTAAGAGTGAAGTGATTTCTACTTCATTCTTACCTAATTTCAGCACAGCAATACATACTACAAAGTCTCACAGCGAAGAGGTCTGTGTCTCAGCAGTGAGAACATAATGGGCTGATTATGAATACAAACAAAAGATCGATTAAAAGATTATGTATTTGCAAAAATGTTGGTATAAAAATATTTTCACATTGTTGTTAATATTATCTTATTGATACTAAATCAGGGCAGTTCGTTGTATCTCACAGGGTACGTGAGCTGATTCCCTCGGTCCCAAGAATACAGCTCCTGAAATTAAAGGTAATTAATAAAGTTATTAAAAAAGAAGAACGACTGCATAGCAAATGAATTAGCAAAATCCAAGATTCAATCTTCGTCACCAAGTCAAGAAATTTCTTCTTTGATTTTTCTGTTCAGCACCCTAATTGCGTAACACACTTTCAATCACAATCCGACTGTTTTGAAGGATATTGCTAATCCATTGCTTCATAGGTTTGAAAAAATAGTCTGCTCAACAACGTAAATAAGGCAATGAACGTGGGTAAACTGTCAAAACGAAACCCATTGCTATCAATTTTCATTTTATTTTTGTTACGCAATTACCCGGCAGTAATTATCAGTTTCACTCGGGAGGCTTGATTGTGCTCTTACTCAACTAGTCAATTAAACTATATATTCCCACAAATAGAAGTGAAGTCAATCAACCACAGATTTAAATTCGTCTCAAAGGACCAGAAAAAAATAGAAAGGAACCTTGTGCATATGATCATATCCAAGCTGGGTGGTCTTCCGGAACGGGTTGGTGAACTGCAGTGCAACCTCAACCTGTTTGTTGAGGTACAGGTCTATGGCGACTGACACCTTGCTCTCCCGCTCTGTGGCTGAGTCCAGGGAATACAGGACCCCGCATACTATGAACATTTCTCCTACCTGGGGATGATAAACAGATTGTGGTTGGTTTAGTCTGTTAGAAGCCAATATAGGAACCTTTTACAAAATGGTAGTTACAATACAGTTTTAATTAAGAAAGGTATTTTCGGCATGGGCCCCACAATTTATAATAAAATACCAGATATTAGAAAAAAAAATATCCAATCCAAATGCTTAAAAAAAAACTGACAGCCCTACTAATTGATAAGTGTTATTTATTATTCAATTAATGTTTTTTTAAATGACATTATACGTACACTTTTTGTGTATTTCCTTATCATTATTATCATGCTCGCTTTAAAGTCTCAAATTATTAACATATTTTTATTATTTTAATAAAAAACGTATACTAATAGATCAATAGTTAAAATATCTTTACATTGGTGAAAGTTTCAGAAAAATACGCTTGATAGATTTTGCGTGATTCTCATCCGCGTTAGACATTACTTTACAAATTAATTTCACTATATTATCTGTATGCATATAATTATAACCTGATCGATCGACCCGTGCGGCTGTTATAACTTAGCCACAAGCTCCTCAAAAAACTCCAGAAAAGTAAGTAACATAAATAATAAGAAACTTTACTCACTTGTTTATGATTCAAAGATATATTCCAAATGTAGTCAATATTCAAGCCATCCTTGCTGGGATCAAAACTGAGCTGAAATCAAACACTATTTAGATAGTACCGTGTTTCAAATACATAATTATTCTAATAATTTGGCAAAAACAAACGATTTTCTAAATACCTTAGCAACAGCAGTATTATTGGATGACTCTATTGAGTAAATTGCCCATAAACCGTTGTCGTCAGCACTGAAATCTACCTGAAACATTTATGCAATAATGTGTATTATATAACGCATGCATTACGGAACGCAACGTACGCAACAATAACGCAATGGACGTGGCTGAACTGTCAAAATGAAACCTATTGTTACGCAGTTACCCCACTGTTCGATCAACAAACAGTTTGACATAGCAATTCAGCGGCAGCGGCTTATCTACCCACCAGGTGGGCCATTGGTTTCTAGGCCTAGTCGGTACCTGATTATGCTGTGCAGCATACAGTCTGCCCTCAGCGTTTGGCAGCTTAACAGACTTGATGCGGCTCTGCGTCAGGTCGTACCGGATGATGTCACCAGGGTTGCCAGACTCATTGGCCTGGTAGAAGAACGAGCCGCTGTACACAATATGGCCGTTGCCCTGAGGAGAGGATAACCTTGTTATTGAAATGAAGATATACTTTATTGTATATCAAGAGAAAGTTCTACACTTTGAGAATCACTGGTAATTAAGTTTCAACTTTAACCTATTGAACGCTTGGTTATATGTATATCAATTGCCGTGCCTCCAGCTACCAGCTCATAAATCGACATATAATACATCTTACGACGAATAGGGTCGTGCAATGACTTAAAAAACAAAAACTAAACTAGGTTCTCGTGAGTGAGGCGACACGGAAACGAAAACATTTTGTGCCCTCTACCTTTGTATCGTATAGCTCCGGGCAAAATAATCATTGCTTACCTTGTTTACACGTTCAGATTATAGAGCGTTTATCCTAAAATTTGGCAACGTCGCAAATAGCTGTCAAAAATTTACCTAGTTAGCCACATTTTTTATTTCCATACAGTAATATTGCTAAATTAATCAAAACACCGAAATATTTGACATCTATTTGCGACGTTGCCCACTTTCAGAATAAACGATCATCCTAACATAAGAATGTGAGAACAAGGAAAAAATCACGGATGGAATGTGGACAGTTAATACTTACAAAGAACGGTTTCTGCAGTTTGTGATACTCGTCCACGTGGTCTGCCTTGAAGCTTGCCTTAGTTCTGTACTCCCTCAGTCTTTCCACGTCAGTCTCTTGAGTAGTCCATAACTTCTCTTTCTGAAAGAATTACATAAATTGAGATCATCATCAGCTCTATCAACGGTCATGAAGTAAATTGGCGTAATTTCAACGCAAAGCTTGAAAATCGCAGTTAGTTATAGAGTAGGATGAATGAGAATTCTCTTGAGCTGTGCACTTGATAATACTTGCTTAAAAAACGGTGAAGGAAAACACCCTGAGGAATGCCTAAGAGATATTTCTCGACGGCATGTGAAGCCAAGTCAGAGGCCCATGGGCGGCTTTAAAACTCCGACACAGCCTCACGAACAGAAGAAGACTTGATAATAAATCTTAGTCGTCTTTGTAAATTTTTTTACTAGATATGTAGGTTACTGACCGGGTTACACGTTTCTCATTGACTATCAATGAAGTCAAAAGAGTGCTATGAAATTCTTTGACACGCATCATATAAGTTTGACGTCTTGCGAGATATGATTGAAGACATAATGTGCCTGTTCTGTTGTAACGAAGTTTGTTTTCTATCAGAAATATAAGTAAGTTTACCTGAGCATCGGAGCCATTTGAGTCTCTGAGCCAGGCTCCAAACAATTCTTCTTTGTAGCGATGATAAACTGGCTTACCAATTGCATATAGTTGACAATCTGTAAACAAATGACTAAATTACAAATTCATTTTGGGATTGTCCAAAGGCCATTTTTCATACATACCTAAGTGAAAAAAAAAAATTGTGTGGCCATTGAGCTTAGGCCAAAATTCAAACCAATAGTTTTAAACTCGGTGTTTCCTCGTGATTGGTAACTAACATTCACATTAAAAAACCGGCCTAGTGCATGTCGGATCGCGCACAATGAAGGATTCCGTAGTTAGGATGAATTTATCCCAATAACAAACTTAACATTGTAGTTGAGGAACATGTTTTCCCATACAATATACATTACGGTCAATTCTCCAACTGCAAAATTGTAAGTTTGTAATAACATTTTTTTTTGTGATAAAACTACAAATCATAAATTTTCGGACTTTTTCTTTTACTAGTGCTTTGAGACTGCTTCTTGCTACATTTCATGATTCTAGGTCAACGGGAAGTACCCTGTAGGTTTTGATTTATTTGCGAGTATCAAAATATGTCACATAAATGGCCGTATTTTTTATTGCGTTCATTTAGAAGCTTGATTTTTTTTAGAGGTCTAAGGGAACATAGATCTTCTTATGTAATATTAATTTTAACTTGATACCTCCACGTTTTCCTGAGAAAATGGGTCTTGGAAGACTGACAGACGGACAACGAAGTGATCCAAAAAGGGTTCTATTTTTTCCTTTTGAGGTATGGAACCCTAAAAACCCACAGAATGCATAACCTCCTCCTCTTTTGAAGTATATTCTATGTAGGTATGACTTACTGGTATTCCTCCTAGGTTTCAGCCCGGCAGTTCCATTCATAGGAGTAATAAGCAGCTGCGCGCGGTCACACCGCGGGCACGTGGGGCAGCGCTGCACCTCACACAACTCCTCGTAGGAAGTCAGGGTCGGGGGGCGCGAGCCGTACTCCACGGGTTGCTGGTTCGGCACCTGGCCGGTTGGGCCTGGTTCTGGATGAGGCCCATGGATTCTTTAGTAAGTATTTTAACATTAAAAATTCAATTATATCAACTTATAAAAACGGCCACTGGTGATTATGTGCCTCTTAATTATTTATTTGAATAATATTTGATTATACATTATCATTATCATTTCAGCCGAAAGACGTCAGCCTCCCCCAAATTTGCCATAATCGCCACTGTTGGCAGGCGGGTTTGCGATCGCAGTATGGTGTTAAAATGTATAGAGAACGCTGCTGCCCATTCTCTAGTGAGTCCCTTAGTCGCCTTTACGACACCCACGGGAAGAAATGAGACGGTACTATTCTTTACGTCCGGCACCGCACGGAAAGATTATACAGATTGGTTATACATTAACTATGTATTATAATTAACTATTATACATATTATGTACGAGTACAAGTATGTAAAGGAAAAAATATGAAAATAAAATAAAAGAAGAGCTCATTGGGCATCAATAAATTCGTCCGCATCACTGTCAGCGGGAAAATTGCCCAAAAGGGGAGAGTGAACGGGAGAGTTGACCAACCGCTTGGCGATGTCCCGAAATATGCAATGAGCACTCGGATCTAGTGTAATTATAGCCGCAAGGAACGACACAGAAGGGTCAAGGCGATAGGATATTAGGTCTTCCACTGCCCATCTTCTTAAGGTTACTTACTCTTATGGGACGCCCACATTGCTGAATTAGGGCTTTTGTTTTAGTAGGGAACTACAAGGACTCAAAGCCCCATTTTTTTATTGATGTGAGTGAGCTGTGTGTGTGTGATCACTTACAAATACGAGTATGTTACAAGAGAATAAAAGATTTTACTAAATGGGAATAGATATTGATTGAGTTAGATTAGTTACATCCTTCCTAATATTATAAATGCGAAAGTGACTTTGTTTGTTTGTTACGCTTTCACGCTAAAACGGCTGAACGGATTTGGGTGAAATTTGGCACATGGGTAGACTACAAACTGGAAAAGAAAATAAGCTACTTTTCATCCTGGATCGCAGAAGAAGTTGCGGGCAATACCTAGTACGGAATAAAACTCATGATACCTACCAACTATGTTAGGGTCGGCTTCCATTCTAACTAGAAAACCAGTAATTTACTTGAAGCGAGTGCCAATCTGACCTCCACAACCTCAGTAACTTGCCTGAATAAAACTATCCACAAAATGACGTAAATGTTACTAACTCATCAACGTAATATCTCCTTTAACAGTTTGGTTATTAAGCTCATTCTTCGCTACGCAGCTATACTTTCGGTAGTCGGTATCCCTGACTCCTGGTATCTCGAGCCTCATGATCCAGCGCCACGGGTCTCTCGTCGGCGCCACTTCGGTTCTGTATCGCAGACTTTCAAGAGTGAGGCCGTCGATCTCCCAAGCTAGCACCGGTTCTGGCCAGGCTTGGATCTGGGAACAGAATCGAATGAAGTGTTATACAATTGAAGTAATGTAGCTTTATACAAACACAGAGATAACGTTTTAAATTTCATCTGGCAAGCCTGTCATAATCTTTCACATTAGTATTTCTTTAAGACAAATACTTTGTTTCTGGCACAAAATTAAACTCATGACAGGCCAGGCGCACTCCACATTTTAGGTATGTAAATTGTATGTTATTAATATTCTGAAACACTCACGCATACAATCAAAATGGAACTTTAGTAAATTATTTATTGGAACTTTTTCTTTCTATGTTACGTATTTGAAATATTTTCGCTCGATAATTATTTATTCGAAAATCATATATAATATATATCATATTAAAGATTATTTAAATAAAATCAAGATTAATCGGCTTTTATGTCTAAAATAAATACCTATTCACAGTAACAAAATATAGTTAGTTTATTATCCAGCCACAAGATATTTTTTCTCTAGTTCAATTTTTACTTTAGTTATAAACGAAATAAGAATTTAGAATTACGCCATTTAGAGTCGTGCTCGAACACGATCAAAGAGCGCACGCGATTTTCAACTTTATTACTGATGTGTTAGCGTTTAGCACAATAGTGGAGTAACGGGGTGCATGGGGGCGGAGCTTGCGTGGAAATTGTCTTTAGAGTGCCTGGTCTGAGTATGACATGATGTAACGAAAGTAATAAATTGATTGACTTACCTCACATTCAATCTTCACAGTCTTGTTAGTGACGTAGACGACGTTGTTCGGTACCCGTATGTAAGGACTAACTGGAACAAGTAAGACAGTATAGGTACAGTTTATTAAACTATTCTTTTTTTTTAACATAACCCGATTTCGGGTAAAAATCATTGTCTTTACTATAGTCGTCATTCTATGGTCATTGTGGTGGTTCTTTCAATTTGCATTATTTTTAGACGTATTAGGCATTAATTTTGGAACAACCGTCTCCTGTTAGCTCGGATAAATAAAAAATGCAAGCTCTAGCAAGCAGTTCTATGATTTAGAATGATGATGCAGTATCAGTTTGGGAAGCATCGAAGAGTCTTCTCGTCGCGTATACCATAGAGCCTAAAGACAAAGGTCTTCAATCAGTGCGTCCTGCCTGTTATGACTTAAGGAGCCGAAATATGGACACTCACGGTTCGGCTGGTCTATAAGTTCAAGGTCGGCGAGCTATGGAGCGGGCTATGCTTGGAGTCTCTCTGAGGGATCGAGTCCGGAACGTGGTGATCCGGCAGAGAACCAAAGATATCGAAAAAGCAAGCTGAAGTGGCAGTGGGCCGGCCATAATAGCCGTAGAACCGATGACCGTTGAGGTAGACGTGTTCTTGAGTGGAGACCGCGAATCAGCAAACGTAAGGTAGGACGCCCTCAGGCTAGGTGGAGCGACGATCTTCGCCGGGTGGCTGGTAACAGCTGGATGAGAGGTGCCGAGTATCGAGCTGAATGGCATGCAATTGGAGAGGCCTATGTGCAGCAGTGGACTGCTGTAGGCTGATGATGCAGTATCACACTTATTAAAAGAGAGAGCTCATGAGCTTTCAAAAATACAGTATTCCATGTGTGTTTGTTGTACTTACAATGAACTTCAACATCAGTGGTCTGATTAGAGGAAGGCAGCATTCCGTTATTAGCCAAGCAGACGTACTTGCCGGTGTGCCAGCGAGACACGTTGGGGATGTTCAGGACGTGGCCACTGACTGACGCGTCGCGCCATGATCCCTAGACAGACAGAAAAGGTCTTTACTTGAAACGGCATACAGTTCAAAATACAAAAACTGGCCGAAGGTTTTAGCTTGGCTTAAGTTAGAGCAGTTTTGTTTTGTAATGAGACGGTAAAGGTTTTGGCAAGACATAAAAAAATGGAATAGTTATTTAGGATAATCGGGAAATTCCTATTGTAGTTTATGTAGTGTATGCTATAACTTACTTTGCCTTGGAGAAATACTCTAAGGGTGAATTTCACCAACGAATATGAATGAGTTCACCACATGTAAAACGCGTTCAAGAGTTGTCAGTGTCATCATTGATATAGAATATTGACACTGACAGGTCTTAAACGCGGTTTGAAGGCTTCGCCAAAATAACGCGTACTTACCGCGCGTTAGAGCGCTAGCCTGACGCCGCGCTATACCGCCGAATTGTGTTGATGTATGTTTGCTGTCAAACAGAGCAACGCTGTGACACTTGCATCGCGTGGCGCTCTAACGCGCGCTATGTACGCGTTCTATTTGGCAAAGCTGATCGCGTCCAGTCTAATTGGTGAAATTCGCCCTAAATCTTTTCATTGGAAATCTCAATTAAGTAAAAATGTACGGGTAGTAAAAGTCCTTGAAAAAAGCCTGCAAATCAAGTCTGCAAGTCTTGATTTGCAGGCTTGTTTCAAGGACCTCATACTACAATATTAGTGCTGAATAAAAACATTTCAACATTCACTTCTATTATGTCTGGAACAAAATTGATTTTGTTATCCAATTCCGTATGCCTTTCTTCATACGAAGCCTACGTAAACAGTTTCCCAGAGCACAAGGGCGTGGCGGGCAATCCGCCAGGACTGTTATGTGCCAGGAAACAAGGTCATATCTGCACTGCATTCAAATGTTATTGTCCTATTTTTGGGCCTTAGTGCAAAGGGCAACTGATAGAAACCCGACGACTGCCGAAACACGAAGTTGGCCGAGGGACATTAAGAAAAAAGTTGTACTGTACTGTGTTGTTTATAAAATTGCTCACCTGAATGACAGCAGTTCCATCGTACCTCCTCCACTCCACGGTAGGCTCCGGACGTCCCATGGGGTTGCAGCTGATGCGCATGGTGTCACCCTCTCGGACTATCACGCGAGTTTGGTCCTCTGAGGAGGGATAGAGGATTAAGACCATTTTGGAACATACTTAGCTTACCTACGACTAATTAGTCCACAAGTTAAGTTTAAGATGCAAAAAGAGAACTTGAAAGTTATTTGTTAAGTTATAGGTCTTAAGGCGGTGACAGCCCGTGAAATTCCAATTTTGTCAGTGTCAGGTTGTATCTTGATCAAAATATGATTCAAGACAAGCCATGTCAAAGAGCCTCAATAAATTTAAATCATTTATTAAACAAAAACTATGTCAAAAAGGTTCAAAAGATCACTTAAACGACAAAAAGGCTAACTAAGACTAATTAAGCTACTCCAATGTACCCCCCCCAAGCAACAAACAAGTATTTTAGAATCAAATAATAAATTATTTTCAATCAAAGACTACTACCTATATGAGCTCATATAATTGTTTGGATTATTTTATTTGACTGTAAGTCAATTTATTTTAATTATGTCTTCATTTATTGTTGACATAATCTACTCATTAAAATGTTTTTATTTTATGAGTTGTATTGCAATTTGTGGTAATGTAAATAGTTTTTGCATAAGCACTATTATATAGAATCAAGTTTTTCCAACTGAACAGACAGCTGTTCTGCTGGGGAGTTTGTTGCGCCACTTCTTCTTCCCAGCTTATGCACTAGGAAGTGGTGAAGGGTGGGCGTTTTTGGGGGACTGTCTTATGTAATTTTGACGTTCGAAAAGTGCTGATTATCAGCCTAGTTTGAATAAAAAAAATTACCATGTCTCTAAGTTAGATTTATTCTATAAGACCTTTTCAAAAGTTCGCGAATCATATTTTAACACTACCTCGATCCACCAATCGTTAATACTTCACTGATAAATAAATATGCTATTAAAGACATAAAGCGTTCCCTAAAATCAATGTAGCATGAAGGGGTCGACGAGTGAAAACGAGTTCAGTAAACAGGTAAATCTATAATGTACAAGTACAACATAATGTAGTATTAAAAAGGTCACTTTTCGTGTCTATAAGATCGCTTAGATCTTTTAAACTTTAGAATGGATTTTGATGCGGTTTTCACAATCATTTAGAGCTTTATTCTGATAGATTTATGTGTATAATACACATTCGCAATTGCACCCGGCGAAGAAGGGGAAGGACCGCAGCCAAATGCTAGTTAATAATTGTTCTATACATCAATCTGCCCAGCCTTTTCCCAACTATGTTGGGGTCACGTTCTACTTTCCCGGCCGTCTAACCGGATGCAGCTGAATACCAGTATTTTACATGGAGCGACTGCCTATCTGACCTCCACAACCCAGTAACTGGGTATTACGATACCCCTTGGTAAGACTGGTGTCAGATTTTCGGGCTTCTGACGACTCGTAACGACTGTCATAGATCCACGAATGACAGCCGGGACCAACGGCTTAACGTGCTTTCCGAGGCACGGAAGAATCTCGGTATGTAAAGATGGTCACCCATCCACTGAACCTGATGGATCGACCAGTGCGACTGTTGTTACTTAGCCACGAGCTCCTCTTAATAATAGTTCTATAGTTATAGTTAATTCTATAATAATAGTCATTAATAATAATTAAGAGAGTAGTGATGGGCCAGTGGTAACGACTGCGACTTACGTGTTATAAGGTCGAAGGTTCGAACCAATCGAATGATTTCATTACCACTGCTCTCAAAACGGTGAAAGAAAATATCGTGAGGAAGCCGGCATGTCCTAGAACCAAAAAAATCGAAGACATGTGACATCTACGAACTCGCACTGGACCCGCGTGGTGGGTTACGGCCCACTCCTTCTCAGAGAGAGGAGGCATCTATCCAGCAGTGGGAACATTATAGGTTGATTGTGCTATTATGCTAATAATTCATTATTTCTAATTTAATTAATTACTTACGTGCAAAAGTAGGTGGTATGAACAGCTCCTTCTCCAGGGTGTAGTTGTAGAGAGAGAGGCCTGGCCTGCCTGCGGCCCCGTCACGTCCATCGTTGCCTCTCTGGCCTTTAGATCCTATTGGTCCTTTGTCTCCCTTCAGTCCTCGCATCCCTGGTGGTCCTGGGGCCCCTGCTCTACCTGATAAAATTTATAATGATATACTCGTACATATTATTTCGTGCACCGCGTGTTATTCACTATGATCATCCATTCTCCTGCCCATATCGCAATTTTTAGGCGCAACATGCCTTTATATTCCATAAATATTTGGCCTTCATTGTAGAGAGTCAATACAACGTAAGTCAAAAAATGATGCCCAGCTTTACATTCCTAAGTTTAAGAAACACTCTTGCGTAAAAACGAAATAAAAATTTCTGGCAAGGCATTAAAAGAAAGTACTTGAACTAGGTAAATAATTCATAAATAATAAAATTAAAACCTTCGCTTCCTGAGCTGGGTTTTACGAGTAATATTTCGTGCAGACATTGTTTAGAACTCAGCTATCTATCGCAACACATTTTCGTAAACGACTAATCTGTTTCATTTTGACAGTTCAACAACATTCATTGCGGTATTTACGTTGTTGAGCAGATTTTTTTTTCGAACTTGTGAAAACATGGAATAGCAATTTGTTTCAAAGCGATTCAGATTCCGATTATTACGCAATTAGGGTACTGTTATTAATACATCATCATATTATTACTATTCGACAGCGTCACTCATTTTCCAACTTACCATCTTTCCCATCCTTCCCGTTCTTGCCGGGACTGCCATCCCTGCCTGGCACACCATCACGCCCGTCTTTGCCTGGCGCTCCATCAGCACCATTTCTTCCTGACATGCCGTCAAGTCCTGGTTCTCCTGGCACTCCATCCCGGCCGTCTAGACCTGCATTACCGGGGAAACCTCGTTCTCCTGGTGATGTTAAAAATTGATGATTAAACAATGGATCAAGATAGCAAATATGATGGCTGGATGGATGTTCTTATGGTAAGCTGGTTTCGCTGATTTACTTAACAAAAAACTTAAATTCATTCACTCACTAACAGACAACGCACAGCCTAAACCGCTGGGTTAGAAGCATGAAATTTTGCAAATAATAATATTCATCCCCTAAAGGGGTAACATAAGGTAAGTATGAAAGTTTGTAATGTATGTATGGAAGTTCTTCATTTTTGGATTTGGTTTGTAATAAATAATCCACGTTAGAGAATATAGGTAAGTACTAAGGATTTCTTCGAGGAATCATAATGGTTACTACCTAGTTGGTGGCTATAAATATTTAACATACTTAATAATGAATACTGTTACTGTTGTGTACTCACATTAACGTCGCTACTCTGATGAAACTATTCTGTCTTATGCCCTATTGAGATTAATTGGTCACAAATCTATTTTAGGTGCTACTGCGTATTTAGGAGACAAGCCAAAATTATAGCATATTATTGAGAATAATATTGAGTAGATCGTTCGCCCGAATCAAATAGTTCACAAAACTTTTCAGATTCTAATTTAATAGGACAGTGACATGAAATCCTGCTGGAGTTTCCTGATATAAACATCTCTCGACGTTTACCTTTTGGTCCAGGTGGTCCCACAGGCCCTCTGCCTCCAGAATGTCCCGCTGTTCCAGGAGCTCCAGAGTCTCCTCTCTCTCCTTTTGGTCCTGGCACACCTGTTGGTCCTTTGGGCCCTTGTACGCCAGGCGGACAGTAATCCTGGGTTGCTTTGCAAAAACCTTGCACTACCTTGTACTGGAAATTATGAACACGGTAATGTAAAAAGTGTTTTTTAAGCTAAATAGACTTCTAGTTTTTTTCGTATTAGGTATATACTATCAATAAAAATGCAAATAAGAGTCTATACTATTCTTAGTAAAATCATGTAAATGAGGGTGTTGTTACTGACCCTATGTAGATGACTGTTGGTGACTGTGCCATGCCATGATGAATTATTATTTTGTTTTTATCAGTCGCTAAAATTTGTCGTTTCTCTTAGCATTCACAATAAAACCGTCGTCGGAGAAACGTCGCGACGCACTAAATTAAACAAATATTGATCCGGCTAAAGATAGCTTTCTTTATTAAATAATTAATGCTAATGCCAATTTCACCTGAGGCACTCAATACAATTCCATGTAAGTTATACATGCCTAAATCATCAATATAATGATGAGTCAAAGAAAAAGTTTGTATGCAGCCTTGAAGCCGGCATACTAGCCATCATTTTAGTTTCGTCAATTTTTCGAATTTGGATTCACGACCATTTGAAAACTTTACAAAAAGTGCAGGGTGGCGCGATTTAGGATCGCGAGAGTGTATTTATCGGGGATAATAAAAGATGTTCTATCTTTGAAAAACTTACTGGCACTCTAGAATAGCTGGTCAACCAGACCCACGTGTCTCCACCAGGAGCAGGACCCTTAGCACCAGTCTTTCTCATTTCTGCAGCATCCTTCTCTTCCAGCTCTGGCCGCATTTTAGGGTTAAAGAACTCCACATGAGGAGTCACAGTGTTGTCTTCCTGATTAACTGATTGTTTCTGAAGATAAACAAGAGAATACGTTTCTTATTTCAAAGTTAGAAGTCGAAAAAAGACTAAGGACCAGTTTGGTCCTACACCAAAGTGTTTTGATCGTATGAAGATGGAATTTACTATGTCGTTAAATTTAATGAGGAAATGAAACTCGTGGGCGCTTGAACGTGGGTTTTTAGCGTACTACAACCGCAATTGAGACTATATTTAAACATAATATTATCGATTATTTTGATCCAAATCAACAGTCGCTTTTAATAAATACCATTGGGCTCTCCTCTATAAATAATATAACTTCAAAGAAAGGCTGTCACTTTAATAAATTTAATATTTGGAGGATTGACAAACCTCTCATTCAATATTTACTTCCACATTCCGGGAATACTTCCTAAAGTTAACCACTTACCAACATTGCTTCCCTTTTTAGCCTGTGAGAGGTACTCCCACTGATCTCCATCAGATACGCATCTATTTTCTCTTCTATCCTTTCTTCTAGAACATTCTTCATTAACTTCCTAGCTTCTAAATCAAAGTTCACTTCACCACTATCTACATAATTGTATGTTTGTACTAGTAAAGACACTATGGCAAAAGCACAAGCAATCACTGAGAGTTTTTTGCAGCAGAACGGTTCTGAGTCCGTTGACACTTTTCTCTTTGAACAATTTTTCATTTTGTTTGATTACACATGTTTTTGAACACAAAAGTAAATTCTAGAAACACTCCTCCAGCTTTTTTGACAATTTTTATTCAATTCGCGACCATTTTCGTTCAGCAAAGTCCTTAATTTTCGGGAGTAAAGACACGTGTTCTCTGTGCGAGTTATCTGGACGTAATCCTGACCAATGTGGATCTTCCGGCACGATACGAGTAGTTGCACAACGACCGCCGATAACCAATTGAGTCCCGGACTATTAAACCAATGAACTAACTCAATCAGACATCGACAGGCGTAGGAGCAGTGTTTCGTATGAATGTAGATGATTTTAAATAATTCACAGGGTCTTTAAATAAAATCCACGAGGTTGCACTAAGAAATCAAGTCTGATTCCTTTTGATTTTTAAAAATATCGAAACTTCAAGTTTTCAAAGTTTTATTTACATTCTACCTGCATCCCGCGGTTTCACCCGTATAAGTCTCGATCCCGTGGGAATATCGGTATGAAAGTATTCTATGTCTTAACCCAGTTTATGGTGTACTCAAGTGCCAAATTTCATCCAAATCCGTTCAGCCGGTTTAGCGTGAAAGCGTAACAAACAAACATATAAAAAATCAAATCTTTTCTCTTTAAATATTAGTTTAGATACAGGGTGGCGATTTAGTGACCTGCATCCGTCAAGGGGGTGATTTGACCTGTCATATACAATTTTCGCTATGAAACACATGTTCTCCAATGTTGAAAATCATGTTCTCCAATGTTGAAAATCATGTTCTCCCATACATTCCAACTGCAAATGTAAGTTTGTACGCGCAATATTGAGAGATTTACCATGTTATTTTAAGACCACAGACTTTTTATAAGTTTTTTGTTTATCTAGTTTAAATAACTCTGTATTTTTTTCAGAATTTTTCAAGGGAAACATTTTCATTATTTTCTTAAATACATTTGATGTCACACGGTAAAGCAAAACAAGTTAGGTTAGGCAAGTTAGCAAAACGTTTTTATTTTATTTTCTTAATATATCTATCCTATAAATGTGATATTCAATTTATTTCCGTTACACGTGCGTGTTTGGGTCACAGAAATACATATGTCTACCAAATTTCAACTTAATAGGTCTATTACATTTGGAGTAAATTGGCTGTGACAGACAGACACACGAGTGATCCTATAAGGGTTCTGTTTTTCCTTTTGAGGTACGGAACCCTAAAAAAACGAAATAGTCTGTCTACTGTTGTATAGGAATTTGTTTTTTTTCACTAATAGGTTTTGAGTTTCCTGGTGATAGTTGTTTAATATGACGGATAGAATCACCCCCTTGACGGATGCAGGTGTCTAAATTTCCACCCTGTATTTAGCTTTAAGTGGTAAAGCAAGGCACTTGTAATTTATTGTTTCCTCTGCAGAAGAACTGGCAAACGAAAGTTAAATAGTTCCTGAATTTCGATCTAGTAATGTATCCGCAAATGTAATATGGATACAAGGAGTGTCAAAAATAGCCCTAGAAGGACATATAGAGACCTTATTGGTGATGTTCTTCAGAAAGATCAGGTGCGTAGTACTCGCAACGAATGCATACAAACGAAGCAAAAGCAGTAAGTGTGTAAGGATCGTAGCAGGTAGCTCGCCGTCCGATAAGGACCAGCCCGGGTCGACGGCGCGTTGTGTTCCACGCGCGCCTCAAAGAGATGTCAGCACAACTGACGGGGTACGCTAGGACCAATGCCTGCCGGGGTCGCGGGAAAGTCCGAAAAGGATACCGCGGCCCTTGGCAACGTACAGGCAACTGAAGGAACACGGGTGGGTTTTAGTCACTAAGAGTCTAACACGCCCTCCAGTGCGGAGTGGGAGAAGTTATTTGATAATTTGCCAACCAAAAAAAAAAGGATCGTAGTAGATGGCGTTCTGTAGTTTCTGCTTACCCCCATGGGAAGATGGCGTGACTTTATTTATGTATGTATTGACCTAAAATGAACAGAAATAACAGTTCCAGTGTCGCGAAAGTTTTCGTTTTCTTTTACTAGAACAAAACCATAACAATAATTCAAGATCAAATAAATGTCAGCGGTTTATTAGTTCAGCAAGACCGACCAAGACGAAGTTTGTTCTTGATTAGTTCTTACACGCGAATTTGCTTTATTAAACATTGGTAAGTATATAAAGTTAAACTTTGCGAATCTACTTAATATTTCAATAAAATAGAACGTATACTAACATGTGCGTACCTATGTCAGTTATGTATCACTTATCGTGTTGTTTACTAATACTCAGTTAGTTAACTCTTTTAGAGTATTCGCTCGAAATAATTTTATATTTTTTTATAAGATTATTTTCATGTTTAATGGTAAAACATTCGTGGTCCTTAATTTTGGTCCTTAGATGAAATTCTTCAATTGTTTCAATCAAGCCGTGGTTGTTTGAATTACGAAGTCGAAAACGGATTGTAAATAAACGGTAGTTTATTTTTCCAGATTGTTACAGCGTTGGAACAGCTTTTTCAACACCTAGAAGCGTGGTAATCAAAGCTTGCGGGAGGTATTCATCTTTGTGAAGAAACATGTTTTTTTGGTATAGTGATGCAGATAGGCTGAAGAAATCCTATGCCTAATTCCTAAGTTTATTCCTGATATTAATAGCATTTGAAAGAAGTAGGATACAGTTAAAAGCAAGGACCATTTTTTTTAAATCCACGATGGGTAGCTCTTGGCCTGCATCTCACCTGATGGTAAGTGATGATCAGGCCGAAGGTGGAAGCGACCTTCACCCGGAATCCTCAACCACAGAGGAACTGGCTATATTACCTCTAACTGCCGAAACACCACAATGCTGTTAACTTTGTTGTTATGGCGACAGATTTAGATAAGATGGTGGTAGCTAGCCAGGCGGACTTAAAACAGAAAATTTTGCCCCCACTGGGAATCGAACCCGGGACCTCTGGGTGTGAGATAGGTGCTCTAAACACTAGACCACAGAGTCGATTAAATAGAAAGAATTAGTAATAGACGCGAGCACGATAGTGGAGAATTGATACATTTTCCATCCATTTATCAAGGATAAGTGACAAATTATCCAATTAAGTATAGAAAATCGTAGATGATCCACATAATCCGGGCTTTGTTCTACATAATAAGGAAGGACGCTAGCAAAAATATTTTTTTAAGGTTGCTTTCTTTGACGGGAAAATCATTATTGGTTCAAATATTCCAGATGAATAAAGTTAGGCTATTGAAAAAAATATACACGTGACAGAAGTGAAACATAAAAAAAAAGAGAGTATCAGTGTGCGAGACGGAGAAGAAGAGAGAGATATCTTTCTTCTTCTCTCACATGTAAAGAAATGTGCCCAAACATGACGCGTCCTTGAAATTTCACTCTCAACTCTCGTCTAATTATCGAATCGCCACCTCAAAAACCTCATTCAAACAGTGAGGCTTTTGCATTGTCTTGTACTCTGAAAAAAAATGTCTTAGAAAACATATTCTTATTTTCTTATTTTGAAAAAATAAGGCAATTAATAATTGTTTACAAAACATTCCAATACAACATCAATCACAATAACATGACAATGATATCAAGCGTAGTACGATACCCTAGCGAAATACTTGGAACTACAGCCCCTTCGAAGTTCCGAACAACCACCCAGTTCCACGCGCATGCGTAAAAATGTGTGTCAGGGTCATGACCCGTGCTGCAAGGTCGCTACTGTTTAACTCACTGTCAGTCCGCAGACTTTCTTGGAAACACACGCTAGTGGAATCAGGTCCTCAGAATGGATTTCCAGACTTCTAAAGTGATACCAGGTACGTGATACTGAAGAAGTGGCTTTCCAATATGGCCGTGCTGGCATTTTGAATTTCGATGTGTTGTTCTTTTTTCGAACTAGGGCTGTTGCTAAGCGCTCGAGGTTAGGGATGTGAAGTTTGTTTTTTATGGAAAAATAATACGATCTTGCTTTGAAATTGTGTTTCCTTTGCCTCGTTTTTGAAGATTAGGTACCTAGAAGAGGTTATGAATATTTGAACAGCTTTGCCTTCAAAGTACCTATGTTGTTTATGCTTTTATTGTTTGCTAGAGAAAAAGATCTCTATGCGGACAAATATTTATGAAGAACTACGTATACTGGCTACTTCATTGTGTTTACTTGAGTGCAGTTCTAGCATTTATGGTTCTATCCAATAAAATTGACACAAAATTACATGCTTATATACTTTGTTTCGGGAACATAACTGTTGGACTTTATTGAGCTTAACTATAAAACTGTATATCTATTTGTGTTTGTTCCAAATATTGTTTAGATTTCAAAAGCTGCATTTAGTGTTTCGTTTGTTTAATTTAAAACGCCTAGATAATTACTACGTTTCAGTGCTACACTACACAAACAAAGTAGTAAAACGTAGTTACGTGTAAAATTGCGCGAGTTAATCCTATTACTCAGAATTTAATTATGTGTGAAGTAGATGATTAAGTTAATGTTACTTACCTTTAGTATTTTTTATTCTCGGCCTGCTTGTATGATTTTAGTACTCACTAGTCTTCAGAATAATGGTCGGTAGGTGATTGATACTTTCTGAGTTTATCTCGGACATTACTGACATCGGTGAAGGAAAACATCGTGAGGAAACCTGGACTAAAAGTTTATGAGTCTGAAATCGCCAGCCCGTCTTGAGCAAGTGTGGTGATCAATGCTCGTGCCTTCTCTGTATGAGAAGATAGGCTGGTATTTAGGTGATCTACTCAATGTTCACATTATGTACCGTTACACCGGCCCGCTTACACAACAAATCACTAAATAGGGTCGTTTAGTGGTAAGTAAACGACTTTGAGACATCGTTACATTGCTGTCAATTGTTTGACAGAGTGATGTTTTAAACAGTTTAGCGCTAAACGCATACGGTACAGTGATTTTTGGTCTTTATACTTTCTTATGAATACATACTAATCATCGACAGAAAGAAGAAAAAGCACCCATTCACTTTATCTTACGGGGGGCCGAGCTGCACCAACCTGGGGTCGCAAACTGGGATCCCGGATTTCGGAAATACCGGAATACCGCACCAAATGAAGGACTTAAAACTGCCGGTTTAAATATCAGACCAGAATATTCCGTATTTTTGATACTTAAAATGTAAAATTCCAATTAGTCGTAAATAAATATGTGCAAAAAAATTGTTTTTTTGCATCCTCTCAAATATTTAAACGTTGATTGTGGACTTAAGTGGTAGTTAAATAAAATATTTTCATCAATGTGGCCCCTGTCTGGCACAGCAAAAGACAAAAGAGGATCTGAGATTGAGAACGGTTGTCTCCAAGAGTTCTAAATTGGTAGTTGTCTAGACTAGGTCATAATTGGAGTATCTATGTCTGGTACTGTAGCAATAAATATTCGGTCTCCTAGAATAATACTTACTAATATCTAATACACATTGTAACACCGAATCAATTTTCACGCCTCCCGCTTAACACCTAGGTCAAATATATTTTGATATTCGGATAGTTCATGAGTACTCATGTCCTAAAGAGGTGCTATAAAGAACATGAATTAAAATATTTAAAAAAATATATATACATTTATACCCGCGAAATTTCGTTATACGATATTTTAATTTAGTCATCTTTAAAATTATTGCTACTACTGAGGTAGGAATAATAAGAACAACAAACAACGACAGCAACATACACATACACACACAAATACCACTATTACAACAAAACCACGATGTTTAGGAATTTCGTTTTTTTTCCATTACTTAAATGTTGTTATATTTATTCCTAGAAAAAAAGGGAAATTAATTCTTTAGCAAATTGACTACCAACTTAAATGGTCCGTATATTTAAAGGTTCCTGCAGACAGGCGCGACGTGACGGCGCGACGCAACTGTGGTGGAACAATTTCTATGAGCACTTGACGGTTATTGTTTTACCGGTGTCGCGTTGCGCCTGTCTGCGAGATCCTTAAATCACAACTCTCGTTCTTTGACAGTTGTATGAAATGACTATAACTCTGCTAATTAACTTGGCGTATCAATTCGATCACAAAGTAGGAAATTTCCTTGACTGTGCTGTGGCTATCCTAGCGGATGCCATACCACCAACCAAATGACGTTAGCGAGTAGTTTTTAACAGCACTTTGACTAACAATTTAATGTAATTTTTCAGTGTTGCAGTAACAAT
Source organism: Agrochola lota (assembly GCA_947364205.1). Lineage (NCBI taxonomy): Eukaryota > Metazoa > Arthropoda > Insecta > Lepidoptera > Noctuidae > Agrochola > Agrochola lota. The sequence goes on along the minus strand of OX376230.1, from coordinate 4,319,768 downwards.
GAACGGTCGGTCGCAGTCATCGTTTTTGAGGGGTAAGTAGACTTAGAGGTATTTTAAAAGTATGTAGTCTGCATTTATTTCTACTTATGCCATACTTGGCTTGTTTTTGCTGTGCAGAGATTTTGGTCCAGGCTCATGCAAAACGTATCTACGAAGTAACGCTTTCCTGATAACATTTACTTATCCGATTTATATTGTGCTCCTTAATCTGGGTCAAATAAATATTTCCTTTTTTTTTTCTTTCCTTTTCTATTTACAAACCGACCATGTGTGAGTCGGACTCGCAAACGAAGGATTCTGTGCCGTAATCGAGCAAAAACGGGGAAAAAAACACGTTTCTTGTATAGACCCCTTTTCATTATTAACTTTATAAAAAAAATATTATTTGTTGTTATAGCGGCAATAATAAGCATTAAGCATTAATTAGGCATTAAGTCCGCCTTTGTACTTTTGTGAGTGTGAAAAGTTTAAATAAATAAATAATACCCAATCCGTGAAAATTTCAACTGACTACCTATTACGGTTCATGAGATACAGCTCGCTGACAGACATACGGATGGACAGCGGAAGCTTAGTAATAGGATTCCGTTTGGCACCTCTCGGATACGAAACCCTTAAAAGGAGGTTCTATCGTGTTGATACGTTCGACGCCGAAGCAAACTTTGGCAGCAGTGATAGCCTATTGGTGTCATAGGTCTCTAGTTATTGCGTTTGCGTAAAGATCATTTTCACCTAAAGCAGTAACAAATATTGGTGATTTTGAAGACGCACTGAGTTCGGATTGTGATCGGTTTTTACGAATTTTGCTGATGCGACATCTAAGTTGTGTCGTACTGCACCTACTTACCTACCTAATGTTCCAACATGGAAACACTGTCGCTTGCTTTGTCCTGTTATTGTGATTGTGTTACCAACTTAGTTTTACGTTTCGATTTGTTTATAGAGCTTCTGTAGTTGACTGTAGTAGGACCATTGTCTCAAGACTGGTCTAGTAGACAATCAAGAACAACCTTCGGACAATTTTCCTACGCTCCGCAGACATGCGCGGCGCAACAGCGCGTCGCGACTCTAGTAGAACTATTTCTATCGCGTCGCATCGTTGGTCGCGTCGCGCTTGTCTGCGGAGCCTTCATAGGGTTACTGAACTGAGTACACCTACAGCAATAAACAATATTTTATTCTACTCTAACTCAATGTTGCAATATTTCTGTCCATCCCTTATGAGTGAAAGCCTTTAATCGATACGTCGACAACCTGCCGCTGAGTGTATGCGAGTACCGTGCTCAAATACACGAGCCGCACGTTGTCAACGGCTGCAGTTGCCTCTGGCGTCGAAGCGTGCCCTTCGTGTGTTTAAGCGAGCACTTAAGAGGGTTTATCCTAAAAGTTGGCAACGTCGCAAATAACTGTCAAATATTTACCTGTTTTGATTCTTATAGCAATATTACTGAATAGAAATAAGAAATGTGGCTAACTAGCGAACTAGAACTGCATATTATAATGCATTGCAATTATAACATTGAATTTGATGTTGTACCCATTTTAGGTGTAAAAAACGCATTTGGAAAGTTTCCAATAAATAAATATAATCAATATTCTAGTTCGCTAGTTAGCCACATTTTTTATTTCCACACAGTAATATTGCTAAATTAATCAAAACAGTGAAATATTTGACATCTATTTGCGACGTTGCCCACCTTCAGAATAAATGCTCTTAAAGGAAGTCTTATAATAAATTAAGAATTACAAAAATACACCAAAAGTTTGTATGTAATAATGTAGAGTGGAAGTAATGGCGAGTGTGTGTATTTAGGTATAATGATTTCGTAATCGTTTTAATAATACTAAAGTACTGTTATTCAGCTGCATCCGGTTAGACTGGAAGCCGACGCCAACAAAAAAAATTAGGCAGCACCAGGAGCAAAGCTAGTTTAGATATGATATCTGAAACAATGCCTATCAAATAAATTACGGACCTAAGTATTCTGCGTGACTTTCAATTTGCTTTTATTGAAACAAATTAATTTACAACTTTTTGATTGGCGTTAACAAGTTCAGGATTGTTTTAAAACTGACATGTTAGAATCATTATTATTTTTATGATACTAAGAACTCTATTATTACTCTTGCTTGACTAAGGCCGCGTCCTATGTAAAAGCGATTGTCGCTCGAATACGCGATCGTCGCTGTAATATGTCAGTTTTTAATCTACTTGTGTTTTAATCGATATTTTCATCAATAGGGATGTTGACTGGGGAAAAATACTTTATCATATTAATAAAAATGGTTTAGATAAAACGCATTAAAGTTGGGGAGTGGGGGCTCGCTACGTCACAAGTCGGTATAAAATCTACCGGAGATTGACGTTATGCCTTATTTTAACGTATTGTCTACTCAATGTATTGCCGTAATATTTTGATTACGTAAAAAAAGAAAAAATACATAACCAATATTTTTTAATGGGACAAAAAATATAATTTAACCAACCCTATTGTGGAACGATTTTAAAAATTAATTTTTATTTGGTAGAAGCTTGCGCGGTGGTCCCTTGGGTAGGTTTCGAGTTAGCTTCGATAGTACGTATTTAATGTGGATCTTGATGATGTTATAAAACTTTCTGTCACTGTTGTTTACATAGCACCTAGTGGTATACGAATTTGTGTGGGTAGGTGCCGTAACTAAAAAGTGAAAAATAAAAAACAATTGCCGACTTAAAAAAAAAAACACTACAAAGTGAAAAATAACTTATTTCGGAAGTCGGCGGCAAAAAATTAAAAACAGATCCAAAGACACCGACTTCCGATATAAGTTATTTTTCACTTTGTGGGGTTTTTGTTCCCCATGCGTTCAGGTTCACTGAACAAGTGACTTATAGCAGCAACGATCGTGTATTCGCGCGCCGATCGCTTTTGAATAGGACGTGGGATGAGACATATGCTTGGCTAAAATTATTCTCTATTTAAAAGTATAATCATTTAGGCAGTTGAGAAAAATCCCGTTGTTCTGTGCAATGGGACAGTTTCAGGGTGGTACAGTAGGTACTATTAAGGAAGTTCATATCGCACTAGTTTGACAACAAAATCCCGTGAACACTATGACCAGTCGGTCGATTCTGTAAAAATATTAACGTGAAGCTTAGGTGAAGTGAGCGTGAAGTGAGCTGTCACTGCCACAGAATCGACCGGCAGGATGCTAGGGATTAACACTATTGAAAGCTCACTTCACGCTCACTTCACCTAAGTTTCACGGTGATATTTTAGCAGAATCGAACGGCACATCTGTTACTGGCCCTGTACTGTAACCGCTGAGCGCTGCATGCAAGAATAGACCTTACGGTGGTTAGTTATGTACTTCTTTGATGGTAAGTACATATGTATACCTACAATAGGCCTACCGTAGTTCTAGGTTTGACAACTTTTTGTAAAATAAATAAATTATAGGTATTAAGGTTAAAATGGGAAAATAAACAGTATTTAGAAGAAATAAACAATAACCTATCTCGGAAAAATTAACAGTTATTAAGTATTTATATATATATATATATATATATATATTCATAGTTCATTAGTGCTACTCGCACAAATCATCAATTTAGCACCAATTTTGAAGGCCTAAGCCTCACCGAATAGACGTGGAGCATTTTTTTAAATTAATTAATGTATTGAAGCCTCTGACTTGGCAATTTTTTTAAATAATAGACGAAAAATTTCAAAGCAGGGGGGTTCAGAGTAGTTCCGTTAGTGCCAATGCCTGCTAGGGTTGCGAGTTTGTCCGAAAGGGAGATATCGTGGCCCCGGCACAGGCAACGGAAGGAACACGGGTGGGTTTTAGGCAGTCTGACACCCTCCCTCTGACGGCCCTCCCGCTCCGACCAGAGTGGGAGAAGTTATTTGATAATTTACCAACCAAAAAATAAATAAAAGATGGGGGTTCAGAATCATGTAATGAATCCATGGTAACAGGCTTCGCATCGATGTCACTGCCACCCTTTATAGGTAGGTGCGCTATGTAAAATACTGGGATTCATCTGCATCTTTTAAGACTGGAAGCCGACCCCAACATAGTTGGGAAAAGGCAGGCGGATGGAGGTGATTCCTTCCCTTATCTTAATTTATTTGGGGATGGCGCAGCATAATATCTTCTTCCACACTTCTCTATTAGTCGTCATAACGGTAGTCACCTCCTGTCTAGCCATATCATCTTCCACACAGTCCATACATCGTTTCTTTGGTCTTCCCCTACTCGTATAGCCATCCACATTCATACTCGAACTTTCCTCACGACATTTTCCTCACTCCTCCGCATTACATGCGATGATAACAACCGATTTCCTCACATCTTTTCAGTCACCCGGCCACTTTCAGTTATGAAGGTACCTAAACCTTCGTAATCGCACAGATTAATACAGATGGATAGACACTCCGCAAAATCATTTAAATAAAAAGCGACTCTTGCTACCACACAATAAAGTGCAATTCAGATCGCACAGCGCTTGGGCACACAATTGCAGCGATAAATCCCCTCTTTGAGGAGTGGCTTGAGAGGCGCCACGGCATCCTCACCTTCCGCCTGATGCAAGTCCTCACCGGAGACGGTTGTTTCGAGAGGTTCTTGCTCCGCATCCACGGAGGAAACGGCCGGGTATCACCACTGTGTGGATCGCCCGGAGGACACGGTGTAGCATACGGTGGAGGTCTGCCCGGCTTGGGCGGAGCACCGCCGTGTCCTCACGGAGGCGTTCGGCGGCAGTGATCTCTCACGTCCGGCCCTGGTCCAGACCATGGTACGGAGCGAAAGGGCGTGGGAAGCCGTCACCTCCTTCTGTGAAGCAGTAATGCTCGCGAAGGAGGAGATGGGCGGACAGACGGATACAGGCAAGTGAAAGAACACGGGTGGGTTTTAGTCAGTAAGAGTCTGACACGCCCTCCCGCTCCAGTCAGAGCGGGAGAAGTTATTTGATAATTTCCCACCGTCAAAAAAAAAAAAATGTCGCACAGCGCTAATCATCTACAGCTATATTCACCTAGAAGTAGCCTCTCTTTCTATCGCGTGATCTTCTGACTACATTACACTCACTGAATTAGCCCGACAAGACGGGCCCGCCGCGTACTTGAAGCTACTAAACTGCAGAGTGTCCCATCTGTGGTAATCGTGTAATGTTTCCTAAACAAATATTTTACTAACCACACGTTTGTGACTCGCATGGTGTAAAGTGTGCGTGTAAAACTATGTAAAATTAAAATCTTGATTGCTTTACAAAGCGGTTTAATTAACACGAGTATAATTATGTAGGTAACTACTGTACCTATTGTTGTTATACGTTGACACCGCTTCAAGGTTTTATACTGCGTCGGGCTATTAGCCATAACGTTTGTCGTGGGTGGCTTATTAAAAAAAAAAACATGTATCAATAGTATTATGATTATGCATTATTATGATGATGTTTTAACGAATTGTTATTCGAAAGATTTTTCTAATGTAAAGTATAAACATAAAGTGGGCAACGTCGCAAATAGCTGTTAAATAATAAGCCCGCTAAGGCCTGCTACTAAGATTTTACAAATGGAAAAGTCCATTAAGATGGCAATGCTCGGGCCTGCTACTAAGATTTTAGAAATGGAAAATTCCATTAAGATGGCAATGCTCGGGCCTGCTACTAAGATTTTACAAATGGAAAAGTCCATTAAGATGGCAATGCTCGGGCCTCTAAGTTTTAAGTAATGGAAAAATGCATTAAGATGACAATGCTCGGGCCTGATACTAAGATTTTACAAATGGAAAAATCCATTAAGATGTTGCTCGACCCGAGGATCGAGCTCAGAACTCCATGTACTGCAGTTTCTCTTGCGCCACTAGGCCAACCAGCTTAGACCATTTAACCTCATTGTCTATGCCAACAAGATTGTCTAGTTTTGTCATTGGTATGAACCACTTCTATCACAATATGCGCTATAAGCATATTCCCCTCGAAACCTACCACTAATCACCTACTTCTTCCAGCATGCAGCGTCCAAGGTCTCGAAGACTATGACACCCCCCGCGCCCCTCTCGTCCGCCAGGTCTCTCTAGACGAAGAGCGACGAGACGAGTGCCAGGGTCACTGGCGAGGTCCTGACCTGCAGGGGGAGGAGGAGGAGAGGGGGGTGCGGCTGTTTCGGGCGCTGCTGCTGCAGCATTTGAGGCTGGAACAGCTGAGGCCGCCACCTTGTTTTGTGGCACCGGCGAGACCTGATCAGAGGTAGATTTTCTTTTGTTTTTTGGATTTCTAAAATTTTACACATCTCCCCTTCGTTTCTACATTGTAGCACTTTTCCGACAAATTGTATCGTTGCAGCTGAAGACATAAAAAAAAAACGGACGAACTAGGTATGAGTATGAACGAATGCTTACGTTTAATATCCATTGGCCCTCATTCCAATTTATTTGACATCAGCACCGGAGCTTCTCATTCAAACCGGAATTTCACTACTTTCTTTGCCATATTATCTCTTACACTTACACAATCCATCTATCTGTTCTCTGGTCTTAAAGCCATCCACAATAACCAAATAATCAATAATATAATTGTTCTCGCATATTCTCATGTTCCAATATTTTTGTAGTAGGTAATATTAAGATAAGTGCTGAATGTCTGTGTAGTGCTCAACCGATATTATCTCTTGGTTAAGCTACACAATTATAGATAACAAGCCGTGTGTTCGATGGGATTTCCCTATTCACCAGTTTTAAGGGATGCATTTTCCAAAATCCTTCCTTAGTGTTGACTTTCGCTATAAAAGTCATTCAGTTGCAAAATTTCAAGTCGACCCAACGGATTCAGCTGTGCGTTGTCTGTCATCGAATTTAATATTTTTTTAAAGTAGTTGATGATGTATGATAAAATATATCTATAATGTGTCCCACAGCTGGGATCGATGTTAGTTGTACAAACATTATAATTCCCACTTTTCGTTTCAGAGGATGGTGGATGTACTGGCGCGACTGGCGGTCATTGGAGCGGGCAGCCCGAAGGTTCAGAGAGACGAAGGCTCGAGCTCGACTAGCAGCTGAGGCGGAACAGATATCCCTGCTGTGTCTCGATGAGGTGGAGTTTGAGGATATTATGCAGGAGTTGTGTCAGGTAGATAGACTGTCATGTTCTGAAGAACTCAGCTATGTAATAATAGTTCTGGATCTGGATGAGAGGGTCAAGTTAAATGACAAGCGATTAGGGAGGTCTCATCATCATTGCATATGATGTAGTTCCTGGTAGAAAGACTATCTATGTTTCAACGACATACATATTCTATACAACAAAATATTTCATGGGTCTACTTCTTAATGAGATTCTTCAGTCTATACATAGTATCAAATAAAAGAAATACCACGAAAATGTACGTATAGCTGTTGAAATGCCAAGCTTCATCTCGTTTCCCAGTGGGGCGACAACAATCAGGTCAAGTTCAACGCTCAGAAAACACAGGCGACAAGCCTGTGTTTTCTGACCGTTGAACTTGACCGCCAAAAGGAGCCATTTCCAATTATCTCTTACTTTTCGAGGTGCATCTGTACCAGTTACAGACCAACTGGCGCTTTTGGGCGTGGAGTTGACGTGAGATCTGACGTCAACTCCACGCCCAAAAGCGCCAGTTGGTTTGTAACTGGTACTCAACCATCGAGTCAAAAGCACAGAATGCAGACAAACAGCTGGGTATACTAAATAAGATGAGGTGGTTTCACATCTGGACAGCTTCTCGGTTTGTACAAAGCTCAGGTCCGTTCCTGTATGGAGTATTGCAGCCACTTATGGGCCGGGTCAGCAAAATATCAGCTTGTTGCACTTGACTCGGTGGAACGCAGAGCAAAAAGGCTCATAGATGACGACGCGCTGGAGGCTAGGCTTCATAGCCTGGCTCATTGGCGTAATGTTGCCTGCCTGTCGTTCTTCTACAGACTCTACTTCGGAGAGTGTGCGCAGGAGCTTCATGACCTGATCCCACCTTCTCTCTTTTACTACCGGACTACTAGACGTAAACTCAAACTCAAACTGAAAGCATTTATTTCAATTAAACCATTTACAGGCACTTTTGAATTGTCAAGGAATCGGTCAGTCAGAAATATGAAGCTAATTACCATTAATTAATTTCAACATGAATGATGTTGAAATTAAACATGTGAGAACAATGTAGAAAGACGTGCACGTTAGAAGCGTCCGTAATAAAAAGATAAAACAAAGAACAATTTAAATCAGCCAAGGCAGCTAAGAGTTGACCAGTCCCAACTGATGGCCCCCAGTCACGAACATGACGCATGGATTAGCACCATTCAGCTCAACCATTTTGAAGGGAGCTAAATGATCCAGCAAACGCGTTACCATCAGCGAGACATCTGAGTGAGCATGACATAGCCACAGCCGCCAGGGTACATTCAAGTCAATAAAAGACGTATTACCCGGTAATGTTAGCTCTTTAGTACATAGTACTCACACCTGCACCGTACTGCAGGGTACCATCCTCACTTGGTCGATATACCGATTACTCGAACTCAGCGCTTCTCCTCCACATTTATTATGCGCATGACCAAATTATGGAACTCTCTGCCAGCTTCTGTGTTCCCTTTCACGTATAACCCGCCAGCCTTCAAAGCAAGAGTTAACAGGCATCTTCTAGGCTTGCTAGTTCCATCATAGTCCTCATCCATCGCTTTCCATCAGGTGAGGTCGAGGTCAAGAGCAAACCCATATTGCAATTTAAAAAAAAATCTTCAAACACAAAAGAACTCTTTCAGGCATAGCTTCTTACTTCAGAAAGTCTTCAAACTCAGCCTTATGAACCCTTTCTTTCTATTTTCAGGCATGTGTTCACACAGAACAAAGAGCACTGGTAGTGCTAGCGTTTCTCTGTGAGGTCTGCGCGCGCGCCGTGAGAGTGGGAGGATGGTGCAGAGCAGTGGACTGGGCCGCCAAGCACGTAGCCCAGTGCGCCACGCCATGGGCCATCAGGCATGGCGGTTGGGTAAGGAAACGAAAAAAAAAACTGTTTAAATATTAAATGTAAAAAAAGAAATCCATGTCGAGTATTGGGCTCTGGGAAGACCGAAGATGTAGAATCACAGGTAGAATTGCCTGTGGGCATAATTTTTTACTATGTGTGAGAAAACTATCAACCATAATCTGTCTACTATTAGTCAACTTTCTTGTGACTAATTACTTGTATTTCATGCGGGGTTTCCAGCCTATGATCTGCTATTTATCACCAGTGCTTCTAATTTCAGAGCACAGTGGTAGAGCGGGCAGGCGGCGCCCGTCGCGACGAGACCACACTACTGGCCGGCGCGGCATTCGCGGCACTACTGGCGTTCTTGCTGTTCTGCCGCGCGCGCATGCGCTCTGCGCTTTTGTAAAACTACCCTCACACACTCACGGGATCAGTCGAATCGCTTTAAGCGGCTGGATTACAACCATCATTTATATGTCTTTATATTGGCTGGAATATCAGTATTCTGCTGGTTCTGGACTGGAAACCGACCCAGCTTGAAGGTTGGTCTGATGATGGTTTAAATTACCCTGTAAAGTCTCCGTGGTCTAAGCTCTTCAAGGCCAGGTTATGGAGAAGGTGTCTATTCTAAGAATTGTCTCAGAATGTCTGTTTTGATAGTAATATAACGTACCTAGTACCTATATTATTAAAATAATAATAATTAAGTCTAAATGTGATGTTTAGGAGTTTTTCGGCACAATTTTGTTATTATTTTTGTAAACACTTTTAAGGTTTAGATTTTTTAAGATTGCGAAGTCTCGCTCACCCTTTTTTGCTCCGGTTCAAAATTTTACTGTACATCCGATCCTACTGAAAGATTTTTAGTTTGGTTTTGAACAGAAATCCTAATGCGGAAAGTTATTTTTTAAGAGCTTTTCATTATTTTTAAAGGCTCCTGACAAGCGCGACGCGACTATTGTGGAACAATTTCTATGAAAACTTCACGGAAATTGTTCTACATGTGTCCGTCGCGCTTGTACGCGGGAGCATTAAAAAAAAAACAAATAACTGTATATAACAAATAAATCACCTATGAAAAACGTCAGAAGGGGAGGCGAGTACACTGATTCATCAGCACATCGCCTGTTCCTCGTAATTAAAATTACAATTAATTTATTTCAGGTACCCCATAACCCATATTAGAAATCTTTAAATCACACACAAATATATATACAACAAACGAATAAATACAATAAAAATACAAAATCAACACAAACTAAATAATTCAAATTCATATTCAATCAATCATCATAATTAGCTCAAATACATTATACATACACTATATGTAACTTGTTTGTCACAGCAGTGTCGTACATAAGGACCAACCTATTTGCTATCATATTCAGAACGATATTGGAACTGGCCCGCACTCTGCGCCCAAGAGACGCGCGTAATAAATAGGTTTTCTGGACACAGTACAACAATAAACAATATTCTATTCTACTCCAACTCAATATTGCTAGTAGAAAAAATGTAAGAGCGAAACGGTGTATATTTCTGTTCATCCTATACGAGTGAAAGCGTGATGTTACCAATTAATGTTAGATGTGTTAGTTTATTTAGAAATTAATTACTAACACCTATCGATGTCCAAATTATGTCAATGTGATCGTGATTCCTATTAATAAAGTTGTACCTATGTTTTTATTAAAATGTTTGGAGTATATTGTGTGCCACAAATTAGCTTAAAGCCATATTCAATGTTTAGTTTAGTTCCAAATTGTATTTTGTTTTACTTTTCTTACACAAGTTTTAGATTTATTAAAAGATTTTGATTGGAAGTCTGTTTTATTGAAATTACCTATTACCTATTATTATTATACCTAAAAGAAAACTTGACAAATCTTTATTTGGGTAAAAACATTGGTCCTTGTATCCTTGTCTCTATCTCATTTAGCTCGCAGACAGGCGCGCCGCGACTCTGTTAGAACAATTTTTATAAAAAATTCATGGACATTGATCTACCGGAGTCGCGTTGCGACTGTGTGTGGGAGGCTTAAGGCTGTTATCAGCTACCCGCAAATATCGTCAATCGACGTAGCCTGAAAGCTCCTTTAGGCTAATTCACGAAATTTCGTGACGCTCAAAATTCAAAAGTCATTTATTCAAACTAGGCTGAGAATCAGCACTTTTCGAACGTCAAATTACATAAGACAGTCCCTCAAAAACGCCCGCCCTTCACTACTTCCAAGTACTTAGCTGAGAAGAAGAAGTGGCAAAACAAACTCCCCAGCAGCACAAATGTCTGTTCACTTGATTCTATACAATAGTACTTATGCAAAATAAAACATTAAATTAAATCATTTGCTATATGCCAGCTAGCACACGCCAATATACCAACAAAACATCATTGAAATCTATACTCAAGCGAAAATTAAAAGTAAACAGAACTTAATACCCGAATGAAAGCCTCTAGGCATATAGGACGTGTCCGCTTACATATAATGTGAAATTAAATTCGTTTGCAACCTCTTAAGGGGGGGTCATTGTATTCATCATTATGAACAACTTTCACTATGGGGCCAACACTGAAATCGCGAAAAAAAAATCTGCTGTTCGCTACATTTTAATGAACTATGTGAACATAAATGTAGGGAACAGCTGATTTTTTTTTGAGTACAATGACCCCTTAATTAGATACGTCCTTTTTACTATCGGGGGCACTATGAGTTCGCCTGATACGGAAATCTTTAGTGATTATTCAGAGTTGGATGATAAGGAAAAAGAGGGTAACAAATAATAAAAGCCAAATAATTTTTTCACTCACTATTTTATTATTTTTATTGTAATTTTTCATAATACCGTCGACAGCCGACGCTTGGGTACGCCATGCTCTTTGTACGTCAAATTATAAACACTGATACTGATACCAAATTATCTCACAATATACGCAATAAACTAGTTAATTATTAAAACTATCACAATCTTTTAATCGTCAACAATCATTAAAAGCTTTTAATAGAACAACAACCACTCGATCGGAATATATATTTATTTATTACTTAATATTTATATATAACTGTGTGCTTCACTTATTTATGTACTACTATTATCTTGAAAATGAGGAGTCCTACGTTCAAATAACATTATTAAAATCACCATTTTTGAACGTAGCGTAAAATATTCAGATCTATCGAAAAATATATGTAAATATACGTGCTCTATGGTATATATTAAAACATCCTAGTATCAACTATTTAATTTATTTTCTGCAATAATTTTCCGACCGAGATTCACAGCAAAAATTCACAAAGGTCGAAAAAATTAACTTGCCCAAATAAACTACGGAAGTCATAATACTGCTTAAAATTTTATAAAAACCACAATCACATATTATCATTTGAACGTAAATAATAAATCCAACAAGAGCTTTTTTCTCCTCCCATTTTACTCGTTACAACATGATGAAAATTCCTAAAACTTATCTACAGTTTTTAAAATTAATAACATTTTTTTTTCTTTTACCTAATTTGTAATATCACTATTAACAACCTACGCTGTCATCTCGATTTCAACGACTTCATGTGACTTTAACTTTATATTTTTAAATCTTTTTCACTTAAATTTTGTCAGTTTTCCAGTTACAATATCTTAGCAACGTCATTTGACGTTAATTTTACATTGAGGTCGACGTCAATTTTACATTTCGGTTATTTGACGTTAATTTTACATTGTAACTCAATTTATAGCCAATTGGGTTTTATAATCGCTTTTTTTTTGTAAATCTTAAAGCTGTGAAATAAATTGACATAACAAGTGCAAATTAATCGAATTATACATTTTACTTAATGTCATTCGAAATCGAGACTTGTCAGCTATAAACGAAATCGATGACTATTTAAAGTCACTCCACTTTTTCCTTGACGATCAATTTTAAAGCTGAAACAGTAAGAGAAAGAATAGTCACTTATTTCCACTAAATAATAATTATGGTGTTCACATCAGATATTATTACAATAATTTATTATCGTAACAAAAAAGTGGAATGAAAAATATTTTTTATTATCTGCAATGATTTACTTTATATTTTTTTTTATAAAAACCATCATTTCTAGTAACAATCTCTACCTGGATATCATATTTCATTTTTTTTTATTAATAAACATTTTGTTTAATATTAATGATAGCGTTTAAGCCTAGATCTTAGACTACGAAGAAGTTATAAAGGATATTTTATGTGTTCAATCGGCGTCTTTAGTCGACACCGATTTATATCGATAAATTGTAACTCTTACAGACACTAGTAGTTATAACAAATTTTGGAATTTAATGAGTTCTAGCTCGGCTCGTGCTATTTGGTACTGAACAAATGCAATTTTAATGTAACTACGTGATTTGACATGCATAAAGGCGAGTTTTAACTATGATATTTTGTTTTCAAAATGTAGAAAACGTAACGTCAAATATACAGTCTGACGTCGCACAGAGAACCTTTTCTACATCCTGACGTCAAAGAACCTCGTGATATGATTATAAATATTCTTTATCAGTTCAATAATTAACCGCTTTAAACAAATGGAAGGATGGTTAATTTACAAAGCCTAATTAAGTACATTATACAAGAGACAGATAGATAGATAGAAATCTAGCGTATATAGTTATATAATTTAATAGCATATAGAATATTTGTGAGGGTCTAAAAAATGTACTGCTGGAGTGTTAGTATTCGTTATTCCTTGGCCACTATTATCAGCTGAAATAATAGTTTAAAAAGGTCTGACTGACCTTCGTTGTAAGTTTAACTTTTTTTGTGAAATTTTTTTTTTTTTAATTCAGCAGTTCATTTTGAAGACTCCTCAGCGTAGGCATAACGTACTTTTGGTACTTGGTGCGTCAGATAATAATTTTAAGGATATTTTTGATAACTACAAACTAGCTTGTATCATCGTAAAGAAAAAGTTTATTCAAATCGAATTAAGTTACTTTATAGAGTCAAATTCTTAAATTTTTATAGAGTGGCCACTACTTCGTACAGTTTTTGTATATTTTAGATGTTGTTGTATTTTGGACAAATGGATATATAAACATGCCAAGTTCAATTCTAAAATCAAACTGTGTAAATACATTGTTCTTGAAAACAGGGGCAGTCAGCAGTTTACTTCTAAGCAGTCATGTTTTAGCAAAGTACTTTCTGCGACATTTGTGTAATGGAAAGCACGATAGCATTGACAAGGTTGTTAGGGCAGTTGCAAGCAGCATAGCCATTGTTATGTAAATGGTTCAATGATTGCTGGATGTCGAAGTATTAGATTATAGAACCAATAATATAATTCTTGCCAACATCCGTCCATTAAGTTCTGAGATATTTTGGATGTCTCAAGTATTTACAGTTACTTTAATATCACTGCTGAGAATTATTGATTCGCTAGGTTACGGCACTCTAACAGAGAGGAGGCCTGAGTTTCAGCAGTGGGAACATTATATACCTTTTTGTCAAGTTTTTTTTGTAATTACGTTTTGGTTTTTTTTAGGCACTGTTTAGTAGTGGCGTCGCTAAGCGAACTACAGAAGGCTATCAAATCCAAGCTTATACATACATAATATGCTATGTGAGAATTTGAAGAAAGATGATGTCCATATAAATATTTAGTATATACGTCATAAGCATGCCCTTATCACAGATTATGACCTAAACGATGTCCGGTGGTTACCGATATGTCGTAACTTATCGCAACAAATTATCATTTAAGTATTAACGTTTTTATATGTGACATTGATTTTGTACTAGATACGTTGTTCAGAATAAAAGGTTCAAATTTTTGTGCATAGTAAAAGATTCATCTCTGATAGCCGAGGATTGAAGAATTTGCCTTTTGACCCGTCAATAATTAATCATCATAATAAATTTTACACTTTCGTAAAACTTATTTTACTCTAAATAGCGCAGCTAGTACAGTAATCTGTTATAAAATGTCTTTTAAAAAGTTGGAACAGCGCAAATAGTTTTGTAATATTTTTTGTAGAACAAGAAAAAAAATATTGATATCGAAAAGTCAACCTCCAAGCTACCTCAGTTTTCTAAAAGCCTAGTCAGCGCATGGTCAATTAATCTCTTGTTTTTCATGTTAGCTGTTTGATGGAAAAACAGCAGCCAATCAAATCACTTAAAAAGATCGGCATTTAAAAGACCGGAGCTCAGCGTCGGATTATGGAATTAATTGACTTTGTACATTCATGACATTCTACATCATGACTTCTTTATGAAATATCAAGTAATTTTTCAAAAAAATGTTCCAATCTAATTCACGACAATAGTTTTAGATTTGAGTTCATAAACTATGGATAAATATACATAGTATAAACTCTATTATATGAAAAAGTCTAGTCCAACAAAACATTCCTTGTTGACGTATGAAGCGAACTTTAAGAATTGTCGGTTATTTGTGCGTATATTAAGTACATTATTAGATCGTAGCTAGAGAAGTGGCCATGGGCTAGTATTGTACTATCTCGAAGACTCTTTTGTAGCCCTTTCATGTCACTCCTCCACGCCAGAATTTCTTTGAAGTTCAATAATGCTTTCTCCGTCATTTGAGCGAGACTATGATCTGAAGTGATAAAGCTTAACAATATAAATATTTAACTATCTATTCTAGACTATTTATTGCTATGTCAAATAGGCGGGTTATTAATATAAAACTTTTTGGGTATCAACAATTGAACTCACCATCATTTTCATTAAAGTTTCTCATGAGACATACATAACAGAGTGATATCACGTGCAGAAGCGGAAAGTATATATATCAAAAAACAGAAACTATGGACGGTTAACAAGATGTTTTTAATTTTTATTAAATTTACTGAACCGTGCCTTTTACATATTAAGGAAGAAGAGATTTTTGAAGACATAGCCGTAACATTAAGAATTGACTAGCCAGACATCACGATCCAATCATTTCTGAAAGTCAATAGATGAAACGAAGAGTATGGAGGTTTATTATAATTATAGATAGACTTTATAGGGATAGTGTAAACTCTAACTACCGTATTATATCGTAGAGCGGGACAGATGCGTCCTCGGATAGTATATAACACTATATGTAAGCATAGTCCGCTAACAGATGATAAAATGACTTTTTTAACATTTAATTTTATACTGTTAATTTATAAAAATCGAAGCTAAATGTTACTGAGTTCGTAAAACTCTTAGGCACATTTTATGGAATGAGATTTAAATTAAAACTTTTACATTTGCCCCGCTCTTCCACCCTCTATGTGTGTATGTACAATCTAGCTGTTTGTGCTCGCCACACACTTAAATCAAATCGCTTTCATTATAACGACACATTAAAATGTAACTCATCCACATGGACCGACGGTCTGCGACCGAACAGATAAATTAAAGTAGAAACAGAAATCCAACACAACGCGTTGAATATTTACAAAAACAATCGACACGTACATTTACCGATAGATTAAGAACTTAGCCTTAAAACTTCGTAAAAGCGCCATCGAGTTAAACAACTAACATTCATATAAATAGCTACAGTCTCTATCATGGCTAAATATTTACTTCTGATACAAAAATGCTGTACCTCATAATAATTTACAATGCAAAATTCTTATTAATATGATCAGAACCACTGAAGCTTTCATTATTGCATTTCATAGGAATTGTATTTTCGTTAATCGTTCTACTGTCTTAAGTTTCCCTTAAATGTATACTTGGTGCACTTTATCTCTCGTCATTTCGCTCAATACATCTATTACAAGCGTCCATTAAAAAACACCTAAACGAAACTACGTAGCAAAGCAATAACAAAGTAAAGGAGTATCTTTGAGCAATATTTTACTGCTTGTGCTATGGCAACTAGACAACTAAAATTCAAAACTAAATAATTCACAACGCTAAAGTAACTTTCTTATAATACTTACACTGTCTTTAAATATTTTTTATAGAATTTTATTCTCGGTTGCAGCAAAACTATGTTAAATTATCCCATGTAAAACTAGACCATTAGATTTAATTATTCATATAAAATAATTAAATGAATAATCTACCTATTCACGACACCACCTTGTATAATGAAGTTTAAAAAATATTTTATACATTTTGATGTTTTCTGACGTCAGAATGTATACGCGCATTATACAAAGTGACGTTGAATTTACATTAAAACCTCTACTAGGTTTTCCGTTGCATAGTTTGCTGCAATCGAGTTGCAATATTGCTGGAAGTACCAACCTGCTACTATTTGACTGTCGACTATTTGTTTTAGGTAAACAGTTCTGCAATCTAGAGCTCTTCACTATTTACCATAAACTATTTTAAATTCTGCTTCCCTCTTTCCTCTATAGGATTCTACAATAAAAACTTTTCATCAGCTTTTCTATTACTTTCTTCTTTAAACCCGATCATTCCCAAAACGAATAGTCGCTATCAAACGCTCAACATTGAAAATCGTTTTCACCAATCCCTTATTCAATAATTCAGAAGACCAAAAGACAAAAAGACCAGTCTATTCGCTCGGACAGTGCAGGTACCCGTACTCGAGTGCCAAACTGACTCCTACGAAGACGAAGTACAAGAGGAACATGGTGAACCCTAGTCCTCTGTTCATCTTCCACCTGAAGCAGGCGATGCTGATGATGACGAAGATGAGCATGGCAAAGAGTAGCACTATGCTGCACACCATGCCCTTGGAGTTCACCTGGACTGGCTCGCCGTAGATGATCCCGTATAGGAGCCATGGGAGTGGCAGCCTGGAACAGTTAAACATATTTAATTTAATTATGCTATCTAAACTAATATTATAAAAAGAAAAGATTAGATTTTTTGTGTTTGTTTGTTACGTTTTCACACATGGTTAGACGATGACCTGGAGAAGAACATAATATACTTTTTACCCAGATAGTACGTTCCCGTTGTACCGCCACGCGGGCAGAGCCGCGGGCAGAAGCTTGTAGAGAATAATTTTAGCCAAGTCTCACCGTCTTATTCAAAAGCGATGGTCGCGCGAATACGCGGTCGTCGCGGCCATATGTCACTTTTTGTTTGGTGAACATGAACGCGTAGTGAACAAAAAGTGAAATGACCGCGACGATCGCGATCGCTTTTAAATAAGAAGCGCCCTTAGTCAAGCAAGAGTATTATTAGACTTCTTAGAATCATAAAAAAAAAAAAATTGCAACTTTTAATATTCTGACGGGAGCGAGACTTATGCGGGTGAAACCGCAGGATGCAGGTAGGTATGCAATAAATTAAAGTTTGTTCTAGATAGTTTCTGACTCGGAATATAAAAGTAATATTCAGAGACTCTCTATTTGTCTGTTCATCTGCTATCTAATTACGTAACACATGTTCGTTAACGATTAATGAATTTGACTAACCTGTTTCATTTTGACAGTTCAACAACATTAATTGCGTTATTTACGTTGTTGAACAGATTTTTTTTCTGACATATGAAGCAATGGATTAGCAATCTGTTTCAAAACGATTCAGATTGTGATTCATCGTGTATTACGTAATTAGGGTGCTGGTATATTTTACTGCTATTTGACCGCTCGTGGTAGGTACTTGGAAATGGACAATAACATTCCGGAAAATGAAAAACTTTTCATGCGGGCTAAGTTGCGAGCACTGCTAGTAACTTTAGTTATTGTCGTCCAAAGTAAGTAGTGTGGTTCTAAAGTAGGTCATGTCGGTAGTAAAAATATTAGTTGAAAGTTTTATAACTCTTATAAGTAGGTTATTGCAGGTTAGGGTTGAGAAACCATAAAACGGATTTGCAATCGGATTTTTTTATAGTTCTGCGATTGCAATTTCGTATTCGCTAATAGGGAAAAATGAGCTTTGGGAAGTAATAGAGCTTGGTAACACGATAGTTTTTTGTCGAAGATATAGCTTGGCAAAATAGAGTAGAAAAAAGGAGTCTGAAATTAAATATTAAAGTACTTAATGTCTGAATTACATGATTATTTAAATAGTATTTAATGTAGCCTACTACTGCCGTGCTTACTAATATTCTTTGTAAACCACGTCTCACCGAAAATTGATTTTATCAGTACAAACATGCAGACTCATTAATTATACTTGCCATAATGAGGTCAAACTATTAATTATACGCAATTATTGATACTGGTCTACTATTATAGTTACACCATAGGGCCTCGTCCTTGATTTCGTAATAGAAATGGGCAACTTAGGAATAGAGAATCGAGCATTAGACGTATCAACAAAACAAAAACACTCAAAGAACACTTTAAAAAAACTAGTAAGAAAGATATACGCAGGTAGATCGCGAACTTAGAAGTTGAAAGTTGAATTTCACGGGCTATTTATCATAGTGCGTTCGCATAAACATCAAATTAGGTATATTACTGTTGAATATCAAGGTTGCCTGGAAGAGATCGCAGTAAGCGATAAGGCCGCCAATTGTATATTTTGTAGTGTATTACTTTTTCTTTATGTAATGTATAATCTGGTGTACAATAAAGTATATATAAATAAATAAATAAATAAATTAATATATATGTTACGAAGACGCACCCCACTCTGCTAAAGTACAGCTTACAGTACAGTAATCGAGGACAGGGGCGCGTCTTCGTGGATGGCACTATCTGTTTATACATTACATAATATATTTCTATTTTACAGTTTAATATTAATCCACAACCTCTGTTTTAAGTACCACCGCTAGTTAAAACATTTTACCACAATATAGGTAACCAATTTACCAATAAATCACAGGTAAGTAAAACAACAACATTGTTGAACATAATGCCAATAAAAATCAATGTTGTAACATAAACACGGCCGGTTCAACATTTAGTTATGACTTGTAACTACAGTTGGCATTTGTTTCGCCGATATTTGGAGCAAGGTCGAGCCGAATTACATTGATAAATATCATACTGTTATTTTTTATCGTAATTTCGGGCACAGGGGTTGTTAAGGTGAGGTTATACGGTTGCCTGTTATATTGGTTACCCTGGTTTTATATAAGTAAACTGTTTTGGACTGGTGTTGTCATAGGTTTAATTGGGTTATTTTCTACTAACTACATAAGTGGTTCTTAATAATGCAGTTAAACATATTTTCAGGAATCACTAACGTTAGCTTTTATACCTATCTTTTTTTTTTTATTTCATCCTCGACGTCAGATTGTATAACGCTAGGCACAAGAATTCGACGTCAATTTGTATAATGTATAATAATACAAAGTCGTTATATGAAATCCTTTTTCCGAACTATGTTGTGGTCTGCGTGTAACCAGAAGCGACTGAATTTCAGTGTATTTTGTAAACAAAGTAACAGCGTTTATTAGAAGGCCGTGAAAGTGGGTTCGATTTAATTTATTGCTTTTAATTCACCGTATAATGTTCTAACTTTCGTTTTATTAGGTACTTTACAGTGGAGAAGTAATTTTGTTTCTTTTTAAGCTGCTGCAAGGGGAGATTTTTGATTCAAGTTCATTTCACGTTAATTTTAGTTCAGTAACGCTCATAAGCTTAGCTTGACAAATAACTATTTTTAGAACAACCAGCACCCTTGCTAGGTTGCAGGAAATCGGACTACTTATGTGTATTTATTCTAGAAGAACATACATTGTTCACTTAGCGAATAAATACATAACTATGTAAGGTAAGTGTAGTCCAATAGCAAATAATTTCGTTTTTTATTCATGCAGGTAGGTACGGTGTCGTATTTTATGTGCAAGACTGGTTTATGTCGTCAACTTAATAGTTTTGTGTTGTTAGTGACGTACTGCTTGAGTTTAGCTTTAAATATGTTAAAGGAGGATGTGCTCCTGATATCTGCCGGTAGATTATTATAAAGTTGTACGCTTTCGTATTTTATATTTTTCCTGCCATATTGCGTCCGCCGGGGGTGCGTCTGTTATTTGGTTGGGGTTTCTTTGGTTTTATTTGGATGTTTTTATGTTAAGAGCGTTTATTCTGAAGGTTGGCAACGTCGCAAATAGATGTCAAATATTTAAATGTTTCGATTAATTGGGCAATATTACTGTGTGATAATAAAAAATGTGTCTAACTAGCGAACTAGAATATTGATTATGAAATACAATAATTAATATCGTAACACCGAATATTTAGTTTTAGATAAAAAAAGAGTAAAAAAACTATTTGGATGTAGCGGCATCTACATCGCTACATGCGAACTACGCATCAAAGACCTGACGTCACACAACATCCTGACGTCACACAAATCCTGTATCGCGCAATTAGAGTTTACCGCGCGATGGACATATATACAAGCTTCCCGACTTCAACCTCTGGGCAGTTGCCCGCCAGACATCACACCAGTCTAGTTGGAGGATCCTCACTTTTCTATGGGGGATGAGTGAACTTTACACCCTGTTCCTCATACCCCTAAATTGGAATCTTTCCAAATGCGTTTTTTACACCTAAAATGGGTACAACATCAAATTAAATATTATAATTGCAATTCATTATTAATATTCTAATTCGCTAGTTAGTCACATTTCTTATTTATATTCAGTAATAATGCTATATGAATCAAAACAGGTAAATATTTGACAGTTATTTGCGACGTTGCCAACTTTTAGGATAAACCCTCTTAAAGGATAATTGTGTGTATATGGCTTTGTTAAGATTTTTTTTAATTATTTTATTTTGTGCTATTTGTAGATCTTTAATCGTAGATTTGGTGGCGCATCCCCAGATTACGATTAGGTAATTTATGTATGACTGTGTTTGATCTATGTTGATTATTGTGGAAAGCTAAAAAACACAAGTAGGTATTTACTCATCAATGGATTATAGCCCAGAATATGATAGACTGAAGTCTGTTTCATAACAACACAATAGGGATGTTGACAAAACGAAAAGAAAAAAAAAACTATTTCGTCCGTCAGTCAGATAATAAAAAAATATTCAACACGTATTTTTTGCTTTATCATATTAATATTTTTATTTTTAGATCAAACGCACCAAAGTTGGGGAGTTGCTTGCTACGTCAAAAGTCAGTATAAAATCTACCGGCGAGTGACGTCTAGCCACATTTTAATTCAATGTACAGCCGTAATCTTCTGATTACGTAAAAAAAGAATAAATACGTGTGCAGTGTTTTTTTATAATCCATATAGATTATAAAAAAACACTGGACCAAAAATCTTTTTTGGCAAAAACTTATACTTTTTTTCAAAGAAAATCTTAGTTGTTTTACCCCTAGTGATAAGATTACGTACAGTCGACTTTCGATAACCTTAACCAGAGGTATATAAAAACTTGTCTTATTATTCGGGATGCGAAGTCAAAAATGTGATGACAACACATCAATTTGACAAGTAACGAGGTGAATGTGACATAGTTCAAAAGTGATCAACCTTTTTACACTTGTTTGCTTTTTTTTAAATTCACTTTGGACATTGGCAGATTTGTTGAAGTCGGGTTTGCTTGTCATAACAGGAAATATATAATAAAATAGATCGAGGTTTCCGTGAGGTAGTACATAATTACCTAAACACAGGAACACAGAAATACAAGCATGTTAGGAAATAATAAGCAACAAATGTTTCGAGGCAAAAACACTATGTCACTATTAAATAAATAAATGTTCGCGTTACACACAAATCTTTTAAT
Organism: Agrochola lota; assembly: GCA_947364205.1. Lineage (NCBI taxonomy): Eukaryota > Metazoa > Arthropoda > Insecta > Lepidoptera > Noctuidae > Agrochola > Agrochola lota. Next base: position 4,297,188 of record OX376230.1, on the reverse strand, counting down.
AAAATGGAGAGCGACACGAATGGTTATATTTTAAATCGTATTTAAAATGGCCGACTTTCTTTTATGGCGAATTCGTGTTTACTTTAATGAAAAATAAGCAGTGATTGTTAGTTTTGAGGAACTGTACAATTATAAATATGGTTTTTCTTCGTAATTTTTTTAGTTCTTTTTTCCGTTTAATTAATGAGGTCTGTTAAAAACTAGTTTTGGATGGCGATAGTCATCTTTTAACTTTGTTAGGAATTATAATTAATCTAAAAAAAAGAATGTCCAACCCAGCACCTAACACTTTGAATCACAATCCGAGAGTTTTGAAGGATATTGCTAATCTATTGCTTCATAGAATTGAAAAGTTCGTCTGCTCAGCAACGTAAATAGCGCAATGGACATAGGTGAACTGTCAAAATGAAACCCATGGCGTTCAATTGTCATTTTATGTGTGTTACGCAATTACCCGCTGGAAATTTTGACAAGCACCTCACAAGTATCTTACTCCGCCGCCACACACTCGACAAGTGGCGAGAGAAATAGTGAGCGAAGTGGTCAGAGATGTAATGTGGCTGCGTTGCTTGTAGTAAATGTAGCCCCAGCATCAGGACTAGCGGCATGACGCCGCTCGTCCTGATGCTGGGGCTACATTATCGCGATATCGCGAATTAAACTTCGCGTGCTCTCTCTCGCACATCGGTTGACGTCTCGCTGAGCAACAGAGAGCGCGCGAAATAAAGTACGCGATAATGCGACAATTTAGCCCCAGCATGACAGATTAATGAACAGCGCGAGGACCAGTGCGGAGGGAGTATAATGTGGCTGAGGCATTACGTTTAACTTTGACATCATACAGGCTGGTTATTTGATAAGGGTGCACTAAGGAGAGCTTATGTACTATTGAAATTTATTCACCGGTGAAGATCGACTTGAACCAACATAACGGAGACGTCACAAAAAGATGCCCATCCATAGATAATTAACACCCGTCTTTCCACTATTCCAATGCCTTCTCTAGGATGTATATCCAGTATGGCTATCAAATCCTTCCTTATCCTAAGGGCACTTCGTCCTTATCATTACCGCACCACCCGGTCCACTTTTTAATATGCAATGGTCTTTGCAGTCCCATGAAACATGAGGCTTCATGGGCTAGTGCAAATCTTGGGGTTCATTCGATTTATCGAGTCTGGTTTAACCACGCTGGGATCGGTGCATTTAATTAATTTATAGAAAAATTCAACTAAACTAAAAAAAAAAAATACTTCGCAAAACTTAATTAGGTAAACTTTTTAAATAAAACTTACTTTTCTGTTAATTTAAAGATTGGCTAGTGATTTTGTGAGTGTCCGTGGAGTTTCTTGCCCGTTCTTCTCCATAGGTACCTACTACGCTTTGGAATGGGCAACTAACTTCATAATTCTGACTGACCGATTCCTTGACAATTCAAAAGTGCCTGTAAATGGTCTAATTGAAATAAATGTTTTGAGTTTGAGTTTGTGTGAGTTATTTTATTACAATTGAGACACTATAAAATATTGCTAGGATGCAGTGAGATACTGTTAACGGACGAGCTGAAATGGGAGTGTTTTATAGTCTCGATTGAGTTTACAATAACAAAATGTTGGGATATTTGTCAGTTTATTGCCGGTTTTATAGTTTCTCAAACACTTGATTCGTTTCCCAATAGATTACATTTGGACAATAAAATGTTTAGTGATTTTGGCAAGTTCCTATTTGTCTGTAGCGATTTAAGGCTACGCAGACGGGCGTGACGCGACGCCGACGGCGGCGCCGCGACGTGACCCTGGTGGAACAATTTCTATGGAACTTCACGGATATTGTTCTACCAGTGTCACGTCGCGCCTGTCTGCAAGAGCCTTTAGCGTCGTCAAAAGTATGGATACTATCACACGTTCCTGTCCGGGCCGCGGTGACGGAGCTTCAGTGCCTGCCCTGCGCGTACCACGGCCCGGGCACGGCTCTCAAATGCGTAAATAGACCTTTAGCAGAAAAGGTTCTAGAACGAGAATTAATTCCGAATTAATTATCGTTCTAGAACCTTTAATAAATGTTACAAAATGTCATCATCATCTCCCTGCCGTGGTCCTATGTTACGTGGGGTCAGCGCAACATGTTTTCTTTTTCCATTCTCCCATGTCCACCGTCACGCTATCATTCCTTCTCTTTCATATCAACCTCACACAATCAATCCATCTTTCTTTAGCCTTCCTCTCTGGCTCCATCCATCGATATTTATATTCATCACTCTTTTCATCACATGCGTTTCCTGCCTCCTCATCACATGGCCAAACGATTTCCTTTAAAATTTTCTATCACTGGCGCTACTTTTAAACTTCCCCTTATATACTCATTTCTTACTTTATCCATTTTCGTCACTCCACACATCAATCTCAACATTCTCATCTTTTTCCACATGCAATCTTTTTTCATCCATCTTCTTCACGGCCCAGCATTCCGATCCATACAGTACGACAGGCCTTATCACGGACTTGTAGATTTTCCCCTTTAACTTGTGGGGCATCCGTGAGTCGCAAGTTGTTCCTGTGACCTGTCGCCCTTTCATCCATCCTGAGTTGATTCGGCGCGTTACGTCTCGGTCTATTCCGCCATCCTCTTGGACAAGCGACCCGAGGTACCGAAAGTCGGAGCTGCTACAAAATGGTTTACACCATTAAACATTAAAACGGGGTTACTTACAAACAAAGGAGAAAAACAAATTTAAGCTCAGAGAGTTCTCAAGCATGACCCAAATACAAAATACGTTCGAAGATAAATTGCAAATGGTTTCAAACTGCATTGCGATATCCATTTCTCTCCCCCGCACCCCCTTATGTACTGGAGGAGTCCTATAAGTCCTCCCTGTTTACGACATAAGTTTTATTTTCTTGATATATAGCCCAAATGTTGTTGAAATTACGACTTTATGTCTGTAGACGTAAGCTGTATTGTTATTTGAGAAGGTTTGGTATCCGAAACACGTTTGCTCTAAGGATTTATGTTGCGGTTTCTTGATCTACAATTGCTAGAGGCTGAGGTCGGATAGAGTAAGGCAGATTAACTGTTTATAACTATTGGGGCTTAGATGCGAGTTTATTTGATAAATCGTAGCTGTACCTAAGGTTTTGATAAGGAGACGAATCTAATCAATTTTCAAACACATTCTCGAACACAAAAAGTAAAAAAGTAGTACAGTAAAAATTGTCCTAAATGAGCTTAAAGAAAGAAAAAAATAAAAAAAAAATTGAGACGCACAGGAAATACTACTATAATAAAAGAACATTAAATCTAACAAAATCATGAAAACAAAAAAAACACCGACTTCAAAAAGAAAACACTACCAAGTGAAAAATAACTTTAATTTCGGAAGTTGGTGTCTTTGGTTTTGAATCTTCGTTTTTTGTGCCACCGACTTCCGAAATTAAGGTTACTTTTCACTTTGTAGTGCTTGTTTTTTTTCTGTATAAAGGTTTTGTTTTTTACTTTTTAGTTGTGGTACCTACCACACACAAATTCGAATACCACTACCTGCTATGTAAATAACAGTGACAGGAAGTTATCAGCATATCATCCACATATAACACTAAGTGGGAAAAATACGTATTATTGAAGCTTACTCAAAAACTATCAAAGCAAAGTTAATCAAATTTATATGGGACCAACTTGAGAGCATACCCTTTCATACAAAAAAATATTTTTCAAAATCGGTCCACAATTGACAGACATACATAAAAAAAACATACGCTACCACGCGGGCCCAGTGCGGGTTGTAGATGTCACATGTCTTAAAATGGTTAGTTCTATGACATCCGGTCAGGGGCTGCTTTAGGGGAAAGCGACCTGAGCAGGCGCCCGGGGCGCATACGGGGTGCTGCGCACGCCAGTTTAACTTAACCACTTAATTTTAATACCTATCTCTATAAAGAAAAACTGAATTCAGCGTATTATTTTTTTCGAGGTTGTGGGTTTCAATCCGGGCAAGTAAGTACCAATGTGACTTTTTCAATTCATAAGTACTTTCTGAGTTTATCTTGGACGTGACTGACATTGGTGAAGGAAGAACATCGTGAGGTAACCTGGACTTGTAGTTATAAGTCTGAGATTGCCAGCCCCTCTTGAGCAAGCGTGGTGATCAATGCTCGTGCCTTCTTTGTATGAGAAGAGGCCTTTGCCCTGCAGTGGGACAGTAACAGGCTGGTATATTATTTTAATTTTATTATATTTTATGAACTTATCTCGTAGGAGTAAGTATGAGTATTCAGCATTTATCTACCACGACCTGTCATTTTGTTGCTTGTCGTATCCTCACTAACTTATGTAGGATGACAGAGAGACGAACTGAGCGACAGGCGTGTTCTGTTAACAATACGAGTGACTGTTGCAAGTGGCGAATGCAGTTTTTTACTCTACTGTCAAGGAAGGGTTAGGTGTAGCGCGCGTATCTAGTATGTTTGTATATTTGTAAATTTCTTTATTACCTCGTATCTTCCAAAGGCTGGATGGATTTCGACGGTTAAGGTATCGTTATATTCGTCTTAAAAGCCCAACTGTCCTTAGATAGGAGTTAAAAAAAAAAAACATAATGGCGGAATTTTGGCGCGAAATAGTAATAATACGTATTTTTTTTTTAATACTACAGGACACTAAAAAGTCTAAAATAAAATAAATAATTTAAAAAATCTGAAACCCGGCTGCAAAATCACATGACTGAAAGGAGAAATGATTTTTTAAATTATTTATTTTATCTAAACTAAAGTTGATAAAAACGTACTTGCCGTCTACAATGTCCCAAACAAGCTTAGTCTAGTTTGGCCTCGCTGTCCATTGAAAATTACGTTGCAGAAAATCTAGATTTTGAAAGTCTTATCAGAGAATTAGCTGACAAAAAGCTAAAAAATAAAGTTTTAGTTGTTTTTTGATTTCATTATAAGTTGCGTGACTAACTGACACACATTATAGGTAGAGTCTACCTAGCCTTTTCCCAACTATGTTGGGTTCAGCTTCCAGTCTAACTGGATGTAGCTGAATACCAATATTTTACATTGTTTAGAAAATTAATGGGTAAAATATGTTAATTAATTCAAAAATAAATATGGTACAAAATTCAAAATAAGTTTAAAAAAAAAAATATAATTGAGCTCCAAATGCATGATTCGCACGGGGCGCCTAGATGGTTTAGGCGCCCTGATGTCGTTTTTTTTCACGATATTTTCCTTCACCGTTTTGACAACAGTGGTGATGAATTTATTGGCACAATTATGCGCCCGTATGGGTTCAAACCCACGACCTTCACCTCGTAAGTCGGGGCAGTTACCACTGGGCCACCTACTGCTCGTTCAGTATCAGTAAAAATTGAAGTTAACGCTATCTTGTAAGTGTGTAAGCATAAAAATTTGCCTCCTAAGTAAACGTGCTAAGGCCAAAGAGGGATTGATAATACCCAAGTACTTGCAAACGTCATTCAAAAACACTATTTCGAAGCCTCGCCATACCTACACCTACCCCAGTTTAGTTTACTTTACCGCTTGGCAAAGTCAAATAAGCCTAGTGCCAAATGCATTATGACGTGTTTTGCCAAATGCCAAACTGCCAGAAAGAGAGATTTGTGGTGCAATTATTCATCGTTGTTTGTGGTTTGTGCTGCGGCTAAGCTCATAGATGCTGCTGTAATTATTTTAAGTAGAATTAAAACAATGAGTTCTGTTGTAGTGTACAGGCCTATGTCCAGCAGTTGGCTGCGTTGATTGATACCACATCTGTGAATAATCATTAATAAAAAAAAAAAAAACAAAAAAAAAAAAAAGATAAATAAAAAAAAAACAAAAAAGATAAATCTAGATAAATCGATCGATTATCCTCGATTTATCTTTTAGATAAATCTTTTTTTTTATATTTACTAGGCCTTCGAGCACCAGATTCCATGAACACCTTAGCGTTTTTACGTGCCGGATAACTAAATACTTCAATTTGCCGCGGCATTTTGTAAACGCTAAACGCCGTTTGAATTGTCGATCAAATGTTGTGGCATATTTTAAAGTGACAAGGCAATCTACATTTTGCCTTCGGCATATTTCATGCCCGCGAGCGTTTGTAAGGACGACGCTGTTTGTAAAAAGCGCAATCATACAAATTGCCCGCAACATATACAGCCGTTCGATTCTGTAAAAATATCACCGTGAAACTTAGGTGAAGTGAGCGTGAAGTGAGCTGTCAATAGTGTTAATCCCTAGCATCCTGCCGGTCGATTCTATGGCAGTGACAGCTCACTTCACGCTCACTTCAACTAAGCTTCACGTTAATATTTTTACAGAATCGACCGACAGGTTGTCAGGGACATCGACGCGAAGCCTTGGATTCAGTACATGATTCTGAACCCCCTGCGTTGATATATTTCGACGGTTATTAAAAAAAAAAACAGTTTTCCATACATTTTGGCCGCGTAGGTATTGCACTTTTCATCATTGAATGAACGTTCAGAATCATGAACTGAATACATGGTAATAGTTTTCGCGTCGATGTCCCTGACACCCTGTATACAGCGTCCCATACAAAACTGCAATACCTACTAGACCCAAATGTTGTATGACAGCTGATAATTTTTTCACAATTATAATCTTGTTCCCATGGAGAAAAATGTTCCGTTTGATGGTCTGTACCACACCCTTAAATAGGACAACACACACACATTACACACACAAACGCGCGCGCGACTTACATAAAAAAAAAAAACTAAATTCAATCTTGGGCGTAAGTATTGGCGTTAACAGTATTAATTTTATTTATACTAATATTAAAAAAAAAAAAAAAAAAACAAATGTTTTTGTGTTTGTTCTGTAAGTTTGTATGTACTCTGCGTTCGCAATTCATTTGCCAAACATGTAAACAAACACTAGTTTTAGGAAAAACCACTGTAATGCTTATACATAAGGTTCAGTTTGCGCGATAACATCATAATTTTTTATTACTTTTTCAACAGTACCTACTAGTCAGTGTAAAATCAACTTTATTTACACTGGCTTAAAGTTGATGTTTGTTTAAGTGAAAAACTCGTGTTTTAAAATTCTTTTAGCGTAATTCTTGAGGAAGGTAATAAATAGGCTCGCGGACGAAGTCGCGGGCAGAAGCTAGTTGGAATATACTCCAAAAATAAAGGCCTAAGTATTGTTTTCTTTGAAACAGCGTGTCTTTGCAAAATGTCGGTATAAATAATATTGTATTTCAAACGTTTCATGTATTCCCCAGCGTGTGACACTATATAACACTCTACCCCCATTCATTTTTATTTCTGGCAGAATCGACTCTATGTACAGTCACGTGCAAAAAGATGTGGACACTTTACAATTTTCAAAATCGTTTTTTTCGTAGTTTTATTAAAATCTATACATGTATATATTATAGCAGTAACGCAGAATTTTTGTCCGTTCGTCTGTTGGTCACACACAACCTTTTTTTTTTTTTTTTTTTTTGGATGGGAAATCATCAAATGACTTCTCCCGCTCTGGGCAGAGCGAGAGGGTGTGTCAGACTTTTACTGACTAAAACCCACCCGTGTTCCTTCCGTTGCCTGTGTGCCGGGGCCGCGTTATCCCTTTCGGACAAACCCGCAACCCCAGCAGGCATTGGTCTTTCGACCCCGTCGGTTGGTGCTGACATCTCTTTGAGGCGCGCGTGGAACACAACGCGCCGTCGACACGGGCCTGGTCCTTATCGGACGGCGAGCTGCCCATTGCTCACCGTCCGCAAGCCCGCGCCTACGGTGGCCGGAAGTCGGCTCTGGACTCCCGACGCCCGGGGCGTCTCCTGCGGCGACTAGGGCCGCGAGGGCGTGCAGCTTGCATCTCCCTCGCGCGCTCCGCCTCCTCCTTCGCGAGCATAACTGCTTCGCAGAAGGAGGTGACGGCCTCCCATGCACTCTCGCTCCGAACCATGGCCTGAACCAGGGCCGGACGCGAGAGATCGTCACCGCCGATCGCCTCCGTGAGGACACGGCGGTGCTCCGCCCAAGCCGGGCAGACCTCCACCGTATGCTCCACCGTGTCCTCCGGGTGGTCACACACAACCTGGATTATTAACACATAGGGTACTTTTAATCCTGATAGTACGTTCCCGTGGGATATTTTCCGACAACCATGCGAGCGGAGCAAGCTATATGATACAATTATTCATAGTAGTTTGTGAAGAAAGACAATGAAAATAATTTAGGAGAAAATGCAAATATTCTCGACTCATGGTAGCAGGAAAAATACTGTGGAATTTTATTCAGTACGAATTCAAAATAATCCTCCGATATACAATACCGCCCATGGGTATGTGACCGCTCAAATTTTTCTGAATATTTTTGAAAAATTACGAAATTTTACTTTAAAAGACTTTGAAAGTTAACGTTCGTAATTTTCCATGACCTTGCTTGATATGTTTTGCCATATCCCCGATGTTATTGGCTCGATTTGGATTCTGTTTATTATTTCTAAAAGTTTAATAAGGTCACAAACGCTACACAAAAAAATTAAATTGAATAACATGAAAAATATTAAAGAATAATTTTTCATAAATATTCAGAAAAATACGGGCAATCTCATGCCCATGGGCGGCATTGTATAGACGGCTATCCAAGACTTAAACAAACCCACGAGAAAAAAAGAAAAATACCATTTTCACTTATGTACCTATACATTTTCGCACGTGACTGTACAACGTTCCTATTAACTTCTGAACATGGCAAAAGGGCCATTCCTATGCTTATGCGAAAAGATAGATATAAAAACGATGTAAGCCAAATCAGCTGGTTATTGCAAGAAAGAAAGAAAGAAAGAAAAAATATTTATTGAGACTCGCACAGGAAATCACAAATTAAACTAAAACACAATAAACATTTAAAAAACAAACTAAAATTTAAATTAGTCCTGTAAGAGGCCAAACGGCTCCTATCTCAGCATGATGCTGCGACATTTAAAAAATAAATGTCGCAGCGCTGGTATTCTGATAGGGCCCGCAGTGATGTCACGGAAAGATAGATACAGAATTATATATTAAATAAAACAAAAAAAAATGTCTGTGAAATACAATAAAAAATCAAATATATGTATTGCCATTTAAACTCAAACAAGGGCAATTTAAAACCGATTGTTTCGAGTCTCAAGGGTGATCGGGTGATCCGCTCCTCAACTGGTTAGTAAATTGGGTCAGAGATCGTATCTTTTGACCCTGTTTGGATGGTGTTTCGTAAGCATGGGGACTAGGCTTTCGATATTATGGTAACGTAACAATTTTTTTACCCGACTGCGGAAAAGTAAAAAGGAGGGTTATGATTTTGACCGGTATGTATATATGTAGGTATTAGTTCATCTGTTCCTTCATAGAACTGCTCTTCTGGGCAAAAGTTTTTTTGGAATGGCATATAAAATTTACAATAAGATACCTGTAGTAATTTTAAGCACCAAGGAACTCCCGTAATTCTTTAAGCACCAAGGAACTCCCGTAATTCTTTAAGCACCAAGGAACTCCCGTAATTCTTTAATTGACAAAGTTTAATACACGATCCAAGATTTTCTTAATAATTAGTACCTACTACAATCTGTCACCATATACCTAATTGTTATTTTGTAAGATTTGCTTTATATGTGACACCTAAGAAATGTTATAAACTGCATGTTGACATAATTATTGTATGCCTATTAGGCAGGATATAATGGAACTGTAATTTACCTAACATCTGTATAACTATCTGTTTATCTATGTACTACTATTTGATTTGATTTGATAACTTCTCAATCTGCCTGGCCTTTTCCCAACTATATTTGGGTCGACTCCCAGTATTACCGGATGCAGCTGAATATCAGCATTTTACATAGAGCGACTGCCTATTTGACCTCCACAACCCAGTAACTGGGTAATACGATACCCCTTGGTAAGACTGGTTGTCAGACTTTCGGACTTCTGACGACCCGTAAGGACTGTCAAAGATCCACGAATGACAGCCGGGACCAACGACTTAACGTGCTTTCCGAGGCACGGAGGAGTCTCGGTATGTAAAGATGGTCACTCATCCACAGACTAATCCCGGCAAGCGTAGCTTAACCTGATGAATCCACCCGTGCAACTGTTATTACTTAGCCACGACCTCCTCTAGATTTGATAACTTTTAAACTACTTAATATATTTTGACAAAAGAGGTATCGTTGGAAGCGTCTTGATGGTACGCTGGTTATAGGCTAATGTAATTAGTTCGATTTATGGTAAGGCGACGTGTGACTCCGTATTTTTAATTTATCTGTCTGTGATGGCTTCTTTATACCTTTTTACTTAGCGTTTTTGTTGTAGTTGGGTCTTAGTTATTATAACTTTTACTAGCTGCGCCCCGCGGTTTCACCCGCATAATTCTCGATCCCGTGGGAATATCGGGACAAAAGGTATTCTATGTTTTTTTCCAGGCCATAGTCTACCCGTGTGCCAAATTTGATCCAAATCCGTTCAGCCGTTTTTGCGTGAAAGCGTAACAAACAATAGGATTGTGTCTTTGGAATAAGTATTTTGCTTAGAGAGAGGAAAGAATTAGGAATAACTAAAAAAATGTCAAGTAACAAAACGGTAGTATCTGGATTTGCGCCTGGTTATGGAGGATTCGCAGTTGTAACCCGCAAAATTCAAAATTTCTTACGTTTTTTGCAATTTTCAGGTTAGTGTCAGCTTGTATCTTGATCAAAATATGATTCGCGACCGTAACGAATATGTATTTACAAAATTATAATCATTAATACATTTTAGAGGTATGAGGAACAGGGTGTAAAGTTCACTCAAACTCATTATTGAAAAGGGAGGATCCTCCGACCTGACGAGTGTCGTGTCTGGCGGGCAACTGCCCAGTGGTTGATGTCGGACAGTCTTATATATGTCGCTCGCGCGGTAAACTCTAATTGCGCGATGCAGGATTTGTGTGACGTCATGTCTTTGATGCGTAGCTCGTATGTGGCGGTGTAACCGCTACAACATCTTTCGAAGTTAGATGTGTTCCATTGAATGATTTTTTCACGAAATCATGACATTTGATAACAAAACCTTAATGGCAATAGCAATGGTTCGCCCCCTATTCCGTGATATCTAGACGTAACTCGTGAAGTGTGGGTGAAATATATACACCGCCTACCCCTTTGGAAGATACAGGGGTGATGTTGTAACATAACATTGACAATGCAAGAGAAGGAGTATCAAATCGAATATTTTTATATTGTACTAGCTGATGCCCGTGGCTTTTTTAACCAACTTCATAAAGACAGGAGGTTCTATGTTCGAAATTGTTTTTTAATTTATTTTCTAAAATAAAAGTAGCCTAAGTTACTCCTTATAACATCAGCTACCTGCCAGTGAAAGTCAAAATCGGTCTAGCCATTTCGAAGATTAGCCGGAATAAACGAACAGACAGACAGACAATTTTTTTTTTTTAATGAGTAACGTATGTACTTTCCTACGCATCAATTTTATTTATTTGTATAGATAAGTGCTATAAAGTTTTAACTATGTTACCAGAACACCACGCCTACCCAAGCTACCTACCTACCTTTTACTTTAGTAAAGAGTATTGATATAAAATTAGTGTTACAAGGCCGTAGGTGTCAGGTAGGTACGATCCTACAAAGTTCAAGAGTAGGTGTTTAGTGAAGGTCGGGAGGGCAATCGGTATTGTTCAGGAAATACCTACTAAACCTACCTACTATAGCAACATCACAGTATAAATAAGTAACAGTATTATATCTCGGCAGTGAAACCTTGAAATAATTACTGATATACAATGAGATTTCGTAGAACGTCGTTTTGGCCGTTTTCTACGAAGATATAATACTGTTACTTATTTATACTGTGACAACGTCGTTCGTACCGTTACGGTCTTTTCAAAAAGTCTCTGATGAAAGTGTAAACAAAATCAGGTCAGGTTAAATTTTTACGCGATCACTCACCACCGGGAATTATTAACACATTCATCTATATTTAGAAGGTATCAACTTTATATCTCACAACTTTACCAACAGTTATTGTGTTTGTTTGAATAACATGATTAAACCGTAAATGAAAAATAATCGAAGAAAATTTTGGTTATAAAACTTACCTCAATTATTATTGTTAAATGAATAACATAAAAAACACACACACAGAGTTAGTCTTCAGACTACACAATAAATGAATAACATCTTTACGGTGATTTAAAATTATAATTTTAGATGTAAGTATTTAATCAAATCACTACAAAGTCGCATACACAACTACGTTTCCTGATGCATTTGTTTACATTTTTATCTGATACTTTTGAAACAGACACTTACATGTCTACTTACTACTAGAGGAAATTTGTAGATTGTAATAGGTACATACAAAGCTCCATTTCAGTGGAATAAAGTCAGCTGCATTATAGTACCCAGAGCATTGAACATAAGGTTGTAAGTTAAACCAAAGTGTAGTTCTATTGCGTTATTAGATTGTAACTGGACATTGAATAATCGACGAGAAACTACCATAACCATCAGGGTTAGCAGATAGATATGACAGTTCATATGCCTCTGAATCATCATTGACGGAATTACGTAATCACATAGTTCAAAAACTCAAAGCATTTATTTAAATCCCAGCTAAAGCACTGCACAATGAAGTGATGAAGGGCGGGCGTTTTTGGGGGACTGTCTTAAGTAATTTTGACGTTCGAAGAGTGCTGATTCTCAGCCTACTCTAGACTTTTGAATTTAGAATTTTGAAATTAAACCATTTACAGGCAATTTTGAAATTGCCAAGGAGTCGGTCAGTCAGAAAGATGAAGCTAGTTGCCCATTCCAAAGCGTAGTAGGTACCTATGGAGAATAACGGGCAAGAAACTCCAGGGACACTCTTTTAAATCAAAATATTGATACAAAATATTGGTTACATCATCCATGTTGAAATTATAACTAACTGTATAATATGTAGAGAATCGTTCTTTCAAGAGTTTGAGTACGACCACTCGACCAGTGTACCTCTTTACTATAAGATTCCGAATGCCTAACAAAGAACATTTGCACCACTTCTTTTAAAATACATCCGCAATCCGCCATCTGCCATACGTATGCAGAAAAAAGCGCGCAATTTCACATCTACCCTCATTTTTGGCGCTGCTCCAAGCTGAGTAGGTAAGCAGTTAAGATGGCGTCTGTTATTTAAGGTCTTCATATTTAAGAATTTTCTTATCTTAGAGCACAGTTTGGGAAAGTTCATTTGATAACGTTATTTATGTTTTTTGGTAACCAGATGTTGCAAACCATGTATTTGTACTTATAAAGTTATCTAGGTTTGGATTCATTCCGAAGAGGTCATGGCTAAGTAATAACAGCCGCACGGGTTGGTCCAACAGGTTAAGCTACGCTTGCCGGGGTTGGTCCGTGGATGGTTGACCATCTTTACATACCGAGACTCCGCCGTGCCTCGGAAAGCACGTTTAGCCGTTGGTCCTGGCTGTCACTTGTGGATCTTTGACAGTCGTTACGGGTCGTCTAAAGTCTGAAAGTCGGAAAACTAGTCTTACCAAGGGGTATCGTATTTCCCAGTTACTGGGTTGTGGAGGTCAGATTGGCAGTCGCTCAATGTTAAATACTGGTATTCAGCTGCATCCGGTTAGACTGGAAGCCGAGCCCAACATAGTTAGGAAAAGGCTAGACAGATTGATTTTTTTGTTTGGATTCATAACGGTTTGATATTTTTACTGGCTTATGCCCGCGATTCCGTCCGCGTGAAATTTCTTATCCCCCCCGACGCACCCCTTCGCATGGCATTGCCTGCCCGCGGTGTTACTTCGTCTTTGCTTAGCATTCTTTCTCACTTTTTAACCGACTTCCAAAAAGGAGGAGGTTATATGTTCATCGCATATGTATGTTTTTTTGTTTTGTTTTGTGTATGTCAACCGATTTCTCCGTCAATTGTGGACCGATTTTGAAAATCCTTTTTTTGTATGAAAGGGTATGCTCCCAAGTTGGTCCCATATAAATTTTATTAATGCTTGCATAGTATTTGAGTAAGCTTCAATAATACGTATGTTTCCCACTTAGTATATGTGGATGATATGATGATAACTTCCTGTCACTGTTATTTACATAGCAGGTAGTGGTATTCGAATTTGTGTGGGGTAGGTACCACAACTATAAAGGGAAAAATAAAAACTTTTTACAAAAAAAATAGCAACTTCCAAAAAAAAAACACTACAAAGTGAAAAATAACTTTAATTTCGGAAGTCGGTGGCAAAAAACGAAATTTCTAAACCAAGGACACTGACGTCCGAATTTCACTTCGTAGTGTTTTTTTTTGGAAGTCGGTTGTTTTTTATAAAAAGTTTTTATTTTCTTTGTGCTCGGTTCCTAAAGGTCTTAGTGTGATGTTAAATAGCCTATAACCTTCCTCAAGAATTGGGCTATGAAATGCAAAACGCTGATACTGAGAAATCCTTCTGCCCATTATCCTAGTTAATTTGGCGTTGGTGCAGCATTATTCTTCCTTAATCTGTATTAGTCGACGTATTCACCTAAACAGGTCTCTGACTATTATCAACACATAAAAAAAAAAACAACTGCCCATCCAAAAAACTAACTAAACAGTAAAAAAACTAGTTACTATTAGTAATCTGTATATACAAAGCGAAAGGTCACTCATTTACTCACTGACTAAATAGATAAATAAAATTGTCATATGTGTAGTTACAGTTATTCCACACAACGACACAACTGTCCCCCGACAGCAATCCGCGAAAAACAAAAAAATCATCTCGCCTATGCCACTCGGGATGACGTAGGGATTCTAACGATACCCCATACATCCAAATCTGTTCAGTCATTTAAAAGTTATGGTGGAACAAATAAACACACATATATGCATACATACAGGACCCTGAAAACATTAAACTTCTTTTTGGGCAGTCGTGTAAAACATTGCACTAATTTTTGAGCAGTCGTGTAAAACATTGCACTAATTTTTGAGCAGTCGTGTAAAACATTGCACTAATTTTTGAGCAGTCGTGTAAAACATTGCACTAATTTTAGAGCAGTCGTCTAAAACATTGCACTAATTTTTGGGCAGTCGTGTAAAACATTGCACTAATTTTTGGGCAGTCGTGTAAAACATTGCACTAATTTTTGAGCAGTCGTGTAAAACATTGCACTAATTTTTGAGCAGTCGTGTAAAAAACTGCTAGATATTATTTCTTCTGAGCGACGAATGCTTTTAAATAACAAAATGTTAATGAGATTTAGTTATAACGTATTCTGACTATTCCCGTAACCAATCAAAGAATATAATCACGCTATAACCGCCGGGAATTGAAATCTAATTAACGAACTATTTTCCTCAATTATGAACTCGTTCGCTTTTGTGTTCCAGACTGAAGGACCTTTCCAATCAACTCCTACTTTTATAGGTTTCCGTATCCAGATGGTTTTAATTCTAACAGGACCTTATACATATAATATAATATTACTTAACTTAAATTTTCTGTCTGTCACAGGGCTGAATCTTTAAGAGTCGGAAAAGAAAGAAAATGCCTATGGCATTAACTCGGCCCCTGTACATTTGTGTGCTTTGAATGAACGAATGAAATGCACCAATCCCAGCGTAGTTTAAGATTCGATAAATTAAATGAACCCCTAGATTTGCATTAGCCCCTGGAGCCTCATGTTTCATGGGGCCACAAAGGCCATCGCATATCAAGGAGTTGACCGGGTGGCACGGTAATGGTAGGGAAGACGTGCCCTCAGGATATGGAAGGATTTGCCAGCCGTACCGGATATGCATCCTTCCTCTATACATTTGTGTGCTTAAAGTATTAAATAAATAAAGAGGGATGCCACTACTTTCAGTAAAAACAGTCACACTTCTGCGAAATTAAGTTGGTAGTGTAGAAACTTTTATGGACACTAACATAAAATTCAAATTAAAATAACTCCCCCTCGGGAAGTACAGCCATCAAATGCAGCAATTAAAAAAAGAAGCGGAAATGTTTATAATAAACTAGCTTCTGCCCGTGGTTTCGCCCGCGTTGATATCGGAAATTATCCCACGGAATACGTACTGCCGGTATAAAAACTATCCTAAGTCCTGACTAATTCGTTCAGCCGTTTAGACGTGAAAAGGTAACAGACAGACAGACAGAGTTACTTTCGAATTTATAGTATTATTAAGGATGTATATGAATTAAAACAAGAGTTTTCTCTGCTTCTAAAAAGTCTTAACTCTCAGCGTTACCAAAATTTGGAATGAAATATGCTGAAGTTTTACTAAGGAATTCCACCGGTAAAGTATTCGACAGGAGGGGAATGCCAGCTGCTAAAATATCAGTTTCAGCTGCAATAACTGAAATAGCATTTGCCACATAGTTTCTATTTCTCTTGGGGCGAAGAATTGCAGTGCTGAAAACTAGGGAATCAAAGTTTTTGGTGCAATGCTATGCTGAGTTAAGTTTAATTTAATGTCTTATTGTGGTTTTGTTT
Source organism: Agrochola lota (assembly GCA_947364205.1). Taxonomy (NCBI): domain Eukaryota; kingdom Metazoa; phylum Arthropoda; class Insecta; order Lepidoptera; family Noctuidae; genus Agrochola; species Agrochola lota. The sequence continues at coordinate 4,280,692 of OX376230.1, read as the reverse complement.
TGACCTAATTTTAGAACAATATTCTCTAGAAACGAAACTAGTTTTAGTGGTAATATTATTTAGATGTTTTAAACCGAGAGATTTTTTTAAATTGTTTAAGTAGTTGCATTGCAACCGTTTTACTGCACGGTTCTCCATACCTAATATCTCGTAGAATATTTTCAGACACATTTGAAACAGACAACAAAATTATAAAAAATCCACTCACCCAACAGTAACATCAAAAATATTGCTGCCGACTGAGCTGGACACTGCCATGTCTCCGAACCCCTTTCTAGCGACGATCACGGACGTAATGAGGTCAGGCACCGAAGTCCCCGCAGCCAGGAGCGTCAACCCCATAACCTCGGGGGGCACGTGGGCTGTCGCCCCTGCCACGTTCGCCCACCACACCATGAGGTACGAGAAGAAAGCTATCCAAACTATTGACCCTATAAATGTTACTGGGAAAAATCTTTTCCCTGAAAAAGAAAATGGAGTTGTTAAAAAAGGTCAAGGTAAGTATGTTATGTCACACAAAGCTCGGAATTGCCGCGCCAGCAGCGGTCGCCTATGTATACGTCTCCGTGCTCTGTGACTTGTCATTGTTTCAATGCAAGATAGAGATGGAGCTGTACAAAACGAATAGCACCATCTTTTTTTTGCAACAGAAATTGATGGCTTTAACACTTTATAGTACTGCGTCTGAACCATACAAAATAAAATTATAGCGATTGCAAATGAAGATGCTCAAATAAAAGCGAAAAAAATTGAAGTGTCGATATGGTGGCTACAAGAATAGAGTAGGTGCGGCCAAAAAAACGATGGATGTTCGTGTGATACAGTATTAAAGATGGGTGAATACTAAAATGACAACTGATCGAGATGTACCGAAAGAGAAGACAGGTTGTGGTGAAATCAAATAAATTGAGATAAGGTGGATAATGGTCATACATTGCGTGAACGATGACATGGCTAGAAACGAGATGAATACTAGGATGACGGCTGCTAGAGATGTATGGACGAGAAAACCAGTTGTGCTGATCCCAAACAAATTGGAAGATGACAAAGATGATGATGATCAGGTGGTCGAGATGTATGATAATAGAAGCCAAGGAGTGCCAACCCTAAGTGAATTGCAGGACGAAGATGAAGATGGTGTTGATGCTGAACTCATCAATAAAATATTCACCCTTCGGCGTTCTAGTGTCTGGTAGGGTCATCCAGAGCGGGAAGACAATTGGTGCGACTAACAAGTAAGTTATTCGCTTGCGGAAACCTGACGGCCACGACATGTCCAGCGGGGTCGTGTCCTCGTCCAGGTCTCCAATCTGTAATAAGAAGAGTATTACGAGAATTTAGTATTTCATTTCGTTTATGAAGACCTGTTAAGAGTCACATCGCACATATATTATAGATAAAGTACAGTCATCGTCTAAACTGAAATTGCGAGCACCTCCCTCCCGTGTAGGTATTTGGATAGCAACAATACAAAAAAAAATATAGATATACACATAAATAACGGTATGTTGTCGACACTGAATAGCAGGAAAGTGAGAACAAAAAAGAAGGCATTTACTCTCCAGCTACAATAAACATAAAAGAGAAAACTTATTGTAATTCTGCATAGTTTAAAAATAATCACATAAGGCAGTTGGAATGTAGAAATTTTAGATGACACAAGAGATGTACCAAAACAGGTCGTAATTCTGGCCAAATGGAAGAAAACTATTTCATAGTTTGGCGGTAAGGCGTGAAACAGTCCCACCCAAGGTTAAAACACAATAAATTCAACTACAAAGGGTTGGAACTATCACGAGGACCCAATTTTGGCATTCTATTATGAGGACCCACTCATAAACCTTTACATAGTTAGGCGGGCAGTTAAAAGGAAAAGTTTTACATGGAGATAGAGGCGTTTTGGTGAATGAATGCTAACTGACGGAGGATGTACCGTGACACAGATAATAGATTCCCGACTAGGTTTCATGAGAATTGACGTCTACGAGAAATTCTGAGCAAAATTATTTAATTAATATAACAATAATTGGTTATTACCAAGAAGTTTATTGCCTGTACCAGACTAAGTTCATTAATGAACTACCGAAGCTGTTTTTAAATGGAAATTGTGATAGGTTTAAATTAGTAGTATCAAGTACAAATTTTTTAAAGGGCCAGGTTTTTAAGGAAATAATATACATAAATATCTATCGACTCCAAAGTGATTGCTGCCTATAATCTCGGCTACATAATTCCCGTCTCCCGTCAATGTCGATTTGGTAAAAAACAAAAGAAGAATGTTATTCATTCGGGGATCAGGGATGTGTTGTGTCCCATTTTGATTTAAATCCGAACTGTCAGACGTAAAGCTGCCACGGGAAATGTATGTTATTTATTTAGGATCTCCAAAAAAAGACAGAATATCTACATGACATAAATAAAGGGCAACCAAACAAGTATTAAGTAAGTGTACTGCCTTCGCTTACTTATAGGAGACCACAGCATTCACAATAAAGTTAACAGCTATGAAAACAAAATTAAATTATTAGTAATAGTTAATAAATATTCAAAGAGAAATTGAATCAATATTGGTAAAATTTGGAAAAAGTTAGGTTTATGAATAGAATGAAAGTAATGTATGGAAGAGAAATCGCTTGACTTATGAGTCAATAAAATTAATCAGTTGCGATTTTCGAAACATCGAGACCCAATTTCACAAAAATTTTGCACCAAACTCATAATTTTGACGGACTGTTTTTCATTGTGAGACAGTACTTCGTCAATGCTTAAAAGGAGATTTAATTCAATATTAAAAGGTCAGATTACTAGTCGCCTTGTCAGATGTTTCCAGCGAATTAATAAAATGACTGAACGGAAACTAGAGGGTACAAAACATAATAACGAGGCGTTACAGTTAAAACAAAAACAACAAAAAAAAATTGCGGCTCATGTCCGTTTCATGTAGAAAACGTCGATGGAGTCCGACAAAATTTCATGATAATGCCACAGACAGGCTGAAATGAAGGGTGGAATGTCCTGTAAAGCATACTTTATATTAGTAAATTATTTCAGGGAAACCCTTCCAGCCACTTCAGTCGATGGTAGGTACCCAGCCAAATAATCCCCATTTTTCCAGCTCCTTTTTGTGAAATGGTAACATAAGAACGAGAGAGTGGGAGTTACTCAGTGAGAGTAGGCACACTCCAATCAACACCAGCCTGAAATACGTTATAACCATTCGAGGCTACACAAAAAGTTACCTCCTGTATGATTAAAACACAAATCGAAAATGCAAGCCGAAACTGGCCGAAAGCCATATTTAAACCTTCATCCTGTGTCAGTTTTAGTCGGTCGGATGAGGTCGTGTGTTATGAAACGGGGAGACTGTTTAGAAAGTTGAATGATTTGATGCTTGAGGATTTTGTTAAGATGAGGCGAACGCGAAGATAGAACGGATCGGATGCTTACGTTTCCCCGACGTTCATTTCTCCGAAGAACCATTGCCCAAAGGATCAGTTGGCACATTAACTCTTGAACCAACGGACGGCCCACCGAAAAAAGTTTTACCGAAACAACGACTGTCGATAATAGGCTTGTCATTTGTCATTAATTGTTCATCGGATAACCATTTTTTCGGACAATCGGCCATTCTTTCAAGATTTAATCCGTCATATGATCATTCAGGCAAACGTGCTTCGGGCAAAGGTCTCTCAAGGACTCAAACTGGTCATGTATGATAAGCCTTTAGATGCAGTGATGCTTCTTCGTCGAGAGTACACTACCTAGTCATCACCTCACTACTCGTTTTGTTAAATAGGAATACAAGGTCAAGTAAGTGGGGGTGGCTCGTGATGTCGCAGCTCTTGGTCCTGTGTCTATAGTTTTACAGTTGGTAACACATCATATGGTCAAAGAGAAATAGTCCACCTCGTAATGACAACAACTTTTAGTAAATTGAAACTTCTTTAAGGTTGAAAGTATCTGCAGTCTGGCTGTCGAGATAATGCGTTTTTGACACCTGTCAGTTCCATACTAACGGTCTGTAACTGTCACGTATACAAATAGACCTTGTCGTTTTTAACCCCCGACGCAAAAAGAGGGGTGTTATAAGTTTGACCGCTATACTGCGTTCGCAATTTATTTGCCAAACATGTACACAAACACGAGTTTTCCACTTAGACAAACAACAACTTTATGTTAGTGTAAATAAAGTTGATTTTAGACCGACTAGTACTGTTGAAAAAGACATAAAAAACTATGAAGTTGTAGCGCACACTGAAACTTATGTGTAGGCATTACAGTTGTTTTTGCTAAAACTTGTGTTTGTTTAAATGTTTAGCAAATGAATTGCGAACGCAGATTATGTGTGTGTGTGTGTCTGTCTATGGCACCGTAGCTCTTAAACGGGTGAACCGGTTTGAATGCGGTTTTTTTAATTTGAAAGCAGGTTTAGCGATGGTTCTTAGTTGGTTTTTTTTAAATTAAAATCGGTTCAAACGTTTGAAAATTATCAGCTCTTTTCTAGTTGATGAATGGATGTGAGCATCTTCCACAAGTCTGATCGATTTGAAATTTGGTGTTCTGTTACTTCAATGGTATTAGAAGAATATAGTAACCTTGAACTGATGCTGCAGCAACACCTGGATTTTGCAGGATACCCAACTCCCTTACCAACTTACAGCACAGGTATCGTGTTTGGGCTCTTTGGAGTGGTCTCAATGAATAGGTTTCAATGTAAGGCGGGTTGGTAGATGTCACATGTCAAAATATTAGTACTTATTGCCATTTGTTTGTACATTTATGCAAAAAAAACAACATGGCCCTTGCCACCACGCCATCTATCACGTTCGCACATTACATTTTCGGGGTCAAGAACAGAAATCTGTTAGGTGACCAAAAAATTGAATTAGCTGGCCACAAAAACTCCAGAGGCAACGAAGCAGATTACTGGGAGCATGATTCAGGTCGTGGAATCAATTAATCATTTGCCGCGTTCCACACAATGAGAGACAGACTTGCTGAGTCTATAAATCTCTTAGATCGAACAATGGTAGCATTTATCTTGATATGACAGGATTTTGGGCTCGATTTTGCTAGTTTTCTGTTTGGGAGTTTACGGACTAGAATGTCTTGGTGCAATAATTTGGAAAGATGGTTTGGTATTTCAATATATTTGGCTACCAAGGTAAAGGGCAGAATATGAGGAAAGGAAAATGAACTGTCTGTGACAACTCGGTTATGTCCTCGGTAATCCTATCGATTAAGGATGCAACACAGAGACACAACAATGAAATACAGTTTATAATATTACATCAGCGAAAATGCATTAAATCGTAAGTCATAAATTTAAGTTACATACCAATGTACAAATGAAATCGATAGACTTTCCAAGCAGTACCTATACCAATATGAAGAATCAATGATCATATATAGGTCTGTACAGCGGATTTTGATGATGAATCAAAATGATAAACGCCCAACACCTAAAAAATATTATGTTAATTAACACACAAACTAATATAAAAAACACCAATATCTGCAATACCTTAATATACATAGGTAGGTAATAACACAGTGTCAATAAACACAGACAGAACCTATTCAGAATTCTTAAATCTTACATTACACTCAAAGTATCTATACAATATACAGCCTCATCCCACAATCTCACCAGTATTAAAAAAATAATAGAATAGATTAGAATATTGTTTATTGTTGCTGCAGGTGGTAAATAAATAAAGTAGGTCAAAGTTTCAAAGTATCTTTACAACATACCTCTAGGCTCTGGGTTGTAAAATAACAAGAAAAAAAACAGATAAGAAAATAAATAAAATAATAAATTCTAACATGGATAGGATAAACATAATCAAATAGTATTCTCACCTCTTCTATAGCATCTAACTGGACATCCCCGATCCCGCCGTTGGGCAGGTCGAGAGGCGTCTCTTTGGCTTGCGCAGCCGCAGCGGAATGCCGCGCCGCTGCCGCACCAGCTCCCCCAGCTGTGGGCCGTGTCGCCTCCAGCAACACTTTCAGAGACGCTATCGCATGTAACTGCGTCGCTTTCTCGTCGACCTTGCCTGAGGACAATAAGAGAAAGGATTGGATAATGGTGGTTAGAGACAGAAAAAAAAACATACTGATGAAAGCATAACGGCATAGAGCGTCATGTCGTTTGCCGTCACGGTCGATGTTACCTCCAAGGCGCGCCAATAGATGTTTCACACCAATAAATGTTAGAAAAAAGAAGTTGTTGTGAATTTTGGTCATCTTGAACGGTATCGAAAAGGAGTTTTAAGGAAGTTGCAAAGAAAAACCCTGTCTTAAATAAAACAATGCTGCTTACACGCTTTTTATACCTTGGAATCGAGACCTTTTTGGACCTTTTTGGTAGTATTTTATCCAACTATATACACTGTATTTATAGCAACCTTACGCAGACAGTAGTTAAAGTTGTACAATTCCCCTAACATAATGAAAATCGTAGGCCAAGACAACTCCAATAATATTTCAATTCAACGTAGTTGACGCAGCAAAACTATTCCACATCTTGGAACCCCTACAATAGGCCGCGGTCGCATCTTCACACAAAACATTTGCGGCCGAGTTTAATAAAGTTACAAACAGTTCACGGAATAATCTCATTCTATCTGCAGCATGTCCTAACTACTCGAGAGGAGACCACAACTAGTGCACATTGTACTTCTGTTTGACCTATTTTCATCAACAAGCACAATGTATGTTGCAGTTCCATTCCAACCTAGTTTGAGTGCTCCTAGAGTTTAATCGCTGCGTTTTGATATTAAGAGAGGTAGGCGGTTTCGTTTTAAAGTGAAATGTAGATTTTTGTACTTCAATATTGCTGGCTTTTGAAGTGTCTCGCACTGAGTTTATGAGCGTTTATTCTGAAGGTGGGCAACGTCGCAAATAGATGTCAAATATTTCACTGTTTTGATTAATTTAGCAATATTACTGTGTGGAAATAAAAAATGTGGCTAACTAGCGAACTAGAATATTGATTATGAAATGCAATAATTAATGTCGTAACACCGAATGTTTAGTTTTAGACGTAAAAAAACTATTTAACCTTCCAAATGCGTTTTTTACACCTAAAATGGGTACAACATCAAATTCAATGTTATAATTGCAATTCATTATTAATATTCTAGTTCTCTAGTTAGCGACATTTTTTATTTCTATTCAGTAATGTTGCTATAAGAATCAAAACAGGCATATTTGACAGTTATTTGCGACGTTGCCAACTTTTAGGATAAACCCTCTTATGGCCAAGATTTATAAACGTCAATGTCAAAACAGGAGCACTTTGACTTCGACGTGTTCCCTTGTATAACTTGCACTTGAACTTTGACAGTCATGCGACAAAGTCAGGAGTAACGCTTAGCCAAAGTAACTAAGTAACGTTTTTAGATATCAGCTTAAGTTTTGATGGCGCGTAGATACCGCGTAGACGCTGTGTAGAAGAGTGGATGATCGTAGTTGATGCAGACGAGGCAGCGTTTTATCGAGTTGTTCATAACAATGTCGTCAGAGTCAAAAACAATACTTTGAACGACATTTTCTTGTTAATTAATTTGGAGAAGACTTGAAGACTTTCTGGAGAAAATCTCAATGGAGAAGTTTAAATTGCCTTAAAAGAGGAAAAACTAAAGAATGAAATCAAAACGGTTATTAGACACCATACTCAAATATGCATAAATGTAATACAATAGACGACGCATACTCGTAGTAACCTAATCCGCTTAAAGAGTCATAAAGAACCCAAAAACTTAAATGCACTTGTATTATAGTGCACAAGTGTGTACGTAGACACAGGTGCATTCTCTCTTCTTTCACTCTCATAGTTCGATAGAACAGCAATCCGACACGACTCGAGAGAGGTAAGGCGTAGGACCAATGGCTTATCGTGCTTTCCGAGGCACGCCAACCCATCGCCAACTTCCAAGCTCCGGGCTGTTACTAAAAAAATCCTAATTGAAAAACTCAATAACGCTACACTTTAATCGAATACCCTACGTTCAGCAGTCCACGGGAGCAACGAGGCAATCTTTTCTTTAACATAGATATAACCTATGTTCAGGGAAAGATAAAAAACTGTCCCCAAGTTTCAGTAACCAGGCGTACCCAAAACGACTTTTTACCGCATCCCATGCTAAATTTACGAAACCTGCTTACTTAAGCGTATATTATTCAACCTACATCATCCCCTGTCAAAAGGGGGAAGCCACTTCTTTGCCCGGCTTATCGGGACTTCGACAGGGCAATTTTAAAGTACCAAGGCTTATGGGCTTCGGAAAAGTTAAAGAAGTCCTTGGTGTTGTATAGGATTCTTTATTGATAGAAGGATTGGGGATGAATCTGTATTCTTACAGTCATTTAGACCCGTTATTCATTTCATACTTACTTAAGTAAGGATTAATCTTAACTATATATCCATAGATACCCTAACTAAGAAAAAATATTTATTTATTTCTTTTCTTTCTTTAATTATCCTAACTAATATTATAAATGCGAAAGTGAGTTTGTTTGTTACGCTTTCACGCTAAAACAGCTGAACCAATTTGGATGTTTGACACAGGTAGACCGTGACCTAGGTTAGGACATAGGATACTTTTTATCCCGATATTCCCATGGGATGGAGATGTATGCGGGCGAAACCACGGGAAGCTACTTGGTATTATAAATGCGAAAGTAATTCTGCCCGTCTGTCTGTTACCTTTTCTCGCCCTAACTGCTGAACGGATTTCGATGAAATTGAGCATACAAATAGACCATGGCTTGGGTAAGGACATAGGATACTTTAATCCCGATACCACATTCCCGTGGGATAATGTCTGACCTCCATACGGGCGAAGCAGCAAGCTAAAGCTAGCAATAATATACCAGCCAGTAGATTTAACATTTTTAATCAAATTAATGATGTGGTTTATATTCCCTCATTCGATTCGAGTCTAAACCTGCAACCTGAAACCGTAAATTATGTGCCAGAAATGACCACAAATAGTGCACTTAGTATTTATAGATCGTTAGCTTATCGCGTACGAGCACAGCTGTGGATCGGGCCTCACTATAATCTTAGGACTATTGGGAATGAGCTAAGCTTAGAAATTAGGTACGCGTGACTAGGAAATCTGTGGGACATTACATATGAGAGGAATTTGGGTAATAGATAGCTAGCTTTTGAAATGTCTGTGCTGTAATATTCCTGTCGTTATCCCAAAATATGTATACGTAATCAGCCTATAAATTATCCCACTGCTGGGACCCAGGCCGCCTCTCTGTTAAAGGGAGTGAGCCATACCTAATCCACCACGCGGACCCAATGCGGGTTCTTGAACAACTATGTATTCAAGGTCGCTCAGCGCGCTACGGAGCGGTCTATGCTCGGAGTTTCTTTGAAGGATATAATCAAAAATTAAATTATCCGGAAAAGGACTGGAGTTACCGACATAGCTTGCAGACTAAGCAAACTGAAGTGGCAGTGGGCTGGCCGTGTTTGTCGAAGGACCGTTGGCCGGTGGAGCAGACGAGTCCTGGAGTGGCGACCGCGTATCGGCAAGCGTAGTGTGGGACGCCCCCCAGTTAGATGGACCGAAGACCTTAAGAAGGTGACTGGGACAGACTGGATGCGGAAGGTGGAGTACAGGGTGTAGTGGCGCAGCCTGGGAGAGGCCTATGTCCAGCAGTGGACAGGGATAGGCTGAGTTGATTGGTTGATTGATGTACATATAACACGGTTCAGTTAAAAGGTGTAGTTAAAAACTTATGTAAGGCAATCAGCTCAACAGTTATCAGTTTGTTGCACTATCGGCGTAAAACCTACTCTTAATACAAACAGAATAATGTTCAAACCGCATTGCTAACAAACGTAATTAAAAAATAAAATGATACAATATGAAAACAGCAATTCTATTCTCACAATATTATTTCAGAAGACACTGATATTAGTTTCAGCGAAGCAGCGTTTTTATTTCTCTGACATCAGTTTAATAAGAAGATGTTGTGCGGAGACCAATAATGTATACGTTTTAGTAGCTCTAGGTAAAGATATTAGAGTATAAGATGGGTAATTCTGCAACTTTGTAAAACGCTTTGTTGTTTCTGATTTAGAAAAATAAATAAAGAAAACTTATTTATTTTGACTCGCACTGGAAGATCACACAATCATAGAAATATAAGAAAAACAAAATGATAAATAAGTTATGAACAATTTTTTTTTAATTTAGTTTGATTTTATGAATAGTAATTTATAAGTCTGTAAACTTATTGACCTTAAACGCAACGGTAAATTTGCAAATACAAAAAAAAAACTGGGCAAAATTTGGTATACACGTAAAATGTACCCTGAATTTTACCCAATAATAAAAAGTACCCAAGGGATAATTAAAATGCTGACACGGATGGCGTCGTCAACAAAGTTGAGATTCATAATTAAAGTTAGATTCACGGCTGTTTTTAAGGAACACTAAGAAATTATTATCGTAATCCTACATTGTTAAATCGATAGGGTAAAGACCCGATAAATAATACTTCGTGACAATAATAACATCAGGTTGTAGAATAACCCTACGCTGAACAAAGTGTTACTAACGCCGAATGTTTATGTGCCCTACGAAAACAGTTGAATCGATACCTTAGCGCCTTTTCGGTCAAGGTGGGGTCAACAACGTCGCTCTGTGTGTACCCTCCATTTTCGGGGTCTGTTTCGATACACGCTGTATAATACGGATCATACTGCTTATATTGGCAACACTTTGCATTGAATTGGTAAAAGTGAGCATAAATTTTGAGTATAAGACAGAAGATTCTATGTGTGGTGGAGATCTGTATCTTAATTATGCAACACATTTTCGTAAACGATTAAGACTAATCTGTTTCATTTTGACAGTTCAATAACATTCATTGCGTTATTTACGCTGTGGAGCAGATTTATTTTTCGAACTTATGAATCAATGGATTAGCAATCTGTTTCAAAACGATTCAGATTCTGATTGATCGTGTATTACGCAATAAGGGTATTGTTTTGAGTCAAGTTTATAGATTTTTGGGAAATAAGTCACGCCTAAACGTAAGCATTTTAAGAACTTTAAAAAGGCTAGGTTTAGATTTATTTTGTGGTTTTCAAAAAAAACTTTGTTAAGTATTATAATTACGAGTATATCTCAACTCGATGCTTATGTATTTTATGGGTTTAATAAGTAATTTAAAATTTAAAGCCCTTTTTTTTTTTTTTTTTTTTTTTTTTTTTTTTTTTTGAGGGTGGGAAATCATCAAATGATTTCTCCCGCTCTGGGCAGAGCGAGAGGGTGTGTCAGACTTTTACTGACTAAAACCCACCCGTGTTCCTTCCGTTGCCTGTGTGCCGGGGCCGCGTTATCCCTTTCGGACAAACCCGCAACCCCAGCAGGCATTGGTCTTTCGACCCCGTCGGTTGGTGCTGACATCTCTTTGAGGCGCGCGTGGAACACAACGCGCCGTCGACACGGGCCTGGTCCTTATCGGACGGCGAGCTGCCCATTGCTCACCGTCCGCAAGCCCGCGCCTACGGTGGCCGGAAGTCGGCTCTGGACTCCCGACGCCTGGGGCGTCTCCTGCGGCGACTAGGGCCGCGAGGGCGTGCAGCTTGCATCTCCCTCGCGCGCTCCGCCTCCTCCTTCGCGAGCATAACTGCTTCGCAGAAGGAGGTGACGGCCTCCCATGCACTCTCGCTCCGAACCATGGCCTGAACCAGGGCCGGACGCGAGAGATCGTCGCCGCCGATCGCCTCCGTGAGGACACGGCGGTGCTCCGCCCAAGCCGGGCAGACCTCCACCGTATGCTCCACCGTGTCCTCCAGGCGATCCACACAGTGGTGACACCCGGGCGTTTCCTCCCGCCTTACGCGGAACAGGAACCTCCCGAAACAACCGTGTCCGGTGAGGACCTGCGTCAGGCGGAAGGTGAGGACGCCATGGCGCCTCTCAAGCCACTCCTCAAAGAGGGGACTTATCGCCGCAATTGTGGCGTGCCCAGCGCTGGGTTGCGACAATCGTACACTCCATGCCGCCATGAGATCCCGCCGGAGCTCTGTCCGCTGTGCCGTGATTTCTCGCGGCAGCGGAGTTACACCCCGGCGTTTCGCCTCCTCGCGCAACTCCCACATGTGCGCGAGGACTTTCGCCTCCAGATCCCATGGCGGTAGTCCGGCAAGGAGGCTCGCCGCCTCACGGGAGACCGTGCGGTATCCCCGGACCAGCCTGATGGCCATGACCCTTTGGGACGCGTTCAACCGCCGGGCCGGTCGCAGCCTCAATGAACGCGCCCACACCGGTGCCCCGTAAAGGGCCATGGACCGCACGACCCCCGCGTAAAGCCTCCGGCAGGAGGCGTTTGGACCCCCCAGGTTGGGCAGGAGCCGCTTCAAAGCAGCCCCAGCCCTATCCAGTTTGGGAGCCAAACGTCGGAAGTGCTCCACGAAGTTCCACCGGCTGTCGAGGACGAGTCCCAGGTACTTCATCGTCGACTCGACACCGATGTGAACCCCTCCCGCCGTAATCTGGGAACCCGACAGTGGCGCGTTCCGAGGACCATAGAAACACATGGCCTCGGACTTGTGCAAGGCCACCTCGAGTCCCAGTTGCCGGATCCTTTCGACGATTGTCGCAACCCAACGTGTCGCTAGTTCGGCCGCCGCCTCATGCGACCTCCCCTGCACCAGGACCAGCGTGTCGTCAGCGTAGCAAACCACGCTGACGCCGCTAGGGAGGTCGGCGCGCAGCACCCAGTCGTAGCCGATGTCCCACAGATGCGGCCCCAGGACCGATCCCTGTGGGACACCGCACGACATCTCTCGCCGGTTCCACTCTCCGTGGTGACCGGGGTAGATGACGGCCCTGTCCGTCAAATAGGCCTCGACCACTCGACAGAGGTAGGTCGGCATCCGGTGATACCGGAGTGCCTCCCTAATGCAACTCCAGGGCAGGGTATTGAAGGCATTGGCGATGTCAAGAGACACCGCCAAGACCACCCCACCCCGGGCAACAGCATCCCCCGTCGTGAGGGCTCGAACGCGCATGATGGCATCCACCGTAGAGCGCCCCTTGCGGAAACCATACTGGCTCTCCGCCAAATCCGGCCCCACTCGCACCAGCTGCCCGACAAGGCGGTCTGCAATTACTCTTTCAAAGAGCTTGCCCACCTCATCGAGCAGCACGATGGGCCGGTAAGCGGACGGAGAGTCCGCCGGGCGCCCCGGCTTCTTGATGAGGACCAGTTTCCCCGTCTTCCACCGAAGTGGGAACCGGCCCCTCTCCAAGCATGCGCTTAGGAGCCCCCGAAGTCGAGGCCCGAGAGCCTCTAAGGCCAGAACCCAGGCTTTTCCAGGTAAGCCGTCGGGTCCTGGGGCGGTATTTTTGGCACTCAGCCTACGTACCGCCACTCTCAAATCTACCTCGGTCACCTCCGGAGATTCGTCGTCGTCGTCAATGGTGTGGTCCGCATCGGGCACCGCAGGAGGTGGAGCCATGGGCGGGGGAGTATGTTCCCCTCGCGAAGGGAACAGAGCGCTCACCACGTCCTCCACGAGCTGGGGCCGGAGACTCTGCGTCAGCGGGGGAGCCCATGGGCGGAGTTGATCTCTCACCCATTTGTATGGGCGTCCCCACGGATCTCTGTTCAGAGTCTCCAGCGACTCCTCGCGGGCCACTCCTCTGGCCCGCTCGATCTCCGCTCGGAGGGCGGTCTTCGCCGCTCTGTACCCGTCGTACAGCTCCGCCTCAATGGCTTCCGTATCCGGAGGGCGGATACGGAGCCTGCGGTGTCTGGCGTACAGGTGGCGCGCAGCAACGCACGCCGCGCGTAAAGCGGTCAGCTCACGCGACCACCAGTACACCTGGCGCTGAGCACGTCCGGGCTGGACCCGGGGCATTGCCACCTCACAAATTTCGGACATGGCCTCCCGGAACCACTCCGCCTCGTCGTTTATGTCGGCAGGCCTGTCCGGTGATGTCACCCAGGCCTGCACGATCGAGGCTTCCAGGAGGAGCTCCCGGTCCAGCTGCTTCAGCGCCCACCGCGGACCACTCGGGGTCTGTCTGACCGGCGTGCCCGAGGTCTGGGCGGAGACGTCAAACCGGATGTACCGGTGATCGGAATAGGTCTCCACCCCCTCCATGACGCGCCAGTCAATGACACGCGGCGACAGAGCGGGGCTGGCGAACGAAATGTCCACCACTGACTCGCCCCGCATCCGCACGCACGTGGGGACAGAACCCCGGTTTAGGACGACCAGGCCCGACTCCAGAGCCCAGTCCTCCACCATCCTGCCCCGTGTGTCCGTTAACCGGGAACCCCAAGCCACGTTCTTGGCATTGAAGTCCCCGAGGACGATCACGGGGAGGGGATGGTACCCGACGACGACGACTCTCAACTCCCCAAGGGAGTTGTGGAACTCGGCGAGAGTTCGGTTCGGGGAGAAGTACGCTCCTACCACGACAATCTCCCCGAACCGTGCTGCCACGCAACCCGGTCCCCTCTTGACGGCCTCGAGGGACGGGGTACCGGCGGCGGCCGACGAAATTATGGTCACTGAGCCGCTCAGGTCCTCCACCCAGTCATCCCTGGGCGGGACAAAGTACGGCTCAGCGACCACGGCGATGTTAATCGACCACTGCGCCATGCTCTGGAGCAACAGATCCTGAGCAGCGGCGCAGTGGTTGATGTTCGCCTGGAGGAGGCGTAATGGGGCCATTAATGACAATCCATTTTTGCCTCCTCCCGGGCCCCCTGTGATGGCCCTGCCGCGGTGCTAGCGGCGACAACAACGCCTTTAGAGGCGGCAACGGCAGCGGCAATGGTGGCGGCTGCGGCGGTGACGACGGTGGCGGAAGGCTTGCCCCTGCCCCTGAATTTGGCGGGTGGAGCACAAGCCTTGCTCCCAGCCCGGTGATCGGCCGGCTTGCCAGCCGCCGCACATGCATAACAGTGCGGCGTGGCATTGCACGAGCCGGCCTTGTGACCGGGCCGACCACAGCGGAAGCACTCCTCGCTGCGATCCACCTCCGAGGTGCACTGTGCTCCCACGTGGTGCCCCACCCGGCAGCGGAAGCACCTCAGTGGTCTGGGTTCCAGCAGCTTCACCTGCGCGGACACCCAGCCCACCCGGAGCCTTTGGCCCTCCCCGGCTATTTTTTGGGCCGCCGACACGGGGCAGCTCACCGTAACGGTTTGCATGCCCGTTGTGTCAGGACGGATGGTGCCAGCCCTCACCTGCTCGGCAGAGCACCCTCCAGTCCTAGCCACGGCGGCCACAACGTCTTCCGCCGTCACGCAGTCGTCCAGGCCCAGGATGCGCATGTCAGCGCACTTAGTGGGCCTGGAGACTCGGGCCTCCTCCGCATTGAAGGACGCCCTAAGCCTTTCGGCCAGGGCGTCAGCGGTTGGGCCGCTAGCCGCACCGGGGATCTCCAGCATCCGAGCCCCCGTCGCAGTGACCTTCATACGGAAGCCATCGGCGACGCCGATGTCCTCCAGGTTCACTGCCGCCCACGCCTTAGCGAGCACCTGACGGTAGGTCACGCCCTTCTTTTCCGCTTCCGGCTGTAGTGTGATCACTACAGCTGCGGACTTCGGGGCGCGGAGCCTAGCCGCGGCGCTACGCTTCTTGCGCTGTTGCCGCCTCTCCTTTCTATGGGCCGCCCTTTTAGCCTTACCCACCTCCCTTTTCTCCCCGGCTACTTGCCATTCGGCATCGGCCAGAGAGGAATTAGGAGGTGGGGGCGGGGGCGACCGTCCCGCCGCCATGGCCTTTTGCGCAGCTGCCTGCGCAGCCGTCCCGCCCTTTATGGGCTTGGAGGGCGCCGCTTTCGCTGGAGGTGCCGCTTTCGCCGGAGGCGCCGCTTTCGCTGGAGGCGTTGGCTTGGCCGCGGACTTGGCCGCTGGCTTGGCCGCAGACTTGGCCGTGGACTGGGCCGCAAGCTTGGCCGCGGGCGCGGCCGAAGCAGCCACGGTGGCTGCAAAAGTGGCCGGTCTGCTCGCCGCTAGCGGAGGGCGCAGGACAATGCCCTCCAGTACGGAGAACCGGCTGCTGAAGGCAGCCAGCTCCTTCCGCACCAGGGCCAAAATTCGGTCCTCCGCCGGCAAGGGCAGGCCCTGCCCTTGCACCGCTCCACGCTGTAATACAACGCGGGGGCCACGTAGTCCAGCCAGGTCTGCTCGGAGCTCCTCGTTCTCCTTTCGGAGAAGCTCCATAGCGGCCGTCAAGCGGCCGACCTCCGCCCGCATCTCGGACAGTGCGTCTGACGGAGGCCCGACCTGAAGGGCCCTCGCTGCCGCCATAATGGAGGCCGCGGCCGCGGGCATGGCCTTGTCCTTTGACGACTGCAGCTTCTTCAAGGCCACACTCCTGATCGCGGCTGCTACGACCTCCGCAAACCTGGCTGTTCGCTCCGAATCGGAGCCCCCAGCGGCAACCTTGGCGGCCTCGTCGGTCGCCACTCCCCCACCGGCACGGCTCGCAGTGACACCAGCCTGCGCCTTCGTGCCCTTTCGAGGGATGGTGACCCCCTCCGGCTCCTCGCTTGAGGCCCCGGACGAGACCTCAGAGTCACTCTCTCCGCCGATTCCTGGAGGGGTATCGGGCCGCTTGATGCGACCCCGATTGCCACGCCCTGGTTTCGAGGTCACCGCCACGCGACCTCGGCCTCTCCTTACCGTCGGCACCTTAGCGACCGGCAGGCATTCCTCGCCCGACGATTGTCCCGCCGATCCTGCGCGGTCCGACTTCTCGTCACGCGACTTCTCGTCGCGCGAGCGTTTCCCCCAGAAACGCCCGCGTCCCGTGTCCTGGTCGGACCTAGTTTGGTCCCCGGAGGGACAGGAGTCTCCTCGACCCTGGTTGCCGTCACCGGCAAGCGGTTCCTCCGCCAATAATATTGGCACGTCATCGTTTGTGTTGTTTAATAGGTTATCCATAGTATATCCCACGAGTACAAAAAATTTCCAACCAACCAACCAAAAAAAATAGTGGTTCGCACTAGTGACTAATTAAGCTACCCATTAGTCAAGCTATCAACCTCCCTCACGGTGCGCCGCCGCTTGGAGGTTTGGGGTGATTTTTTATAGAGGTTTTCTACCTCGCGGCCCGGGCGGTTAAGCCAAGACCCTCGACCCCCGTCAAATGCCAGAGACATGACCTTGACACTCTTCGGGGCTACGAGACCAACGGTGGCAAGAGAAAAGACTTCCTCCTGCCTGCCCGACGGCAGGGTTAGTGCACGCCGAGCCCGCTCCCACCAGAACGCTGCTCAACGTGTGCTCTTAACGAGCACACGTTAGAGCGTTCACTCCTCCGACAGGATATTGGCATACGGGCAACGAGACCCCTTAGGCACGCAGTACCTAATGGGGAGACATTGCCCGCACCCCAGGGTGCACCGTCCCGCAGACTGGCCTTCCCCCCGGACGCATCCGTAAGGGAACTCCAGCCTCCAGGCACACGGGGAGGTTTCCTGTCCTAGCAGCTTTAAAGCCCTGCTTTTAAACTTTGGAAGATAATCTAATTTGGAGTCGCCTTATTTTTCCAACATACCGCCTCAAGTTTTGAGGGCTCAGTTACGACTATGCACTGTCGTCTTTATTCTTTTTTGCTTTTGATTTATTAGCCTATATTGTGTCCTACTCTGGTTGCACTGGAGGAGCTCGTGGCTAAGAAATAACTGCTGCACGGGTGGATCCGTCAGGTTAAGCTACGTTTACCGGGGTTGGTCTGTGGATAGGTGACCATCTTTACATACCCAGATTCCTCGGTGCCTCGGAAACTAAGTTAAATTGTCACATGGTCCCGGCAGTCATTCGTTGATCTTTGACAGTCGTTACGGGTCGTCAGAAGCCCGAAAGTCTGACAACCAGTCTTACTAAGGGGTATCGTATTACCCAGTTACTGGGTTGTGGAGGTCAGATAGGCAGTCGCTATATGTAAAATGCTGGTATTCAGCTGAATCCGCTTAGACTGGAAGCCGACCCCAATAAAGTTGGGAAAAGGCTAGGCAGATTGATTGTGTCCCACTGTTGGGTAAAGGCCTACCCTGTTTCCTTCCAAATCTCTCTGTTTTGTGCTTTATTACTGACCAATTATTTCTAATGAGGAATTAGTGTCTGATGTTAGTGTCGAAATTTGTGTTGGGCTAGTGTACTGGTAGGCAGGAAATAACGTGGCTTCATAAAATATTATAATTGTAGGTAAAAGGCAGATGATGTGCACGACTTGCGCACGCTTGGGTTTGAACCAGGTAAGTTGCGGATATTCACATCCGCATCCGCAATTGCGGAGCTTCCGCATTTATTTAGGCCTCAGCCTCCGCATTAATCAATGCGGAGCTCATGCGGATGGAGATGTGGGTCGAAAAGGGTGAATATAAGTAAAATCATAATCAACAAAACGGAAATTATAATCATTTAAATCATCAATATAGCTCTAAATCGTCATATTTTCACGAAATAGTCTTAAATCCATCAAACATTTAAATGATTATAATTTAGTAAATTATAATCATTTAAAAGTTTGCCTCGAATTGAATTATGATCAACATACAACAAATTAGCGCTGAAATTAATTGCAAAAAACGTAAGAAATTTTAAATTTTGATTTGGCGAAATTCAAATTTTTTTGAAACTTGGGATCCGCATCCGCGGATGTGAGCCACCGAAAATCCGCATCCGCATCTGCAACCACATCCGTGGATGTAATAAATCTACTTCTGCAACATCCCTGGTTTCAACCCACGAACTCCAAACTTCAACTCAGGCTGAACAGACTTGATTTAGGCATATTCCATAAAATTCTGCCTCAACCAAATTATGGTGACGATGGGAAGAGGCTGTCCAGGTTCAATATTAATGTATTAATAGGATAAGAGAATTACTTCCGGAATCAATTCTCTAAATGATGGTAAAAACCGCATATCCAAATCCGTTGCATAGTTTAGTAGGACAACATGGGGACAAAAAAAACGACTTTAATTTATAATACTATTATGAATAGATGATAGTTAATTACAACCTAAAATCCTTCTTGATTGACCTTTTTTTTAGGGTGGGAATTAATTAAATAACTTTCCCGCTCTGGGCGGAGCGGGAGGGCGTGTCGGACTCTTACTGACTAAAACCCACCCGTGTTCCTTAAGTTGCCTGAACGTTGCCAGGGGCCACGGTATCCCTTTCGGAGTTTCCCGCGACCTCGGCAGTTCTTGATTGACCCGGAGATTCAACCCAAGCCAAACAAGTCCTGTTGCCTCTGCAGATACGAGAATTTTACCGAAACCTTATATGACCCTCGAAATTTATGGTAAATATTATCGAAGGTGTAAAATATCCTTTGGTAATCATTAATTACTTACCTATGGTTAGGTTAGTATTAAGCAAGTTTGACGACGGTCAGTTTTATCAATGAAGTGATTTATTAGTTAATTAGCTATTTTGAAGGTGGTGTGCATGGGGTTTTGGTAACAAAGTTCCTCGTTGGTCTAGTGGTAATAAGCGCCACTGCTGAACATGAGGTCCTGGGTTCGATTCCTGGGTCGGGCAAAGTGTTATTGGGTTTTTCCATCAGGAATTTCTCAGTAGCAGCCCGGAGTCTGGATTTGTGCCCGGACTGGCAACATAACTAGCGATATGTGGGTGTACTATAGGTACACCTCTGCCCAACCCTTCGGGAATACCGGCGTGATGTTATGTTATGTTATGTTAATTGCAATCATCAGCCTACCTTTTTCCCAACTATTTTGAGTTCAGCTTCCAGTCTAACCGGATGCAGCTGAATACCAGTATTTTACACGGAGCGACTGCCTATCTGACCTTCACTACCTAGTTACTAGGTAACACGATACCCCTCGGTAAGACTGGTTGTTAGATTTTTGGGCTTCTAACTACCCGTAACGACTGTCAAAGATCTACAAATGACAGCCGGGACCAACGGCTTAACGTGCTTTCCGAGACACGGAGGGATCTTGGTATTTAAAGATGGTCACCGATCCACGGACCAACCGCTGCAAGCGTAGCTTAACCTGATCGATCGACTAGTGCGGCTGTTATTACTTACCCACAAAGCCCATTAGTTATGTTAATTGCAATATGTTTCGTATTAACAAAATATATGTTTTACCTTTTAATCGAAGTATTTATAAATAGTTCTAATTCTTTTGATTTATTGGTTCAATTAATAACGCTCAAAATAACCTATACTTAAGACGGAAGTATGAAATTGGATGCAATGTTTCAAAAATGTGTAGTTGTAGATGTATAGCCGCAATTTAAAAAGTTACGTATTTAACAGTGATGTGGTGACCGTCGGACTGCCAAGTCATAGGTCTCGAGTTCGAACCCAAGGCACGCACAGACTTTTCGGATTCATGTGCGTATTGTATAGTTATCACTTGCTTCAAAAACGGTGAAGGAAAACATCGCGAGGGAACGGCATTCCTGAGAGATGTTTCTCGACGGCATGTGAAGCCAAGTCAGAGATCCATGAGCGGCGGAGAAGACGTATTATGTATGCAAAGATATATATACGACGAGATAGACGAGAGCATCAGTTTGTACCTACCTAACTACTGCATATTTTCGAACTTCGTTACAACAAAAAAACCGGCCAAGTGCGAGTCGGACTCGTACTCGAAGTAGTTCGTACTACCGTAAAATATTCAGCAAAAAACGCAAAAAAAACACGTCTCTCCTCTTTAAGTTTTTACGTTATTTTATTTTTAATTATTTGTTGATCGAACTTAAACTCAAAGCATTTATTTCAATTAAACCATTAACAGGCACTTTTGAATTGTCAAATAGTCGGTCAGTTAGTCAGAAAGTTGAAGCTAGTTGCCCATTCCGAAACGTAGATCTTTATGGAGAAGAACGGGCAAGAAACTCCAAGGACACTCTTTTAAATATAGAAAATTACAAAATCCTGGGTACATCCTGATATAGCGACAATAGAAATAAACAATGTGTGAAAATTTCAACTGTCTACCTATTACGGTTCATGAGATACAGCCCGCTGAAAGACAGACGGACAGCGGACGCTTACTAATAGGGTTCCGTTTGCCACCCTTCAGGTACGGAACCCTCAAAACTGTCTAGGTACATTCTATGCATGTTTCTGACTACATTGCTATCGTGCCTCTCATTCAGGTAAACCAGCCCAAAATAACTTTACGGGTAAAATTAGGCAGGCGGGCGGCGGTGACCCTACCTAATACTTTGAGTATAGCAAATGAGCGTAGGTGTATACTAAAACGGTTACAACCGGAAAGCTCATGGTACGAACAGATTTGTAACACATCGCGCGGTTTGAGTCTCGAATAAAGCACACAAAAATATATTTCAATATCTACACACGTTTATTTAGGTACTAGTTACGCCCCGCGGTTTTACCCTCATAAGTTTCGATCCCGTGGGAATATCGGGATAAAAGTATCTTATGTCCTAACCCAGGTCATGTTCTATCCATGCGCCAAATTTCATCGAAATCCGTTTAGCCGTTTTAGCGTCAAAGCGTAACAAACAAACATACAAAAATCAAATTTTTTCTCTGTCTAATATTAGTTTAGCGAACATGATAGAACATCACTAGGGCCCGTCTTCACCACACTTATTTAAATACGTGTACCGCTAAACGTATTTAAAACATCATTCTGTCTCTGTCATCTTCAAACGAATGACAAAAACAGAACTATGTAATTTGTAACAACTATTGAAACAATCTCTTAAAATTTGTACTTCCTCAATCAAGTAATGATAATCTTCAATCTTCTTTTTCTTGATTGATGAATGAGCGCACGCAGGGCTTAGTAACAACAAGTACTTACCGAATGACTACAAAACATTTAGTACTTAAAATTACTAAATCCCGAATGTGCTAGTAATTGCTTCTCCGTCTTCTTTATCTTCAATTTTAAACTTAACTTAAACATAGGAACATTAGTTATAATATACCTACTAGAACTTAACATACAAACTCGCGCTCATAGGCTGATTAAAAGTATGTGCTACACAAGGTAATATGTGGTCACACAATCGCGTCGCGTGTTACAAGTCTGTTTCCGTCTTTACTAACACCTCTATGTAGGTATAGGGTTGGGCAGTAGCGAGAACTTAATTTAGGACGAAGTGTCACACTGGCATCACAATAGTATGATATCAGCTATGAATATATTTACTGTCTTCATAATAGGTAACTGTCCTTACATGGCTTGTATCGAATCAAACTAGTAGGTATGTTCGGAATATACTTATTCTTGAAACGTTGCTCCTAACTATAGCGTTTTATGAGGTTTACAATCACGTTATTAATTGTGCGCTGTTAAAGATTTATGATAAATTATTAAAATACCGACCACTAGTTTACACATGATCATCTAATATAACGGAAATAAATTATTTGGGCCCAGTTGACTCGGGCCGAGCTGTCACTGACCTATTAAAAAAATGTTCAACGAAGCCGAGAGTTACTTATTCCTCCCCTTACTCTGGCATTTTTTTTTCCATACCTGGGTACCGTCTGGTAACGGAATTGAACTATTGAAAGTTCCAACTTTGGCCATTTTTTTACGACAGCAAGTTTCATATGTTATAACTTAACTTTAAATACTCCCAAAATCCCTTTACTTGTTGCATGCGCCCATAAGCCTAATATTTTGCATGCGTTACATTACGTACTCCCCGTATAGAGCGAATTTTTTTACCAAAAATAAAAGTCGTTTCCCAGTAATAATTTTGCTCAAAGATACTTAGTTTTATGTACAGAATGCGTAGATGACGGCTTCGTGATGGGTATTTTTACACCCAGTACGATAATATTATTGCATCAATAATATATATACTTGGATAAAATATTCTGCAACCGTCCATAACAAATTTCAACAAACGTGACACAATAATAACACATCGTCTTGCCGAGTGCGTGTCTCGCAGTCACCTACAAGACAAGGCAAAATATCCCCCACATACATTGGCGTACTGTGGTGTAGCTCACATTGCGTGCGAGACAGGCAATCTTGCCTACTGATGGGCAGATAGGCAATCTTGCCTACTGATGGACACATAGCCTGGCATATTCGCCATTTGTAATTAGTTCCGCTGGCACGGACCATTCGTGACTGTAGATTTTGCGGTGACCTATGATGGTGGATCAGAAAAGAATATAATTGTGGACGGAGAAGGTGACATGAAGGTTCTACTCCTTAACAGAATTTTAGTTACTACTATACTATGTTATTTATAAGGCCCACAAGACAGCCCGGTTAATCAGTCGACAACCTCCTAAGTTGGCCTGCGAGATGCCATTCAGAAATAAAAAAGATATCGTCTATTTTGAACTACCCAACTTTGTCTTATTAATAATTCGCGCATTAAATTTGGCAATGTTCTCTTTAACCATTCATTGGACGCTATTCGGCAGATATAATAAGCAACGTTTTTGCCTAAATACACATAAATCGAGACCCAAATCTACTAACATTACATTTTCATTCCGTAACGTAATCCGAAGACCATGCGATTAGAGTCTCTTAGGTCACTCAAGTAGTCTACAATCCTTTCGCAGTTATTTTACATCTGCCAGCAGCAGCCCAACAGCAACCTTATTATAACGAACGTAAAGATCACTGTGATTTTGACAGACGCTAAGCAAGGATCGGCTGTGTACAGGCTGAGAGTTACACAGAGAGCCATGGAGCGTTCCATGCTTGGCATCAAGCTAATAGGCCGTGTTCCAGACGTCGAGATCCGAAGACGTACTAAGGTCATCGATAACCAGAAGCGTAAAAAAACAAGTAGCGAAAAGGAAGCACAACCAATATGATTTCAACAGCAAAAATTGAGCGAAATAATTTGAGTTTAAGGTCTGTTATGGGATAACCAGTGTGTTCTGCCCACCATGGTTTACGGTACTGAGACGTGGATTATCACGCAGGAGGCTGAGTGCAGGGTGAGAGTTCCACAGAGAGCCTTGGAGCGTTCCAAGTTCAGGCTTATAGACCGTGTTCCAAACGTCGAGGTCCGAAGACGTAGGAAGGTCTTCGATATCGGAAAGCGTATGTTCGATATGAAACTTAAATGGAGGACACCTGACAAGGCGCAGTGATGACAAGTGAAGGAAGGCAGTGACCGAGTGGCGTCCAAGGACGGGAAGACGAAGTGCCGGTCGTCCGGCGGCGAGATGAGTGTATGACATTGTTGACATCGCGGGTAGAACATGGATGAGGCTGGCACAGGAGCGTGGGGATTGGCACAAGAACAGAGAGGCCTATACCCAATAGTGGGTGAAGTCGGGCTGTGAGCGATGATGAAATAAAGGTCACTGTAACACTGAGAATAACTGTAAAGTTGGCTAGTGTTACATAAATACAAGTTTGGAGTAACCTCAGTCAGCCCACCATGGTGATTGGTTAAATGACCAATAAATAACTTTTTCTCATAAATTCATAGCTATAAGGGCTCGTCCACACGAGGATGATTCGTGTTTTTTGACGAATCGTAATTTTTCACGATTCGGTTTTTTTTAATGGCGGCAATGCTTTTAAAATGCAACTGTAACTGTGTTCACGCGCATCACGAATCGTGAAAAATAACGGACATGGCTTAAATCACGTATCGTCTTTTAAAAATCACGTTCGTCAAATAACACGAATCGAGATTTTTTTGTGATAGATCCGCTGAAGCGCTCGTCCAACACTGAACTCTCTGAATCACGAATCAATCTATTCGGATGATTTTGACGAATCGCGAAAAAACTCGTTTCCTTATGCAATGTGAACATCCGTGCATCCGTCATGACGTACCGGTTGTAGTAGCAATAGGTTTTAATTGTATACCTACAAATTACAACAAAGCCCACTCACATATCGTTTCGCAGTAAGAATCACACGCACACAATCACGTATGCAAAATCGTTGGTTAATCCGTAGTACCTATAAATTAAATGTCTCACGCAAACTTAATGGCTGGTTTGTAAGACCGTGCCTATATATGTAAACATGGAGCACTCGGCTACATCCATCAATGTGATAGACGGTAGGGAGGCCGTTGCAATTTACAATGGCTTTATAAGATCTTAATCCTAAGATATAGGACTGAAATAACCGGCTTAATAGATGTCATAGGTTATTCCTGTGTAGCCCACGAAAATCATACGTTTTTTTTTTTAATTTCGGAGGTTTTGACGATAATCAACGCTGAAGTGGAGTTAAATTTAGAAGGTGGTAGATTTGCAAATGGTGAAGTGTAAGATAATATTATCTTTCTCTTGCAAATATTGATTTTAGTTTAAGATTTATAACCTTAAGATTTCTACTCTTATAGAAACTTGTGCTAGCTATTGAAGTTCCTATATTTTAACCGACTTAGGACGAAGGAGGAGGTTATATGTCTGTCTGTAAGTATTTTATTTTTTATTGTATTTTCATCGATATTTTCGTCAATTGTGGACCGATTTAGTTTTTTTTTCATTTGGTAGAGGAAGCTTGAGCGATAGTCTCATATAAATTATATTAATTTGCTTGGGTAGTTTTTGAGTTAGCTTCGATAATACGTATTTTATCCACTTGTGTATCTTGATGATGTTATAAAACTCCCTGTCACTGTTGTTTATATAGAAAGCTATGATACACGAACTGGTGTGGGGTAGGTACCATAAATTATTTTACTCTTTATTGTAACGTTTGAATTTCATGTTCTTACAACTTGTCTATGGTTTGATTTTCCGGTACCACAAGGTACGTTTTTACCTCATAATATTGTGTTTTATTCCCCTCTTATAACAAAGTACGCACAAGGGAATTATCTTAACATGTTAATATAATACCTAAAAACACACAAAACAACACAATACATATAAAAACGTACAATATTGCAATGTTATGTATGATCGATGCTTGTGCTTCTAATAGCACACGAATCAAGCAGGATTCTATCTTTGCATCGATACAAGCTCCTTATTTGCCCTAAATAACACTTTAAGGCAATGTTGGGCTCCTTTCGGGGCCATTTCAGAGCTCCGTTGAACGTTTCAGGAGCTCTAAATTTCAACAGCCATAGCGTTAGTGATTGCAAAGCGCAGTGACATCCCTGTAACATCAGGTACGTGTGTTCTTCTTTATTTGACCTAATTTTGATCCGTTTTTGTACCAAGTGCCGTCGGGATCCGTTTTTGTACCATTAGTAAAATATTGATATAACAATTTTCCTGACTTAAGTGAGTAATGCAAGCGTCACACGAATGAAAATGTTTTTTTAATTAATTGATTGTTGTTGTAATTATTATGGTTGCGTGGCGAGACTTGCTCACGTAAGGCAGTTGTTATGAGGTTAACTTTGGGTAATTGATGATAAATTGGGTTTTTAATACAACGCTGGGGGCTAATTGAGTTCGGATTTTGTAAAGAATCGGAAAATGGAACTTGATTCTAGAAGTGGGGTCGAGTTTTAAAGGTATGTTAATTTTTATGTGGATTTTTTTAATGATTTAATGAAAAATACCACATTTTGTAACTGGATACAGTGGTTTAAAACTAATGAGACCGAATATTAAGAAAGGCTTTGTATTTTTTTTTAATTGAAATTGAAAAAGATCTTGTTCTATTTATTTGATAAGTTGTTTTAGAATGTTTAACAACTATCAAATGCGGAATAACTCGGGGGGTTTTAAAACTATAGAACTTTTCACGGCCACTTTGAAACAGGCAGGCAAAACCAAACAGGCTTTATGTAAGCCAACTTTGATTTCCAAAACACTAAATTCATTTGTAATCTTTCATTCATGGGAGGTCTTTTTTCGTGGGTTTTGGAAAGTCATTATAGAGGTACGAGGAATGGAGAGTAAAGTTCTTCATCCTCCATAGAAAAGGGAGGATCGTCTGACCAGACGGGTGTCGTATCTGAAGGACTACCGAAGGTTGATGTCGGGACGTTGTATGTATACTAGTCGGGCAGTTAACTTTATGGGTTGCAGTTAGGTATTAGGCTATTTAATATGTATAGGACCCCAAAATATAAATTATTAGAGATTCACAAAAAGAGGCATTCATTCTATTAGAGTGTCGGGCGTGTATAGATTCATTTATTTATTACTTAGTTTCAGTTTTATTTGTACTATTTTTTTCTTATTATTTTTATTGCTTTTTTATTTTATTATTTGGCCTATCCCATAATGAGATTTATCTAAGTCTGTAGGTGTGTCCGTGTCATCACAGTGGGCCCTATCAGAATACCAGCGCTGCGGTATTTATTTTTAAATATCGCCGCGTTATGCTGAGATAGTGGCCTTTTAGGCCTCGCACAGGCCGTTACTATTCTGTTTGTATTTTAATTTTAGAATTTTTTATTATTACTTACTGTTTGTATTTCCTGTGCGTGTCCCAAATAAAATATTTTTCTTTCTTTCTTTCAATAATATTTTTCGGAAAGCAACATGGGAATTATTTGAGGCTCGATTAACTTTATCATCAACTACCCAAAACCGAACGGAGCATAGGTGTTAAGTGTAAGCGAAGCTGCGTGCATACCTAACTCACCGTCATGCATGGGATCGATCGTGTGTATCATGAGCTGCAGCAGACCGTGGCGGAACTTGGCGGCCGGTGGCGGGCCCTTGCTGGGGCCGGCGGAGGGCGCGGCGGTTGCCGTGTTCGTCCCGACAGACGTCTCGCTTGAGGTCGTCGCGTTGCCGTGCTGTGGGCAAAAATAAAATGGGTTATCTCTATGGCTTTTTTTTAAATTTCTTCAGGAGTTTCTGTGTAGTTGAATTATCTTGCACGGCGTGGCGGCGATATAACCTAAATATCATGGAACACTTGATTTCATGCTCTTTAGTGAATATTATAATATGTATTTTCATAATTTTGCTTACGTATTTATCCTCTAGTGAGATATTCTTAAACTTGATCGATTGATTGACTTCACTCGGTTTGTGGTGGTGAAAAGCGATAATCATCTGTTTCTTAAAACAAACTTAAGGGTGCACTAGTCGCCGGCTCGAACTCGATGGTGGGCGTGACTAATCATATTTCATATGTCTAATTATATTTTTATTTCTTTAGTTTTTATTTATATATTTATTAATTTATTTAGTGAAATAGACGATGGTTTATAACGAAAACGAGTGCGTAAAATTTCATGAATAGAGCTTTGGGTGTATAGATATTATGGATAAACTACTGGGTGTCTTTACTCAAAATAAAATTATTTGAACTTTTGAATAAATTATCTATTATCCCTGTACGGTTTTTATTTTCCATTTTTTTTACTACACGTTTTTTTAGGTCCAAAGACGAGTTCAAATAAGTGTTGAAATACGGAAGTTTCGACGCTCATTACTTCCAAACCAATTTTTTTTTTCCAATTCTGCTTCCATATAGGGCTAGATAATGACAAGTCAAATTTATTTGATATACTTTTTAGTTTTGAACGTACACAGTAAACAGACGAGTAATCACCTTACTACGTTTGTATGGAAGAATTATCGACTAGCGTACCCTTTAACTTCCTAAAATTCGCCAATTATAATCGATTTTGATGATTTCGTTTGGTAAGTCATACTTCAGAGGTGCTCCCATATAAATTGTATTAACTTTTCTTCGGTAGTTTTAGAGTTATCTTCAGTAATACGTATTTATCCCACTTACGACTACATGGATGATGCTAGAATAAGTTCCTGTCACTGTTATTTACATAGCTGGTAGTGATATTCGAATTTGTGAGGGGTAGACAATACAACGCAAAAGTGAAATATAAAAACGTCTTCCAAAAAAAAAACCACCGACTTAAAAAAAATACACTACAGTGAAAAGATTTTTTAATTTCGAAATTTAGTTTTTCACTTTTAAGTTGTGATACCTACGCCACATAAATTCGTATATGAGTACCACTACTTGCAATGTAAATAACAATGACAGAAAGTTATTATAACATCAACAACATTAATTAAATTGAACCACTCATTGGGACCAATCTGGAAGTATATTCCAGATTGGTCTCAATGAGTGGTTCAATTATACGTATTTTTTCCATTTAATGTAATTAATGCCTTTCAAATAAAAAAAATATTTATCAATTCGGTTTATAAATGACGGAATTCTGAGGCAACAAACATTAAAAGTACAATCGAATTGAGAACGTCCGCCACTTTTTGAAGTCGGTTAAAAAAATGAACCTTTACTCGAGCGAAACGTCTGATATCGGCTTTACGAAGCAACTCCATTTAAGAACAAAACACTAGCAACATTCCTAAGCACATGTAAATCTGCAACATAATACCGTTGCACATTCCCACCAACATTTTGGTTAATAATCGCACATACAGTAGACAATAGTCTCACTGGACGAAGCGCTTTTGTTCTGCTACTGGCGAAGATTGGCGCTGAACAAAGGAGACAAAGTAATTGAGAGCCAGACTTTAACAGGCCGTCTTTATACTTGGAGTGGAAAGTTTCATGCATATGGGAATAGAGGGTTTTTGTCTTTATTTTAGTGTTTAATTTGAGTTTATAGTGATTGTTAATGTTCCACTGTAGGATAAAGAAATGTTCTCATGCTATGAGTCTGAAACTTAAAAGCATTTATTTTAATTAAACCATTTACAGACACTTTTGAACTGTCAAGGAGTTGGTCAGTTAGAAATATGAAGCTAGTGGCCCATTCCAAAGCGTAGTACATACATAATTAATGTTGAATTTATAATTTAATGTGAGAACGATGTAAAAAAGACGTACACGTTAAGCGTCCAGAGTACAGCAAATAGAAGCAAAACAAAAACAAATAAAAAATGTAATTATAATTAAAATCAGCCGCGGCAGCTAAGAGATGACCAGTCCCGACTGACGGCGCCCGTTCACGAACATAACGCATGGATCAGCACCATTCAGCTCAACCATTTTGAAGGGAGCTAAATTATCCAACACACGCGCCACCATCAGTGAGAAGTTTGAGTGAGCATGACATACTCTCAGCTGCCAGGGCGCATTCAAGACAATGAAAGACATATTACCCGGTAAATGGTAGCTCTATAAGTACATAGTACTAGTAATATGTACGTATGTACGTAGTAGTAGTAATATGTATGTTTATTTATTTAAGCTTTATGTATTTATTTAAGTATATGTTAATTTATTACGTTATACGTGTAGGTATATTTGATATGTTTTAGTATAAGACTTCGCATATTCATATTTTTCTCTTTTTGTTCTCACACACTATTGTCTACATTTCTTTCTCATTTCTCCTTTCGCAGGTCTGCTGGAAGAAATTTCTTAAGAAATAAGCAGTACCTTTGTACTCAAATTATAATTATGTCGTATCTGTATGTATTTTACTGTGTGTACATAAATAATAAAATAAATAAATAAATAAATAGTACTCACACCTGAGCTATGCAATTATATAATACAAAGGATGGTATTAATCTTAAGCTTGGCTAATAATTAGAGGTAAAAATCAGCCTATAATAATTTCACTGCTGGGACCCAGGCCTCCTCTCTGTCGCGATATCCCTTTCGGACAAACCCGCAACCCCAGCAGGCATTGGTCTTTCGACCCCGTCAGTTGGTGCTGACATTTCTTTGAGGCGCGCGTGGAACACAACGCGCCGTCGACACGGGCCTGGTCCTTATCGGACGGCGAGCTGCCCATTGCTCACCGTCCGCAAGCCCGCGCCTACGGTGGCCGGAAGTCGGCTCTCGACTCCCGACGCCCGGGGCGTCTCCTGCGGCGACTAGGGCTGCGAGGGCGTGCAGCTTGCATCTCCCTCGCGCGCTCCGCCTCCTCCTTCGCGAACATAACTGCTTCGCAGAAGGAGGTGACGGCCTCCCATGCACTCTCGCTCCGAACCATGGCCTGAACCAGGGCCAGACGCGAGAGATCGCCGCCGTCGATCGCCTCCGTGAGGATAAGTCACTGCCTTAAGTAAGTGCTTTGGGCCTCTAAGCTCTTCACCCAATGCAGTGATAGCCTAGTGGTGTGATCGCTGGACTGCCAAATCCTAGGTCTACGTATATAGTTCGAACATAAGGCACGCACCGCTGACTTTTCGGATTCATGTGCGTATTGTATAATTATCACTTGCTAAAAACGGTGAAGGAAAACACCGTGAGGAGACCGGATGGCTGAGAGATATTTCTCGACGGCATGTGAAGCCAAGTCAGAGGCCCATGAGTGGCTTTGAAACTTTGACACCAGGTTAGTCACTAACCACACAAAAGAAGAATAAGCGGTTTCCTCACGATGTTTTATTTTACTGGTTTGTGATCAGTGTAGTTAATACACAATATGCATGCCTGCCTAGCTTTTAGTCCATCTTAAGAGCTACAACTCGTAATTCCGGGCTGTTACCACCGTGCTGCCAATGTTTACTCAATTATATACAATGTGCATGGCGCCTAGGTTTGAGTCTATACTATGAGCTACAACTCGTAATTCTGGGCCGTTACGGCAGTGTTGCTACTACTGTTTACTCAATTATACACAATATGCATGTCTACCTAGCTTTGAGTCCATCATATGAGCTAAAACTCGTAATTCCGGGCCGTTACCAGCGTGCTGCCACAAATCTTTACTCAATTATACACAATGTGCATGCCTGCCTAGGATTGAGTCCATGCTATGAGCTACAACTAGTAAGTCTGGGCCGTTACTGCTGTGCTGCCACAAATCTAATAATACGGTTTGAATTTTTTATTTCTAAAGATGACAAATTACTTATACAGAAATAAATACTAAAAAAATACTTCATTTATATATTTTTGTTGTCCAGGATTAGTAAGAGTTTTTAGTCAAATCTTAATTCAATTATACACTATGTGCATGCTTGCAACTCCTAGGTCTTATAGCCGTTCCCACTCACTGCGCCTCTGTTCATTACTCATTCAAGTAGATTCAAGACAACACATCCAGAATCTTTCTTCTCATTAAACCATCACATCTCAGCCAACCAAAAACGAATGAAGTCCTAATTAATTTACGTCATTTGAAGTTTAAATGTACAAACACACTTAGCCCGGTCATTACGCGGAATCGTTTCTATTATTC
This sequence comes from Agrochola lota, assembly GCA_947364205.1. Lineage (NCBI taxonomy): Eukaryota > Metazoa > Arthropoda > Insecta > Lepidoptera > Noctuidae > Agrochola > Agrochola lota. Next base: position 4,248,649 of record OX376230.1, on the reverse strand, counting down.
TTGCTGGTCATTGTGAGAAACAACCACTTGTAATTAATGAGCTGTATCTTGGAAGAGAAATAGGGAAGAAAATGTAATTTAATGCTTGGATGTAGTATTTTAAATGTCGAATCGAATACGAAGACGCGCTCCACTTCGCGATTATTGTAGTGTAAGCTGTACTTTAGTACGGTGCGTAGCACAGTGGGGCGCGTCTCCGTGGATGGCACTATCTATAACCGTTCTGATAATTTATGTAGTGTATGTGCCAATACACTGTTTTCCTATGATTGGGGCACAATAAATTCTGTGTTTTGAAACCAGACTCACACTGTCAATTTCCTTTCCATTACTAGATCTAGAATGAGCTAAAGAGAAACCAACGTGGCATGTTCGCCCCTCAGTATTTTGGATATATATGTCGCAAATTCGTTGCTGAGTTGACTAATCAGGACGCCAGCGCCGCCTAGCGGCGGCGCTCGACAGAGTCTATAACGTGACGCTCTGATCGGCCGCCAGCCCGGGGCTCAGCAGAGCAGCAGAGCAGGGGCAGACTTGATGGCGTTTCGAATAGTTGTGTCGTGTACCTACAGTGTGTGAAATGCTAGTGTGAATAACGTTATTGTAAATTATAATTTGATCTGAACTGCAACGGTTTTTCTATTGCGCAATAATCAACACTACCCATAGTACGCCCACAGTAGTTAAAATATGCCTGATAACGAGAGAGACTCATACCATCCGCCGACATATACATCTTTACTCAATAGCACATGTGTGAGCACTATGTAAATACCTACTTTACAGCTACCATTTACTGGGTACGTCTTTCATTGACTTGAATGTGCCCTGGTGGCTGAGAGTATGTCATGCTCACTCTAATGTCTCGCTGGTGGTGGCGTGTGTTGGATCATTAAGTTCCCTTCAAAATGGTTGAGCTAAACGGTGTTGATCCATGCGTCATGTTCGTGAACGGGCGCCGTCAGTGGGGACTGGTCATCTCTTAGCGGCTTATTTGAATTTATTTTCATTTTTGAATTGTTTTTGTTTTTATTTTTTATTACGGACGCTTTTTACGTGCACGTGTTTCTACATTGTTCTCACATGTATAATTACAACATGGATGATGTAACCAATATTGTGTAAAAATATTCTGATTTAAAAGAGTGTCCGTGGAGTTTCTTGCCCGTTCTTCTCCGTAGGAACCTACTACGCGTTGGAATGGGCAACTAGCTTCATATTTCTGACTGACCGACCCCTTGACAATTCAAAAGTACCTGTAATTGGTTTATTTGATATAAATGCTTTGAATTTGAGTTTGAGTTTGAATACAAAGAAGCTCTTACAGTTTTATGAGACCACACATACAATGTCGCCTATCGGCATGTGCCCGCCCGTATTTTTCTGAATATTCATGACAAATGATTGAAAACAAACTTAAAAAGGGGTGGTCTATCTTATTTTTTTTTTCATTTCTTCTTATATTAAAAAAAAAAGCAATATCCCACTATGATTTTATGGACTTACACTTGTGTTTTTTTTAAATCAATACTGTTTTTTTTAGAAAAAAATGTCTTCACCTCCGTTTTTTTTTCATAGTCGACAATTTTTTCAAAAAAAAATATTAAATTTATTTATTAAAAAAATTTTTTTTTATTTTTTTTTATTTTAATAAGATATTTTAATCTAATAAAATAACTCATAAGCTTTTAGAAATAATAAACAGAATCCAAATCGAGCCAATAACATAGGAGATATGGCAAACACTAAACAAAAAATAATAATTTAATAACTTGAAAAACAATAAAGATAGACCCCCTTTTAAAGTTAATTTTCGATAATTTTTCATGACTATTCAGAAAAATACGGGCACCCAACATGCCCATGGGCGACATTGTATATACGAAACTCAATGGTATATTTAAAATACTAAAACTAACATAAAAAAAATGCAGTGACGGTAACAAACTGGCTTCTTGCACTGGACTACGACATGACGGAAAATTTCTTAGCTTAACTCACAGTACACACATTGACAATTGACAAATACACGTGCACTCATCAACATACGTATAACATACAGACACTCTTACAACAACAACAACTGTTATATAAGACAGCAACAACATACACATACATACACCATATCGTATACATATGCCATTTTTATACCTATTTTAAGTTTTAAAGTGTACCTTTCTATATAAAATTGTTAACGAAGGAGCCTGGATCTCACAACACAAGGAATCCTAGTGTGAGGTCTAGGAACTCAATCCACTTGAATTATTCTTATTCTTAATACCTAAGTTATAGTAATGGTGGTAGTTAGTGGTATTAGTAAGTACCTAAGTCAGACGAGGCAAACGACAGCGGTGTACTGGTTGGACAAAATATGAGTTATCGATGCAAGACGCAGAAGATTTGTATTTATAACACTTTGATATCTTGAAATGTTTACTGTACCGTAGAAGAAAACGTTTCTTTGTTAGTTGTGAAGGAACGGTGCAAGGAGGGTCACTCGAGTAAATACATTGCGTAGAAATGTTTAGATTTTAGACGCAGATATATGCCAGTGACCTTGAGTGGTTAGCTTGCATGTTCTTTACTGCGCAAAGCGTCGCACGTCCAGCCAGTAACAGGACTCGCCCATCAAGGAGCACTGTCCCAAATAAGACGTATTATTAATTTATTATACATAAAACAAAAGGTATTTTAATAAAACAGGTATACTAAAAGATCTATACTTAAATTATATTTTAAATGGTTTCAGAAAAATACAGTTGATAGATTTTCTGTGATTCTCACATTTTTATCCGCGTTAAGCATTACTTCACAAATTAATTTCACTATGTAATATAACTATAATCTTAAATATTCCAAAATTACGTTATTAAGAAAATGCTCTAATTTAAAATATAATTTTTCCAAATTATTGAACACTACTCGTTTAGACGTGATCGTCAGTATAAAATCATTAAAAGTATCACGATTATCGTCGCCTTAATGTAACGTGAAGCTTAGGTGAAGTGAGCGTGAAGTGAGCTGTCACTGCCACAGAATCGACCAGCAGGACGCTAGGGATTAACACTATTGACAGCTCACTTCACCTAGGTTTCACGGTGATATTTTTACAGAATCGAACGGCAGGATGCTAGGGATTAACACTATTGACAGCTCACTTCACGCTCACTTCACCTAAGTTTCACGGTGATATTTTAACAGAATCGAACGGCAGGATGCTAGGGGTTAACACTATTGACAGCTCACTTCACGTAAGTTTCACGGTGATATTTTTACAGAATCGAACGGCTGTTCTATTCGACCGCTACGTAACAAGTGAGCTTCTCAAAATAAATAAAAGACAGTTTCATATTTCATTCGATTACAGATTATAAAATGTTATGTAAATAAATGATTGTAAGTGATACTGACATCCTAATCCTACCTAATATTATAAATGCGAAAGTGAGTTTGCTTGTTGTTTTGTTTCTTACGCTTTCACGCTAAAACGGCTGAATGGATTTGGGTAAAATTTGGCACATGGGTAGAAAACATGCTATTTTTTAATCCTGGATCGGAAACGAAGTCGCGGGCTAACAGCTAGTGAGAAATAATTCGACTAAATATTAATAGTCTTTTTTTCTTTTTTTTTTGCGTGGGATATTATCAAATAACTTCTCTCGCTCTGGGCGGAGCGGGAGGGCGTGTCAGACTCTTACTGACTAAAACCCACCCGTGTTGCCTGTACGTTGCCAGGGGCCACGGTATCCCTTTCGGATTTTCCCGCGACCCCGGAAATATTCTTAGGCTGACAGTTGACTTATAAACTGTTAACTTAATTCTTTACAGCCTCTCAACTGTAACACTTTTTTTTTGTAAACAAACGCACACAGCCCTGACCTACTCAAAAATCCTTTCAGCCTTTCACCCAGGTAAATTGCTACCCCCAGATAAGCCGTCATACACAAACGGTAATTAATCGCCGAAAAATAATTCAATACCGAGTCTACAGTAGCTCGGTAATTAAAAATCCGTTGGTTCGAGACACGGAACACAATCACACGGGTACCTATAGCCCTAGGGAGCTGTCCCACCGCCGCCGACGAGGGAGCGACTAGCTAACAACGATTTTCTCGCCCAAGAAACGTATAAAAGATTGTAGGTCCTGTGTAAGTAAAAGAAATACATAAGTAGATATATATCGGGGCAGGGATTGGAGATTGGAGCTGGAATCTTCACCGTTGAACATTTTACTGGGCGTAGATGTGTTGCAGGCGAAAAGAAAAAGTCTGAAGTTGATTATTGATTTTTAGGTTATATTTGAACTTGACAAAATTTACAAAACGAAATTTTGGACAGGTTCTAGGCACTTGTTGTCCGTACTATGGCAGATGGTTTAGACAGCTGCTCCACGCCACCGCAGCGCCCCTCGTTGACTAGTACGAACGTTAGGCTAGGCACTGTCGAAGCGCGCCAACTTCACACTTGCGTTTCGTTGTCAATTGACATCCTGTACTCATGACCTTTCCGATATATGTATTAATGGTTGACCGCTGACAGTTCACACCGCCGCGCCAGCGAGTACTCGTTTGTCGCAGCGACAAGACAACAAAGAGAATACTCGCTCAGCGACGCTCGCTTGGCGGGCAGAACACTCGCTCAGAGACGCTTGGTTACGCAGACCAGCACGCGTAGCAAGACAACCATAGAAACGGATTTACTACGGGTTCTGACGACGGAAGAATAGACAAAATTACAAATTCTGATTGTTTATCTTCAGACTGTAGTCATGCTAAGGGTGCTGCGAGTAATCGCTCGTCGCCGCTGCGTACTCACTGCTTGCCAACTCGTTATTAGTTGCTCGCTGTACTCGCTTCTCGTTAATCGCCGGCGGTGGGACAGGGCCCGTAAATTGGTTCACAAAGCAATCATGGCGTCGATCGTGTATCGCCAATCCAACGCCGATATTTCAACACCTCGTTAATCGGCATATATCGTTTTGAAAGCAAATTGTTTTACGATACGATACCGATCTTTTTGTGAATGGGAAAATGTTTTCGTTTTTGCAAAAGTCTGTTGTATTTTTTTTCCAAAATTTAACGTAATCCTTTTTATTGAAGTATGGACACAGCTATAATAGTAAGTGATAATAGCACGTTTAAATAATACGTCTATGAATCGCGCTACAAGATATTTTTAGCCAACATCTGAACTAACACCGCCATCAACTTCTTTCGAGTGAAAAAGATATACTTGTAGCAGTGTACTTAGTACGTTTAATAAAAGCTTTTAGAAAAGGAAGTATGACCCTTGTCTTAATAGTTAAGATCTTTGCTTTAATTTAGCGGAACCCTTAGTTAGACCTAAGACAAGTCAGAACATTTCCTCGAGTAAGTTCTAAGTTACCAGTCTGTAGAACTTATCGTCGATACTTAAAGTTCCGCCCACTCTGGGTTAGGAAAAGCGGTCTGTATGTCTGTCGTCGCTTTTAGTTGTATGTACCTACGTTTTTTCTTTATACTTAACTTTTTGCTGGTTCTGACAGTTGTAGAAAGGAGATAAGCAAGTAAAACTCGCATTTGCTTGATATAATATTAGATTTTGAATTTTCAAATATTTATTAAAATCTACAAAACTTTGCCAAAAAAACTGAGCTTTTTGCCATGCGCAACTCACGCTATGGTAAAAAGCTCAGTTTTTTACTATGCATGCAGGCTGACAGGAGGTACAATTACGATCACACACACACAGCAAACACACAGATACGAGTATACACTTAGCAGAATTCAAAAGCGATTTTCCCGTGGAATAACGATTGAAACCTTGAGTTATGACCTATTTCATAATAATCCAATATATCATATAAACTATGTATGTAACAACATAAAATTAAAATGGCTACAGTAGTAGAAAATCACTTTTAAAAGTTGCTATGTTTATTATACATGTTAGTGCTCGTGACCGAACATTAAGTTTCCCGACCCGTGAAGGCTATTTTATTTAATGCACCCCGAATAATGTCGTAAGTCGACTTACGCGTTTTATAGCTCAGTGCGACAGGGTAAGCATTTCCTAAGATAAGAAGTAATATTTCTCGGCCACTGATTTATCCTCAGTTTATGTGTGCTGACATTCTGTGTAATCCTACTGATGGTCTTCTCTATTTAGGGTTGCCACTTTTGCAATTTTGTCTAGTGCTCGTAACGAAAGTAAGACTTTGTTTAACAAGAGACTTTGTTTTAATCTTTTTTATTTCATGCTTTGTGTACAAGTGAAAATGAATGAAGGCAGTCTAAGGCCCGCTTGTACTACAAATGACTACGGCCCGAGTTCACCAACTACAACGTAATCATTGGTTACGTAACCGTTCTGTTAGAATTAAACAGTTGTTTAAACAAATCGCGTTTTTTTCGTGTTCACCATTTATTTCCAACCAACGGTTAAATAACCAAGCGTTTTTGAATGAGTGAGTCGAAAATGACCGAATGATCGAATGGTTTATCAATATTTTGTGAATGTAGAATGTCAACGTCAATAAATTTTCATTGTACTCACAGAGGACATTTTTAAATAGGTTATAGACGTCACTCGAGTCATTTTGCGGGATGTAGGTATGGCGTATGGCGCCATCTGGTGCTTTGTGCAAGGTACTTTGGCACTAGACCTTTATTATTTTATTTTTTTAATGTTGCGCTTAAAAATTTAATAAAACGAAGTAGTTATTACAAAAATCTGTTTTTATTTTTTAAATCTTTTCGTACAGTATCGATCTGTTTCTGTCAATCGTTTGAATATGACAAACCCAGAAAGATGTTTTAAATATATAAAGCGCTAAACGGATTTAGTATCATTTTGTGCAAGCAGGCTTTAGTGGCGTTCTTGCAAAAACATTTCATTTAATTTTTTACCCCGAGAAAAACCTCGTTTTTCTTCGTCATTCAAAGGCGTATTTACTCATTAATTAAGAGAAATAAACTACATTATTAATGTTCGATATCCTATCATCACATTGGACGTTCATATTTGTTTTTATGTGTTACTAATGACCCACTTCTGCTTCACACGGTTTTTACGACTTGACAAAACATCGAGATTTCTCAGGTAAACGTAACTTTAATATTAACGTATTATACACATAAACCTTCCGGAATAAATTCTCTAAACGATGGTGAAAACCTTATCGAAATCTGTTGCGTGGTTTAGAAGAACAACGCGGACATACCATACAGACAAACGCGAAAAGCGACTTTGTTTTATATTATGTATAGATGAATATACATTTAAAATCTCCTTGTAAAAAATGACTAAAATTATTGATTACATGCATCTTTTGCTAAAGGTGACGTCTATTTATTTGAGGATTACACTAATGGATAGATAACTAAAACATTTTAATAATTCAAATTTTATTTTATTTCAACAGATCGCTTTTCTTTTAAAAAAAAGTAATATAGTATAATTTTTTTTTAATAATTTTAAAAAAATCGTGAATTCGGCGTGCGCAGAGAGCGGGACAGAGAAGGACCGAACGCTCAAGATCGCTCGCTAGAGAAAGGCCTTAATGTCATATGGTTTTTCAAAAGTATTTGACAAGTTAATACATTAAATAGATGAATCTGTCTGTTTGCCTTTCACGAGTGTTTGCGAAATAAAACATCTTTAAAAACTTACACTACGCAAAAACATTTGCTTATTTTTTTAGATCCTTATTTAAACAAATGCTGAGATTTTAAATTAAGGCATTTAGTTAACTCAACAAGATATTTTTTATCTGGTTACCCTAAAAAGTTCTGTAACGGTGGCCGATATAGCCGGTATAGCTACTTTAGCCGCCCTACAGCCCTAATCGCCGCATTAATCGGCCATTAATCGGCCATTAAGTGAACGATAAAAACTCGTTTACGATTTTTTAATTCAATGGTCGTACTGTTTTAGGGTCCCATGACCTCTGTTCACGAAATTGAAGTATAGATTTAGTTCAGTTTTGCTTTTAAAGCAACGATTTTTAATTAATTAATTTATATTATATTTATGAAAGAAAGAAAGAAAGAAAATTGCGTTTATTGGCATGACAGCAGAAAAATACACATTATAACTAAAAAAAACAGAAAACAATGATTATAATGCGAATAGGGCCTCAGCTCAGCATAAAATAAGATAACATAGAGATTTACAAGATTATGCACATGAACAAAAAAAATTACACGAAGACGGAAATAATGTCTGAGGCATTTTCTACCAGTCAACCTTAGGTTTACCGAAATATATATATATATTTTTTTCGAATTATTTAATTACTCGACTTATGGCGAATTCGACCAAACTTTTGTACCTAGTACATAATGCCATAAAAGCAAATATTTTTTTGAATTTTTGACAGCTTTTCATTCAAAAACTAATAAACGTCAATTTTTTTTCCCGGGTAACACATTTATAACTTTGGTAAAATCAACTCTTAGGTTTTGTTTTTCTCGTATTTTCGCTCGTCATACCTACACAGTATCCAAAAAACTAGATTTTCTTGAAGTACCTATCGTTTGATTTGTAGTGCTGAATATTTCACAACACTTGGGGTGTTGCGAAGTGTTTTCATTGGAAGCATATTGCGAACTGAATACCTCAGTGAATTTCGAAGGGTCATTCAGTCGATATATAAGCACCTCTTATATTTTCGTAATCACGTAGACGCTCCAATGACCTGTTTTTCTTATCTTCAGTTAGAAAACATTTTTAAGTTGGTATCTTAACAAATCTCAATGAATTTCGAAGTCGTTAAGTCGATAATGTGGATCATCTCACATCCTGTAAAAGCTCGTAGCTGCAACGTCGGCGTAGCCGCGTAGGCAGCGCTACGACATCGGCTACGCCGTAGTCATATTTTGGTGTTGATACACAATTTGAGGAGCTCGTGGCTAAGTAATAACAGCCGCATGGGTCGATCCATCTGGTTAAGCTACGCTTTCCGGAGTTGGTCCGTGGATAGGAGACCATCTTTACATACCGAGACTCCTCCGTACCTCGGAAAGCACGTTTTACTGTCCTTAACTTTTTGAAAGAATTTGATCTGCATTCACAGATTTTGAAAAAAAATGTACAGTCAGCAAGAAAATGGGCAGTTTTCGCAAAAACTTTTTTTGATGCCAATCGATCCTGTTTCTTATAAAGATCAAAAAACTCTATTGGACCACCTGAGGTTTGAGTGAAAAGTCAGAAATCGCAAACAAAAATATCCCATACATTTTGTAGGAAATGTGACTCCAACTTACTATTTTAAGATGATAGACTGGCCGAAACTAAACTACACGTTAAATGAAAAAATCGCTGTTTTAAATTAATGCAAAGTTAGCCAAAATTCGGCGTAACTTCCCCGGGCTAGAAAGTCTGACAACCAGGCTTACCAAGGGGTATCGTATTACCCAGTTACTGGGTTATCGGTGACAGATAGGCAGTCACACCATGTAAAATACTGGTATTCAGCTGGTTAGACTGGAAGCCGACCCCAACATAGTGGAGAAAAGGCTAAGCACATTAATTGACACAATTTGAATGAAATAATTTCATTATAATAACTAGCGACCCATTTTTGCTTTGCGCTGTTTTTATGACTTGATCAAACATCGAGATTTTTTTAGTATTGAAAATTTTAATAAATATATTTCTTATCAGTCTCCAGATCATAACAGGCACAAAAATTCTTATTCCTTCATCCGACTAGAAAAAACGTCGAGATTTCTTTATGCTTGGTAAGTTTAATATTAATGATTGGTAAGATTAATAAATATTAATACATATAAACCTTCCGGAATTAATTCTCTAAATGGTGGTGCCCGCATCAAAATCAGTTACGAAGGTTAGAAGAACAACGCGATCTCAAAGACAGACACGAAAAGCAACTTTAATTTATAATTTTTACCTATAGATGTTTGGGCTGATCATTTATGATTTATATATATTTTATTTATTTCAGATCAAGATCTATAACTTATGTACAATAATGTACATGTTATATTTTTAAGGCATGACGAAGGCTTCTGGAATTTGGACACTGAAAACGCTGGCTAACCTAAATTTTAGTATTATCTAAATTAAAACTATTTATCCGTTTAATTAATAAATGACGCAAGTGTACTTACGTCTTTATTCGTCTCGGGTGCAGTGTGTTGTGTATTGTATGTGGTGCTCTTGAAAAATTAATAAACCAATTGCAATAAAACAATTCTTCTCATGATCTAGAAAAAATATGCTTTTTTCGTATTTAAAATTGAGATCAAAATAAACGCCGCCACGCCGTAGCTTTTGATAAGCGACATCTGTTGACGAGCATAAAAAGAGATATACACAATTAAATTATTAAAATTATGTATCTAATTATACTATTATAATTAAAAAGTGAGCTCGCCCGCTTTTATAAAGGGATTATCTAACAATCTAATGTTAAATGGTAACACTAGGTTAGACTCTAGACCATGCTCTAATGACCCCTGTACACAATGAGCCACTGAACCCATTATTCACGCCAGTAGCACACCTTTGCCGCGAAACCGTAGCAGCGAAACCGCAGTAGTTCAATTCAACTGGCTCGCGTCATGTTCCGTTACTTGAAATTTGAGTAGCGGAACTCGAGTAGCAGAACTTGACAGGAGCCAGTTGAATTGAACTGCTGCGGTTTCGCTGCTATGGTTTCGCGGCAAAGGTGTGCTACTGGCGTGAATAATGGCTTCAGTGGCTCATTGTGTACAGGGGTCGTAATGTTCTAGATATCTAGATATGATAGATCGGTTAGGATGCACAATATAAATGAAATAAAAATTATATATGGAAGGTAAATTAAAATACACTATGTAAAGTACTGAGATGGTAAATTATACTATAAATAAATAAATACATGGTATTTCTATTTTAATAATGAATACATAACAGTAAATTTTATTTTTATTGACGTATCGTCGAGTGTGGATTATTTATCTGTTTATATAGATGCTTCAGTAAAATGAGAAAAAAACAATAAAAAGCTATTTATTCAAACTAGGCTGAGAATCAGCTATTTTTGGATGTCAAAATTACATAAGACAGTCCTCCAAAAGGCCCGCCCTTTGCCACTTCCTAGCGCTTTAGCTGGGAAGAAGAAGTGAAGCAACGACCTTCCCAGCAGCATATATCATTTTTAAAACTATTATTTTTTATAATGACGTAAGTTCACTTACGCCTTAATTCATCTCAACTTACGACAAAAAATTCAAAATAGCCAAGTGCGAGTCGGACTAGCAGATGTAGGGTCCCGTCCACCGTACAATATTTCATTCTACATATATTTTTACCACCTTTCATTTTTTACTTTTTTATTATTTGTTATTATAGCGGCTATAGTAGTACATACCCTGTGAAAATTTCAAGTGTCTAACTATTCCGGTTCAAAAGATGCAGCCCTGTGACAGTAGGTCAGACTGACGGAAGGACAGCGGAGCGAATTACTAATAATAGGGTCCTGTTGGCACCCTTTGGATACTGAACCTTAAACTGTCAAGACAAGTTAGAAAATCCGTAAAAGTTAAATTGGTAAATATAAAAAAAACTTCCTCAGTCTGTGGTGTAAAAGAAAACTACTCAATAGTTAATGGATGAAAACGACAAGTTGTCCACTATTGATAGTTTTACTTGTCTTAACTTTGTGTGGCGCACCCGGGGACCACGAGTTAAATTGAACACAGACTGGGTATACTGCCTCTGTTCATAGGATCTACTCACAAATTAAGTTAAGCTGTATATTGGTTGTAGTTAGGCTGTGGTGGTATTTGTAATGTTATGTATGTATGCACTTTGAATAAAGAACGTGTAATCTTAAACCCGTGATTGATACATGAAAATCGGATAACAGTCACTGGATCGTCCTGAAGGGGCATGCGCTAAGGTAGCCCGCGAAATTTAAATTTTCTTTAGTTTTTTACATTTTGCAGGTCAGTGTGAGGTTTTATGTTGATTAAAATATGATTCACGACCATAACCAATATGGCTTTACATAATTATAATCAGCAATACAACTCCATAAGTAAGCACAATCGCCAAATGTCATGATTTCATGAAATAGTCATTCAATGCGATTATATGAACTTAGAGAGTTGTATTGATAATTTTTATGATTATAATTCTATAAATAAACATTTGATACGGCCGCAAATCATATTTAGATCAACATATAGCATGATACTGACCTGCAAATTGCAAAAAAACGTAAGAAAATTTGAATTTCGCGGGCTACCTTGACGCTTTCGCCTTAAGAGCGCAACGAGCTTCTAGCGCTCATGAATGGGGTGGGCGGAATAAAGAATGGGTGATTCGCGCGCTAATTTAGGTATTTCCTTCATATTATTAAAACAAATACACATTTTGAAAATGTTAAATGTATAGAAAACATGTAATCTGCGTTCGCAATTTATTTGGCAAACATGTAAACAAACACGAATTTCACTTACACAAACATCAACTTTGTGTAAGTGTAAATAAAGTTGATTTCAGACCGACTAGTACTGTTGAAAAAGTCATAAAAAAATATGAAGTTGTAGCGCAAACTGAACGTTATGTGTGTGCATTACAGTTGTTTTTCCTAAAACTCGTGTTTGTTTACATGTTTGGCAAATGTATTGCGAACACAGATTAGTTTTATTATTATTATAAAACTTATGACCTTTCGTGAAGTATTTACTTCGTGCTAAGGATTAATTTTGTTTTTTAGAGATACACTTTGGATTTTGTTTTCTACCGAGGAAACCACAAGTAGTCGTATTTCTAAAATGTACTATTTATAGAGTGAATACTTAAATATCTTACATATTGCATAACTAAAGGTAAAGTAACAACGATGCAGGAAGGGATCAAACGAACGCAATTATTTTGCAATTACGTAATGTTTCCTCGATGCGCCCTTAATTCACGTTAATTTAAGAGGGTTCTTTGTCTATGTCGAATTCTAGAAGATGTTTTCACCCATGAACAATACCAAAAGTAACATCCTCTCTTTTTGGCTTTACTGTAGTACTTTAATTGAATTATTTTAAGTCCTTTTTAAACGGTACCTCATACTAGTTACTACAGCTTTACAAAATAATTACCCATTCATGTTACGTTGTGGGAATACAAACAAACGAAATAATCATATACGAGCAATATTTGTATATACACTTCGATGAAAGTTGCAATATGGGGGTTTACGGGGGCGAAAACTCCATCCAGCTAGGTGTTATATCTGGGAAAATACGTTTCTTCCGTATTTTCACCCGAGCAGAGCTCGGTCGCCCACAGTTAAGAACAAGAATAATGACATGGCAGCATGGAATAGTAAGTACCTACTATCATGGCAGCATGGACTTAGTAAGTACTTACTATCATGGCAGCATGGAATTAGTAAGTACGATCATGGCAGCATAGAATTAGTATGAACTTTCCTATACTATTAAATGAGCATTCTTTAGTTTCACAAGAGCAGAGATCGGTCGCCCAGGTTTGACCATGAAAAGGCTTAACATGAAATTCATATCGAATTCCAAATTATTATTTCAGTCAATTTAATACTATAATCATGGTCAGCGAGCGCAGTGCGATATCGTACTATTTGTGAAATAATGTTATTGAATGCACCATTCAGAGGATTATTTAATTTTCATATTATAGTAACCATCTGCAATAAAACTATTATCGCCTTAATCATTATAATAATATTCAGCGCTTATTTTCATTTAATTTAAGTACTACTAATTATTTCTTCTGCACAAACTAAACGCACATTACAAAAAATATATAAATATAATACTCCTTTATAAAGTAGCCAAAAGCTTCGTATTCAATATTCAAAACATAGATAAGTTTGACAAATTTTGTCTATTACTTGCTGTCAGGGCCAGAGGCCAAAGACAATTTACAATAGTTGCGTAATGTGCTGCGACATGATGAAAATAAAAACAAACAAACAGCATTTTAACAAAATGCCGATTGCAATAGGTCATTGCTCAGCTAAATGCCGTGACTTCGGACGAACCTATCGTCGTAATAGGCTCACCCCCATTACATGGCACTTAAACATACCTGGTGAAATGTGGGTGTTTATAGATACAGCTCTGCTTAACCCCTCGGGGATACGAGGCGTGATCCTATGTTAATGTAAAATACGTTTAGCTTTTACATTAACATAGGACCAATTTTTTATTTTTTATTTGTACTAATTTTATTTTTGTTTCTACAGTTTCCTAACCATTTCACTTATTGCTAGATACTATATACTTATGATTTCAAAAATCTTTGCCCCTTATAAAATACAGATTTAGGATACGCTTTGTCCTAATAAGCCATTTCAGGAAAACATTCACAGATAAGAGATAATATGAGAATAAGATCGAAGGACCAAAAACTTCTGAGACGTAAAATGAAACAACTCTAAAAACTTTGGAGCCGAAACGTTTACCATTCCAAAACTCTTTATCACAACTACAAAGACATTCAAAGAACAACTATTTATATAATAGCAAAATCTTGCTTTTCATCCCGACACGTATTAATATAGCAGTATAGGGTAGGTAGGTATAAGTTCGGCCTCCCTCGGGACTCATGAGGTAACTGTAGGTGAGGGGAATACCGTACAAATCGAGATATACATTTTATGGCTGCCTCTTTTAGGCTATGCTTCATGTGACTTTAGAAGTAATCTCTGTCTTTAAGCTAGTTTATAAAAGGTTATCTCTAGGTTTTATTACGTCGGTGAATATTTTAGAAGAATAAATTATATTATTATTTTAATTATATTAAAAAAATATAATTATACCTAAAGCTAGCTTTTGGTCGCGGTTTCGCCCGCGTGGAGGTCGGACATTATCACACGCGAACGTACTACTGAATTAAAAAGTATTCTATGTCCTAACCCAGCTCACGGTTTACTCATTTGCCAATTTAAAATTAATCCAAATCCGTTTAGCCGTTTTAGCGAGAAAGCGTAACAAACAAACAAATAAACTCACCGTCGCATTTATAATATTATTATACAGGGTTATTTTTTTATATGTCGGCAATCCGTTAAGGTGATGTAGGAGAAGTCATTTGCAATCAAATTACCCCTCTATGCTAATGTCAACCATTTTCGAGTAATTTTGACATTTTATATTTTAAAATGTATGACATAAAAATTTCAAATTTCATATTACTCGAAAATTGTTGACATTAATTGCATAGGAGTCAAAAGGTTGGTCCTTGGTTGTAAATGTTAGGATTATTTTTGGGTGTAATTTTAATTTATAGGAATTAAAATTAAAAACTAGCGGGCTACTTTGTCACTGTGATATGTAAATTCTACCTTAATTACTCGACTGCCCAAAAAGGAGTGTAATTTAGATTTATTTATAAAGAATTTCGTGTCCTATTTAGAAACCAGCGATATCTTGATCCGCGTGTCTTGAATGGAAGGAAATACGATAATCGTTCAGAGCGGGCCACGTTAGACAATGTTGAGTGGTGGGTATATATTTCGAAAAATATTATTATCACCGAGTAATCAATGAGTCAGTTGTTCAAATTTTTTATATTTTCGTAGAAATAATTAAAAACATTTTTTTTTGGTAGTTTTGCAATTTCCAAGAAATCAAGTGTCACCCAGTATTGTATGACTTGATGTTGAACGTGTTAATAAACTCGACAACTCCTCTCAAATGAGTCAAATAAATCCTAAATCTTACAAAACAAGTCCATTCCCATTTAATATCTGTACGACCTAAATACCGTACACAATAAACAAAAAGGACATATTTTTTAATTAGAGCACTTTGCGCCTCGTTACTGTAATGCGTCCAAAAACCGGCCTCATCAGTAACCGTGCCACATAACAAGCTTATCTTTAGGTTTCTGACAAACCCGGCCGTGCCGCAAATAATTTAAATGTACCACTTGTGGCTTATTAAACGTCCTCTTTTCCACAAACTAATTGGATAATTTATGCGGGATAGCATGTTAATTATTATTTCTTTGTTCTAGATTTTCGTGAGCAGAGGAAATAGGGATAAAGAGAACCTAGGTATGTTTTTAGAGCCTTTCACTTTCTATAAAAAATAATGTCTAGTTTGTGCTTGGATAGTTGTTGTTGGGAAATAAAACTGGCCGGTTAGAAACTTCAATATTAAGTTTAACAGTTGTTACTTTGGCGTTACAATCACGACATGAGAGTTAAGAAAGAAAGGAACTATAACGGTTATTTGGACGCAGTTCGTGAAAGACAAAATATAAATAAAAAAGGTGCGGTAATTGCTACTGCAAAAGCTTGTATTTTGACAGTTCAACAACATTCATTGCGTTATTAACGTTGCTGAGCAGACAGATTTTTCGAACATATGAAGCAATACTCGTAGATTAGCAATATTCTTCAAAAGCATTTAGATTGTTCTTGAAGGTGTTTTACGCAATTAGGGTGCGGATTACTGATTAACTTGATCAGCAGATGAAACCGCGGGTAAAAGGACCAAGTTCAAGGTTGCCTGAAAGAGATCGCAGAAAGCGATAAGGCCGCCCATTGTATATTTGTAGTGTTAAATTTATTATTTACTATGTATTTTCTGGTGTCAATAAAGTATATATACATAAATCTATAAGTTAACAATCTATCAGTTAAACCGAATTAGTTCTCGGTTAAAAGCGAAACCACTCAATTAAGCTGCAGTGAAAGTTGTCAACTATATTAATAGTTGCTCACGTCTGAAGTTTGTCGTGGTCTCCAGAGGGCCGAGCTAAGTGAGTGGAGACCGGCTAGATAGATCGAGTTACAGACTTACTTTGTGGGTTTTAATCTGGTTTCTGTCTTAGTTTTAAAGACTGTTTTTTCTCGGTTTGCTAAGATAAAAAGTAGCTTAAGTGAGTCTATGTGTCACAAGTAACTCGAGTGTTGAATTCCATTGCATTTTTGATTAAGGTGCTTAAATGTGGAGGCAGGAACAAAAACTATTTTTTTTTTCCTTATCGATGAGAGTATTTATAATTTTGTTGTGAAAGAGATCGTTAAATATCAATATCGTGTTAAGATGCATTGTTGAACAAAGTACCCCCGCATGACCACTACTGACAAAGAATGGTCAAAGGACCATTATTAAATACTAGCTGTTGCCCGCGACTTCGTCTGCGATCCAGGATAAAAGGTAGCCTATGTCCTAAACCAGGTCATGGTCTATCTATGTGCCAAATTTCATCCAAATCCGTTTAGCCGTTTTAGCGTGAAAGCGTAACAAATAAACTCACTTTCGCATTTATAATATTAGTTATTGACATAATCAATTAATCAACACACTCGTTGATAGCTGTGTCATTTTAAGAGCAGAAAATACGTCACTGCCTGTTTGACCAAATCGTTAAGCACTTTGGTCAGGAATGTTTGATGTGTTCATTCAAGAGTCTTGTCCGAGACAATGAGGAAGTCTACATCTACACCTCCTGAAATCTTACGTAACAATTCCTTGTTCCTTTTGATTCGAAGACTCGCGATTTAAGTCTCTAGGGTACTTGGTTTCACTGATCTGTCAGAAGGCTTAACTGGCGCGGCCCGATATCAGAATGACGAGGGATAAAGGAGCGTCATGATAAGCGGTCCGATAAAGGACCAGCTTACTTATTAGCACTGCACTGTTTTAGCGATGAGGTAGATTGTAAACCTTATAATTCGATTGTTTTTTAACCTGTGTGATCCCACTGCTGGGCTAAGAAAAGTAAATAAATTCTGTGACCCTTATAATTTGTATTACTCATTCCTTTATTTTAATTGCATTTGAAATTTTATTTTAATTTGACATTTTATGTATTTTATTCTATTATGATTTATTCTGTTTCAGTATTGTGAAATTTTATTTTATATAATTAAATTTACTAATATTAAGTAATGAATAAGTTTTGTCTTTACTAATATTATTACAATTTTGTTTGTAGTTTTGTATGTAGGGGGTAATCTCAGGAACTACCAGTCGGATTTGAAAAAATCTTTTTGCATTGAATAACTCAATTCTTGAGGAAGGTTATAAGCTATAAGGCTCGCAGACGAAGTCGCGGGCAGGGGCTAGTTGTATATATGTTTTTATCTGTTTCAATTAAGCTATGCTTAAGGAATACAGTAAAACCTACAATAAAGTTTTCATATATCGTGGCCAGTTCTTAAAATTGATCATTTCATGTGACCACTGGTCACATCATGATGTGGCCTGGCCCGATCATTGAATACTCAACGTTCAACGATATGAACCGTTAACCGCGCGACTACTTCATGATGTGGCCAAACATTAGTGATCATATCGTGAAATAGTTAGATTATCGGTAGAGGCGTTGATGTCGCTTTGTTCTTGTTGTGCATCATACTCAGTATATTCAATATACTCAATATATTTATTTGCGTTCCACAATGTTAACATAGGTGGTAGGTACATTATAAAATATACATAATTTTAGATCATTGTGGACCATGTCCCTGACCTTGTTCCTGACCCTGTGGATCATAGCGGCGGTATACAAGAAAACAAATAAAGTAGGGTGACCACACAAAAAAAGCCGATGGACGTTTATTGGGTTTCCAAATATGATATAACGGAAAGCGATCAACTTGGAAGTAGTGGTCGCCGGCCGCTTCCGCAGCTTGAAATGCAACATAGCACTTAAAATTAGTAAAAAAAAAAAAATACGCCGTTTATATGGTACCCTGACCAAATGGGTTAGGTTAGAACTGTAGGTACCAACCGCGCGCGAGCCGGGCGAGCGTAGCGAACGGTGCTGCGGCAGCGGCTGGTGAGTGCTACTCAAACTTAACTCAAACCAAACTTCAAGTTGGTAGCAGTTAATTGGCTATTTTCACTACACATTACACCATGGATACCCTACATTAATGATATGGCCAAACGTTGACTGACATATTATCATTAAACATTGACGTTTAAACGATATGGCCAATATTAGCTGGCCATTTCATGAAATGGTTAATTCTAAGATTTGGCCACGACATATACACCAAAAGTATTTACGTACACCTATGTCTGGTCACTGAAGATATCTATATGTACGCCTAGGTAAGTCATTTAATTAATTTCGAGAAAATCGCTTGCAAATTGATGAATGCAGCTATTCAAGTCGACAGAAGACAATGTATGCACACCATTGTTAATGCAAATCTGAAATCTACGCAAAGAAATCCCCGAAGTAACAAAAAAGGTATTGAACTATAAAAAATAAAACGCCTGTCCAAATATAAGGTCCGAGGAAATTCGATTTATATACATAGAGTTATCCAAAATTCACTTCAATTCTCTTGTGCCGATTTTTAAACCGCCCTCGCGACCCAATTCCGAAACTTTGGGCACTTCAATTCTCATTCCGTATTATAGGGCACGATTGCGACAAAGCAAATTGACCCTTAGCTGTGAGGTTACAGAATTAAAGTTGGGATAGCTGGAGTGTTACGTTCGTGAGCTGATGGTCTTCCTAGAGAGCTGGTTATCGAGTTGCGAGGAGAAGTGTTTTATTTGGTCGCCTTTACGTTTGTATATTTGTGTTTTGAGTGTTTTTGAGGCTGTAATGAGAGGTTGTTGCCACGAATATAGGTCTATCAAAATTCCCTTATCGTTAGGTGTATCAAAGAGTATCTAGTTGCTTGACAAAGTATACACTTTCATCTTAAAAGCGTTTATTTTTTACCCTTCATGAACCAATTGGTCCTTCCCAGGAAGAATGGTAATAACCATTTTGGTAAGAAAATCGATTACCTTTTTACACAACACTTACAATTCAATGAGTCAAATAAGTTTGGTTTGTCAGTAACTATGAAATGTAAAATTTATTAATACAACAACCGAAGATTTTAATTTAAGAAGATTAAGTGCAGTCATAAAATTATTGTACAAAAATGCTGTGAAAATTGTGCGTTTAGTTAGTGCTATTGCAAATCGGGAACCTATATTAATAAGAGGAGGTGCCTATGAGGTGCTTAGTGCAACTTATGTTATACACGACGCGGAACAACCTAAAATTCGAAAGATGGTTTTAATGGCACTTTGGTATGGCACAGAACATATTTATGACAGGTACCTATGTATTTAGCATAGATTTAACTTTTCTTCATAACAAAAAAAAAGTATAAAAGTATTTTTCATCCTGGAAAATGGGTTCGTAATGAAAGAGCCTTCGTCGGGGACGATGCTGAAGCACCTGCATCCCATAGCCCCACTAACAACCTGTTGACTGACTAATATATTGAAAATCACGACATGAATTTAGCCAGATATCTACCAGAAAAACAAGATGAAAACTGAATACTGGGTAAAGCCAGCCCAGCTAAAGCACTAGGAAGTGGTGAAAGGCGGGCGTTTTGGGGAATGTCTTATGTAATTTTGACGCTCAAAATGTTCTGTTTCTCAGCCTAATTTGAATAAATGACTTTTGATAAGTTTACAGGTAGAACTGTAGGCACAGCTAGTCGTATGCCTTTGTGTAATAATAATATATCAAGATCAGTGCCTAATAGCATTACAGCCTCCACAGCCATTAATTGAAGGAATAAATTAATTGACGGAACATGGAATCGTACTTATAGGCAACCCATTTGTCAGGCGAATTGACAACCAATTTAGGAGCTGTAATTATTGTGTGAGGCCGTATAATCTTATGGAATGGAACTTGTGTATGTGAGAGGTGAAGAGGTTTAATTTATCTTTAAATCTTAACAGGAATATGAAACAGTTGTGTTTTTCGGGTTCCGTGTGTCCGAATGGAAAAATTGAACTCTTATACGTAGGATCTCTCGTCTCTGTCCGTCTGTCACAGCCAATTTACTCCGACTCTAACTAATAAATCGATTAAATTCAAAGGTACTTATTTTTACAATTTCTGTGTTCCAAACACGGACGTGCTACGTAAATAAATAGGTTTTGAATATGGGGGTCAGTTTTGGTGGACAAATAAGTAAACTTTGAAAATTTTATGACATATCGAATAAAAGGACTAACTGTGAGGGTCTCAAGTCTTTTTTTTTATAACTTTTAAATAAATCGTTTTACACCATTCCCCCCCGCCTTATCTCCGAGACTACTGACTACAAAAAATAGTTCTATACTTATAAATTACGGGAAAACCTATAAGAAGTCTATGGTCTTAAAATGACATGGTAAATCTCCCAAAATTGTGCTTACTAATTTGCATTTTCAGTTTGAATTTATGGGAGAACATGTTTCTCAACTACAATGTTAAGTTTGTTCTTGGGATAAATTCATCCCAACTACGAAACCCTTCATTATGCGTAGTCCGACACGCATTTGCCGGTTTTTTTCATCCTGGCCGTTGCTTTTATACCTAGATATAATTCTCATACCCTTTCCCGAACAAGAAACTACAAGGAACCACTATTAATCTAACTAGCCTGTATTGTCCCTGTATTTTCAATGGCCTATTTCTCCCTTTTCCATACAATTCTTTTGCTAGTGCCGCAATTACAAAACCAATATAAGCGTGGCCTGTAAATGTGGGCGTAAAGACCAACCGAGTGGGACCCAAATAACGCACGAAAACACCGCGGTGGGACGCCAAAGCAAACATGGCGGGACTAGCTTGACTTCTACTGGAAGGTCTTGGCAGGACTGAAAGGACCTTTCAGTGGTAGTCAAGCTAGCCTGCCGCGATGTCATCGTGCGTTAACTGGAACCCACTCGGTGGTTCTATTAGCCCACATTTATAGGCCACGCAAATATTGGTTTCATAATTTGCTGTTTAAAATCCGCGAACTATGACGCAGTACAAAAATCAATCGAGCAGATAATGACAATCTAACCAAGTACAGTACGACATAACTAAGATGTAGCATACATTTGAAAATTTTCATTCATTCATTTCAATTTTACGAATGTATTGGTTCTATGACTTAACACGTTATTGCGTTTTCGTAAAGATCATTTTCACCTTAAGCAGTAATAAAGATTGCTGATTTTGAAGGCGCATTCAGTTCGGATGGTGATCGGTTTTACGAATTTTGCCGATGCTACATCTAAATTGTGTCGTACTGTATATGTATATGAGGTTTACTGGTGTTACAGTCAAAAAAAAACCGGCAGCAGTAGTATATATAACGAAATTAAAAAGAAAATTATGAGAGCTAAGTAGGCTGTACAGGTTAACAAGAAATAATCAACCAACTTAAATTTGCGGTTTGAAAAACATGATCTCTCATACATTTTGTATGGGAGAACATGTTTTTCAACTACAATGTTAAGTTTGTTCTTGGGATAAATTCATCCCAACTACGGAACCCTTCATTGTGCGTGGTCCGACACGCACTTGGCCGGTTTTCTATTTTCTATCTACCGACTGGAATACGGGCTGCTACCGCCTTATTTTTTTTTAATGTGGGAAATCATCAAAAGACTTCTCCCGCTCTGGGCGGAGCGAGAGGGCGTGTCAGACTTTTACTGAATAAAACCCAACCGTGTTCCTTCCGTTGCCTGTGTGCCGGGGCCGCGATATCCCTTTCGGACAAACCCGCAACCCCAGCAGGCATTGGTCCTTTGGGACCCCTTCCCTTGGTGCTGACATCTCTATGAGGCGCGCGTGGAACACAACGCGCCGTCGACCCGGGCCTGGTCCAAATCGGACGGCGAGCTGCCCATTGCTCACCGTCCGCAAGCGGCTGCTACCGCCTGCGGTCGAGTTCGCAATAATGACTGCACCGACATGACGCGCCGCGACATGAAGCCACGACACGTCGCATGCAGTTGCCGCCTGCGGTCGTGTACGGAATGGTACCTTTGGGGGATAATGAAAACAACCTATGTTTTTTCATTTGACGCATTGCATAAAAAGTGCTCCCAATACTTTTTTATTAGGTACAGACGAAGAAACTGCTGGCATCCTCCTTTAATATTTGAAAGGATTCCCCTTACTGTAGACCTTGTTTACGACACCCGTGAGTAAAGACGGAGATGTAAAGGATTTTTACAAAAAACATTGCAATTTAAGGTGGCTCAATGTTAAGCTAGAGACTTGTCATTTAAACTATAACTTGTGCCAGGCACAAAGTAAGTATCGGAGATAATTTTGTATCATAATATGAAGAAAATTATGCACAGCATGTGGGTTAAGTATTAATTTAGTTATTTATATTTTAAGCACAGAAATGTACAGAGGCGCACTTAATGTCATAGGCATTTTCTACCAGTCAACCTTTGAGTGATGCAGAAAAAAGTGTAGGTGCAATAATGAAAATCGGCCAAGTGCGTCTCGGACCCCGCACAAAGAATGGTTCCGTAGTTGGGATGAATTTATCCCAAAAACAAACTTAACTTAGTAGTTAAGAAACATGTTCTCCCAAATATCAATATACGTCAAGGTGAATTCTCCAACTGCAAAAGTAAGTATGTAATCGCAAAAAAAGTGATAAAACTACAAATTAACAACTTTCAGACTCAGTCGTTTACCTGTGCTTTGAGATCTTGCTTCCTGTCTTTCATGATTCTATCTAGGTCAACGGGAAGTACCCTGTAGGTTTTGATTTGTTTGCGAGTATCAAAATATGTCACATAAATGGTCGTATTTTTTTATTGCCTTGACCTAAGTCAAGAGTAAGTAAAAAAATCAACCTTCTAAAAGCTTGATTGTTTTATAGCTCCAAGGGAACATAGATCTACGTACTTATTTGATATTAATTTCAACTTGATACCTGCACGCGTTCCTGAGAACATGGGTCTTGGCAGATTGACGGACGGACAACGAAGTGATCCTATATGGGTTCCGTTTTTGCCTTTTGAGGTACGGAACCTAAAAAGTGGAATAGATATTAACTTATGAAAAACTATGAATATATTATATATACCTGATTATACTTAAAAAATAAGACAAATAATGGGCAAACTCTACCGTTGTGATGATACTGCAGTTTTGAATCATAACCTATTCTTTTGAGATCAATTTCACGCTTTGGAATGTTTTATTTTTGTGAGAAATGTGCCTGCTCTTGACGTCGATCTCGCCTGATGAGAACCATTGGATCAGGGCTAAGATGGAACGAGCATGCCCAGAAGATACCTGATCACTCTTGTTTTGAAGACTGACGGGTTATATGTGGAAGTGTGAAAGGGAACAAAGACTTTGGCAGGGATACTCTACTCTTCTTGCATTTAAAACATTCATTGAAACAAATAAACTAATCAGTATCAAAATGGCCCTCCGTCAAAAACCAAAAACGTACTGAAAAGTAGGCAAGAACCGTTATTTATTACATCATTTGCGGCTCCCAAACATGGGGTCAGAGAGGCCTCGTAAAATCCTTACGGATGGCGGTACTTCCCTTTCTTATCTCCAAGCGACTGCCATTTTTATATCCCAATGTTAAAGAGACAACTGTTCGGGTTTTGTCGCTAAATACGGGATTTTCTCTGTTTTCTGATATGGGGCATGAAAAACAAAAGGTTTGTGGGTACTTTTAGTACCTATCTACATGTTGACGTTTGTTGAGTTACATAAAAGTTTAGGATGTTGATTTTGTTCATATCTGCCTGTAAGTAAAACAGGGAAGATAAAAATGTTGGTAAAATCTGATCATAACCTATTAAATATAACATCGCGCCTAATTAGGTAGAAGTGAACCCAAAGTACAACCACATTTCGCCAGTTATGTTTAAGTCCCATGTAATAGGGGCGAGCCTATTGCCACCATTGTTCACAAATTGCAGACTCCGGCTGCTACTGACAAATTCCAGATAGAAAAACCAAATAACACTTTACCCGAACTGGGGATTGAACCCAGGCCCTCATGCTCAGCAGTAGCGCTTGCGACCTAGACCAACGAGGCAGGCCTGAAACCTGCTCATTCTGTTTCTTAAATAATAAAGCCCATCGTCCACGACGCTACTGGAAAGTAAGGGCTAGTTTACAGGAGGACGATTCGTGTTTTTTGACGAATCCAAACGGTTCGTTTTTTTTTTGACGGTGGCTATGCTTTAATCAAATACTGGGAAATTATTTCCCACTTAGTCTGAAATAACAAAATAATGGGAATTATTTTCCCAATTGATAATATTTTGATATGCAGTAATAAATAACGGGAAATTATTTCCCACCATTATTTCAATTTTATCAAAATTTATGAAATCTACAGACAAAACTTACCTATAAACAAATCTCAGTTTTTATTTATCTCTTTAAAAGCTTTCCGTTTTATCCGTGTTCACACGCATCACGAATCGTGACAAAAGTAAGACAACAAACGAAAACTCCCTGTTGTCCAGTATCGGATAAATACCTAAGTTACTTCTAGTCCTGCCTGCACCAACTTACCATTAGGTGATGACAGTGGCCAAACGATCTTATAGAGTCTAGTAGGTCGTTTGTAGATCTTGGCCGAAGACCATTGATATTCTAGTAACTAGATTATCAAAGGACTTAGCAATACTTACTTACAACTACAAGACAAGACGGAAACATGTCTAAGACAAAAGACGAGCTAAGCAACAAAAAAAAAAAAAACAAACTGTTTGCTGAACTCGTTTTCACACGTCGACTGTTTCATGCTTCATTGATTTTAGGGTATTTTATGTATTTAGTAGCACTAGCTTATTTATCAGTGAAGTCGGAACGATTTTTGGATCCAGGTAGTGTTATAATATGATTCGCGCACTTTACAAAAGGTCTTATGGAACAAATCTAACTTAGAGACATGTATTAATGATTGTAATGGTTATTATTCTGTAATTTTTATTTTATTTTATTCAAACTAGTCTGAGAATCAGCACTTTTCGAACGTCGAAATTACATAAGACAGTCCCCCAAAAACGCCTACCCTTCACTACTTCCTAGTGCTTTAGCTGGGAAGAAGAAGTGACGCAACAAACTCCCCAGCAGCACAGCTGTCTGTTCAGTTAGAAAAACTTGATTCTATAGAATAGTACATGCAAAATAATTTACATAACGCAAGACAAAACATTAAATTAAATTATTATCTATATGTCAGCTAGCACACGCCAATATACCAACAAAAAAAAATCGAAATCTATACTCAAGCAAAAATAAAAAGTAAACAGAACTTAATACACGAATGAAAGCCTCCAGGCATAAAGAGTGTGCCTGTTTACATATAACTGTTAAATCTGTAACTCGAAGTCACAAATGCTAAACTAGGACCATCGAAGTAAAAATTTTTAATCAGTTAATTACTAATAACAATAACAGAACCATGGTCAGCAAGACGACCAATCACCACAAGCAGCACCCGTTCGCGAGCATAACGCAAAGATCAACCATTACCCCTCTCGCCATATTTGAGAGAAGGAGGCAACCCGACCCCCGACGCTACCGCAAGCAGTGCAACTAAGGGAACGTGACGAACATGCTGTCGATAGCTCAGGATAACGTTTATAGATCTCGGCCTTAGTTTGACGAAAGCTGTGTAACCCACGTAAAATACGAAATTATTCCTGTATTTACAACAGGAATAATTTCGTATTTTAGAACAATGTAAAACCTACATTTATACCCAAGCACGGTTTATTAAAATTATCAGCAACTACTAATCTGACAAGTCACAACGTTTCCGTTTTATTTCCATATGCTTAACCCTAAAAAATATAAAAACACAACAAAAGGTTTTGAACACGAAAGGGCTAAATTTCTCGCCTTTGTACAATATAGTGTGGTACAGTCGGTAACGTAGTAAGACGATAATTACAGATTTACCAAAAAAAAAAATACGTTCTTGAATTTATATCTAATGCATGTATAGATAAAAATACTTTAGTGAATGCAACTTAACGACTGTTTGTTAATAAATCTAGATATCCATGATAAAGTGTTTACAAAACTTATTATACACGTATTCAATTATATTTTCTTGGCATCTGGATGCTCGATATGGCGCTAATAAAGTGTTTTACTCTCATAACCGTAGAAAACTTAAACAAGTAGATTATCATACTTATCACTATTTTCCTAATTATCTTCTATTCTTTATTAATTTCGTTCATAAACTAAGTTTCAATTAAAAAATCTTCGATTTAATTTTGTCAATTTGTCAAATTGTTACTCACTTTTCACGCTGACTGTACGCAAAAGCCTTACAGTACCGCCAAGAAGTGATTAATTGCCCAACGTAACACATTTACGTAAATATACACACAAGTATGTCTGTATATGCCGTGAAAGTTAATTTATTCCTTTCCTGAGTACCGCCGAGGGAATTATTTGGTAATTTGACTCGGATTTGATACGAAATACCGCGTTTTGTAACATATTTAGGTACTTACGGTATCTTTTTATTAAAATGTAGGTAATTTTATATGAGATTGAGATGTGAAGTTTGATGGTTTATTGTTTCAATGAATCTGCTTAACTTTTTCTAAGCATGCAACGTTTTAATTTCAGAGGAAATAGATGCGGCTACTATCATCAGTATTCGGTTTCGTCCGCCATAGCTGCCTTGTTTGGGCATTGCAACGAAACGGAACGATGTTATAACTAGCTGTCTAGGGCACAGAAGTACCTAGATGTTTTAAGAATTTACCTTTCAACCGCAAGCGCAATTTTACATCTCAAGTGAAATGATTACGATTAAAATAATTAAAAACAACTGGTTAATGAGTTGAGAATTTGAATTTGAGAAGTTAACCAACTCTACATTAGCGTTAGGCTACTTATGGTGATTCCAATCTCAATCAATCTGCCTAGCCTTTTGCCAACTATGTTGGGGTCGGCTTCCAGTCTAACCGGATGCAGCTGAATACCAGTATTTTACATGGAGCGACTGCCTATCTGACCTCCACAACCCAGTAGCTGGGTACCACGATACCTCTTGAGAAGACTGGTTGTCAGACTTTCGGGCTTCTGACGACTCTTAACAGCTGTCCAAGATCTACGAATGACACCCGGGGGACCAACGGTTTAACGTGGTCTCCGGGGCACGGAGGAGTTTCGGTATGTACAGATGGTCACCCATCCACGGACCAACCCCGGCAAGCGTAACTTAACCTGATGGATCGACCTGTGCGGCTATTATTACTTAGCCACGAGCTCCTCAAGGTGATTAATGTACAAAATAATATGCTGTGAAATTCAAAATTTATTTGCAAACAACGTAATTTTGTATTTCGCGAGCTATCACATAACATAAAATAACATTAGGTTAGGCAGAGATGTACCTATAGTACACCTACATTTCGCCAGTTATGTTTTTACTAAAATTTTAAGTCCCATGTAATAGGGAGCCAGCTTATTGCCATCAGCCACGCACAAATCCGGACTCCGGGCTGTTACTAAGAACTTCCAGATGGTAAAACCCAATAACAGTTTGCCCGACCCGGGAATCCAACTTTTCTATTGAGAAACCGTGTGTAAGACTCGAAGGAAGGCACACGCTTTCTTTGAAGCTATGATTTATATTTAACATGGATGAGTGTGTGAACTCCCCATTGGCTGAGAAGTATACAGGTGGCGCCGACAGGTGGCAGCACTGTCGTAACGCAACACACAGCTTATTTATTATTAATACTTAGGGCTTAGGGCGGGCTCACCTAATTAAGACATTTAATTTTCCTTGTATTATTTATATCATGTCTGGTTGACGGGCTTATTTTCTCACGGCCATTTATGAAACAAAGGCGTTTTGAGACATTTTAGCTTTGTCTCTGGGATGGCTACTCATCCGCAATGCCTCTGGTAGGTATTGTAGATGAGTAGAACCTCACGCCATCAGGTGGCCGGCTTGTTTTCATCCACTGACATAAAAAAAACATATGAACATTGACCATCGCCCGGCCGCAGAGTATTGTATTCTTTCAAGGAGTCTCTGTGTCTCTCTGACCCCTAAAACCCAATTTCTAAACAGAATCGAAGTGTTGAGGTAAGACTTCTATCACAAGAACCTATCAAACATAAAGAGCTTAACTTTGTACTAAATTAACTACATGTTATAACAACTTAAGTAGATACTAAATGGTTGTGTGAACTCCTTAATGATGAAGGAGAAGCTGACAGCTACCGACAGGTGGCGACACCGTCGCAGAGCTTAACACCTAGCTTATTTATTATTAAACGTCGGCTTACCGCGTTTCCCTTTACGCCAGTGAGAAATTTCATTAAAAACGTCGTTCTGTTTGTGAAAATTATTTTTCTGGGTATAACTTTTTGTGGTGGGTTCGTGAGATTCGGTCGTGTGTAAGCTCTGCTGTTTAAAAGGTGGGTTTCTGGATAAATATTTTAACTTTTCAGGTAAAGCTGCTTTCGTCCAAAGTTGTAGGCAAGTAATGTAATATAAACTTGTAAATAGTAGCTACAATATAGTTTCTTCTTCATCTCCCGCAGACAGGCGCAATGCGATGGTGCGACGCTGGCTCTGGTAGAAAAATTTCCATGAAGTTTTCAAAGAAATTGTTCTACTACAGTCGCGTCGCAACTGTCTGCGGGCGCTTTTATCCCGAGTACCTATAACGACCTTCCTGCAAGGATTTATAACGACCGCTTTTGATTCTATAATGCAAATTGCAGAATATTCTCAGGTACTTTTATTACTCCTAAAACATTTGATATGCCATTGTGGCCCCAAGCGAAAGAGCAGTCACTATAAAACAAAGCTGAAGCTTAAACTCAGCCTTCCCAAACTATTTAGAGAAGCCACGTGACTGTATAAAATCTCACCAAATGAATCCAACACATGAACAAGCCATACTCTATCCAAATCGCACATCTGCAGCAGACAACAGGGATCATTTTTAAAAATAAGTTCAAAGCGAAATTTAATACAAAAGCTTTCATTAGGGGAAGTCCGAAACCAGAAAAAAAAAAATCTCCACAGGTGAAACTATTGCACACAGAGAAACGCAGGGGAACACAGGTAAGACGGGATGAGTTCATACATCCTGTGTATAGATTCCGTCTCCCTTAGCAGACACATAAGGGCGGCGGGGGTACAAGTCTGGCCGGGTGGAGACGCCAATTATCCATTTATGTATGCAGGTGGCGAATCAATTCAATAAAGGGTTCTTGTCCGGCTGTTTGTATGTTGTCTTGTCGGTGATACTGGCTTTTATTGTTGCATTTTTAAAAGAGTAAAGTTATTTTATGTTTGCTGTTTTTATTGCTCAGTACGCTGTGGTTTTCAATGTAAAAGATAATATTCTCGTAGGTACCTTTTAAATTCTTCAAAAATCTGATTTCAATTTAATTTTGTCGCCGTAAATGGAATAGAATTGACTACATGGGTACGTTGGTATTGAGCTCTTCAAATAGAAACCGTAGCATATAACTGTTTAAGAATGGCAGAAGAGCGTATAGAGGTATGAGGAACAGGGTAAAGTTCACACAACCTCTATAGAAAAGGGAGGATCTTTCGTCCAGAAGTGTATCTGGTATGCTACTGCCCGACGATTTATGTCGGGCCGTTGTATACATGCTAGTCGCACGGTAACCCTGCTTGCGTGATGCAGGAATCTGCGTGACGTCAGTGTGATGCGTAGTTCGCATGTGGCGATGTAGATGCCGCCACAAGCGCAAAGCAGAAATACCGTGCATTGCAAGATCGCATTCACCCTAATTAAGTACGGGGAGGAGGGGGGAAACATAAATAAGCGTGTGTCTATCTATCTATTTACTTAAGTACTCTGTCAAAAGGATACAGTTATTTATTAAATGTGGTGGTATTAATTACCCCCCCATCTGGGGTATGGGACGGATTTAAAAAGCTGTTCTTTCATTTTGTTTGTCTGTTAACATCAAAGGGATTTAGAATGATTACGTTTTGGAATTTTCGTTTTACGGTACATTGTAGATACACTTTTTTCAATTTCTATTAAGTAGGTAGGTATCTGAAAATGCAAAGCCTGCATAATGAAGCCCCATGCTAAGACTCCTGCTATGGACCCGTGAAGAGTCACGAGCATAGATATAACGCTATTTTTAGATAATAAATTTATGGTCACGAGTATCACCTGAGTGTCTGTAACAGAGCAGAGTTAAAATCTTAGTCACTGCAACAATCACATTTTTCTAACATCGAAATAATATTTTAAATTTTCTCCAGGTAGTCGAATAAAATTCACAATATACTAAATCCCGTCATCCGTCTAGGCTTTAGACTTGATACCGTCGTATGCATAAAGGGGTTTTGTCTCGAAAAGGGATAAGCACCCACTCCCGCTAATAGACAGACGAGCGAAAGAGTTGATAATGCTGCTCGCCGGAATTAGGACGAGGCTTTCTACTACTTTCGGTTCGAAATGATGGAACATTTTTGAGATAGTCTCGCTAGATTTTTGACAGTTTTACGGATGTAAAAATGGTCAGAAGAGGGGAAACTAGGAAATAGTGTGTGGAAAATCGCGCGGTCGACTCATAAGTTATCTGACAGCTGCAAGCACAGCTTACTTTAAGCCGACCGCGACGCGTCCGTCGTTACCGACGGAACGGCATGTTGCCATTTTAAATATTATGTTTATATAAACATTCAGAATTAAGTATTGTGTATTTACTATTTACGCCCCGAGGTTTCACCCGCATAAGTTTCGATCCCGTGGGAATATCGGGATAAAAAGTCATAAAAATCCTATGTCCAACCATGTGCCAAATTTCATTTAAATCCATTCAGCTGTTTTAGGGTGAAAGCGTAACAAACAAACACACTCATTTTCGCATTTATAATATTATATTAGGACAGTTAGCATTTATATCTCATTGTATGCTGCACCGGTCGACGTCATCAGGTTAACTGAAAACAAGCGCTGGGGCTGTCTCGCTTAGGATCGCAGCATAATGCTGAGCGATGGCAGTTTTGCGTGGATGTGACGCATATTTTCCCCGAACTTGTTCTTTTTTGTGTTCTTTCTTAGCGTCATGTTTACCGCAAATAAACGGATTTTCTTGCTTTCTTTCATAAGTTCGGAAACAAGTAATCACTGAAAATTCAGCCATGTAGCTTTATCTACAACGATGTTATATGGGGGTCGAAAATATCCTGAATGGCTTCAAGAAAAGGATGGTTCGACTGTGCCTTTGTTGGTTTTTGCTCGACTTGGCTTATTACAATATACAAGGCTATGTTATGATTGTACAGTTTTATTCTCACATTAGTTAGAGGTGAACAAAAAAAAACATTAGGTACAGTAATAACACAACTTAGACGTAGTATAAATTTGAAAATTTGCATTCATACATTTCAATTTTACGAATGTATTTGGTTATATGATTTCACAAGTTATTGCGTTTGCGTAAAGATCATTTTCACCTAAAGCAGTAATAAATCTTGATGATTTTGAAGGCGCACTCAGTTCAGATGGTGATCGGTTTTACGAATTTTGCCGCTGCTACATCTAAAATGTGGCATACTGTAAGATAGTAACGCTTTATGCTAAGTTATAGCAAGAAATGCGAGCAAGATAATTTAACTAAGGTAATGCTATTAAGAGATATTTATTGTAGTTATTAGGAATATTTTACAAGAATTTAACTCAATCTGCTTAGCCTTTTCCCAACTATGTTGGCTTCGGCTTCCAGTCTAACCGGATGCAGCTGAATACCAGTATTTTACATGGAGCGACTGTCTATCTGACCTCCACAACCCAGTAACTGGGTAATACGATACCCCTTGGTAATAATGGTTGTTAAACTTTCGGGCTTCTGACGACCCGTGACGACAGTCAAAGATCCTCGAATGACAGCCGGGACCAACGGCTTAAGGTGCTTTCCGAGGCACGGAGGAGTCTCGGTATGTAAAGATGGTCTCCCATCCATGGACCAACCCCGGCAAGCGTAGCTTAACCTGATGGATTGACCCGTGCGGATGATATAACTTACCCGTTAATTTAACTTTACTTTAGAAACAATTCTGCTACGCATTAGCTACACACTGCTATAGCCCGACCGCTGCAAACGCGGCCACCTCGTGATCTAAATAAAATACTGCTGCGGAAGGGTCGCGCTTATTACGGATTGGCCATAGATCTTTTGTTAATATAAAATACTAGCTTTTGCGTCTCACGGGTACATACTACCGAGGTAAAAAAAAACTGTCTTAAATTAGGCCATGGTCTATCTGTGTGCCAAACTTCATCCAAATCCATTCCACCGTTTTTGCGTGATAAAAGTAACAGACATCCAAACATACAAACTTTCACATTTATTATATATATATATATATATATATATATAAGTAGAATATTTTATCTTGACAAATAGGTGAAATGAATGCCACAAATAACCTAATTTTCCTTTAAAGGATCCAATACTTAGACGTCGCGTGACTCAAGCAAGGTCGCTGAAAAGCTGAACGCTCTGATTTACGTTGCGTGTACATCAAGCTTAGTAAGCCACTGCTTCTAATTCAGAGGTTCCGTATTGCCTTGTAACAATAATTTCTAGGGTCCGCCAGAAGTTCACTGAAACGCTGCGGGCTCTGTACCGACTGAAAAATGTATAACCATCAAGTACAAAGACAATGCTTGTGCAGTCCTTAATGTTCCCTATCATCGATTATGGTGATGTGTGCTACTATGACCTGAATTCAGATCTCCTCGACGAATTTGACCGTCTTCTCAATAACTGTTTTAGATTCGTTTTCAATTTGCGTAAATATGATCATGTCTCTGCGCATCGGTCCCTTCTGAAGTGGTTGCCCAGCGCAGAGAGCAAAGGGCGCTGACCACTTTGTTTTCATTTCTGATTTGAATCTCCCTCTTCCCTTAGTTATCTAGCCCGTTTCACTTTCCGTACATTTGCGCAAACCACAATAGAACCTCTACGTTCATCACACAATCGTCTTCTTCAATATCCCACTCACCGCACTGAATTTATTCAATCTTACTTCTTCGTTCAGTCTATCTCTCTGTGGAATGTGCTCCTCCAAGAAATTAGGATGGCAACTAACCGAATTATCCTTTAAAGTTAAAGTTCGCGAGCACATTCGTAAGAAGCTGGCAGTATCATCACAACGGTAATGTTTTCCCATTGTTTGTCTTATTTGTTTTAGTATATTCGTGTATTTATGTGTATTTATCTATTCTTGTATTTATTTATATTATTTATATAGGTTAATAGGTATATTTATATCCTTATATTCACAGCAGTGATAGCCTCGTGTTGTGACCGTCGAACTGCCAAGTCATAGGTATTGAGTTCGAACCCAAGGACCTCTGACTTTTTGGATTCATGTACGTATTGTATAATTATCACTTGCTTCAAAAACGGTGAAGGAAAACATCGTGAGGAAACCCACACTTCGCCTGTTATGTTTAAGTCTCATGTTATAAGGGGCGAGCCTCTTGCCATCATCCGGGCACAAATCCAGACTCCAGGCTGCTACTGAGCAATTCCAGGTGGAAAAACCCAATAACACTTTGCCCGGCCCGGGCATTGAACCCAGGACCTCATGCTTAGGAGTAGCGCATGCGACCACTAGAGAAGCGAGGTAACCTTAAACATAATTGGCAAAATATGGGTACGTATGCCCTATACAAATACGGCTATACACTTATACACCACTGCCTAATAAAAAATAAAAAAATATTTCACATAAACCTACATGGGCACTTATGAAACGTCAGAAGCTAGGTGCACAGTTCCAATTGGTCGTTTCCTATGGAGATTAGCCGGCAAGTTACTCCACGGTTACTCTTTCAAAAATAATTGGCCTTTACAATATTTTCAAATAACAGTATTATTTGGTGTGGGAGGACAGTGTAGGTTTCAACAAGTACCAGGTACTTAACAAAATAGAAGATGTTCAATAAATCTACAGTCCACTAAGCCTACAGCGTTCCCACATTCACAAAATATAAAATAATCTATAAAAAATATGAATAAATTAATAAAAATATAAACCTATTTTAAACGAAATGACATGATTGCTATTACAACTGTAACAAATCTGAATAATTACCATGTACACTAAAGCTACTAATGAAGTGTTGAAATTAAATTGTAGGTATATAATGTCAAATATTAGGACGATTATGTCAAGGAAGAATGTAAAAATAAAAATAAACATGATAATTTGGGAGCAGTTAATAGAGTTTTATAACATGATTAACCAGAGAAGCCACATGTGCAGACACTTTCTTGTCTTCAACGTACTCATGCGAGATAATAATAACCACGTTTTAAATGCACGCGTACTCGATGTGTCCTTATCACGCAATAAGTACGGTCAGTTGATTTATTTATTAAAACAAACAGTGTTAATTGATTAAACTAGCGATTATGTCAATTAACACGAAAGTGCAAAACAATGTACGATCGTGTTAATTGACATAATCGAAAAACAACGTGAACCGTAATCACATCAACAAAAATGTGATTACAGCTCACGTTGTTTTTAATTGCAGTGTTAAAATATTTTTGATTTTAATGAAGCTTAATTGTGAATGAGAGTTTATATGAATTTATATTTTTATAGTATAAAGGAAGATTTCAGTTAATAAGGAGATCTGTAGGTGAATAGGTAGATTTTTTTCATAATAATATTATACAGGGTGGTAGGGACATCGACGCGAAAACTGATACCACTGATACATGATTCTGAACCCAGCGTTGAAATATTTCGTATTTAAAAAAAATCTGCTGTTTCATAGAAAAGTGCAATAAGTACCTACGCGGTCAAAATGTATGGAACAGCAGATTTTTTTTAAAATAACCGACAGCAATTTTCAACGCAGGGGGTTTCAGAATCATGTATTGAATCCATGGTAACAGTTTTTGCGTCAATGTCCCTGCCAGCCTGTAGATAGAATGCATCATTAGCCCCCGTACGCACGGGCACTTTTCTTACGCGGCGTTACAAAAACGGGTACTGGATTTTCAACTCTCAGAGACAGACAAGTCGAGCGTTGACAATCCTGTGTGTAGTTAAAAACGTTGATTTTAAAAACCGCCCGTACCACGTGGGCTAAGTAAGAGCCTCTGCGCATGACAATAATTTATAAGTGCGACGGCACTCTTGGCTGTCGGTCCCGCCTTTCTGCCAGGTTTGTATTTCTACTACCTTGTAAAATGACATATGTATTTTTATCTAGACGAATAAGGCCCTGTCGCGAACGCGAACGTCGCGTTTCATTTTGTTCGGCGAACCCGAACGCGTCCTTGCAACTATAGAGCGCCTTGAGGTTTTCCGAAGGAATGAGTGAGAAATGCTCTTGACGTTCGATTAGAACACGAGGTTACGATTTGCATGTAATAAAAGTATCAAAAATAAAATCAATATGAACAGAAAATATTAAAGTAGAAAACATATGACAACAAAGGAAAAAATATGATAATAAAATAACAAATCTGTCTACCTTAATTTCAGCTGAACCATCAGCAGGATACGTTAAAACACCTTTTACCTCGTTAATTTCGAATTTTCAAGACCCCTTTAAAATGGCCACCCTGTATAGCAGTTCGCCAAACATGACAAGCTCTTCATGTCACTAGCTCGCCCTGCAATGAACTGACCGTACATCGATCAATCGGCGCTCTAGCGACGTAGAATTTGAGCCCTGCCTGCTTGCAACCCTAATTTACTACAAAAGAGAACTCGTTTCACAAATGAAATTCTACCTTAATTGCACAGAAATAACGTTTAAATTCCCTCGTGTTCCCCGATCAGGGTTGCCATATTAAAACAAGGATTTAAGCTCTCACTATAGAGATCAAAATGCATTGCATTGGAGTTTTGTTGTTTGATTTTCTGCTCGTCCCTATCTAGACGGATTTTATCAATATTAATTAGTTAGTGGTACATAATGGAGGTGAAATGCAGACAGAATATGAACCGGTTTCACCCCTTTCGGGGGCGTAATTGAAATGCATGTCGGATTTATGTCCGATGTTTTTTGTACGTTTGAAATGTTCAATATTAATGACAACAGTTTAACAAAAAACTCGCGGTCCTAAAAAGTACCAAATTCCTTCTATGAATTCTTGTTCTTTACACAAATTACTTTATTTCTTAAATTAAAACAAGGCACAAAATAAGAGCTGGATACTCAAATATACAATAGTGCACTTCTAGTTATTACTTCGCTCATAAATAACTTGAAAATACACATTCCGAACCGTCTTATAGCGCTTCACATACATATTTACCTCCACGAAGCTTTGTTGTTTCCAGAAAATGTTAATGGAAATACTGCCTCTGAACGTTAAACCAGCATGGTCTAACCTTTACAACATCATCATTTCAGCGTCGAAAGAAAGCAGAAAGACGTCCACTGCTGGACATAGGCCTCCCCTAAATGCCTGCCCATAAACGTTTACAATATGTTTAGCACATAAGCTTCTGATACCCTAAGTTCATGATGTGGTAGAAAGATTAGTTAGTCACCAAGTAATCTGCGTTCGTAATTTATTTGCCCACTATGTAAACAAACACTAGTTTTAGGAAAAACAACCGTAATGTCTACATATAAGGTTCGGTTTGCGCTTCATATTTTTATGACTTTTTCAAGTATTAGTCAGCCTAAAATCAAGTTTATTTACACTATCATAAAGTTGATGTTTGTTTAAGTGGAAATAACATCAATTGGAAAGGTTTGGCCGAATGCCCATGGTGTTCTGGACTCAGCCTTAGTAGGAACTTAGCCTCCTGTGCTCTTAAAACCTTCTACCTACATAAACTACATACATAAGCTCACACCTTCTTCCCATGGGGGTAGTCAGAGACTATAGAACGCCGCCTTGTGATTGTGATTGTCTTCAGAAAGGTCAGGTGCATAGTACTTGCTACCCGGAGTGCGTGTATGACCGGATGTATGAACATAAACGAAAAAACTTTTTACAAAAAAAAAAACTTTAATTTCGGAAGTGGGTGGCAAAAAAAAAATTCAAAACCAAAGACACCGACTTCAGAAATTAAAGTAATTTTTCATTTTGTAGTTTTTTTTTTTCGAAGTCGGTTGTTTTTCTTTTTTGTAAAAAGTTTTTATTTTTCACTTTTTAGTTGTAGTACCCCACACAAATTCGAATACCTGCTATGTAAATAACAGAGACAGAAAGTTATCATCCACTTAAACTAACTGGTAAAAATAGGTATTATTGAAGCTTACTCAAAAACTACCCAAGCAAAGTTAATAAAATCAATAAGGGCCAACTTGGGAACATACCCTTTCAAACCAAAAAAATAATTTTTAAAATCGGTCCAAAATTGACGGAGAAATCGGCGGACATACATAAAAAAAAAAACACATATGCGTCGAACATATAACCTCCTCCTTTTTGGTAGTTGGTTAATAAAATAAAAGAATCTTCTACCTCCTTAAAGATAAACGCGGAGTAAAGTTAGGAGACTTAAGTTTGCAATATACAAATTATTAAGTAATAGTGTACTTATTGTTGAAGAGCCTAATAAATACATAAAACCGGGAACCTTTCCTAGATAGAAGAGATGCTCCACATCGCCGAAATCTTTAAAGAATCACGGCATCGGGTTCGCTGGCAGGTGTTAAAGTAAAAGGGGGTTCAAGACTCCCCCTATGCCAAACTTAATCCTCAAAAAATGTATCGTTAATCTGTAGGATAAACTGGTTGCAACTTTACTCCGAGTTTATTTATAAGGGGGCCATAGCTTAGACCACGACTTCGTTCACGTGAATTTTGGATATTCCCATATAAAATTCAACACCCCGTTTCACCCCTAAGGGGGTGAATTTCGAGTAACCTACTTATCTTTTTCTTTTGGTCTCAATCTCATTCTATTACTATACAAATTTTCACCCTGAAAGACAACACAACTATGAAAATATAAGGATATTATGATAATTTATTTTCGATATAAACACGGGCGTAGTCGTCGATTTCTGGATGAAAATTTATTACATAGGTAATGGAAACTTTTTAAGTCGTAAAGAGACTAGAATGCCATAAAACCTTGTTTTCTCAATGATTTATAAATTATTTGTGTCAATGTCGACTTGTCAATATTTACCTTGCGAATTTTAAATAAATAATTTTAATTTACTATTTACTATATAGCGTATTCTCTATCGTGTATTATATTCGTGCATGGCCTCAGGTATGACTTTAATTATCTATTTAGGTTCATTTTTCTTAAATAAATCTTGATCTGTTTATTTTTGTGGAAAAAAGAACAAAAAAAAAACAATTTCTGTAGATTATCTTCATACATTGGAAATTCCTCGATCTTAATGTGTATGCTTGCGCATACAGTTTAAAAGAAATTTCCAATTGTCTTAGCATATACTTGCCTACTTAAGGGAAAAGTCATTGATGTAAATCAAAGATACGCCTTCAGCATCAAAAAATGACCGCATTTGTGCTTAAGTTGTCATCTGTCACACAATGACGTAGAGAATTGTCGCTGTACCGTCAGCATACTCGTTTTAAAAAGGGTACTTAATTTTAAAACGAGGTTGTTTTGAAATAATAAAATGTTTGTCTTTATCAATGATATTATAATTGAATTGAATTTGAAAGCAGAAGCGGTAGAGTTTATTAACAGGCTGATAAAAAAAATCAATAAAAATATTTAATGGATCTTTGCCACACCCTCGCGACATAGGAAAATGGTACGATAACAGTTCGGGTCGTCTTGGCTTTAATAAGGAAGCGATAGAGGTTTTAGAAAAAAAAAAAAATGTGATCCGCGAATATTCTGCACGTTAATTGCTGACGAGATGACTCTTCGCCACCAAACTACGTGGACTGGAAAGAAGACTGCAGGCGTCGTAAATTTCGGTGCTGGCTCGGCAAAATCGTGCGAAATAGCGACTCAGGCGTATGTATTAATATTAGTATGCATGAACGAAAGCTGGAAAATCCCAGTGGCATATTTTTAGGTAACGGACTATCAGCTGAAACTCGGGCAAATTTATTGAAAACATGTTTGAGTGAATGCTACCATGTGGGGGTTGATATTGTTGCCATAACTTTTGATGGCTGTGCGGCTAACATAACTGCAGCCAATTTACTAGGTTGTGATCTAAAACAACCATCACATCTAAAAACAACATTCAAAAATCCTGTATGTCATTTAGAAGTAGCTATCATGATGCTTGTCACATGATTAAACTGGTTCAGAATTCCTTCGAATCCAA
Source organism: Agrochola lota (assembly GCA_947364205.1). Taxonomy (NCBI): domain Eukaryota; kingdom Metazoa; phylum Arthropoda; class Insecta; order Lepidoptera; family Noctuidae; genus Agrochola; species Agrochola lota. The sequence continues at coordinate 4,208,630 of OX376230.1, read as the reverse complement.
AAGGCTTATTTATGATGGGTTTAGAAGGGAGATTCGTTGGCAGTTGTTGAAAAATTTAGTGAAACTACAAAAAAACGGGTATCCCCTATAATAATATTAATAATATTCAGATCTATATCTTATTTTCTTTAAAACCTCTTTTTTTATTGTTGTTTTAAGTGGATTTTTCTTGGCGAATCCAATATAGAGTCATTATCAGAAATATAAACATTCTCAAGTGGTGAACCCATCATTTCATATGTGGGTTCTACAAATGATATCTGTAATTAATAAAATAGTATGGAACTTTCTGAGGCAGTCAGATTTAAAAACTTAAAGATCGATCTAGATTGATCTTACTACACGGACAGATGTTGGCAATTAGCTAAATCATACATTCATACCTAAAAGATGGTACAACATTTTTTTTTAATTTTCTCCGACCAGCTTGTGTCAAGTAGAACATATCATCATTAAAATGTGCTGAAAAAATGCGACTGTATTTGGTTGGCAACCATTCATCGTCTCTTTGTTCTTCTTGGATTATTTTAATCCATTTTTCTTTAACACCCGGTTCTTGTGGGAACCTAACAGTTAAATACAAATAGTGATTAAAGTACATTTATTTAATATTTTTAATCTGTCTGTCTTTTACCTTTTCACGCGTTAAGGCTGAACGATGAAATTTTGCACTGCGCCTTTATTCGCGCTTCTTCCCCTGGATTCCCTCGACATGCTTGAGCAGGTGAGGAATCTCCATATCCTCACTCTCATAGTCTGGCGGGATGGCAACCCACCACGAGCGGAGAGAGATCAGGCAAAAGACCCCACGCTTTATGTGCTTTCGAAGCACATCGCGTTTTATTAAATTGTTTATGTACTAACCTATAATTTTGTATTCGAAAACATAGTTGCAAAGAAAAGATAATCTAAAAAACAAATACATTAAAAAAATCCGGCTTTTAAAATATTTTAAAATTATAATGTAACCTCCATACTTCCTAAATTCTTTTAAACTTTTTTTGTCAACGCTACACTACCCTATCGTTCGTTGTCATGGGAACGAAATTTTTGTTATATGTCATCATCCGTCATAATATTTATTTTTGATATCGAAATAAATTTGAAAAAAAATTACTTACGCATGAAAAGTAATACCTTTAGCTTTGTTTGTATTTTTGGAGTTGTTGTTACATTTCCTGTAGGCACAACAAGGCATCTTTGTACAGCTGTGTGTATTAAAAACGAGAAAGTTACTCCGATGTGCCACGAACTATGACGAATGAGGAAATGATCTAAAATGAGCGAATTCGCTCATTTCAGAAGTGACACTTTTCGCGCGACGTAAGTATGGTGAGGGCGTATCCATGATTTACATCAATGGGAAAAGTGTTTTGTTTATCCAGAATCATAGATTTACATCAATGGCCAGAATCAAATGCTAAATGATTAAGATCCTCAGCCACACTGATTAATGCAAACGACACTAAACAATGAGTGTTCATAAAACTAGCCCCTCATTATCTGCTATAAAATGCACCACATCCACTTAGTTAAGCGAGTTCACGATGTAGGCAATAAACCGAACAATTTCCACTTTAATATTAACCTAACTCTTTTGACCACAGAATGGAAATCTTCCCTCAGAGAAATCAACGGTGTGAACCTAGCAAATTACTTTCCTCATCAACGCTCACACAATTCCGTCGTATTTATACATAAGAAATACTTAGATGATTTTAAAAGCCCTGAAGTAAAGAAGGAAAAAATGAAACTGAAAAAAGAAAAGAAATACAAGTTAGTTGATAAAGGTCAACAGTTCAACAGTGAGAAAAATACTGAAGTCTCCACCAATAATAGGACGTATAAAGTTAGCAATAATAATGATCATGTGTTAGATCAGGCTATTCGATTTGCTAAAGATCTAGTGCCTTTAGTTATACCGCCGAGTGATGATAAACTACCTGTGTTTTATACTATAAAAACATCAAAAGGGCACAGGACGAAAGAAAAGAAACCTCAAGAAACTAGTTTCGATCATCACGGGGCAGATAAGGGGGACACTAGAAAAGTTTTTGAAACTTACAGAAAGGTAAGGAAAGAAAGTTTTAGTGTCAGAGAGTCCCTAAGCCATGGTTCAAGCAACACTATAGATGATTTAAACATTAATCAATCATTATGCTGCACATTATCTGAGGTGTCGGAAAAGAAATGTAACAAGAAAGAAAGACGTCACCATAAAAAACTAAATAACGGTTTAAAGTTGGTTGTTTCTGAATCTTTCGAAGCTATGGCGACCGAAAACCAAGCTGAATCAAAGATTAAAATACATCTTATGAACGAAAAGGATAAGCACTTCCTTAGTGACAGTATTAAAGCACCGATTTTGGCCGCTCTCAGAGAATGTATGTCAGAAATAAGCAACTGCAATAATTCTTCTGATATAACTAAAGTGCAAAAAATCTTAAAGTGTAATACAAGCAAACTGGATACAATTCTAGAAAGGATATCATGCATTGAAAATAAATTGGATTTCCAAGCACCAGGAAGAAATTCAGAAACTCGTGCATCAGAAAATAAATCTTTACATGCAGTGCAGAATGTGCAGATGTCTGAAGTTAAAGCATCAGCGTTGGAAGAATTAGAAGAAGATTTGATAGAGAGTAAAGAAGATTATAGCTCAGAAGAAGAACTTCACCAGGAACTGTTGTACAGGAGAAGTAAGAGTGCAGTTACAGAATTTGTGTCCGAAGAAACATTAGAGAGGAAACCACCGACTTCAGGAGCTGGGGAAGTTGCTGGGAAGGTGAAAGACTCTTATTCCGTTGGCGTGAAACCTGATCGTCTGAATAGGATTCCTGCTAGATTCTGTTGGACCGACGCCGCGAAGTGATGATATTGATATAGTTATTATTGTTAGTTTTGTTCTTATATTTCATGAAAGGTGTATTGTTATGTAGTTCTATTAAAAAGTTTTATTGAATTTGTGAATCTATCCTTAGCATTACCGTACTGGTTAGCGGCTGGTACCCTTTTATTTATCGGTTATAATGTAAGTATATATATTGTTACTTTTTCTAACAAATTTCAGATAAATCAAGGTTGACATAAAATTTCATGTTTTATCAAATCCACGGTATTTTCACATAACTTTATTAAACCTACTTACTCGTTAATAATTACAGCAGCTGTTACAGAATGTGAACAAAATTATAACCAATCTAAAGTACTGTCATCAAAACTGTCTCCCACAGTGCATATTCACACAAGTGAAATTATATTTAAAATTAAAAAAAACCCCGACAAACATTTCCTCATTTCTCTTTCCTAGTCCATCACCAGACACCTGTTCATCTATATATAACCTATTCATTGAGACCATTTCAATGAGCCCAAACACGATACCTGTGCTGTAAGTTGGTAAGGGAGTTGGGTATCCTGCAAATTCCAGATGATACTGCAGCATCAGTTCAAGGTTACTATGTTCTTCTAATATCATTGAAGTAACAGAATACCAAATTTCAAATCGACCAGACCTGTGGAAGACGCTCCCATCCTTTCATCAACTAGAAAAGAGATGATAATCTTCAAACAGCTAAACCGATGTTGATAAAACATGTCTAAGAACTATCGCTAGAAAACCAGCTTTCAAATATAAAAAACCGCATTCAAATCGGTTAACCCGTGGTGCCACAGACAGGCACACATAGCGGTGAAACTTAAAACAACCCTCTTTTTGCGTCGGGGGTTAAAAACAGCCTTACATAACTTCCCTAATAATAACAAAACAGAAACTAATCGTTGTAAATCAATATAAATCAGCACTAATCAAAACATCCGCGATTCCATCGCGTGCTTTCCGCCTTTGAATCATCCACAATCGATATTGTTATTCGAGTGACGATCCGGAGCTATTCGAGCTATGTATCGAGACAATATAGATAGGTACGGTATTTCAGCTTTGTACTAAGAGCGAAAACCTTCGCACACATATACATGCTTCACGTACAGTGAGTGCAAGTGCACTCGCGACCGATATTCTTTTGAGATCGCCATACATACGTGTCTATGTGTGCGTGCGTATATTTTCGCTTGTCGTATGGAGCCGGCCCTCCGTATCTATCTGTTTTGTGGTATCGATTCAGCTCACTGATTCTCAAAACGTTTCGACTGGCTGTAGCAATAGAATAAATACATTTCATACATGAACGAGCTCTTGTTCTACGATGCTTTCTGTTTAGCGTTCACTACAAACAAGGCAAACAGCATTGTCTTTTTATTTCTATGGAGCTGTATGGAACTTCGTCTTGTTGGTTTTCTTTTATTTTGCTTGAACTAGTCTGCACCATTGAGCATTGCATGTTTTCTAGTCTTTTATTTAGATTTATAATCTGGTTATAGTGTAGCTATCCATTAGTTTTTTAAATCTTGTTTTCCAATATTATAGCTTTCAGGATTAATTTAAATACGACTGCCTGGTTAGTCTAGTGGTCGCATCAGATACTGCCGAGCATGAGGTCCTGGGTTCGATTCCCGGGTCGGACAAAGTGTTATTGGGGTTTTCCATTTTTTTTTGAGGGTGGGAAATTATCAAATAACTTCTCCCGCTCTGGCCGGAACGGGAGGGTGTGTCAGACTTTTACTGACTAAAACCCACCCGTGTTCCTTCCGTTGCCTGTGTGCCGGGGCCGCGACATCCCCTTTCGGACAAACGCACAAGCAGGCATTGGTCTCTACGGACCCCGTCAGTTGGTGCTGACATCTCTTTGAGGCGCGCGTGGAACACAACGCGCCGTCGACCCGGGCCTGGTCCTGATCGGACGGCGAGCTACCCATTGCTCACCGTCCGCAAGCCCGCGCCTACGGTGGCCGGAAGTCAGCTCGCGACTCCTGACGCCCGGGGCGTCTCCTGGAGTTTTCCCTCTGGGATTTCTCAGTAGCAGCCCGAAGTCAAGATTTGTGCCCGGTTGATGGCAATAGGCTCGCTGTTACATTGGACTTAAACATAACTGGTGAATGTGGGTGTACCTACTTCAAGTACACCTCTGCCTAACCCCTCGGGGAAAACCGGCGTGATGTTATGTTTCATCGCAAGAATGATCTTTCTTAATTTCATAATAGTTAAATGACTTTTGGGACTACTTCCTTCCTACTTTATCTCATAACTCAAGAGATGCTCACCAAATGTTGAAAAATATGACGTTCTAGAGACTTCAGGTGGAAACTTGGCTACTAAACCGATTGTAACGATTGTCTACAGTGCCTACCCCTTTCAAAGTGAAGGTAATTATATTCAGAACAAAAGGCATTAAGTGATGTTCTCCTTTGAGCGAGTCTTCGAGTTTTGCATCATCACCATGGGAATATATCGACATGATTGGGTGACATTTTGGATGGGGAGATAGAGATTTTGTTACCCTATACTATGCTGATTTCAGTATTATATTCCTTAACAATTTTGACACTGACACATATTTGTAATCACGTTCTCGAAAACCACTCTAACGACTTCGATGAAAGTTGCAATACAAACAGTTAGTTTAAGGGGGCGAAAAATCGATCTAGCTAGATCGTTTTCTCTATTTTCACCCGAGCAGAGCTCGGTCCCATTTCTTACCGTGGGTATCGTAAAAGGCGACTAAGGAACACACTAGACAATGGGCAGCAGCGTTCTCTATGCATTTTAATACTATACTGCGGTTGCCAACCCGCCTGCCAAGCGTGGCGATTATGGCAAACCCCCCCACATTAGGGGGAGGCCTATGTCCAGCTGTGGACGTCTTTCGGCTAAAATGATGATGATGAGAGCTCGGTCACCCAGGTACTAACATTGAAGAGAAAACAGGTTACTTACTTGATTGAAACTGTTTGTTGTACGTTTCGATTAAGCGTCCACAATAAAAAATAAGCTCTTTTGTTGAACAGGAAAAGGTGAAGCAAAGTTATCGTTCAATATTATTAATAGTTTCCTGTAGAGGTCATCCTATATTATATTTAGAGCCAACTCTCGGGCTTAATAACAGGGAAATATAATTTCTATAGGGAGAAACATGGGTCAAATGCCTTAGGGGTATAACGTAGGTATTAAATTGGCGTTCAAGAAGTAAGTTTATCAAGAACATCGGGAACTCAAGGCACGCACCTCTGACTTTTCAGATTCATGTGCGTATTGTATAATACGAGTATTATCTTTTGCTTTAAAAACGGTGAAGGAAAACATCGTGAGGAAACTAAAATATCTGAGAGATATTTCCCGACGGCATATAAAGCCAAGTTAGAGGTCTATCGGCGGCTTTAAAACTCTTACACCAGGTTAGTCATTAACCACACGAAAAGAAGAAGAAGACATCAAGTTTACAAGAATATCATATATTTTCACCTACCTACATTGCGAGAACTACCCCCTTCATCACCTACCTAGCCTTTTCTCGACTATATTGTTTTCAGCTTCCTGTCTGATCAGATGCAGCTGAATACCAGTATATTATGTACACATGAAGCGAATGCCCACCTAACCTCCACAATCCAGTGACTGGTAATTACGATACCCCTTGGCAAGTATTTCTCTCATCTAGTGTGAAGCTAAGCCAAGCAAAGTTTCAGCGATCCAATATGAGTCATACCAACAGTTGCCTTTTACGAGCGACTGTCGGTGAAAGCAAGGAACAGCTGTTACATTTTAGAGACGGGTTTCATATATGCGGCGGAAATATTATACTTACTCTGTTGCTCTATTATTATTTAGTTGTAATATGCCCAAGAAGGACATAAATAATAATATGTATACTGTATAACCTTACTGATGATTTTTAACCCCCGACGCAAAGAGGGGTGTTATAAGTTTGACCGCTGTGTGAGTGTCTGTCTGTGGCACCGTAGCTCTTAAACGGGTGAACCTATTTGAGTGCGGTTTTTTTTTATTTGAAAGCAGGTTTTCTAGCTAGGTTTCTTAGACATATTTTATCAAAGTCGGTTCAGGCGTATGACGATTAACAGCTCTTTTCTAGTTGATGAATGGATGTGAGCGTCTTCCACAGTTCTGATTGAAATTAAATTTGGTATTCTGTTTCTTCAATGATATTAGAAGAACATAAGAACATAGTAACAAATGATGCTGCAGCATCACCTGGAATTTGCAGGTTACCTAATTCCCTTACCAACTTACAGCACGGGTATCGTGTTTGGGCTCATTGGAATGGTCTCAATGAATAGGTTATAGATAGATGATGAACAGGGTCAGTAGGAAACAGAAATGAGGAAATGTTTGTGTCAAGTGTTTTTTAAATTTTAATATAATTTCACTTGTCTTCAGAAAGCCTGGCCGCTCTTGGTGGCACTCAAGCGGGTAGTACTCATGACCAACATAAACGAAGTAAAAGGAATATGTTAGGATTGTGGCAGGCGTGAATATATGTGTGTTTGTGTAATAATAATATTTAAGTTGTAGGAATTCGTATCTAAAGTTTATAAAGATATTGAACTTGCCATTAAAACAAAGCGTTTAGAACTTTTAATTAGGAACATTCAATCTGCCTAGCCTTTTCCCAACTACATTGAAGTCGGCTTCCAGTCAAACCGGATACAGCTGAATACCAGGGTTATCATGAAGCGACTGCCTATCTGACCTCCACCTGGCTACTGGGTATAGCACGATACCCTTGGTGGGACTGGTTGTCAGACTTTCGGGCTTCTAACTACCGGTAGCGACTGTCAAAGATCTTCGAATGACAGCTGAGCTTTCTGAGGCACGGAGGGGTCTCCATATGTAATGAATGGTCACCCATCCACGGACCGACCTCATTATTCATCATCATTTCCTCCAAAAATTGTCCACTGCTGAACATAGGCCTTCCCCAAGCACCGCCACTTCGACCGATTCTATGCTTCCCGTATCCAGCGGATTCCTGCGGCCTTCACAAGTCACGGTCCATTTTGTGGGCTGCCTTCCAACGCTTCGTCTTCCGGTACGCGGTCGCACTCTAGAACCAGAACCTTTCGGCCCCGGACCGACCTCGGCAAGCTGTTATTATTTAGCCACGAGCCCTTTTTAATCATAAACATTGATGGCTGAAATAGGAATGCCTTCTTTCATTTAAATGGAATTATTTCATGCTATCGACAAACAGTTACTTACCAAAGTTTTGTTCTACTTTCAAATTTAAAATAGGTAAATTAACGAAACCATTATTTGTATCAAAACTTTCACATAGCAAAATGACTTCGATAACTTCAGTACAAAAATATACCCGAACTAGAGACAGTTACATTAACGACCTCACGAACATTTTTACTAAAATTTTGGTAAAAATGTTTTACCGTAACCACAATACGGGTAAAAGGTCGGCGCCAAATTACTCCAAGCAAGAGGAGGCTTGGCAACTGACTTTAGTCTCCGTCACTTGCCTTTAGTAGTCACTGGTCAGTTACAATCAGGGTTTAAAATACCGGAATTTTGGGAACCGGTACCATTAACCTTAGTGTGATACCGGTACCAGAGTAGTTCCTGTACTATGGGTACCGGTACCAGACGTAGTATCTATACTATTGGTATTTTTAGGGTTCCGTACCGCAAAAGGAAAAAACGGAACCCGTATAGGATCACTCGTGTGTCTGTCTGTCTATCCGTCTGTCACAGCCAATTTTCTCCGAATGTAATGGACTGATTTAGTTAAAATTTGGTACACATAAGTATTTATGTGACCCAAACACGGACGTGTCACATAAATACATGAAAAAAAAAAAAAAGTTATTTATAATGAACTTCTTTTACTCGATCAATGTACTTACTTACTTACTGTAAAAACATCGTACAAGTCTGTTACTGTCCCGATGCACTACTTATTATTATTAATATTAATTTATTCATTCGAGTTAAAAGTTAAATGACTCGTATACAATATTCAATACATCAAATAATACATTAACATTACAATACAATACAAAAACCACCGTACACTCAACACTTACACTAACACCTACTGTAGGTGACGTTTAAGTCACTACAGCGTCGTATGTATGGACAGTGGAGCCTGTCAGCTATCATCATCAGCACGCTGGTGAGGCTGCCGCGCACCCTGCGCACCAGAGACGCGCTCCGCTTACGCATCGTTGCATAGAAGCAGTCGACGCTAGCTTCGGCAAACATGACCAAGGCACTAGAGTTAAGCGGGGCAAACGGCTCTTCTCATATAGAGAAGGCATTGTTCAACACGTTGTCGGTTTCAGATTGCCCATGTCCAAGTTTCTGCACGATGATTTCCTTCAACGTTAGTAAATATTGTTTTTGTTTTTCTTACCGAATCATGACTCTTCTCTCCTGCCTATATCTTAATTTAGTTACGGTCGGCGCAACATTTATTTTTCTTCCATACTTTCAGTCGTCATCTAGGTGCACTCCCTTTCTGGACTACATCATATCTTTCGTCTTCCCCTACTCTTATAGCCATCCATATTCATATTTAAAACTTTGTTCACTTTACTTTCCTCAGTCGTGAAGAAAGATTTGAATATTAATTAACTTCTTACCAGATGTGATAAAAATATACATATTTTTTATTCAGACAATTAAAAACCTTTTCTATTTTATTATCAGAAAAAAGAAGTTGTCCACTTTTAAGGTATGACTCCGATCCCCGCTGCACGTGGTAGTGCTGCCGCGTCACTACTGGTCCCCATACATTTTCTATAGGTTTATATGGGAGGTATTTCGAGAACGGCAACAATCACTGCTGTGACAGGACTGCTGTGCGGCAGTGACGCCCTGCCGCCACGTCAATGCTCATCACAGCGATAACACGTGAATGTTGACAAGTAAATTGACAACAAAACAACGAGACACCACGAATAGCAGGTGCTCGGAATCAGCGGCCAGCGGCAGCGACAGGCAGCACTGCCGCGCAGCGAGTTTCGGAATCATACCTATATAGTTGACTGAGTGCGGCGATAACGTGAGCAGATGTTCTCATTCGGAGTCTATGTTGTCATTCGGAGGGTGACACTCAAACTTCGTGTGTAAGCAATTCATAAACGACTGCAGCTTAAAACAGCAACAAATGTCTTAACTGTGGCTTACCAATAGCCTAGTCTGCGGCTTCACTATCATCAGTCAACAACAATGACTTCCAATGTTCCAAATTAGGAACCATTTCCATTAGCACTACTGAAGGTTGAATTAATCATGCTCCAGCAGGAAGTGCGTGACTTGCAATAAGGTGATTATAAACAGCTGTGGATGCGAAAACCTTGTTCTTAGCTGTCAGTGCTCAGTGACAGGGTGAGCGAAGGAGCGGTAATGTTACACTGCCTGGCCTTGAGCGTTTTGGGTAATAGCATAGATATTTGTAGGGCATAAATTCGATGTTCATTTATCAATTTTATTGTTTGCATGAATCTTAGGATTTGTAACTAATTAGAAGTATCGTTCTGCGTCGCATTTATAAACACTGGACTTTTTTGCACTTAATGCCAATAGGGATGATGACTAAAAATTTTTTTTTAGTCCGTCTTTGAGATTATAAAAAAAATATTGGACACGTATTTTTTCTTTTTTTACGTAATGTAAAGATTACGGCGATACATTGAGGTAAAATGTGCCATGACGTCACGAGTATGTAGATTTTATACGTACTAGTGACGTATCGACCCCCACTCCCCAACTTAAAATGCGTTTTATCTAAGTAATTTTTTATTAATATGATAAAGCAAAAAATACGTGTCTAATATTTTTTTATTATCTGACTGATGGACTAATTAGAATTTCATTTTTTTTACCCAGGCATCATACCTATTGCATTAGATAGGTAACACAATTTGCACCGGTTGCAAATTCTAAATAATTAGAAAGAATGACAGAATAAAGTTTATTTGGACACAGTTCGTGAAAAACAAAATACAAAATAATAAAAAAGTGAAAATAATATTTTAACAATAATAGTGTGTACCTCACTGCTGCGCCAAAAAGGTTCATTTCAGCATTAATACACAGACAGATGCTGTCTGACGCTGGTTTTCTAATGAACCTATAAGTAGGGACAAGTGACGGTGAGTACAAAACAGCCTCAACATACCTAATACATAAATAATAATAATAAACAATGTGTATACTTATAAATAAATAAATAAACTATTAATCAAATATAAATTACAAAAACAAAAATAAAATATATATGAAAACAACAGGAACAGTCCACGCAAAACCTGTTCTTAGCAAATTAACTAGACTAGAATGAGGTGTTTGACCTCGAAAATGTTCAGTGTATGTCCTTCTAGGGTCTGTCTGTCTGTTGCAACTTATCCCTGGAGCATCATAGCATACCAGCCATAATAAATCGCCATCAGCTATAGCAACCTACGTATAGGTATGCCCATCAAAGTTCTATTTTCTTTTTCATCGAGCAAAGCAGTTGAGTATGAAAAACTAGACACAGCTTTCACATCTGAAATGTAACACTTTAAGTTTTGAATAGAATCCAGTCTTTGAATCCCGACTCAATTGTACTCAGTTAAAGTCAGATAGTGAACGCAAAGCTAGGTCAATTGTTATGCAAGTTTTGTAATACTCGACGATTCCAACACTCCTTCATTTGCAAAACTTCTGTTTAAATCTTGATAATGACTGGAACGATTTATGTCAGCACCTAACTGACATTCACGCAAACGTTTTGCATTAAAATGATACTAAGTTCGCAGATAATATCGCATTTGAATTAACGTTTTCCATTTCCTGATACTCTGAGCACTTCAGAGCAGAAAAAATAAGCCAACAATATCCGCGAGTGTTTAACACAGAATAGTACTCAAAACCGGGGAATTTAAAAGTTAAATATTATACAGTGGGACCTGGAAAAGTAGTTCGGATTAATGGATTACGGATACTGAAATAAACAAACAAAAGTGGGTCGTACACTCAGCTAAATCTCCATGGTACAATTTCACATTGACAGTTCCTTTATGTCGTAGCAGTTAGGGGCGGTTTTCCTAGTTCCAAGTATTATTTATCACGGACGGTTATCCGTACAAACTAGAGAGAAACTTTTTTTCATCAACGCTCGACCATCGTAGTCCGCCAGTTTGACATAGGTAGGCCTCCTCGTGAACTCGTGCTACCTACTTTGTTACAGTTTGCCGAACAAATGAAAGCGGAGTTTTGGCACAGTTAATGAATATCACAGGTATTCTGGAAGCATCCTTCGACAACGCTACAAAGTTCTTTTGGCGCGTGGCCAAAATCGGATCTAAGAGCCTGGCCACGACTTTTCCCGGCGGCGCTGCAAACGGCGCGGTAAGAAAATTCGCCGCAATGTCGCGGCATCTCAAACACTCGCTCGTACATTTGTTCAAACCGCGCGCCGTTGCCATACCACTCCCATTGCTGCTGCGTGCGGCGCCTCGTGGCATGTTTCATACATTTTTGTATATTTGTTTTTACCGCTCGCCGCCCCGCGCTAAGCTACCGCTGATAGTGGCAAGGTCGCGGCCAGGCCGTAACGCCGCCAGGCCGTAACGCCGCCATCTTGTTATTCAATACAATTTATATGACAATTTCATAAATGTTTACCAACAACGTCCCCCTGTCAATGTCATTCAGGCGCCAAAAGATCCTTGTACGACTCTACTTTGGCCTTTTGCGTTAAAAGTGTTTTCATGACTAAGAAAGGTTGCACCCTGAGCAGTAACCAAGCTTGCCACTATTGAAACCAGCCATTTAATTTTAACCCCGATATAAATAAAATAGAAGAAGTAATTTTTTTTTTTTCGTAACGAAGAATTTTTGTCCGTTTGTCTGTTTATCTGGATGTATGTTCCGGATTATCGCAAAAACGACTCAACAGATTTGGATGAAATTTGACACACCGATAGTTTATAACGTGGTTAACACATGAGGTACTTTGAATCCCGGTAGTACGTTCCCGTGGAATATTTTCCGACATCCGCGCGGGCAAAACCGCGGGCATAAGCTAGGGTTCAATAAATAAATAGCAGCTTTTCCTGTATACAATAAAATAAATAAATAAAAGCAAAGACATATTGATAATATAATTACCTACAGCTCATCGTACTGTGGCCCCAAATCATCACGTCATGCTCCCTGGCGGAACCACCTTTGCTGTGACAAGTATAAGTCACATGAACAATTCTATGGAATATCCGGAAGGATACTCTGCAGCCCACCCATTTTAAATAAAAGTTTACGTCGAAACTGGAGATATAGACTTTATTTTAATAGGACTAGAATTTTATAGACATTCCATAGAATTGTTCATGTGGCTTATACTTGTTACAGCAAAGGTGGTTCCGCCAGGGAGCATGACGTAAATCATCTGCTGAAACCACCACTAGGTTCACAGCATAAGAACATTCTGCAATCTAATAATATGGTAATGTTTTTTTTTTTTTCTCTTTATTTATTAGGGACTTGTACCATTAACAGGTCATCTCAGCCCCATCATTTCCTTAAGTAAGTTACTTACAAAATTTTCTTAAGACTTTTAAATATAAATTTATAAATAAGGTTAGCTTTATTACTGGCGGGGTAAGCCAGAATACTTTGAAATGATCGAATGCATTTAATTTTAATTTTTTACATAAATATGGCCTTTCAAAATTATTGCGAATACAATCTATAAGGAGGTGTTACCCAGGATTGTTGTTCCACATGTATAATATCAAGAATTAAGTAAAAAGTACTACCTTGCTGGTCTAGTAGTCGCTAGCGCAACTGCTGAGCACATGTACCTGGGTTCGATTCCCGGGTCGAGCAAAGTGCTATTGGATTTTTCCATCTAGAATTTCACAGTAGCAACCCGGAGTCTGGATTTGTGCCTGGTTGATGGCAATAGGCTCACCCCCTATTACATGGGACTTAAACATAACTGGCGAAATGTGGGTGTACTATAGGTACACTTCTGCCTAACCCTTCGGGAAATGAATGCGTGATGTTATGTCATAAATAAAAAGTAAATGTCACCAACTTACTGTTCTTCCTGTAACACAATGCAGATAAAACAATTTTAATCCGTAAAATTATAATGGCGTATCATCTGCCCAACATGCTCGGCGAAGTGCCAAAATCTGTCAAATCGGCCACAAGGTTAAATAGGTCAAGTATAATCTGCTGATAAAGCTCGTCAAACGGCCATGCACGCCTCATTTTAATTACTTTAAAATATTGGATGGAAAGTGTTCGTTCATATCATAATAATGTGATCAGGGATCGTATAGTAATTCGGCTTTAATATGGCACATGAAGTTTAAAGGCGAATTTCATCAATTAAACTTAGCGAGCGTAATCAACACATCTAAACTGCGTGCAGGAGCTGTTACTGTCATTATTGTTTTGAAATATTAACCGTGACAGCTCTTGAACGCGGTTTAGATGTGCTGAACGCGTTCAAGAGCTGTCAGTGTACAATACAGTGTGTAATATTCCATAACAATTTTGACATAGACAGCTCTTGAACGCGTTTAAGAAATGCTGATCGCGTTCAGTTTCATTTGTGAATTAGGGGTGATTTCACCAATTAAAATTATGGAATATTTTACACTGACAGCACTTGAATGCGTTTAGATGTGCTGAACGCGTTCAATTTCATTGGTGAAATCTGCGCTTAGTATGATTTCGACTTTGTAGACCGCTTTCCCTGTCACTAATACCTGTGTGACATTTCTGTTTCTAAAACTCGGTGTGCCATATTAATGCCTGGACAGTGTTCCATGAAGTATCAAAGCCTGTTCTGATGAGAAAAAGAGATGGTGCTATTCGTTCCGTATAGTTTTACCTCTCTCTCAAACTAAAACAAAGATGGCCTCAACATCATACACTCATAGTGCGGCTACTGAATGGTGTTAAGGTTCTGCGCGTTGCACAGAAGGCAGAAATGGAACAGAATGAGGACAGGTCAAGTTCTGGGAAATAAAGTAGAAAGTCATGCCAAAAGATTAACAACAAAAATACTACACCAGGTCTGTAGGCACAAAGAACTAACTTAAGTCTAGCGGTTAACTCAAAAAGATTTCACGGAGTAGCTAAAGTTCGGTCTTAATCCAGCCATTCTCTGCCTTCTATGCAAAGTGTATGCGCATCGACACTCGAAAGTCATGTCTTAGCGTTGTCATGTCAATGTGTTGTTCTTGAACAGTAATAAAAAAGGATAAATATTTAAAAGCAAAAAGTTATGAAACTGCCTTAGGTATCTAGCTGTGTCGTAAAAGCAGAAATGTAAAAATGTTAAGTGAAGTAGTGTTTAAAATTAATGTATGTCAGTATAAAGCGAATAATTAAACAAGTTGAATAAAAGCAAAATATGAAGAAATTATTTGAAATAGTTCAAAATGCGGGCGAGAGAACGATTCAGCGAATGCGTAGGGCGTAACCACGCTATTTCATTTGTTTGAAACTCGCGACACACTTTGCATCGTATCGTTTCAACTGTACAAATGGTTTGGTAGAATTCCATTGAAAGTTTAGATGAGTTAAGCAACAACAATCCCTCGTGAAACCACCGATGGATCTATAAAACAGTTTGCACAATTAAATCGCCAGGATTAATCGTGACCTGTGCAGCCTGTGCAGTGGTCAAATTTTGAACTCACCCGCAGTTTGAACAGTGCAGTAAAAAGGAAAAAAGAAGTGCTGTATTAGACAATCACTCACCAAAGTTTGGGCAGCTGTCTGGTGCTGTAAAAACAGGCTTCAGTCAGTTAAGCCAGTAATAGAAGAGTTATTTTAGAGTAAAGCAGAGTGATAAGAACAGTTTAGTAGTAGAGAGTCGGCGAGTGATAGTTCAAACTGCGGGCGCGGCTGCGGCTGATCGATCGAGCGATCAGATACCGCCGCGCGATCAGAAATCGCCGCTCGATCAGAATCTGTGGAGTGGTCAGACAATTGCCCGCGACATGTTTGGAAGGATAAGTTTTATATTGTTAAATGTGCATATGTTTAGAGTTCGACTGTTTGTGTTTTATATATATGAATCATGAGATGTTTTAGCAGCATGATTAGTGTGCGATAAGCTTTATTGAATTCCCATCAGTATGTAAAATGTGTTGACCTATTGCAGATGAACGTAGTGAAGACAATTTTTATGTATAGTAGGATCTACGATGTATAATGAGCTCGCAAATACTATTATTATGATTGTCATCATGTCATGTAACATATTGTTTATAATTATGAGTTTTGTAAAAATATAAAAAGTTAAAAGAAAACAAAATCAGGTTTGCTAGACGTGGTTCAATATTTTATTTCATTGTTAAAATAATGATCTTCAGTAGAACGGTCAAGTAATTTTCTTGCGGTCAGCAGACCGTCCAGTTAGTAAAAGCGAATCATTGGTTACCAACATTACGGCTGCATAGTTGTATCGAAATGTAACTAACCCCGCGAATGCTACCCAGTTGCTCAATTAACCGATAGGTTAATCGGCCTCATTTGTTATTTACGAATCGGCCGCCGGAATGAACCAGCTGCGGTAGACTTGAGTAAGAAGCTATCTATTATTGAGTAGACTTTATATACATAGTGCAATGAAAAATACTAGAAAAAAAATCGAATGATACGATTTCGATGCGACGAAAGATCAATTTATTCATTTTTATTTCAATATTTTATAAGTAAGTACTTATTAGTGTATTTCATAGCAGTCCCTCAAGGTCTTTAGCTAATCTTAGGCCAATGTTCTCATACTTTCGTCTTAATTTACACATCATTTGTATTACGTTGGGGCAACACATTTAGTCATAAATACTACTATTAGAAAACATGCGATGACAGTGTTTTTTATAAGACACAAGAGAATTCAAAACATCGTCTGCTACAAGTCTAAATCTAAATTACTAATAAAACAAGGGTAAATTGTTTTTTTGTAGGTAATCTTTTGAAACGAATGATCCGATTACAAAAAACATTTTCACTGATCTGATGGTCAGCTACACTATTGCCGTACGATATGTTTTATGGTATACTTAGTTGATTTCCACGCGGACGAAAGTCGCGGGCAGACGCTAGTAAGTAACTAATAATATTCCATTTTCTGCTCTCAATCCAAAAAAAGCTTAATCCGTGCAAACAGTTACACAGTCGGAATGATATATCTAGCAATTCTGCATAAATAGTTCAGGTCGTTAGCAGAACGCCTTCGAGAGGCCAAGTCAGCTTGCAAATTGCAACCCAGAGATATTGCACTCCGGAGGTATATTCAATGTTTTTCATTACTGTCGAGAAAAAGCACAGTAAATAGTTAATGTTTAAGCAGTCTGTGGATCAAGGTTGGGACTTAATTATGAGTTGGTTTTCTCATTTCTGCCGTGTTGTCTGTTATTAATGAGTTTTCTCATACATTAGTCAATGATGTTGCACTTAAATGAATTAAACTGTTCGGTGTTTCGGTGTAGGAATATGTTTTTAGGTTATAATTGTCATATGAGTGTTTTCACTTGTAGGTCACATTTTATTTAAAGTTATTTTGATCTAAATCTTATATAATTTTAGCCGGTTTAGTTCAACTATCTCATTTGCTATTCCGTAAATAGCTATTACTATTCGTTTCTAATGAATCAAAAGTTTCAAAAGTCCGAGAAATCTAAAACAAATCTGCGATAAATAAATACGACACAAAAAGCGAAACGATATTACGGAAATCGGAAAACGAAAATAAATCTGTCGGAAACAGAAGTATGATTAACTCTTTATAGTACTTCAAAAGCGGAACATTGATACGTGTGGCGGTTATTAACGGTTTTCGATCAGCAGCTGTCAGGTGCAGGCCGCTTCTGAAGGCGCGCTGCGGCGATCAGATCGGGGCCCGATTGTGAGGCCTTTAAAGCATTTTATTGCGAGTGAAGGGTTAATTGCTTGGAATGTTTACTTTTCGCGTGAGCTTGATGGATGTGGTGGGTTTTTTTAAATTATTCTGGGTGTACATTTTTAAATGTTTCATGAAAAGGTTCGATGATTTTGTATATCGCAAAGGTTACAAAAACATTTGGTTAACTACCGGTTGGTTTTGTTTTAAATAAAATGATGAAATGTAGGTCCTTTCTTTCTAGGGTCAAAAAAAGACCTAAATATGCTGTCGCTGAAAACCAGCTCTAGGACTCCGTCTTGCAAAGGGTTGCAGCATTATGCTGGGCGATGGCCGTTTTGCATGGAATGTGATGCATATTTTCCCCCAACATGTTCTTTTTTTTACGTTTGTGTTCTTTCCTTGCGTCATGTTTATCGCAAATAAACGTATTTATCCTTTTAATTTATAAAACCTGAGAAGTAATTTTGCACCCACAGTTGACTAGACAGACATTAAATCTGTTGTAAATGTTAAATGTGTTGTACCACTGATGTGCAACTAAAAAACTTACACATTTTAGACTTTAGATTATTTTTAGATTTTATTTTTTTATATTTGAACTTCGGCCTTCAAGTATAAAAATCTATAAAATGTCTAAACTCAAAAGCAGAAGTCGCAGAGCAATCTAAACATCGGCATCGAAGCTCCGATAACAAGCCGATATGGGCAAACAGCACCAAATACTCGACCGATTGTCAACCCGTATCGGGGTCTGTTAGATAAATTGCTCGAGTTGGCAACTAGCCAGGGGTACCTAGTATATTTGTGGGAATTGTAGGTGCTGGCCGTACGTATGGAGGGAATGTTGGTGCATACTTCTGAGGAATTGGGGTTTAATTATTTAAGAATGGAGTTGGGTGGTTTTCAGCGGAGCTTTTATCTCCTTTACATATCTATAGGTAGATAGGTTTAGGTGTATTTTTTCGACAACTCTCTCTTTTTGCAGTAAAAGTGTAATTTCGGCATACGTGGTCCAAGAAAATGAAAGATTGGACGAAAGTTTTTTTGTTACAAGCCTTGAAGTAAAGAACTAAAAGCTCGATAGATACCTCTCTAAAACAGCGTCATAACAGCTTATTTTCTAGATTTTTGTCATTCTTAGCGGTTTTATAACAGGTGATTAAATTATCAACATAGGTACAATGTGATTTTAAACGGAATACCAGTGTCCACCGGTGTTAATAACGTTACCAGATTTCAACGTGATAGGCTGGCCTGGTGCCATTTATCGGACACAAATTCCATTACGGTATGAATTTTTCAAAGAGAAGGGTGTAATTCAATGTTTCATTGCATATGAAAATACTTATCTAGTGTAATTTGTTTTTTTTTGGTGTAGATAGTTGTAGAAAATTCGATTTCTGTATCAGATTTATGTTCCTTCCAAATTCCAAATTCCTTCTAATATGGCGCACGGCTGGTTGACAACCAGCCGTGCGCCATATTGGATTTCCATTGGCAAACGACGAAATTACACAAAAACTTTTGCCACGCTGTGTGACCCCTTCCGGGGATGAATTTTCAAAAATAATTTCTAGTTCAAATTTGAAAGCGTTTTTTACTCAATCTCAAAGCATTTATTGTAATTAAATCATTTACAGACACTTTTGAATTGTCAAGGAGTGTGTCAGACAGAAATATGAAGCTAGTTGCTCATTCCAAAGCCTAGTAGGTACCTATGCAGAAGAACGGGCAAGAAACTCCACGGACACTCTTTTAGATTAAATTGTTACAAAATATGAGTTATATCATTAATGGTCACCTTCGTTATAAAAGGAACTCTTGTGCATTTTAAGCTTCTAGAGGCCTTCCGGGTTTAAATTGAGCGCTGCCTGTCAGTGAATTCAATATTTTTATGAATTAGAAGGTGTTTTGCTTAAATAATGATTCATCCGTAATCATTTGGCTTTCTTTCTCTCAAGTACAGGCTGCGCGATTTGGACTGAAGTGATCATATCCTAGACTATTAAACGAGCAATATTTGTATATATATATATTTATAATGATGTTCTCGAAAATGGCTCTAACGATTTTGATGAAAGTTGCAATAAAGGGTTTTACGGGGGCGAAAAAATTATCTAGCCAGGTCTCATATCTCGGAATGTCATGACCTTGTCATTACATGGCAGCATGGAATTAGTAAGTACCTACTATCATGGCAGCATGGAAATTGTATGAACTATCCTATACTATTAAATGAGCATTTTCTTTTTTCACCAGAGCAGAGCTCGGTCGCCCAGATACTGTTAATAATAATTGCACATTATTCATGTCTTTCAACATATGTAGCACCCGACTGTAGATTAACTATACTCGCCATCTTCTTTTTTTTTCATTAATTCCCTTGTCCAAAACTTTCTCTACTTCGCTTGTTAAAAAGATCCCAACGATTCTTTAATAAACCTAATTAAAACAAATTAATGAATTGTTTCAAGACAAACTAACAATGGCGAGATTTTCTGTTGCCAACGTTTCTTGTCTGTAACTTTTTTGTGGAAGTTCTTTATTCTCCAGTCACACAGTCATACAATTAAATTGCCACACTTAAAAATTCATTATAAATCATAACTGGTTTGCAAAAAAATCTATTTTTTTGCAAATAAGAACAAAACCTCCTTCGTCGTGTTCTTTATTCAAAAGCCGTTTCTTTTGTTTCGTGAGACATTTTCTTCTAAAAAATTATACCCTTTTAGTTAACTTATAATAGACTGACTGCAAAAAAAAAAAATCTAGAGTTATTTTGACAACCTTCTTCGAGATAAATCGAAAATCCTGTACTGTTCGAAAACATGCGAGCGCCCGGCCGGCAATATTTGTATAAATCCATACCTGTCATGTTTAGCGGCCGAATAAATTTAAGAAATACTTTTTACTTCAAAACATGGCAACCAAGGAGGTAACTTATAAAAGATTTTATTAAAATTTCGGGTTGATCTGCAAATTCAGCTATACCATGGTCTAATAAAACAAGGTCTGGCAGTCCGGGACTAACACATGCTTACGTCACTATCCAGTTGCCACTATATTGCAACAAAAACACGATTAAGGAAAGATTTTCAGAAACCAAAGCTTTTACATTGTCGTTTTGTGTGTCTAATCAAACGAAAAAATTCAATTTAAACATAAACCAACGTAATTGATAATTAAAACCTCATTGTTTTATCGGATTCGCACAGGTAATAAAGGAGGTTGAGGAGTTATTATTACAAACTTCTGGTAACAGATGTGATGACGTAGAATTGTGTTGCCCACGTGACCACTGTGTTTCGGAATGCCATACCTGGCGAAGTATATTATTATACCATGAGCTAGATGAACATAATGGCGCGTGAAAATTTATCGTTATTCGTCATTTATTCTGGAATATAAAATTAATTTACTTAGTTGAATGTCCGCGCATTATTTGAGAAAAGTATTAAACAAGTTAGTTACATATTCTTCGGGAATAAATTGAAACTAAGAAAGATTTTAATATTTTTATAGTTTTTTTTTTTTTTTAATTTCTCTAATGCAGTTTCATACCTTACAAACGTAACTCCTAAGCACACCATTTCCTTCTTATAATAGCCCCTAAACAGAGATCTTTCCCGACTCTTTCTAATTAGAGGCCCACCTTTTCCGAGGCCCTCTCTTTACAAAATTGCATCCTCCTTACGCAGCTGAGCGACTTAAACGCAAGATCTTTTAGCCCTATGAGGATGTCATACCATCTGCGGCCATGGGCAATAAAGGGGAAAAACTTTCGACTATTATGGGTGAGTGGTGTTTCTACTACTTAGATACAACTAAACAAACATACACAAATGTTGTTTCAAGTATCTGTTATACATTGTAACTGCGAATCGATTTTCACTCCTCCCCCTCAAGACATAGGCGAATATTTTTGAAATTCGGTTAGGTCATGACCTAAACAGGCGCCATATAGTACATGAATAAAAAGTAAAAAATATTCGTGGGTATTCTGGTTTGTAACAAAACACAAGCGGAAATAAAGTTATGGGCCTGATTTATGCCAGTTTTCACCAACACTAAGTGACACTGTTGGATTTTCAACTCCCAGCGCTAAGCCTAGCGTTGAAAGTCCAATAGTGCACTTTTATTTAGGGATTCATTTAAGTGTCATGGAGGTGAAAACGGGCATTAGTCGAAAGATCGAAAGGTTTCTGATATTCTCAGATAATACCAAGAGGATATATAGAGTTAATTTGACATTATCCGCCATTTATTTGAACCAAAACCACCCTGAGCTATTGCAACAAGCCAAGGCACTAGTAAAGTGAAACTCACAACCTTTAAATAAATTATAGACACTTAATTAAGTCCAATCCTAGCCCTAACAACATATATTAATTATTGTGACCCCAAATGGAGGTTCAAGCGTGACTGATTCCCGATGAACAGTAGATACACTGGCCGCGTTAATCAGGGCGTTAAGATAATTAACACAATATATTGCCACCTGCGTCTAGTTGAAGAGCTGAGGATGCGGCCGTTGGTATATACTATCACCGTTGTTAGGTGGGTATACCAGTTGTACACTTGTACAGGACCTACAACATTAACATTTTCGACTCCACCCACTTTTCATGGAACTCATACGCCATGCCGCCAAAGATATTGGAAGTGAAGCCTCCGGGAGGGTTACCGGCATCACGTTTGCGCTAAAGTTGACCATCGCGGACGGTCAACGGCATTAAGTTTAAAACCGTTTTATAAAACACTGTAAACCGAAGTAAAATTGTGTTTTTAGGGGGTCTTGTAGCTATACGTAGTTTCAAACCTTTTAAATTTTAGTGAATATTTGTGAACGTGATTTTTTTTTTAAAAAAAGCTTGGATTTTAAAACCAACGCATGGTACTAATAAATCTTGTTAAAATATACAACCGATTTTATTTTCACCGTTGATAATGCTATATTCGCTAAGTAAACCCTACATTTAAAATGAGCCCTCCGTGAGGGCTCCCGGCATCCCATATGCGACTAGATGAACCCTCCCGGCACTGAACGTGTTAATAGTACAAATTGTAGGAAAACGGACGAATTGTTTCAAACTCCTAAAAATCGTCTGGCACCGGTGGGGTTTATGATCGGTAAGTATATAAATTACGTCGAGATGACTGGCCCTTGTATACAAACCAGCATAGGATATATTTTAGGTACTTGTACAACTTCAACTAGCTTGAAACAACTTGTACCTAAGCCAGCCACATTGATCAATTTAATATCCTACCTAAAGTCCCCGTCACGAGAAGTTATACATTTTGTAAATAAAGAACTTCTACTAAGTTACTTAGCGACAATTCAATCAACAACAAATAATCCCAAATCAAGCGCTGTCGTCTAATTTTTTGTGGTACTGGAACTCAGACGCGTTCAGTACCACAAAACATTAGACGACAGCGCTTTATATCGCTAAAATATAACCCGACCAAGTGAAATTGCTCGTTAGTGTCGTATTACACGTATGTTTCTTTGAGTTGATTGAATTTGGGATTATTTTTTTCACTACATAACTTAGTAGAAGTTCTTTGTTTACAAAATTTATAGCGTCTCGTGACGGGGACTTTAACTTGATGTATTTATAAAAACAACATAGAAATAAAGAATTTAAAAAATAAAAAGTACTTAGGGATTTTTTACAAACAGTGGGTAGAATTTGACCAAAATAAAATACTTTTTTACACTTACTAAATAGGTACATTAATTATGCCAGTTAAAATTGGTATTGTTCAGCGACCTGAAACTCAACTCAACTGAAAACCAGTTATTGAGCGAGCATCTCAAACTGCCAGTCACTAATGGCTTTAAAATAGCCTGTGATAATCATATCAGCGGCACTTTTGCCTACTATTAACATCTTATCACACCGTGCCAAGCGCAGCTATTATGGCCATAACTGACTGAAACTGCGACCAATCAATGCAGAGCTCTTGAATAACGTTCGGATATAGGGGCTTGAATAGGCTTCGTCATTGTTAAAATATGGGCCTTCATCAACCAGGCTTTTTTACTATGATGGCGATATGATGGCTGTTTTCAGCCTAAACTCTACAGATTTGGCCATGAGTGTTTTATACTCGATGCGTCTGTTCTTACTAACCACCACGACCCAAAAAGTTTACACATTGTCTTAATTATTTAATTAATTTCTTTTCTTCATTCGATATTAGAATTTCAGGTTTCATTCTTCTAGTATGTATAAACCAATAAATTATCATTGGTTGTGTGTAGTGTGTATGGAAAGGCTTCGAAAAAATGGACGAAGACTGGGATTGTCTGATTTATTTAAAAACTTGGATGTTACAAAAGATCTGACACTCATATTAAACTGTCTTTAATTAAACTGACACTTTAGTAACCAACGCTGTAAAGATCAGGGGCTGGAGGTCTCCATTATGTAAAGAAAACCTATTTTGCTACAGACGCAGCTTGACTTTCCAAACCAATCGATCACTGCATACTTTAGCCACGAAATCCACAAATATTCATAAATAAATCCATTAAGTAAAAGCGTAGTCACTCGTAAAAAGACTTGCCTCGATAAACGTATAAATATTTTTATGAAATATGTCTGGGTATATCTCTAAAACCTTATTCATATATCATTCAATTCAAGGCTTGTTTTGTGCCCGTCACATGCCACGCCAGACAACGGTGAGCCTCACACAAGCTGCCAGTTTAAATTCTGGCACTAAGCCACAAAATATTAAGTATACTAAAATATTTTTTTTTATATGAGCACTGTCCACTCCAGTTGGCAGAAATATTGGGCGTTCTCATACAAGTTTCTATATGATTTGTTTTTGTAATTCGCATTTGCTTTTAACAAATATTGTAGTGTTGTGGTATCGGTTTAATAATAGTCCGCCGCGCGTCCGAATTTCGGCCATGGCGACCAACCAGCGGAGACCAGCCTTCGGCGCCGGAGGTATTGTAGTGCACAAGTGTGTGCGCAGACACAGCACACTCGGTGCCTTCACTCACATAGTCCGAGAGCAGGCGCAGGTTCAACGGCTTAACGTGCTTTCCGAGGCACTGGCGTAACACACCACCAACTTCCAAACTCCGATGTGTTACTAAGGAATTCCTAATGGAAAAACCTATTGACACTTTGCCTGATCCGGGTATCGAACCCAGGACCCCACGCTCAGCAGTCACCCTTGCGACAACGAGGCCAACAATGCAGTCAAAGCAGGGGGTATTGAAGAAAGAAAGAAAGAAAGAAAAAGTATTTATTGAGACTCGCGCAGGAAATCACACATTAAAATTAAAAACACATTAAACATACCTAAATAAAAAACAAAGTAACATTAAAATTTAAAGAAGGAAGTCCTGTACGAGGCCAAAAGGCTCCTATCTCAGCATGAAGCCGCGACATTTAAAAATATAAAAAACTGCAAAAAAAAAAATGTTGGTTTAAATTCTATAATATATATTGTAATAGACAAGATTTGTGCCTATAGGCTCGTCTCTTATTGTAATTAGACTTAAACATTTCTGGCACAATACAGGAGGTGTACTGTACCTATACACCTTTACCTACCCCATACTACTATTTCTGTTTTGTGCTCGTTATTGTATTTAAATCTATTGTGTTTTATTTTTTTGTTCAAATGAGTTATTTTTCTTTCTTTCTTTCATAAGGAAACTACTGGCTTGATGTTATATTATGTTGGTTTTCGGTAATACTGCTATTCAAACAGTCTTAGGTGCTAGAATATTATCAATATCGGAGCAGCTTCTGTGCGAATTGAACGTAAAATATGCAGTGAAGATACTTCTAACAGATTTTCCTGTCGACAGTAAAAATCTCTCGATCCTCCTGGGATATTAAAATCAATATTTTAAAATCTTGTATGATGTATGTATGTATTGGTGAACTTTT
This sequence comes from Agrochola lota, assembly GCA_947364205.1. Classification (NCBI taxonomy): domain Eukaryota; kingdom Metazoa; phylum Arthropoda; class Insecta; order Lepidoptera; family Noctuidae; genus Agrochola; species Agrochola lota. The sequence goes on along the minus strand of OX376230.1, from coordinate 4,182,922 downwards.
ACACCTCTCTGTGATATTGACTGGTTGAAAACAACAAAATGCCCCGTATAACGGTACAAGGTATTTTTGGCGCGTGGCCAAATTCGGAACTTACGCCGCCATCTTGTTTTTTGAATGTATTACAAGCGACATTTCATAAACCAATTGCGCAAATGTTTACCAACAGCGCCGCCCTGTCAACGTCATTCGAACGCCAAAAAAACGAATACCCTGTATAAAATTATATTCTATAGAAAATTATTTATACTACGATCTGCCATTTGTGATTGATCTGCTATTTGACTATATTATTCGGAAAATCGAGACAGGGTATGGAATCTCGTTTGTGTAAGGGATTGTTTTGAGGATATAAACACAGTACTTATCCACCTATTTGTAACTATTAAATATCCTGTATCTTCAATAATCAATAGCGTTTGTTTGGGTCAAAAATGTCGTTCAACGTTTTCGTATTATCGCACAGTATATATAAGTAACGGCATTATATCTCGGCAGTGACTTTGAAATAATTACCTACGGCCGCTCGGCAGATAACCCTTCCGCATCCGTGCGTAACTGCCGCGCACTCGATACTGTTGCGTGCGAAACTGAAACGACGCGATCGGAAATCTCAGTGTATGTCAGTCATACACCGAGATTTCGAATCGCGTCGTTTTGACCGTTTTCTATGAAGATATAATACTCGGTGTACCCGGGGGGGGGGGGGGGGGGGGGCAGAGAAGTGCAGCTGCCCCCCCCTGGAGTTTGTATACGTAAGAGTCATGTTACGACTTATAGAAATTTATTAGAAAAAACCACGCCACGCGGTTATTGTTAGTTTTATTAGCAATGCTTTAGCCTACGTTGCACGCACGGACGTAACTAAATCGCGTCGATAAAAATTCGCCCGTGCGAACCTGGCCTTAAACGTAAGAAAATATGATTTTCGCGGGCTACCTTTGCGGATTCACTTTAAGAAATTTTTGTTTTTCCCCCACTGCTGGGTCAAAAGCTGGGTACTTCCATGATAGTACTTTTACTTATTTATACTGTGGTATTTCTCTCGTGATAAAATCAAGTTTGTTACAATCGCCAGCTAGCCATAATAATAATAAAATCCTCAAGTCTAGACTGACGCCCAGACGTGGCGAGTTTATTATTTCCCATCTACGTACTTCCGGCTAGCAAGTTCACGTCAATATTAGCTCTATGGAGCTCTATAGAGAGGTTGTGAGTCTATGTACATGGCAACAAACATCCGGTGTTGAGTCTTGTTATTTTCATGAATCTTTTTACTGAAAATTTGATAATTTAGGTTGGTTTTTGAAGTAAGGATCGTGGATTTGATTACCGAATATGGCCTACAGATAGCATTATGTCCGGGTGGTAAGATCCTATGCTATTAAATGAGTAATATTAGTTTAAATATATATGTATATTTGTAATCACGTTCTCGAAAACGGCTCTAACGATTTCGATGAAAGTTGCAATATAGGGTTTCACGGGGGCGAAAAATCGATGTAGCTAGGTCTCATATCTGGGAAAATTAGTTTTCTCCGTATTTTCACCCGAGCAGAGCTCGGTCGTCCAAAGTTTAGAACAAGGTGGCTAACTTAGAATAATGACATGGCAGCATTGAATTAGTAAGTAGCTACTATCATGGCAGCATGGAATTAGTATGTACCATCAAAAAAGTTCATATCTAACCAGTTTCAAAACAAAATCCCGTGAACACGATGACCACATCTGTTACCGGCCCGGTGCTATAGCCGCCGAGCGCTGCAAGTAAGAATAGTCCTTATGGTGGTTTGATATGAACTTTTTCGATAGTACTATAATATTAAATGAGCATTCTCTATTTTCACCCGAGCAGAGCTCGGTCGACCAGGTATGTACCTCATATTTAAGTGAGATCTGCATGATACCTACAGACCTACAGAAAAAAAAATCTGAAGTGTGGACTAACAATGCCTTCTCATACATAAATTACCTTAGGTAGACAATGCTTCTTGCTACGTCTCGCTATTCTATCATCTTTACCAATAAGTACCTCTTTAAGTATAAGTAGTTAGTATCGTAAATGTTTGCAGAAAATAATGGAAATATTAGGCCCAACTATGATTTTGGCGTTTTTTTCTCACAAATAGAGAACTTCGTCACTTCTATGATTAAAAATATTCATCAATTTCTAGGTATTATATCGAATAATGACCATAATAGACAACCACCAATAGTAAAAAAACCTTATTACTTATAGTTTAATAAACATAAAAAATACCTTAAAAATGACTCCTCATTTTGTTATCAAAAATGACCACTATTTGTTTTAACTTAGCCAAAACTTAATTTTGTCGCTTAATCGAAGTGGCATATTCGTTAACTTAGTTTTTAAATATTAGTGCATAAAAGTTTTAAAACATTCGTGTTCATGGTTGTTATATAAATTAAGAAAATGTTAGTATGAAAAATGCAACTTCTTTAAAATTCTCCATACAAAACGCTGATTTCATAGGTGGGGACCTATTAGTAATCCAAATCTGGAAAAAACACGACCCATTATATCCAACCCATAACCCAATAATAACATACCTACCGAGCTCAATTCAAATACGACAACATGACAAAACAATTTATGTAAGCGTTGGTTAGTATGCACTCGCGTGATGACATGCAAATCGGAACGAATGTTAATGACAGCTAGGTTGGCGGAATCTTTTTATTTTGCCCTCTTCCGGAATCCCTCTTGTTAACAGACAAAATTGTCACATGAACAAACAGTTTTCACCATGTTAAAGTCGAGTACGCAATAAAATGTAGTATTATTATAAGACACTGTGCCCGTGTTATGGATAACGACCCTCTCCCTCTCACAGAGAGGAACGTCTGAGTCTTACCCGTGAGAACATTATAGGCAATTATGTATTTTACTTTAACTATGACTTTGCCAAAGAAGAGCTTGTTGCATTAAAAATCTATACGGAAATCTCTTAATGAACTCAATTACAACGCTTGGTGGAATCACAACATACATATGACATATCATCAAGACTATTCCCAGAGTGACTCAGTGGCACCCACATTTCAACAGATGTGAACAGAATGTTACGGATCGCATGTATGTATTCTGTTATTGATAGTTTTGTGGTATGTGTAACAGGGGGTAAAGTTCACTCATCCATCGTAGAGAAGGGAAGAGCCGCCGACCAGACGGATGTCGTGTCTGGCGGGCAACTGCCCAACGGTTGATGTCGGATAGTCTTAATTTATATCGATCGTGCGGTAAGCTCTAATTGCGCGATGCAGGATTTGTGTGACGTCAGGTCTTTAATGCGTAGTTCGCATGAGGCGATGTAGATGCCGCCACAATAGTATTTCTAAATGTTATAGGTATTTTTTTCTTTTTTAAAGTCCCTTATTAATCTATTTACATTTTCCTAATATATTTTAACTTTGTTAGCTGAGTTGTTAACTTTATTGTGTAAGCTGTGGTCTCCTATAAGTGAAGGAGTGCACCTACTTAGTACCTGATGTTCGCCCTTCAATTATGTGTCATGTATTGTGTACATATTTTGTTGGAGATCCTAAATCAATAAATGAAATAAATAGCAATAGAAAAACCCTGTGGCACACTTTCTTTTTGAATAATCAATTATCTACGTATCTATAAGATTATACAAGTTTTTCTTCCACTTAATATCAAACCATGATCAAACAAGCGTCAGTTCTGTAGAGGTTTCAAAACTGTCTATACAAATGGCATTCAGTGCTAATCTCGACACTGATTTATAGCCAGTTTTCGCCGTGTCACAGATGTCTTAGGTGTAACGGAACATCTGACATTAGGCAAATGTAGGAAGGAACATGATTTGAGTAATCCTTTGTGGATAATCTAGACTAAAAGCGTTAGGAAACTTGAGTTTATGGGTGTTAGTTGTTACTGTTGGAATATGTAGGTATTTGTGACGAGTTTGATGCGAGAGTATAATGACCGTAAAGCCTAATACGGTCTAGAAGGTATTTAAAGAAAATTTTTGGTTCTAAGAAAAATTGTATACCTCTGGCTTCTTAGGCAATGTTCTAATATAAGCTATATTCGTGAGAATACGCGATGGACAACACAATCGCTTAAATGAGGACACGAGGTTAAAGTTTTTACTTTAGAACATATTTAAAGCAAAAACTTTAGAATTTTAAAAAAACAATGTTTATGTCTGGTAATGACGGACAAGTTATAAAATTACAGTAATTTATCATTATTCTGTTTTTTATAAGTGAACACTATTTTTATTCTGTTTTATTTAGCTGTAATACTTCCAGAGAAAATAAATGACTACAAATAAAAAAATAATACATACTCGAACCTTATGAGATATATCCACGAACATAAAATTCACCGACAAAAAATCACTATTACTTACTAACTTTAACGTTATATGCACAGCAATAAATAAGTACCCTCCTAAAGCCTTCGTTTCAACTGGCGAGAGGTGACGAGCACCTTAGATGTCGGTTCACACCTCGCCTCGACGAACACGAGCGCCGCGAAGTGCTTCAAACTTGACGAGAGATTTTACTTACTAGTTTTGTTTCAATTTATGAGAAATTATTTTAGTCTTGTCTTGATATTGAGCACATATGTAATATCACAATAACATAACATGCATTGTATTTCTTCTTTCTGCTAAATAAATCATTTCTATTTTAGTGAAAGTTAGGTACTTAATGTTTTAGGTCCGCTCAGATCAGTAGGTTCATTCAAAATAAACTATTCAGGATTCACATAAGTAAACGTAAATTATTAATCTTGGTCAGAGTAACTTAACGTTACCAGTTTTAAAGCTGTATTTGAAATTCTGTTGTCCTACCAAGAACGTGCAATGCCAACGTAACGCAAATTCGAACAATTTTTAAGTCGCAAAGATCTTTTTTTTTTTAATATACAATCTACTTAAAGACTCGAATTAAAGTTAGTTCGCACTTTTGTAGTGTTTTATTTGTTTAATTGGTATACTCGTTTCGCTCATAAGATTTACCTATGGGTGACTCTAATTGTGCTTGTCGCAAAAAATTTACTATAGTATATACGAGTATAGTTGTATTTTTTATTCAAAAATCGTTCGAATTTATGTTACGTTGGCATTGCACGTTCTTGGTAGGACAACAGAATTTCAAATACAGCTTTAAAACTGATGACGTTAAGTTACTCTGACCAAGATTATATCTGTACCTACTTTAAAAAAGAGACTATGACCTCCGAGTTTGTTTCGGCCTTTCTTCTCAGAGTAATCAGATAGGAAACACCGACCTCGTAGTTAGTTATTAAAATATGATTGACATGTAAAAGTGTAAAATGTCGTGATGGCCCAGTGGTTAAGGCGTCGCCTCTCATGCACAGGGTTGTGGGTTCAAATCCGGGCAAGTACCAATGTGACTTTTTCAATTCATATGTACGTTCTGAGTTTATCTTGGACATTACTGACATCGGTGAAGGAAGACATCGTGAGGAAACCTGGACTTATAGTTAATATAAGTCTGAAATCGCCAACCCGTCTTGAGCAAGCGTGGTGTCTAATGCGTGCCTTCTCTGTATGAGAAGAGGCCTTTGCCCTGCAGTGGGACAGTAACAGGCTGGTATTATTATTTATGTAAAAGTGTACTAATAGAAATAAAATCATTTATCTTTTACATTGCTACAGCTGCCCAAGATTTTCTTTAGGTATCTGGTGCATTCTCCAATCATACCATTGTTGATAATGCTTGTGGAGTGAAGATACAAAAGATACATGTAATGTAGAACCTCGCATCGACATTTCAGAACAAGTTATCTAAGCTACCTAATAAGTGGTCTTCATTTTCCAGTTTTATACCTTAATCTTATGAATACTACAGCGAACAAAAGCAAAACATCACAGAACAGCACTGCCATTAAAACACCCCCTTTAACATTCTAATAGCCTCCAAAATTAATTACCCTCTTTTGCCTAACATACAGTAATGTTGACCATAAAACACATAACGTGGACTATTGAAACTGTAGCATCGGAACACTTTGGCAGCTCGCCAGTCGCCTGCCTGTAGTGACACAGTGTGCGGCCGTGGACAGTCCACCGCGCTTTGTGAACGATGCTTAGATTGCTTTTATAGTATTGCTTGAGGTGTTCAAGTGTGTTGGTCTGTTGGAGAGTAATTAAGTGTGTTAAACAAAGGATACGGGGGTATTTTAAGTAAAACGACCCGCGTATCTTGGGCTTCACTGACATCGGTGAAGGAAAACATCGTGAGGAAAGCTGAACTTATAATTAATATAAATCTGAAATAGCAAATCCGCTTTGAGCAAGTGTTGTGATCTTGCCTATTCTGTTTGAAAAGACGCCTGTGCCCTGTAGAGGGAAAGCAGGTATTAATTATTATTAATTACTAGCTTTCGCCCGCAACTTCGTCCGCGAGGATGTCGGAAATTATCCTACGGGAACGTACTACCGGAATAAATCCTATATGTTAATCCAGGTTATAAACTACGTATATATGTGAGCCAAATTTCATCCAAATCCGTTAAGCCGTTTTTGCGTGATTCAGTAACAAACATACACACTTTCACATTTATAATAATACTAGCTTTGGTATATAGTTATTGATTTATTTTTGCTTAAAAAATTCTTCAATTGAATAGTAACAATTTTTTAATAGGTTTAATTTATTGTTAAATGGAGCAGGCCTGGTTTAATTTTTAATCTCTTGAGGCAGTGTATTGTATATATTTATTACCTATTTATTATCTATAGATATAGGTCGTGAAATCTGTAGGTACCCTAAGAAAGAGTTTCACAGTCTAATAATTCTAGTGCCCTAAGGCCCTAAGCGCCCGAAGCTCATCTAAGTACCCCCACAGGTAACCAATGAGGTTGTTTAAATAATAAATGTACCTACAGATATCCCAATAAGAGTATGCGCTTCGAGAATCATCGTCTATGTCCTGAAATACGATCGAGCGATGACGAGATCTAATATAAAGCTGTTAAAACCATGGAAGTACTTGGCTTTTTGCGTTGTCATGATTACAAAATTATAGATTAATAACTCTATGCAATTCTAAAAACTTTTGAGTGACAGATGACGATCTACGACCAGGGTAGATAACCCTACAGAGAGAAAATAGCATAGAAACGTGCAATATTCTGCCGCGCTTTATGCACCTAGCACTTTTACAAAGCGTGGCAGAAAAAACCTTTGCTTCTGAGGGTAACTCTGAAGTGCGACGTTCGTGATTCTAAAACACGAAGATTATCAAAGCGCATACCTTTTCTGGTTGAAGTGTACTTATTTACGAGGACTGTGTATGTGTGTGTGAACGATAGTGAGACCACCTGTCCGATTGGCCATGAACCAGTAATACATTATGTAGTGATGACCATTATAATGACTTCAGCGTACATTGCTCCGTGAGTTCACTGAAGGTCAGTGTATACTTAGTGAGTAATCAATGAATGTTTAAGTAGGGTTATCAATGGCTATTATTATTGTATTATGTTTTATAGATAAGAAGCTTTCGCTCGCGGCTTCGCCCGCGTGGAAGTCGGAAATTAGCCCACGGGAACGTACGAGTACTACCGGGATAAAGAGAATCCTATATGTTAATCCAGGTTATAAACTATCTGTGTGCCTAATTTAATCTAAATCCATTCAGACTTAAAAAGTTTCACATTTATAATATTATTTATTTATTTATATATACTTTATTGTACACCAGATTATACATTACATTAAAAAAAAGTAATACACTACAAAAAATACAATATCGCTTACTGCGATCTCTTCCAGGCAACCTTGTAGCATTAGTAGGATAGTAGGATATATATGTATATAGTAGGATAGTACGATAAGTAGGATGTTTTATGAAGAAAAAATTTTTATAATGTGTCTTAAACATAACTGTAAAAATTTGGATAAAAACTATTTGGTGAAAATAGGCGTGTAATTTCATGGTTTAATACAAAAACAATAACAGATTTTTTTATATAAATAGGTCGAAATTAGAAGCTATAAAGAGGCTTTTCGCCTCTCTTTAGATCCTGTTCATAAATAGGTTTGAAAAGGCCCACGAAACCTTCCCCTAATCGTATAGCTATTAACATTCATGCTTAAAACTTTCGTCATCATTTATCTTCCATACAAAAAACCAAATTCTGATCAACTTCATTAAGGCCTTCAAATCATATTTAATTACAAAATTAAATGAAGTTTGAAACTTACTTAGTCTCAGGAGGACCCCTCTAAATGATTGTTTTTAAGTACATTTTCAATAAGTCTATACACACATCGTCATCATCATCATTCCAGCCGAAAGTCGTCCATTGCTGGACATAGGCTTCCCCCAAATAGGGTGGGGGGGGGTGCCATAATCGCCACGCTTGCCAGGCGGGTTGGCGATCGCAGTATGGTGTTAAAATGCATAGAGAACGCTGCTGCCCATTCTCATATATTCAGTGAAATTTCTTGTTCCCCCGACCCACCTCGTCGCATCGCAACGCCTGCCCGCGGTATTACATCGTTTTGTGTGAAAATATATCAAAGAGTTTTCTCCAAATATTATAGACGAAATAAAATATCTACAAATTTTTCCCTACATCACATCGCCAAAACCATAAATAGCCTTCGCCTTCACTAAACCTCATACCTTACCCCACAACAAAGAAAAGCCGCAAGCAAATAAAACAAAAGGTGCGGAACCTTAAAACCTTCATCCATTTGGTTCCCGACAATACAATGCATCATTTTTAATAGCAGCTACGCCGGCGTAGCTATTACCGTAGACCTATCTACGAGTGCTACGAGCGTAGGCCCGTAGACGCCCGGTATTGATGTACCTCCGTAGCAGTGTTTCGTACCCCGTATTTTGGCTCGAATAGATTCAGTACAGATGCTGATTCTTCTGTTTGGGTTATTTTTAATTTGTTATTTAATAAATTGCAGTTTTATATGAGTAAAATTTTTATGCAATTTTTGCAAATTATGTTTGAGTTGAAAATTAAAATATATTCAGAAACTTAAAACTATTAAAATATGCTTCATGAGACTCGCTCGCAATAATGAAACTAACTGCAATTTTATATTCAAGAGGTTTTGATTAAACTATAGCAGCATTTTAAAACAAACTTTGTTAATTAAAGTTACTTTTACTTAATACATAGAATATTTACTAGTCGACCAGTAAATAGAAGTCAAATCAATTTCAATCAAAAATTTTTACGTTTCATAACGATCACAGACTGTGTAAAAAATTTTCATTTCCACTTTCAGCAATTCGTTCAAGAAATACGAAGATGCAGGAAAAACTTATTATTACAGTGTCGGGCTTTCACATAGTTTTCTACTTACGGTGCAAGAAAAAGAGCGCTTTTGAAATTAGAAGCTCTGCAGTGTAGAAATAATTCTTTGTGCTTTCTGATGAGCTTTTGTTTGAGGCTTAAAAAGCTTTCTGCCTTTTTTTGAATTCTTAAGAGGAATAACTTTTGGGCTCACATTATTAAAAAAAAAGTTGTTACTTTTTCTTAATAGGGAAATGATTTAATTGAACATTTTTTTTCTATTTAAAAAAATCATCAAATGTTATAAAAACCGAAAAAAATATTTTATAACCTGTCGGTGGTGGAGCCCAGAAGGAGAAAATATATGTTTTAACTTCCAAAATTTAAAAGTAATCACAAATAAAACAATAATAATAATAAGGTCTTGCGCAACAATTAAATGTTACTCCTTAAAGGTAAAAACCACCCTATTAAAAACCAAACAAGCGTCAAACAACCCTAATTTCCGTTGCACCACAAATGTAAAAAAAAATCGACTAATAACCCCTCACTACTGCGCAAACTTATAACCCTGTAACCCAATTCGCGTGTCATCGTAACGCATAAAAGCATGGCCGTCAAAACGCAAACGTTAACATAAAAATATACGTAATCGTTTCAAATCAAAACGACTACACACGTGAACTTAGCACGCCACCCTTGCGTAATGCTAGTGTTGCCAGGTTTTTTTAGGATGTTTTTTTTGGTAAAAAATTATGTTAGGTCACAAATATTTGATTGGACTAGGTGTAAAAGAGAATGCTTTTCTTTGCAGTAATTAGATACGACGTGCATATTTTTTACTGGAGAAGACGGCAAGCTATCTTTATATCAAGTTCCAAAAGAAGCTCCGCAAATTTGTATTATACAGCCTTTTAAGCCTTTGCAAGGAGCCGCGCCCACCTTGGTTACTCACCCCGGGTAACCAAGGCAGGCGCGGCTTCATAATATTTGCTCTAACGCACATAGATTTTGTATGTGAATATCTATCCTAAAAGTAAGCAAATAGTATCGAGAACATATTAATAATAATGTTTTGTATTGCGTAATGTTAATTATTTTGAATATATATAGAATCTTTTTTTTTTGTTGTTCTTCTAACTGAACAGACAGCTGTGCAGCTGGGGAGTTTGTTGCGCCACTTCTTCTTCCCAGCTAATGCACTAGGAAGTGGTAAAGGGTGGGCGTTTTTGGGGGACTGTCTTATGTAGTTGACGTTCGAAAAGTGCTGATTCTCAGCCTAGTTTGAATAAATGACTTTTGAATTTTTTTTTGAATTACCTAAAGGTAAAAAAATACAACTTGGTAAAAATTTAACCACATGTATTCTTGTAAAACAAACAATATCATTATACAGGCTGGCAGGGACATCGACACGAAAACTGATACCATGGATTCAGTACATGATTCTGAACCCGTTTTCTGAATTTTTCGTCGATAAAAAATCTGCTGTTTCATAGAAAAGTGCAATACCTACGCGGTCAAAATGAACAGCAGATTTTTTTTTAAATAACCGACGAAAAATTTAAACGCTGGTTCAGAATCATGTACTGAATCTATGGTATCAGTTTTCGCGTCGATGTCCCTGCCACCCTGTATGTTGCAGTTTTGCAAATTAAATGTCACAGTTTTGTTTGGAACCGATGTTGTTGTGTTAGCGACTTGAGTTTGAGTATTCGCTGAGGTTTCGGCTTCCTTATCTTGTGGGTGAAAGTAGAAACGTGAGCAATATTTGACTAGCATAAACTCAAGCCTTCTTCCTAGGGGAAAGCAGAAACTATAGAATGCCACCTGGAACGATCCATACATACTACGTCAGTTTTATGTAAATTAACCAGGCTTATTCTTGCTATGGTATCTAGGATTGTTACTGACGGACGTAATTATTTTCGGAGGGCTAATACCTATAGCCGCTATGTCGTGATGGCCCAGTGGTTAAGGCCTCGCCTCTCATGCACGAGGTTGTGGGTTCAAATCCGGGCAAGTACCAATGTGACTTTTGTATTCATATGTACTTTCTGAGTTTATCTTGGACATAACTGACATCGGTGAAGGAAAACACCGTGAGGAAACCTGGACTTATATAGTTAATATAAGTCTGAAATCACCAACCCGTCTTGAGCAAGCGTGGTGATCAATGCTCATGCCTTCTCTGCATGAGAAGAGGCCTTTGCCCTGCAGTGGGACAGAAACAAGCTGGTATTATTATTATTAATACCTATAGACCGCTTTCGGCTGAATTGAAAGGAACCAGAGACCCTTGCATGAACGCGCGAAGTAAACGTAAAGGCGCTCCCTCACCGGAAACATTCGCCTGTAATTACAGTTCAGATTCGAGCATTACATCAGTGAGTGAGGAGAACCGAGCATTACATTCACCGGGACCATTCAGAGTGGTAGCACCCGTGATACAATTTGTAACATGAATGCGAATTTGATCGAATCTTGGATTGTCACACGGCGAATGCTCAAGTGAGGGAGCATCTTTACGTAAATTCGAACGATTTTTTAATTGAAAATACAACAATCCTATAGTATTTTGTTTTTTTGTTTGCGACAAGCATAATTAGTACCATGGATATGAATAAATTCTTAATTTAAGTGCGAAACGAGTAGGTATTTACAATATTATAATCGTTCCAATTTACGTTACACTTACTCCGCGCGATCGTGCAGGGCTAAAGAACTGAAGAATTCATAGAATGAAAACTAAAGCCAAGATCCACGACTCAAAGCAAATGAAGTAGTGACTGTAATACGTCTTTATGGGCAGAGCCTGTGCCCTCTCAAACCGTAAACTTCATTCTTTATCGACTGGGTGTTTCTTCAGCTAAAGCTTCAAAATAAATATAAATCTCTGCGTTCGTGTCTTCGAAGTATTTTATGAGAAAATATTTAAGCGCAGTTCCGTCGACGTAGGAGTCGAAGTCAAAAGAACAATTTTCATAAATTCTGTTCATTTCGCGTGCTTTCCCTAGCTTCTGTTTCGTTAAAAACTTCTAGATGGGTTTTTACTTCGCAAATATCATTGTTAAAGTCCTGATGAAGGTTGTCTTTCGGTTTGTTTGAAGTTGAGTGAAAGGAAGTTATTTGTTCGGATATTAAAGATCTCGCGTTTGTGGAGTCTTTGCTTTCGTCCTGGTTTTTCAACAAGCTTTGCTAAAGTCTGCAATGCTAAAGATTACGCTTCACTTTGGGAGAATTCGAGCGGTTTCATGAAAGTCGGTTGGATTCTAAAGAGGAATTTCTATTGAGCTGACTTTATTTAAGGAATTAAAAAATAAAGTCGCAACTTCAAAAATACAATTAACAACGACGGAGAGAGCACTCTCTAGTTGTTAATTGATATTTTTGTTTATTATTTAATAAAACTATAAGCCTATCTGTGGAAAATTCAGTTGTGAATCACTGAAAGCTTAATCATTTAAAATTATAATGGCCAAATTAATCGTCGATTCAGTGTTTGTTCAACGCTGCGTGAAAGGGACGTCGACGAAAAACGATATTACGCTGCTTAGTATATGTTTATTACGATAACTCAACGAAAATAGTTATAATTCATCAATTGCCGCCTATAGTCTAGATAGACCACCTGGCTCAGACCCAGACGTCCCGGCTTCGATTCCCACTGGGGACAACATTTCTGCTCGGTTTAGATGGGACTTGTTCTAAGTCCGCCTGGCTGGCTCCACCATCTTATCTAAGACTGTCGCCATAACAACAATGTTAACAGCATTGTTGTGTTTCGGCAGTTAGAGGTAAGATAGCCAGTTCATCTGTGGTTGAGGATTCCGGGTGAAGCTCGCTTCCACTTTCGGCCTGATCATCACTTACCATCAGGTGAGATGCAGGCCAAGAGCTTACTCGATGTGAATAAAAATAAAAAAACAGTATAATTTTTAGGGGTATGAGGAACAGGGTGTAAAGTTTACTCATCCACCATAGAAAAGGGAGGATCCTCCGACCAGACGGGTGTGATGTCTGGCGGGCAACTGCCCAGAGGTTGAAGTCGGGAAGCTTGTATATATGTTTATCGCGCGGTAAACTCTAATTGCGCGATGCAGGATTTGAGTGACGTCAGGATGTTGTGTGACGTCAGGTCTTTGATGCGTAGTTCGCATGTAGCGATGTAGATGCCGCTACAAATTATTTATCAACACCAACCATTAAGCATTTACAGCGAATGTGTAATTTTGTTAATGCATTTGTGTTAACAATGCAATAACAGAAGACCACATAAATCCATTTAAAACCAGACAGAAATTGCTATTTCAATTCAGTAGCACGTCAATTAAAACTATTGTATTCATTTCCATATTTCATGCACTCGGTAGAATTCCATCACGATCTGTTTAACTATGATAACACAATTTGTAAAGCAATTTTATATTTTGCAGTGATGATAATATTGTTCTATGCTTGCACGGAGATAAAACGAAAAACTCAAATTTAGGTATTTTCTTCAGGGTTTTAAACCCCATAGACGTGGATGGCAAAATGGAAAAATTATAGTAGGTGTAGGTATACCTTCTAGCCACCCTAATAGGGATGAAGCCTGGGTAAAAGAAAAGAAATTCTTATTAGTTCGTCAGCCAGATACTAAAAAAATATTAGACACGTATTTTTTGCTTTATCATATTAATAAAAAAAATACTTAGATATAACGCATTTTAAGTTGGGGAGTGGGGGTCGATACGTCACAAGTAAGTATAAAATCTAAATACTCGTGACGCCATGGCATATTTTAACTCAATGTTTATTTTAATTCAAAATATGCATATTTTAACTCAAAAAATAAAAAATACGTGTCCAATATTTTTTAATAATCTCCATGACGGACTAAAAAAATAATTTTGTCATCATCCCTATTGCGTAACACAATATTAATCACCAATCTGAATGATTTTGAAGGATATTGCTAATCCATTGCTGCTTATGTTCGAAAAAATTGTTTGCTTAGCAACGTAAATAACGCAATAAATGTTGTTGAACTGTCAAAATGAAACCCATTGCTACGTTTGTGCCCGGTTAATAGCAATAGGCTCACTCTTATTACATGGAAACTTTAAAAAAACATAACTGGCGAAATATGGGTGCCTATAGGTACACCTCTGCCTAACCCTCAGGGACTACAGTCATGATGTTATGTTAATTGTTCTTCTTTGAATAAAAACTAGTTTCTTTTTCTATCTAAAGCAGTTTCAAATTCACCTTAGAAAACAGTTTCTGTGTTAAATACAATAAACGTAGACATATTTAGTAACCTTATCCGCTTAACTATCCCTAAAGAATCATAAAAAACCCTGTACGAAATCGACACGTGTTTCACCTTTCAACGACGCATCATCGGGATGACGATTGACTTGTCGCGAACCTGAACAAGGCGTGTTGCCACGCCGAGCGCCGAACGCAGAGCGCGCGGTTTTCTGCGTCGATCACGTGGTCACATGTCGATTTCTTACAGGGTTTTTTATGTCTCTCTAGGAATAGTTAAGCGGGATAGGTTACTAATATACGTCCATTGTATTTTATAATGGATTTCCGCAAGGCTACGCCTGAATCAATTAACTAGATTCTGTATATGAATTATGCAAAACAATTCTTACTTGCATTGTTGAGCAAAATACGGAAAATATATTGTGAATAAAATCTGACGATCTGTCATTGGAAAACCAATAAAGTTTTTAATTATTATTTAAAAATTATACTGTTAGCTTATATACGAGTATATTATTTACATATCTTGTTTGAAAATAAATAATCCCTCTAGTTTAAAACTTCAAATATATATAAAAAATCGTTGCTACGTTTTTATGACCTTAAAACGGCACTGACATCTCTCTTTTCAGCCTTACACATGACCTGCTTTATTACTTTGCGGAAATTACCGACATGCGTGTGTTGTCTGTTTCGTGTAACAGAGTATTTTTTTTATGGTACCTAATGTAACTTTTATGTACGCAAAAACTTTTATTATATAGAGTAGGTAAGTTCTAGTACAAATCGAACGCTAATCTAATTGCTTACAACAATATTAATAGCTAATTATCTCTTATTAAGTAATAAATAACGCTCCGATAACGATAAACGCTATCGTAGAAGCGGCCTCTAAAGTTTGTCCATTAAGTTATTATTGTAACAATAATATAAAATTACCTAAAAAAAAACCATGTAAATCGATACCCAAACTCGATTCAAAATAATCACATTAGTTACTAAATTGAATTTTGTTTCCCAGAGACCAAGAGCGAGACAAAACGAAATTAAAATTCCGACGCTCTCGATATGTAAAGAATTTTATTGAGATTTTCCGTAGGCGCTTTGATATTACTAAATACCTTTAATAAATAAATAGAAATACTTCAAAGGTTTGTGCCGTAGCCCGTACCGGCCGCCGTATTAAAAGCGTTCATCCAAAAAGTTGACAACGTCGCAAATAGCTGTCAAATATTTACCTGTTTTGATTAATTTGGCAATATTACTGTATGGAAAGAAGAAATATGGTTAAATAGTGAACTAGAATATTAATAATGAATTGCAATTATAACACTGAATTTGATGTTGTAACCGTTTTAGGTGTAAAAAAGGCATTTGGAAAGATTCGAAATACTTTTTTTACATCTAAAACGAAATATATTGTTACGATAATAATTATTTCATTTCATAATCAATATTTTAGTTCACTGTTTAGCCATATTTCTTATTTCCATACAGTAATATTGCCAAATTAATCAAAACAGCGAAATGTTTGACAGTTATTTGCGACGTTGTCCACTTTCTGTATAAACGCTCTTAAGTAGGATCCACCAAATCAATAGACGAATGGAATTCAAGTTTTCAAATATCGAAATCGTCTGTTTGAATTTAGACCAGCACGAATTATGGCGGATAGGCGGTTTACGTTTAATTTTGAAAATAAATATAATTATGTTTGTTCTACTTTATATAAAAAAGTGGTCCTTTCATACGAAAACGATGTCTAGGACCAAAATGAGAAACAAAGTTATTACGCGGCATGTAGCATAAACGCGATCACGATAACAGTCTAGTAAGCAAACAGTAGTTAGATGTTAACGATACAACTTAACGATTCGTTAAAATTCAGGTCAAATGTTAGAAATACCCTAATTTTCACTACGTTTTCCTACAAATTGGAATTTTATTCCTTTTCTGACGGGATGATACTTTATTTATCGCATTTTCTAATCGAGGTCTAATTTTAATGCACTATTAAGACGATTAGGGATAGAAGAAGGTCTTTCATCTAACGTTTAGAAGGTTCAACACATCGCAGGCTCTATTGAAAGTCGATACTCTAAATTTTGGCGCAGATTTGGTAACAACGCAATTCATACTTTTCTCATTTTCTTCGAATTTCTGAATGAAAGGTGTAACTTTATGCGCATCATTGGGTAGGAATCGACGTCTTTTGTTTCCAGATGAAAAGATTAGTGGAATTTGGCATTGAGGAAAGTTGAACGCCTGCCAAATCTGCGCCAAACTGCAACATGCATGCTTGGGTGTGTGCGGGCGAGCTCACCGTTGGCATCAGCTGATCAGTACTCCGCACTCGCGTCACCTTGTTCTTGTAGATGAGCTTCTTCAGCGCTCGCTCCACCGGCTGGTTCCACCTCATGAACATCACGTACGCCCCGTACAGCGAGAACAGCACCAACGCCTCCTGCCAGTATATTTCGCTGTCCCGGAAACAGTATATCAACACGAGAAGGCTCACGGAATAGAAGGAGCAATCGCGGAACAGAGGCCACCAAGTTAGTGTCAAAGTCGTTCTAGAGAACAGCGCGCACGCACCGATCACGAACAGAATGTTGAAGACAGCCGAGCCCACGATCGTCCCGATGCCAACATCATCGAACGAGACGAACACGCCGATGATGGAGGTGAACAGCTCGGGTGCCGAGCCCCCCGCCGCCATGAAGGTGGCGCCGGCCACGTCGTCCCGGATGGCCAGCCGTTCGATGATGACATCCAGCGCCGGCACGAAGAACTCGTCGCACACGATGGCGAGGGCCACGAACATGTAGCCCATGCCCACTATGTGCAGCAGCACGGCGCCGGACCGCCGCTGCTCTTCGTTGAACAGGTCGATGGGGAACAGCGGGGTTTTGTCATCTTCTGGTGGCGGCGAGGGGCTGAGTTCGGTGGCATTGGGCTCGCTGGCCCGCGCCGCCGCCAGCAGCGCTAGCAGCAGCGCGCCACCCATGCCGCGCTCCCGGGGGCTCAGCGCACACTGCCGCGTGCACCGGCCTGCCCCGCGCCGCCGGCCGCGCGCCCGCCCGCGCCCCCGCGCCCCCCGCGGACCCGCTCGATAGCGCCGCACTGCGCCGCGCCGCCTCGCGCCTCGCACACCACACCGCTTCCACTGAGAAGAGAAGCCAAGAACCTCCATTTACCACAAAACCTAATAATATGCTCTCAATTCTCAAAATCTCGAAAGCAAGCAAGAAACACGCGTAATATTTTGCGAAAGTGGCTCAAACTGTCCCATTTGTCTTTACAGTAAGGATTTTTCTTCAGTGACCATCCTATAACTCCATTTTGGAAGCTGGCCTTCTGTATTCACCTTCTTGATGGTTACGCGTACTCCACGACGCAGCCTCGGCTCCCGTCGCCCCGGGACGCGCGACAACCGCTCCTACTATACACCTCCAAAGCCTTATTACTTCAAATTATCGTAACGTAACTACCCAAAATTAGTTGCGTAAATACTTTAATTATATCATTAAACTGTCGAGATGGTATCGATTTACCTAGGATACCAATTACGCCATATTCGGATAGCCAGCTTTACAAAAACAAGAATTGATATAATCCTTCTTGAAACAATAACTTATAGTTTTTCAAAACTTTTCAGACTCATCATCTAAGTGGTCCTTTGATCCGCAAAATGTAAATACAAAGGTTTTAGATTATTAGTAATGCTTTCGCCCATAACCTAGTACAATAAGTAAGGAAGGGCAAGTCTCTACAAAACATTGCCTGTACATCTCCTGGCCCATTTCAGTTTCGACGTAGAACGTGATTTTTCAGAGTAATTGCGACGCGTTTTTGCGTTCGCGTTCCTATCCTGAACCAAAGATAAAATTCAAGAGGTAATGGCGAAACGAATTTACCGGAAATGAAATAAAAGTGAGGTTCTTGAACGAAAATTGCAATTTGGTTGTTTTTGTCTTTTTTAAATGCTGAACTACATAGAAAGCACCTATTCGGTCGTTCTGTGTTAACAAAGCTTAGACATAAACACAGCCTGAACGGAGAAAAAACCGGCGAAGTGCTTAAACTACAACTGAACTATTTTTGGAGTTTTTTCCTTTACTTATTGCTGTGAGACCTTGCTTCTTGCCAAATTTCATGATTCTAGGTCAACTGAAAGTACCCTGTAGGTTTTGATTTATTGGCGAGCATCAAAATATGTCGCATATATGGCTGTATTTTTTTATTACGTTAACTTAGAACCTTGATTTTTTTTTGAGCTTCTGGACTATAGACCTATGTATTTGATATTGATTTCAATTTGACACCTCCATGCGTTCCTGAGAAAAAAGGTTTTGACCGACTGACAGACAGACAGACGGACGGACAACGAAGTGATCCTTTATGGGTTCCGTTTTTTCCTTTTGAAGTACGGAACCCTAAAAATAGCACACACATCCATATGCGGAAGCCTTCACATCAAACCTTTACAGTATTTACGCAATACAGCGTGTGTATTTGGATTTCGGTGGGTGTATAGTAAGCAATATGAGTATGTAAGGATCGTAGCCATTGTATTACATGGTGCGTTCTATCGTTTCTACCTCATTCATCATCATCATTTCAGCCGAAAGACGTCCACTGATGAACATAGGCCTCCCGCAAGCACCCCCGGTTCCCGCATCCAGCAGAATCCTGCGGCCTTCGCTAGATCACCATTCCATCGGTAGGCCTTCTAACGCTATGTCTTCCGGTTCGCGGTCGCCATTCCACCACTGTTCGGCTCCACAGCCATCTGTTTTGCGAGCAACGCCCACTGCCACTTAAGTTTGGTAATTCTTCGGGCTAGGTCGGTTACCTTGGTTCTCCTGCGGATCTCTTCATTTCGGATTCGATCACGTAGGGAAACTCAAAGCATAGCCCTCTCCATTGCCCTTTGGGTGACTTTTAGGCCGTATTCTCGGCGGCAGCGGGCAGAGGGGCGCCGGCAGCGGGCAGCGGGGCGGCGGCAACGGTGGCACGTTCCCAAATAGTTTTGCTTAAATTATTTTTTCTCACAACTAATGAACAAAATTGATCAAAATCAGTCGATTTCATGCACGGCTTATTAAGTGTGTGTGTATATAGGATGGATTTTCTTATTGGCTTTTTTCCTTATGGTAACTGGCCACCGCAGCTAGGATATCTGCAATACCTACCCCAGGGACAAGGGACAATGTAGATACTTTACCATCCCAGGGACAAAGTCAGTATAACGAAGTAGTGAAGCGTAGGTAATGAATTGGATATACATGTAAAATATCTAAAAAAAGATAAAAAGTTTTATAAAAGTCAGTATCCAAATCATAATATTTGGTCAGTTTTTGTTTGTTGTCTTTTATGGTAATTCCCATTTTGTTATTATTAATTTGTACCGTTACTTTTTTTCAATTTATTTTGAATTTTCGTGTAATGTATTTTTTTTACTTTTTTTTATTGTTCTGGTCCTTGTGAAACTTATTGTAGGTACTCTACTTACATTAATAAAAATAAAAAAAAATGATTTATGTTCTCCTATAATTGGAAGCGCACACTAGTATTTTCCCCGTTCTTCTAAACATGCATGAGATTGTGTAGCCTCTGTTGGAGATCCAATAAATAAATAAGCTCATGTGCCACAAGCCCACGGGACGATTCAAGAAAGTAACCTGCCTGCTTCGTATATTTCTAGACAATGCTTTCACTTCTCGTAGAAAGCAGAGAGTTACGAATTGCAGTCACTGTTCCCCATTAGTGTCGTACTCTAAATGTCCGCTGGCGACATAAATTGCGGTCGGTGTGAGACACTTGCGCTGCAATTTGTGTCGTAGCGTCTGCTCTCTAACGTAGACACCGCGTAGAGGTTCGTAACTATCGCAGCGAATGCCTACGAAAAATGTATATAGGATTTTTTCTTAATTTTTTTCTACTGTTTGGTAAACTTCGATGCAGATTAATAGTTATTTATGCTATAAGTGCGGAAAGTAGGTGATTTCCGACGAGTGGCATTTTTATTCACGAGCGAGCGAAGTGAGCGAGTGTATAAGTCGACACGAGGCGTTTACGTTTCACGTTCAAGTTTTACTATGCATTGTGCAAGGATAAAAAAAAAAAAACGAGCGAGCTTTCTGGTAGTCGCCTATGATGTGTAACATCTAACATATATACGATAAAGACGGCGTACATATATGATACAAACAACATTCATGACTTTGAGTTTCGAGTTCGAGTTCGAGTTCGAGATCGAGTTTGAGTTCGACTTCCAGTTCGACTTCGACTTCGACTTCGACTATTATGACTTTGACTTCGACTTCGTCTTCGACTTCGACTTCGACTTTGACTTTGACTTCGACTTTGACTTTGACTTTGACTTTGACTTCGACTTTGACTGTGACTTTTTGATATGACCATCGTTATCGCCATCTTCATCTTCATCGTCATCGCCATCGGCATCGTTACCATCATCATTTGATTTGTAAAACTTTTCTCAAATAATACGGGCTGACGACGGCTTCAAAAACAAAAAAAAAATAGAAAAGTAAAAAGCACTAGTTAAAAAAAGTGACACTTTCCGCACTAATTGACTGCTTGGAAAACGCTCTTTTCGAGCAAATGCATTGTAAAATATATTTCCATGTCAAAAAAATATTCAATAAACTATTTGCCAGACTGTTGATTTTATGCATGCTTTTGAACTAAAGTAACTAATTATCTATACTAATATACTAATACTAACATATTAATACTAATATACTAACTACTAATAATGTCCTAAAGAAGTAAAATCTGTTTGCTTGTTTGTTTGTAAGTTTATCAGTAGGGAGTAATCTCCGGAACTACCAGACGGATTTGAAAAATTATTTTTGCATTGGATAGCCCAATTCTTGAGGAAGGGTATAGGCTCACGGACGAGGCCGCGCGGCCGCGGGCAGAAGCTAGTTTATAACAAAATGATGATGATAAATAATAAAAGTAATTTATTTATATAAATGGGTTAAAAAAGCACTTTTACACCTCAAAAACAACTTATATTTTTAAACTAGATGAGTTCGGTGTTTCCTATTCGACTGCTCTGATAAGAAAGATCGGATGTAACTCCGAGGTCAGAGAACAGGCTCTTTTAAACTCCAGACATATTCTTGGCCAAGCCAAATGCTAAATACTCGTACATTACTTACTACATACCTAAGTAAAATATAACTTTGTTATTTCCAATTTTTGTTGTTTTTTTGTTTGTTGTATGACGGTTTGCATTATTAAATATCAGTCATAATATGGCTCAATAAACTAGAAGTCTCGCGTAGCTCGTAGACTCGTAGCAACCGTAGCATACGCCTACGAAAGTGTAGTCTCGCGTAGCTTTCGTAAGCGCTATTGCAAATCGTGTAGAAAAATGCGGAGCTTTGCATGTTTTTGGGTTTTTATAATTTTATTAATAATAATTAATAATTTAAATAAATTTACTAGACTAAATCGCTGCAAATGAAATGGTGAAGTTGAAATTTTCTTTCATATTTCATAATCTTTAAAAATATAATTTTGGATTATTGAATGAAAAACCTTAAAGCAACAGGCCGATTCTGTAAAAATCTCACCAATTTCACTCACGGATGACGGTGACGGTTCATTGTGCTTCATTGAGATAGGAAATAAATAAATATGAGTATCGGAATAATACCTAAAGCTTGATATTATGCATGCAGTTACAATCATTATTGTTGCAACATGGGATTATTCAGTTTCGGTCGGATGACCGGTATCTAAATAATAGGAAAGAGTCCGAATTGGCTATTCCATTAAGATCGGATCGCGATATCAGATTCCTGCGACTGAAAGCGCATAGATCTAATCGCGATAACCTTTCGAATTGGGTAAATAGGTAGTCCAATGGACAATTCGCAACAAGAGATTTTGACACATCGTTAGGACGAGTTTATTTCAAGATGGGATTACTTACATAGTTGAATAAACTTCTTACCCAATCTTCCTTTTCCGAAGTTGGGTAAAAAAGGGGTTTTGAGGAACAAAACTTACATCACCAAATTAATATTAAATTATCATTATTAGCTTACTTCGTATCAACAAAATTGTTCATATATTTTGTAAAAAAACATTATTAACATCAACTAAGGAGGATTTGTATTCGACTGAGGGTCATTCTGAAAGTCGGCAATGTCGCAAATAGATGTCAAATATTTCGCTGTTTTGATTAATTTGGCAATATTACTGTATGGAAATATGAAATATGAACTAGTGAACTAAAATATTGATTATGAAATGCAATAGGTAATTAATATCGTAACACCGAATATTTAGTTTTAGATATAAACAAAGTATTTGGAAACTTTCCTAATGCCTTTTTTACACCTAAAACGGGTAGGTACGACATCAAATTCAGTGTAATAATTGCAATTCATTATTAATATTCTAGTTCACTAGTTAGCGATATTTGATATAGTAATATTGCCAAATTAATCAAAACAGGTAAATATTTATTTAGCTATTTGCGACGTTGCCAACTTTTAGGATCAACGCTCTTAACTAAATCAAGAGTAGGTATAACTATATATCTAGACGACACGGTCGGCACAGTGGCTGAGCGATCAACTGCTGCGCAACGTGTCGCGGGTTCGATCCCCGCACGGAACAAATATTTGTATGATCTGCAAGTAGTTGTTCCGGGTCTGGGTGTTAGTGTATGTGAATTTCTATGTTTGTAAATGCACCCAAAATACTGGAAGAAATTCTTAGTGTGGGGCAAGGTTTAAAAAAAAAAATTGATGAGATTTAAAAAAAATCTGTAAAGTAAAGGCTCTCGACCGCTTCCTCCTTTTCACTACACTATTAAATAAAAACCGCGGTGAGAGTGGTACACACGGCTACAAATCAAGCTATACAATTCCAGTTTAAGCTGACTTCGCATTGTACTGAAATCCTATACAATGCAAGTTCAGCATAAACGGGAAAATATAGCTTGATGTGTAGCCGTGTGTACATACGATGGCTGTACTCTTAGTGGTGAGTCTTCAATATTTACTTAACAGAACAGATGTAAATTGCAATATTTTATCAGAATTTGTTCACAACCGTTCGACAGATTGTCGAATCGGAAATGGCACATTTTCAATGACTAATTTGCCTTGCCCCCTACACACACCCCGACAGCAAATAACTGTATCGACTCGGTAGAATGGCTTTCGTCTATTTGATTTAAACTGGCAAAATTTGTGGGTTTAGGTTTTGTGAACAGCCTAATTAATGATGTTCGATTTGGCACGGAAGCGTATCGAACGGTTGTTATTTGACTTGCTTATTAAGATAATAATATTATGCAAGTCAAATCCTTGACTTGAGGTTCACAGTGCGCCCAGGATATATCTCAGTGGGCGGTAAAATAAGGAACTACTTGACTATAATGTTGTAGGTATTCCTACTAAACTATTTAAAAGGCAAAATAGATCTGAGCTATAATAAAATCCATTGTTCTGAGCTTAGTTAGTCCTGGCCTTATAAAGAACGTATACTTTCAAATATTATTGATTTACACCAAGACAGTGGCTTTTTGCGTAAAACAAAACCTCGCTGTCATAGCTAGTGATGCTACGTTTAATTTTTTCTTGATTTGATTTTTTTGTTAACCGAGTGAATCTTTATTGATCAATTATTGTGATTGTTTTCAATACATCATTATTTTTGTTTTATTCGTTTCAGTGTAATAATTAGAATATCAACTACTTACTCCAAAACCTGAAGTGATTTAATTCCAGTACAGTCCTTTCACAGTTATTTTACCTCTGATATTGTATCACTGTCAAAACCTGTAGTCTACTTTATCCAGTAGTAATTTGTATTAAAATAGCTAAATATCGCACGCATGCAATAAACACGTTTCATTTTCCAACTCCTCATATATCTCGATTTAGTAATACTAACAAACTGCACCATCTTACATCACTAGTGTCACGCAAATGGAATGTCATTGACCGACTTATCACACGTAGGGTTTCTAATTGGATTATGGTTATTACTAAAAATCGTATTTGGTGTTAATTTTGTTAACTGAAAATACAATTAGTCACCAAGATGTGGCTAGATGAGGCGGACGGCTTTGCCGAGATTTTTAAGGGCTACTTGCCCTACTATTTGCTTGTAGCTCTTCCTATTTTTATCATAATGTCTCCTGTGAACCCGGTCGCTGCTTCTCATGAGTTTTCCGTGTATAGAATGCAACATTACGACTTACACACCGTTCCCCATGGTAAGTTAGTAATGTGACTAAACTTGTAATATATAAAACAAAATATCGATTCGTAACACTTTTGAGGTTATATTGCTAGGAACTCCATAGGCTGTTTATTTTATGATTGTCACCTTATCACCGGCAAATAAAAAAATTGTTAAATATTCCTAATTTTGAAAATAACGATCAAACAGTGCTTAATTTAATAGTAGTTTTACTTCTTATGGCATTGAATGTCCATTTATTTGTTATTTCCTTGTTTGATAAAACTGTACAGTCAACATTATTATGGAACTATCAACTTAAAACACAAATCTTCATAACTTTCACTGGTATATCTAATAGTTCATCTCCTAGTTCCTGTTATTGGCTGCCAGAATTTTGTTGTTCATAGTGGTGTAATTATTGTGCTATCCAAGAAATATTGTGAATAGGGATGATGCCTGGGTATAAAAAATGAAATTCAAATTAGTCCGTCAGTCAGATAATAAAAAAATATTAGACACGTAGGTATTTTATAAATTTTTTGCTTTATCATATTAATAAAAAAATACTTAGATAAAACGCATTTTAGATTGGGGAGTGGGGGTCGCTACATCACTAGTACGTATAAAATCTACATACTTGTGACGTCATGGCACATTTTACCTCAATGTATCGCCGTAACGTATCTTTAGATTACATAAAAAAAGAAAAAATATGTGTCCAATTTTTTTTATATAATATCAGATTCAGATTCAGATTCAGATTCTTTATTTGTTAACATAGGTATGTAGTTACAAACAGGTGTTACATTCTCATATGTGCTCTATGTTTTGCCATTTGGAGTACAAATATGATGATCAATTATACATTTAATTATTAATTATCTACGTGCAACAAATACTTTTATCAATTTAAATTATAAAAAACAAGAATGCTAAAGTGTAAGCGATGCATAAATATTTTCAAATAGTCAACAATAAAATTTAGAAAAGTTTAAAAAAAAATAGAAAATAATGTCAGTCATAAAATTTTAAATTAATACAGAAATGTCAAAGCAATTATTAAACTATTCCTTTAATGTCAACAATTAAATCTAAGGTAGCACATAAATGTTAAATGTCAATAAAATGTATTAGAATAATGTCAATGGATTGCAATGTCGATTAGTTAAAATAAATACAGTAATGTCAAAATAGATGACCTAACACTATCAAAGACGGAGTAAAAAAATATTTTTAGTCATCATCCATATTATCTTGAAACAAATATCTTATAGTTAAACTGTCTATCTGGCTATTTTAAAACCCATTATTCATTAATAACTATAAATAATAATGTTACTAATATTGTTTTATTACTTTCCATTAATCAGGATGCCGTAGTGCCAGCTTCAACCTTGAAGGCCGTTCTCTGACGTCATGGAGCACTTCTCGGCACTGCGTAGTTGCTAGGGTACAGGATATTACCATTGACCAGTTCATGGAAGTCCGTAGCAAAGCGGGAGCATTGCTGCTGGTTTTACCCAAGAATGACACTGTTCTGACGCCTGAAGAGAAAGAGGTATAGTAAAACATTGTTATTTTTAATTTAATGTTTATTGTATAGTGTGAAAATGGCAATCCCTAAAGGAAGGGTATTACATACAATGAATGATTCTCCTAATTTTTAACATAGTCTGCCAAAATGAACATAAGCAAAACAATTCTTGAGCCTGCAATTTTCCCAGTGCAGGGCAAATATTCCTTGCCATACATCAATCAATCTGCCTATCCTTTTCCCAACTATGTTGAGGTCGGCTTCCAGTCTAACCAGATGCAGCTGAATACCAGTATTTTACATGGAGTGACTGCCAATCAGCCCTCCACAACTCATTCATCTCATACATAAAATTAAAATATGTAAAAAAAACATTATTAGGACAAACAAGCAAGCTCTAGTATAATAATCAAGAATCATTTCTTCTCTTTATGAAAACAAGCTGAAAGCTTCATATTACTAAACTTATTTATTTTCCACAGCACATCCAACTCCTAGAGATGGCTATGATCCAGCAGGAAGTGAATGCTCCAGTGTACTTTGCCCGGTGGACTCCTGACTTTGAGGATATCCTTCGAGACCTGCAGCACAGCTTCATTACTGATGACAAGTCTGGAACAGCTCTCGAAGCGATGATGAACTCCGTGTCTTCTAATGGCTATCAAATTGGTAAGGTTTTGTTTTTTCAGATATACATAATGTGTTCACGTGCTTCTTTGCATGGTTTTTACGGTTTGACGAAAAAATAAGCTAAAATGTAAATTTAATATTAATGTATTTACACATAAACCTTCCGGCCTCAAACTCCTTTGTATAGTTTAGAAGTACAGACACACAGAAAAAGCTATTTTAATTTATAATATTTATAGATTTGTTGAGAGCAGTGGTGGCTCAGTGGTACTTAGACTTATGAGCACACACACACTCACTTTACTCACATACTTTCTTTATTTAATTTCATCACCTCTGCTGTCAAAACGAATGAAAATGAACGACGAAAATGACGGTGAATTGAAACATTGTGAGGAAACCGGCATGTTCTAGAATCAAAAATTCGAAGACATGTGACATCTATGAACCCGCACTGGGCCCGCATAGTGGATTACGGCCCACTCCCTCTCACGGAGCCGAGGCGTATGCCCCAGTAGTGGGAACTTTATAGGCTGGTTCTGCTTATGCTATCTATTGTTTAAAAACTGCATTTTTTGTTTGCATTGTCGCCATGTTGGTCTTGCTCTAGTGGTTACGAGCATGAGTGCTAAGCCCTGGACCAGCAGAATAGTTGGGTTCTTCCATTAGGAAATTCTCAGTTGCAGCTCGGAGTCTGTAATTGAGCCTGGTGAAAGCTATTTGCCTATTAAAGACAACACGTCTTAACATTATTTTTTGTGTGTAAAAATTATGAAAAGTAAGTTTAAAATACACAGATCTTCAAAGATTTTAATATTATCATACATATCTTGGCCTAGATCATATAACAAGCAAAAGATAACTGCATATCAAAATAGCACAAGTTTGCTGAATGTATTATTTATATAGGCTTTTAATAGATTTATCTGCGCATGTTTATTTATTAAATAACGTAAAATATTAACTATCTAAAGTTAAACTAGGTTGTTTAAAAAAACAATCTTTTGTTTATTTATATGTTCTTTTTTATCTATTTATTTTACCTTAATTAAAACCAATTACAAAAAGTAAAGACGAAGAATACATGCTGGATTATTTAGTAGTTCCTTTCAATTCTTACTCAGTCAATATCGATCAGCTGCATGAATTAGGTTGTCATTTGCCACACAGATAGATTATGACTTGAATTAGGTAACATAATTCTTATCAAAGGCCTTTAATCTGGCAGTAGTGCCCGTAGGTCGCGAGTGAAGCCGTTGGCAACAGTGATAATTACATAAGACACCAAACCACCCGCCATTCACCACTTCCACTCATAATTCTCTCATTCCACAGTGGTATCAGCCTCAACTCCTCAGAAGCTGGAGTCCAAACCAGTGACTCTTCACGGCAAGCTGGTCGGCCGATCCGGATCGGCGCAGACCATCGTCATTGCAGCGCACTATGACTCTTCAGCTGTTGTTCCTGTAAGTATGAATCTAAACTCGTATGCTCAAAACGCGGCTAGCTTAGGTCGTGCTGGTGTGCCGACATTAAAGTGGCCAGCATGAACTATTGTTGAAAAATAACTTGCTATTCTCGAACCAATACGATTTTATTATAATATACTAGCTGCTGCCCGTGGCTTCGCCCGCGAGGAGTAGTTGTTTTCCTAAAATACTCCCCTAAGCCAGCCTCAGTTACTCCGTATAAGATTAGCTATCTGCCATTGAAGGTCCCGTCAAAATCGGTCCAGTCGTTTCGGAGATAAGCAGGAACAAACAGACAGACGTCTCGTCTGTCTGTCTGGTTGTTCCTGTAAATGTAAAAAAAAAAAAAAATTGTTTTAAGTACCGTATATATATAGTTTCATATGCATTTAGTAAAAAGCAGTTATTTTGATATTACAAACAGACACTTCAATTTTATTTATTTGTATAGATGTTTAGATTGAGTGGCAAACTAAACAAGAGGCGCAGTGATGGTCAGTATGTCACTGTTATCTATAGGAATCTACAATACCAGAAGTATCGCAGGTGCATTGTTCACACTAATCTGCGTTCGCAAGTTATTTGCCAAACCTGTAAACAAACATGAGTTTTCCACTTAGACAAACATCAATTTTATGCACGTGTAAATAAAGTTGATTTAGACCGACTATTACTGCCGAAAAAGTCATTAAAAATATGAAGTTGTAGCCCAAACTTAACCTTATGTGTAGGCATTAAAGTTATTTTTCCTAAAACTTGTGATTGTTTACATGTTTGAAAAAGAATTGGCAACGCAGATTTGAGACAAATTGAAATGTCTTATGTGCTCGTAATTATACCGGAAAACCGACTAGTACTGTTGAAAAGTCATAAAAAATATGAAGTTGTAGCGCAAACTGAACCTTATTTGTGTAGGACAGTTGTTTTTCCTAAAACTCGTGTTTGATTACATATTTGGCAAATGAATTGCGAACGCAGATTAGAGACAAGGTTGAAATGTCTTATGTGCTCGTAATTATACCGGATACCATGGCCTAATAACTGAAAATGTCCCCCCAAAGTACAATAGTAGAAATAGATATGGTGGTGTACGTTTAGCGTACGAGCTCTTTCACAAATAACTCTATTACTCAAAAACCGGCCAAGTGCGTGTCGGACCACGCACAATGAAGGGTTCCGTAGTTGTGATGAATTTATCCCAAGAACAAACTTAACATTGTAGTTGAAAAACGTGTTCTCCCATACGGAATGTATGGGAGATAATGTTTTTCAAACTGCAAATTTAAGTTGGTTGATTATTTCTCGTTACCCGGTACAGCCTACTTAGGTCTCATAGTTTTCCTTTTAATTTCGGTATACAGGTGGTACAGCCATTTAGGTAAAAGGGGGGGGACACACACACTTGACTCTAACAAAAACATTCAGTTAAAAGCTTAATATTTCGCAAACGGATCCCTGAATCCAAAAATGGTTGTGACAAACTCACAATATTTTTGAAAGACCTTTCTAACGATACCCCACAACATGGGGTAGATGAGGAAAAAAAAAACATCCCCACTTTACGTGTAGGGTACCCTAAAAAAAAATATTTTTCTTGATTTTCTTTTACCACTTTGTCGGCATGATTAATATGTATACATATGCCAATACATTACAGCTTTCTAGTACTAACCGTCTCTGAGCTAAGCCGCGGACAGACAGACGGACAGACAGACAGACAGACAGACAGATGGACATGGCGAAAATAATAATAATAATAATATAAGGGTTCCTTGTTTACTACGGAACCCTAAAAACTCATGCGAAATGAATACTTTGTTCAACAGGAGCTCTCCCAAGGCGCGGACTCGAACGCGTCGGGCGCAGTAGCTGTTCTCGAGCTCGCTCGTATCTTCTCGCGCCTGTACTCGAGCACGTCGGTACGCGGCGCGCCGTCCCTTTTGTTCGTACTCACATCGTTGGGACACTCGCTCAACTACTTCTCTGCTAAGAAATGGTTGGAGGAACAACTGGATTCGGCTGACGCGTCGTTGTTGCAAGTAAGTGGAGGTTTTTTTATTATAATGGTATTTTAGTCGTTAATTCCATGGATCAAAGTCCAAAATGCCGTTGCATTAACTATGTTTTTTTTACCCAGAATATTCTCGATTTTAAATTATTTATTTAAAATATTACAACTACAGGAAAGTGAAAAGTTGATAAAACACTTTAATCCTCTATGAATATCGTTAATCTCTATGACGGAACAAAACATTTCCTAAATTCGAAGTCTCCCCCGACGGTCTGCGCACCCGACGCGATGCGGCGCCGCACCGCAAAGATTTCGCCGCATTGGCGGACACTTGCGTTGCGGCGTAACAACGTTACGGCGCCGCACCACACAGCGCGTAAATTGTCATTTTTTAAGCATTTGTGTTTTTGACTACGTACAAACCACTGAGCGGTGTCGCAACGCGTAAGCCCCGCCTCGTCTCACGGGCTGCAAGTCCGGTGTACGTGCGGGGCGATGCCGGAACGCACTGTGTGGCTTACTGTGGATATTTGTATGTAAGACGTCGCCGCGACACCGTTCCTGCGCCGCGCCGCCGCCGTAACGCATCGTGTGCACAGGCTCTTAGACCCAGTTGCACAATTAGTCACTAAATAATAACCCTAAACGACGTCACAAAAATTTAAACATCGTGCTGTCTCTGTCATCTTCAAACAATTGAAAGTAACAGAGCTGTTTTAAATACGTTAGTGCTAAATCAATTAGTGATTTGTGGTGCAAGCGGGCCTTATAATCGAACAAATGATTTTAAATACGTTTATTTAATATTACTACGCTACACTATTTTTAATATCCCGTTATTCAAAAATATACAATAATTTTAAACCGAGAAGGAGTAACTACTAAGGCCTTGATTATAACAGGCGCCCGAGGCGCGCCTCTTGTATGCTGCGTTTTGGGCGCTCAATTTTTTATCCTTTACTGTTTCTTGTTCTCGAAAACGGCTCTAACAATTTCGATGAAAGTTGCAATAAAGGGATTTACGAGGGAGAAAAATCGATCTAGCTATGTCTCATATCTGGGAAAATTCGTTTTCTCTATTTTTACCCGAGCAGAGCTCGGTCGCCCAGGTACTGAATTTCTATGTAACGAATTACATGACGCGCGCCCTTGGACGGCAGCACTTGATGTAATTTGTTACATAGAAATTCATACAATTTTATTGAACGCTTAAAACGCAGAGTAAGAGTATAACTAGGGCGTAAGATTTAATATAAGTTTTTTTCAAATAAACCTTTTTTCTTTCTCTCACCAGGACGTCTCCTTCGTAATGTGCGTGGACTCCATCTCGTCGTCGCCCACGATGACCATGCACGTGTCGAAGCCCCCCAAGGCGGGCGGCGCGGCCCACAGCCTCAAGGCCCGGCTGGGCGTCACCATCAACCACAAGAAGATCAACCTGGCTGATGAGCTGTTAGCGTGGCAGCATGAGCGGTTCAGTATCAGGAGGATGACGGCTTTTACGCTGAGTTCGTTGCAGGTATGTGTTAATATTATCTCTAATTTTGTTTTTCTCCTTAACCGTATCTGGGCAAAAACCCTGAAAAGGAACCAGGTTGCTTTAAGAGCAGGGAGACACTTTGACCAAGAAAAGTGTAATTTATTTATTTATTTATTTAACTATTTATCTATACATACAGGCAAGAAAAAAGGAACAGAAAAATACGAATAATAATAATAATAAATAATCCCATTGTACTGGGATCGGTCTATCATTACTGACAGGACTATTGTTGCCAATAAGCCTGATATAGTGGTGATATACCGATTAGCGCGTCGCGCAATGATAGTCGATGTTACCATCCCACATGACGGGAACCTCGTGAAAGCTGAGAAAGAGAAACAAATAAAATATCTCGACTTAGTACACGAGGTTGTCGACATGTGGAATGTGAGCTCGGCTATCATTGTGCCGATTGACGTAACGGCCAATGGCCTGATAGCCGAAAGCCTCGATCAACATCTCTCGAGGCTCTCGTTAGGCGGTTGGATCAAGGGCCTGATCCAGAAGGCAGTACTCCTTGATACGGTTCGCATTGTGAGGAGGTTCCTGTCTCTGCAGCCCTAACCACCGGTAGCTTGGACCCTGCTTCCGACACCGGCGGAACACTATTTTTTATATTTTGAAATGTTTTTTTTAATGATTTTTATAAAAATATTTAAAAATGTATTTAATAAGTATAAAGATTAATAAACGAAATAATAATAACATCAATACAATAATAACAAAATAATAATAATTCGAAACATATTACTTCGTTATATAATATTTTTAATTATAAAAATGTTTTTTGTTTTGTTGTTTATCGAATTGGCTGCAAATAATAAACAGAGAATAAAACAACTTTTGCTATGACTTATGAATCAAATCTGACTTTTTAGAAATTATAAAATCTACTACAGACCCTTTCTGTTCCAGAATGCATTTACATTTCTATGCCTAATGGCGTTAAGTGATCTCTTTAATAACTTACGAGTTAGCAATTTTTTGGGTTTCCATGATTACACACGTTTGTTTCGGGGTTATTAAGACTGATTTTGTGCTCGAAAAGAGCCATATACATGAGCTTATCACCCAACCAGTTCACGAGTTGCTTCATCTATAGTATTTTTGCCCTTACAAACCTTCCCAATTTTTTTAACTTAAAATTCATTCAGAGTTCAGAGTATTTATTTGTAAACATAGGTTACAGATACACAGATGTGTGAGATGTTACATTTCTGTAACTTCTCTATGCTTTGCCTTTAGGTGTACAGATGTTAGTATCAATTTCAGTTATTTCATTATTAATTTCACAATATCAACAAAAAAATATAGAAAGAGCTAGTGTTGGATAAATCAATATAATATTAATTAAATTTTCATTCAACTCAAATATCGTTATTTATTCCAGAGTCACAAAGACCCATCTCGCAGTACAGTCTTAGACCAACCTAATGAATCATCTATCAAGAATCTAGTCGAGAACATCGAAGTGATGGCGAAGGCGCTCGCTTCTCATATTTATAATCTGACGGACGAGCTGAATGAGGAAGATACTGCGTTGTATAATGATGCATTGGTATGTAACATAAGAAAAACATAAAATCACTGTCTAATGTAATGTCGTGAGCCTGACTCAAATACGAACTCTGGGTGTGGGTAAAACCCAATAACACTTTGCCCAACTTGGGTTCAAAAACTCGTAGTAAGAATGAGAAACATATTGTAAATTATTATTTCTCTGAGTCATCCATCAAGAATCTTGAAGAAAACATCGAGGTGACAGCAAAGGCGCTCGCTCCTCATAATCTAACAGACGCACTTTATGAGGAAGATTCTGCGCTTTATAAAATGATGCATAATAACAACCATGTAAATCTTTGGATATTTTTTACTGAATCACGCTTTAACGGCTGAACGGATTCGGATGGAATGTGGCCTACATGTCTTGGGAGTTACGAATTTAGAGCCGAGATCATGTGCATAACCCACATGCCAATATTAATATTTCCTAGATAAGCTTAGCTTAAAAAAATAAAAAAAAATGTTGCAGACCATACCGGTTTGCTGTCCAAAATCCGGAAAACTTGCGGGAATCATACAAAGAGATTGGTCGGATTATTCACTTTTATAAAAAGAAACGTGTATAAAGGAATGAACTATAATCAAACTAAACGTTTTTTTTTTTTCAGAGTGTAGATGAAGCGTCAATAAGACATTGGTACAAATATTTATCATCGCAAGCGAGGGCGCCACAGGTTATCACCACCACACTACCGAGTGCAGGTGAGTTTCACTTTCTACTCTAAAGTGTTACCCTTACGGCCAAATTCTCAAACATAATTCGTCCATGTTGGTTTGTTTTGACTGTACAGCGGAAGTGTGACTGTAATTTACGTAGCTTTTTAAATTATTTTTGGGATAAAAAATTGCCTATATTAAAAACGACGGAAATCTATTCAGTTAACGATTCTGAACAAACTATTTTCATATAGTGCATTAATTCAGTTACACTTTACACTACACACTACAAGCTCAACATATGTAACCTATAATATTTGCATGCTATGCAAACAAAACATGTATGCTCTATAATGTCTTTTTAAAACAACTTTATATACCATGTTTTATGCAAATAAATATTATTTCTATTTCTACACATTGTTTATATTAAATTCTAAACATAATTATTTTATTGTCAGGAGTGACGGGCGCGCTAGAGCGAGCTCTGTCCCGGTACATGGAGGTAACAGTGAGCACGCACGCGGTTGACAAGAGAGAGCCAGAGTACACGCTGTATGGAGCCACGAGAGCGGCTCTATATGTTTACAGGCAAGTCTATTGATTTAAATTATGTTAAAAAAAATATTAGCCATCCTAACAAATTTTATAAATGCGAAAGTGAGTTTGTTTGTTAAACTTTTACGCTAAAACGGCTGAACGGATTTGGATGAAATTTGACACACGGGTAGATCATGACCTGGAGAAGGACATAGGATACTTTTTATACCGATATTGCCACGGGCGTTAACGTATAATGTTAGCCCTTTTGGCCATGCCCCCCCCCCTCTCTCTAGTGCTCGGAAGAGCTAATATAATACAGTACACTTTAGTAGACCTGTAGCGGCATCTACATCGCTACATGCAAACTACGCATTAAAGACCTGACATCACACAAATTCTGCATCGCGCAATTAGAGTTTACCGCGCGATAAACATATATACAAGCTTCCCGACTTCAACCTCTGGGCAGTTGCCCGCCAGACACGACACCCGTCTGGTCGGAGGATCCTCCCGTTTCTATGGGGGATGAGTGAACTTTACACCCTGTTCCTCATACCCCTAAAGACCCAAATGGGATGTTTCTCTAGTGACCGTATGAGTCCTAAAACCGTTGACAATATTAAAAAAAGTTTTATGGACCAGTGGATTTAACATTCCGGAAAACAGAAGAACTCGGTTTTTAGAAACAAACCAGCAATGATTTTTTATAGGCTGATCTGATGATGTTGATCCACATTAATGACAGATATTCGAAATCTTTATATGTATTTACGTGCTCTTGAGTGGAGACCGCGAATCGGCAAAAGTAGAGTAGGATGCCCTCAGGCTAGGTGGAGCGACGATCTTCACAGGGTGGCTTGTAGCAGCTGGATGAGAGTAGCCGAGAATCGAGCTGAATAACATGCAATTGGAGAGGCCTTTGTCCAGCAGTGGTGCTGTAGGCTGATAATAATTTACGTGGACTTCTCTTTACACAAACAATCAATCTGCCTAGCATTTTCACAACTATGTTGGGGTCGGCTTCTAGTCCTACCGGATGCAGCTGAATAACAGTATTTTGCATGGACTGACTGCTTTCTGACGTCAACAACCCAGTAACTGGGTAATACGATACCCCTTGGTAAGACTGGTTCTCAGTCTTTCGGGCTTCTGACGACCCGTAACGACTGTCAAAGATCCACGAATGACAGCCGGGACCAACGCCTTAACGTGCTTTCCGAGGCACGAAGGAGACTTGGTATGTAAAGATGGTCACCCATCCACGGAACAACCCCTGCTAGCGTAGCTTAACCTGATGTATCGACCCGTGCGGCTGTTAATACTTAGCCACGAGTTTATCTTTACACAAACAAAATATATAAATCATCTTTTGTCTCCCACAGTGTAAAACCAGCAGTATTCGACCTCATACTGACGCTAGCGATCGTCGCCTACCTCTCCGTGGTATACTTCGCAATACAACTGTTCCCGCGATTCTACGAAGAATACGCCAAGATCGTCACAGGTAAAGCCAAAGTACACTAGCTTAGTCAGCTGTGGTGTGAGTGTGAAAGTACCTTTAAATTTTATGTCAGTGAAATGTATAGATGACATACGCTAGACATAATTTGTTTAGTTTTATGTAGAAAAATATTGAATTAAATGTCGATTTGAATCGTTATATGGAACGTATGCGCCTGCGTCGAAAGTTGAAAATAATTTATTTCACCGGTCGCGCTTATAGGCAAGTGTCGTTGGTGCAATGCGAAAAAGAGAGGGAGCTATACAGGCTGCATAGTACCGTCCCTTTTCGCACTAGAACAATTTACAACTTGAAATTCTGTATCGCTATCGTATCATGTGCTTGGACAGCTTACTTATAACTGGATACAAAATTATAATACTTACACAACTACTCAGTACATAACGATAAGTCGATTTTTATAAAAGTATTGGTTATTCAATAAAAGAGGTTTTAATATTAAAATGTTAATACAGTCTTTAAATGCATTTATATCGAATTAGTTTCAAAATATCTGTACATTTCATTAGCATAGCTAGGTTGTCCTATAGACTCATTCGTAGTGCAAATTCGTCACATGAGGTATAAAACTATGTAGATTAATGACGATATCATTGTACTATGTACTACAAAAAGAGGAACATCGGCAAAAAAAAAAGTCCGTCAGGTAGATTATTGAAAAATATTGGACATATATTTTGTCTTTTTTTACTTAATCGGCAATACATTGAGTAGGCAATACGTTAAATTGTGTCATGACGTCACTCCCCGGTTGATTGTATACTGACTTGTGACGTAGCGAGTCCTCACTCCCCAACTTGAATGCGTTTTATCTAAACCATTTTTATTAATATGAAAAGCAAAAAATACTTGTCAATTATTTTTTTAATTATCTGACTGACGGACTAAATAATTGTTTTTCTTTCCCAGTAAACATATCTTTTCAATTGTTTCAAAACAACATTTGACTAGGACTTGTTTTGGGTTTTCGTTCAGAGTGCGAATTTGTGCCCGGTTTTTAACAATAGGCTTGCCTCTTATTGCTTGGCACTTAAATACAACTGGCGAAATGTGTGTATCTTCTATGGGTACACCTCTGCCTAACCCTTCGGGGAAATAAGGCGTGATGTTATGTTATGTATATACTTCTGCATACTCCATCGTATATATGCATAATATATTATTATGTTTGTGGATTAATGTTACGGTTTGCTGGCATCACAAATAAACTATGTTATTGCAACATGTTTCAAATTACACAAAAACAAGTTGCTGAATGTGAAACTTTTGTTAACCATGAGCGTGGCTTAAAAATCATTTATTGAAGGTGGTAGCTATTGTTTGACCGAAATCGCTGTAGCGTGCCTTAGGTATGTGGGCGGCTTATGGAGAGGGGTAGTGCAGGCCGCTCATTTGTCAACGCTGCGCCCCGCCTTGCCGAGCATTCCATAAGCGCGGTACAGCGACCTTGGTCAAACTATAGTACCTAATGGTAGTAGAATGGTAGTACATAGTACACTGTAGTCTAAACCCAAAATCTTCTAAAATACTTGTTACCACATTCCCCACACCACAGAGAAGTCAATCTTAGTGTTTAAGTGTTGAACAATTTCATTTAAAGTGTGTTGCTTTTTACTTGTCCTATTTTGTAAACAAATAGTGGCATGGTGCGAATAGATTTAAATTAAAGCATTTAAATGAATCATTCGAAGTGGTTTTAAACGTAACGTAATTCATACCGTATGTGTTTCTTACCGCTGAACTGTCGATTTGCCTTTAGAAGTCGATAACAATAAAAAAATGTATTGTGTCTCGTTAGTGACAGTTAAAATCATAAATATCAAGACGTTCATGCCTAACCTAAAGTGTCTGATTGATGCGAAAACGATATACCGTGTTTGTTTACCAAATAAGACGTGTAAGAAAAAATACACTGTACATATTACGGCGTAAGTTTTCACAAATAATTTATGAGCGAAGAAATAATTTTCAATAATATTGTTTATAAATATAAAGCAGTCTATTTTGTTACTTGATGGTGAAATAAATTATTGTCAGTTGAATGGTTCGATTATTGTAAACGAAAACGATTTCATTCATTTAATCTTATGACTAGAGTCCGCGCTACCACTGAAGTTCGGCGGAAAATTGACAGAGACACTAGCGTCGCGTCTATCTGACTTGAGTGGTGACGCGGACGCTAACAATCGAATCTTGTGAAGAAGTATTCACCGTCTTACCTCTGGTTTTTTTTCTGTTGTCATTCAATCTGCCCAGCCTTTTCCCAACTTTATTAGGGTTTGCTACCAGTCTAACCGGATTCAGCTAGATACCAGTATTTTACATGGAGCGACTGCCTATCTGACCTCCACAACCCAGTAACTGGGTAATACGATACCTCTTGGTAAGACTGGTTGTCAGACTTTCGGGCTTCGGACGACCCGTAACGACTGTCAAAGATCTATGAATGACAGCCGGGACCAACGGCTTAACGTGCTTTCCGAGGCATGGAGGAGTCTCGGTATGTAAAGATGGTCACCCATCCAGAGACCAACCCCGGCAAGCGTGGCTTAACCTGACGTAATGACCCGTGCAGCAGTTATTACTTAGCCACGAGCTCCTCCATTGCAAATCATAATCCATTCTGGTTTTTAATAGCTCATCTAATTAGACTCGTCCGTTAGTACCTACTTCTAATTAGTCAATCACGATTTCAACTGACAATGCCGACGATTCATTTGGACACCAACTCAAAACTACAGAAAAATATTGCTGGCTCTTACTGTCAGGCAGAACAAAGGCAGTCGGGTAAAAAGGGACGTCATGTTAGTCCATTTGTGTTTTGACTTTTAACTGAATATTTCGAAGCAGCATGCAAACATATTCGAAAGTCGAAGAAGAGAAAGTGCGGGGTAATTGCGTAACACACTACCAGTAGCAATGGGTTTCATTTTGACAATTCAACAACGTTCACTGCGTCTTTTACCTTGTTGAGCAGACAAATTTTTCGAACATATGAAACAATGGATTGGCAATATCCTTCAAAATCATTCGGATTGCAATTTAAAGTGTGTTGCGCGGGTGCTGATCTGTGACAATTCAAATAATCATGAATCTTTTGCTGGTTTTACTGGCGCGTAAGAGATAGCAATATTTATAGCTAAGTTTACTTTCTGCTCAAAAGAATTGGCGGAATATTTAGTTAAGTCATCCTCTATGGAATGAAAATTCTTTATTTTTTATATACACTGCTACAAGTATCTTTTGGCGCTCGTATGACGTTGACAGGGGGGCGCTGTTGGTAAACATCTGTGCGATTGTTTTGTGAAATGTATTGCAAAAACAAGATGGCGGCGTTAGTTCCGATTCTGGCCACATGCCAAAAGATTCTTGTACAGCTATACAGCAGTTTACCAAGAAATCTATATCGTGTGTAGAATAAGATCGAAAGCAATATTTCCAAGTTTATGAATTAAGAATAATAGTAATTGTGAAAGATAATTTATTGCAAAAGAAATGCTTATATCTCAGCTAAGTATTATTCTGATTATTTTGAAAATGTCCATTATGCCAAATTATTTATTCGTATGTATTTTTTAAATTATGCGAACTGCTATTTATATCAATTTTAGTCACATTTGGTTTTCGAAACGGCAATGAATCTTAGTTAAGAAAAAAATATCAATGTTTTCAATTTGTGGAATAGAAAATTATTTTCTTTTTGCAAAATAATATAAATTTGTCATTGATAAGATTTATCTGTTATGTCATCCTTAGTATAGTCAGCAGGAAAAGTTTATTTTTTACTTTTGCAAACTTTGTTTTCTCAAAGAATAGTTTTAATATAAATACAGATGTTTATAAAATATACAGTGGTTTTGTTGGCCGTCCTTTAAGCTTGAAGTTCCTTGTACAGATACATTTGTGCTACATTAATTCCTTTCAAATTATTTTCATTTGCTTGGTGTCCACTTTTGATACTCAAAAAATCTTATGTCTAAGAATACCCTTTTTTAAAGAAAAGACAAGATTGTTTGTGTATCGTATTGGGTTTGTCCATCAGGGGTTTCTCAGGAGTCTGGATTTTAGCCTAGTTTATGACAATAGGCTCGTCCTCTAATATATGGCACTCTACCTACCTCAACGAGGAAGACGGGCGTGATGTTGAACGGTGATCTCTTTAAGGTTTCAGAATTTTTTGACTGTCCATGTCTTGACGATTATTTCTTAAATGGAAAGTAATTTTCATAATTATTATTATTATTAAATAATTATCTTCATTTTTCTTTGTATTTAGCGTCATTTTAATAACAAAGTGGGCACCAAGTTAACCGAATATTATGTGATAAAATATATTGTTTTATTTATGTATGGCGATGTTGTGTTTTTTTCCATTTAGTTTAATCAAATAGGTTAAGGTTTAATATCGTATGGTTTTTGGGTGCATCTAAGTTGATGGTTCTCAAGGATACGGCTAGGCAAACTTGTAAACAATCTTTGAATTCCACGCTTTTATTTAGTTCCACTTGTTAGTGCATTAAGATGGATTCTTGCAAGCTAATTTTGGATTTCTTCCTCTTAGCATATCAAGTGCACCTTTGTATGATTTGTTCTAATCGTTCATGCTCATTGAGGTTGATCTGGTTATAATTTTTGATGAACTGCAAATATTTTGTTCAAAACAGCTAACATGCGTTTTGATAGCATATTTGCTGATAAAACCTGGCTTTCAAGAACCGAAGCATCATTTCTTTACTAAACTAAAAAGTGAAATGTATCCAAGTTTGCCTAGTCTGTGACCTATTTCAATTTAAGTGGAAAGTTTTGAATAAAGTGTCAAACTGTTTGTGTTTGTAAGCGAAAATGGTGGACGCTGCATGGAATTGAATAAAATGTTGTTTTAAAACGATGTTTTTTTATTGACTGTGTACCCAGGAAGTTAGTGTATTCGATTTAAAAGAGTGTCCACGGAGTTTCTTGTCCGTTCTTCTCCATAGATAGGTACTACGCTTTGGAATGGGCAAGCTTCATATTTCTGACTGACCGACTTCTTGACAGTTCAAAAGTGCCTGTAAATGGTTTAATTGAAATAAATGCTTTGAGTTTTTGAAGTTTGAATTCCATATTGTTTCTTTATAAAAAGAAAGTGACATTATTCAAATCTAACTATAGGATGATCTATGTGAGACTGTGTCGGGCGCCAGCCGGGCAGCCGTGCCATACCTATACGAGGCGCGGAGGAGGCACAGATCTAAAATTTCATGAACATTTTATATGAATCAGTTCATGCTACACCGTGCAGCATCCATGTTCCGTCCGAATCTTACATAACCAGACTATATAATGTTCACTTTGATGGGACCCAGGCCTCCTTTCTGTGCGAGGGAGTGGACCTTAATCTACCATGCGGGCCCAGTAAGGGTTGGTAGATGTCACATGTCTTCAAATTTTTGGTTCTAGGACATGCCGGTTTCCTCACGATGTTTTCCTTCACCGTTTTGAGAGCAGTGGATGAAATAATTTACACAAAGTAAAGCGCCTGTCAGGGTTCGAGTCTTGGTACCTACAAATTGAGCAGACACGGACATCGCTCGCGCCTGAGACTTAAATCTTAGTAGCCAATTTTCTTGGCTAAATCTTTCTTCGGAGGCATTGCAAAAAAGGAGGAGTTTTACGAATAAAAAAATATTACCAAAATACTAATAAAACTTTTTATGTATTGTAGTAGAAAGCGTTTTCTTAAACAAAAATAGTAGAAATGTAACTCTTACAAAATAGATTTATACAGTATTAAAACAGTTTTCGATACAATCACATTAAAAACATTTTTAGGTTTTCAGCGTGGTTGTTTCGGAAACAACTCACAATAATAATTATTATATTTTCTGAGATTTCAATACAAAATTCATAAAAAATAAACTATCCTACGAAACTATAAAATGCTATAAGCCATAACATGACACAATTACTTTTTAAAACTTATAATTAGGTGTGTACCGTTTCACGGCGCTGCCTGGTAAAATATTAGTATTTTTTAATTAATACACGTTTAAATTGGCACTTACAACTCACATATTATCTAAATAAACTCTTTTCAAATGATAATTTTTAACTTTTAAAACAACTTACTACCTATCTTTAGAAAAATAAAATATATTTTAAAATGCACAAATTCTTAAAATATTCTTAATTATTTTTTAATCATATAATATAAAAATATATGTGGACTAGCCAATGCTTAAAAATACCTGACTAATATACTCGCAAAATTTTACAAAGGTAAACAGAAAATATGACTTAATCCCTAAGAAATAAGGTAGCTTATGCTTCGAACACTTCAACGGTAGCTGCACCATTGATGTCCTTCAATTCAACCGATTTGAATGTCGCCACGAAGTTGATGTTGCCAACTTTCTGCAAAGAAAAATAGAGGATATATTATAAGCAAGACTTATAAGTGAATTTAACTATTCTCAGGCATTGTACGTGGAACATTTTCAAATGTTTTTAATGCATAATGCATAGTAAACAGGCACACAGTCCACCTAATGGTAGGTAAGTGATGGTCACCAAATATAGAGGGCGTATCAGAAACGTGTGGTGAAAATTAAGGGTGTGGTACAGGCCATCAAACTGGACAACTTTCTCCATGGGACCAATATCGTAATCGCAAAAAAATAATCAGTCGTCCCATACACTTGGGTCGAGTAGGTATTGAAGTTTTTACATGGTCATCTACAATACTATACAGCTGGCGGAGACATCGACGCGAAAACTTACCATGGATTCAGTACAAGATTTAGAACCCCATGCGTTGAAATTACTCGTCGATTTTTTTTTTTCAAGCTGGTTTCATACGAAAAGTAAAATAAAAAACAAAAAAAGTAAGCGGTCAAAATATATGGAACAGCCATTAAAAAAAAAATTAGCGACGTAAAGTTACAACGCAGGGGGGTTCAGAATCACGTACAGAATCTATGGTAACTAGTTTTCACGTCGATGTTCCTGCCACCCTGTATAGATAGAGTCATCGCAAATACGTGGTCAACCCAGAGTCAAATCTGAAATGTCTCGAGTACGGATACAGTTTGATTAAGTTGAAGCAAAAATAAGGCCCACTTGCACCACAAATCAATCATTCATCATCAACATTCTGTCTCTGCCTTCTAACGATTGACAGAAACAGAACGATGTTTTAAATGGGATAAAGCACTGTGTGACCTAAACCCGCACAAGTCACGCTTCTGCGTGACGGTTTTTAAAGTGACTTACATTAGGCTGTATAGGCAGCTCAGCAGTGATTGGTTTCAATGGTTCCGCATCCGCGGACTGCAGCTTGAGTGTGCGGCCCGCTATGCCTGATGACGTCAATCGGAACTCGCACCCGGTCAGAGCTCGGTCCAATGGGTTGGTGAATGAGAGGAACGCTACTGTCGGCTGGTTCAGGATAAGGTCTTCGTTGAACTGAGCAGGAGAAAATAAAGGTGAGTTATTAGTGTTTGGAGCCGTATCGTTGACAGAACTAGCGATACTCTTACATAAGTAACCGATATTCTCTAATTAATACATTGGGATAATGATCCTGAAGAACAATAGTGGAGGCCTGAACCTGCAGTGGCGATCAACCAGAAAAGCGCCGTGACGATGAAGCTCCCGAGTCCCAAGAGGAATGAGTCAAATGGGTAATTATTTATTGCGGAAGAGGATTGATTCAGGTATTCTAAGTATTTGTTGTCATACTCATTCTACCATAAAATACTGGTTTCTGAAGAACAAGAAACTGCGCAGATAAATTACATTTATCAAGAGCCTGCAGTCATCTGCTACAGACAGTGCCATCCACAAAGACTATATTTTGGGGGCAAAATAGTGACCGTAGGGG
Organism: Agrochola lota; assembly: GCA_947364205.1. Classification (NCBI taxonomy): domain Eukaryota; kingdom Metazoa; phylum Arthropoda; class Insecta; order Lepidoptera; family Noctuidae; genus Agrochola; species Agrochola lota. The sequence continues at coordinate 4,138,807 of OX376230.1, read as the reverse complement.
AAGTAACAGGAACGCGTGTTATTAAATATTTCCAAGATTTTATACCTGTTGAATGTTGATAAGATAGGATCAGATATCCCATCCTATCAAAATTCAACTGTATAAATTTAACAAATTGCACTTCATCATCATCGTTGTTTTGGCCGAAAGACGTCCACTGCTAGACATAGGGCCTTGGTGGAACGTTGACCTCACAGGTTGACCTGGTGTAGGTCGCGGGAATTTGCTGGATATGGGCAGCAACGAGGCGGATGTTGTGGTAATCCTTGGGGCAGGCCCTATGTCTAGTAGTAGCAGAACTGCAATTTGTTAAATTTATACAGTCGAATTTAGATAGGATGGGATATCTGATCCCATCCATCCTATCAACATTCATCTTGGAAATATTTGATAACACGTCAACTGCCCTAACTTCGCCTGGCGTCCTATTTTTGCCTATAATATCTTTTTCATTTTACTTGTATGGCAATTGAAACTTAGAGTTTTCATAGAGAGCTTTAAGTTTCGATTGCCATACAAGTAAAATGAAAAAGATATTACATCTTTTTTCATCTATGTAGACAAACATAGGACGCCAGGTGAATTTAGGGCAGTTGACTGGTACTTAGTTACACACTGTTTCTAGATTTTCTTTTGTTCTTAACTTACCTTAATGTTAATATTAGGCTTGATGACTTGGAAGTCGTCATCATCGGCCCAAGACTGTTTGGTCTCATCCACGATGGCCATCGCTGATATCTTTACGTTGCAGTACTCCACTAGTTTGGGCAGGTAGTCGTCTGATTTCACTAGGATACTGATCTGTTCCTCTGCAAAAAAAGAACATCAATAAGACGATTTTTTTTTTTTTGTCGTGAATTTATTAAAAAATATTGGACGCGTATTATTTCTTTTTTTACTTAATCTATAGATTACGGCGATACATTGAGTTAAAATGTGCCATGATGTCACGAGTATGCAATTTTATACTTACTTGTGACTTAAAATGCATTTTATCTAAGTATTTTTTTAATAATATGATAAAGCAAAAAATACGTGTCTAATATTTTTTTATTATCTGACTGACGAACTAATTAGAATTTCTTTTTTTTACCCAGGCATCATCCCTATTAAAAGCTGTGGATTTACATATTCCTAACGAAAAGATCAGCCTATTTGATCACAAAACCGGCTGTGAACCTTGGTATTGAGGTATAAGTAATAATTATCATTTCATTGCGTCGTTTCATTTAGACTGCCTCGTTGGCCTTGTTGCAAATGCATTTCTCAGTAGCAGCCCGGAGTCTGGATTTGTGCCCGGTTGATAGTAATAGGCTCAAAGTCTATTATATGAGGCTTAAAGATATGGTGAAATGTGGGTGTGCCTTCTATAGATACACCTCTGCTTAATCCTATACTTAGGGAAGTTCACAAAGAAAAAAATTGTCTGTCCGTCAGATTACTTATAAAAAAAAACATTGGAAACGTTTTTTTTTTTTTTTTACGTACCTAATCAAAATTTCGGCGACACATTGAGTTAAAATGTAACAAGACGTCACTCTCCGGTATATTGTATACTTTATTGTGACCTAGCGAGCCCCCAATCCCCAACTTTAACGTGTTTTATCTAATACATTTTGTATTAATATGATTAAGCAAAAAATACTTGTCTAACATTTTTTTATTATCTGAATGACGGACTAAATCCCTTTTTTTTCAGTCAACATCCTTATTATTTGAGCTAATCTTGAACTCCTTGTAGTGACTCGAGTGAGTGAAGGAGATTAGGGAGCTTAGTAATAATTATAGCATGGACATTGCATTTGCAGGGCATACATTTGTGAGAACTCATTTCAAAAAGGTTTTGGAGTTAACCCGTGTTTTTACTTACTTTTACCAGCTCCTACGAACATCTTTCCTTCGACCTTCTTGATGACGCCGGCTCTCACTCCGTTATAGAACACGCTGTTGGTTGATAGAGATGCCTTAATGTTACGACCCTGGAAGTTAAACGCGTGATTAAGTTGTGTAGCTTTTTCAATATCGGTTCGGTAAGATTGTTCAGGTTGTAAGCATATATTATGAGTTTTCTACATAGCAGCTGAATAGGTAGCTACAATTTTTTTAAATTATTTATTGAAAGAGGTCAGCGAATTGTTTAAAACTTACTTTGGCAATCACCAAAATGGTGGTCATACTAAACCGACGCCAGTTATACATAGGTACCATTAAACAGTACCCTAATTGCGTAATGCGCGATCAATTTGAATTTCGAAATTCGAATTTCATAAGTTCGAAAAAAAAATCTGCACTACAACGTAACTAACGCAATGAATGTTGTTGAACTGTCAAAATGAAACAGATTAGTCGTAATCGTTTACGAAAATGTGTTGCGTTTATATTAGATAGCTGGTTTCCTTACAGCGAAAAGGAGTAGATGATAAAGGTAAGTAGTTAACTAAGCATTCTCTCTTACCTCTCCGGAAATATTCTCGATATCAACAGTAACCCTGAAGTCTTTCCCAATGGGAACGCTATCCACATCACATAGTTTAAACGTAATATCATTCTGTAAGTTGCTGGCCACAGAGTAATATCTCTTCGCCCTCTCGGAGACCCTGACTCCGTTCATGAGAGCAAGTCGCTCGGACGCTGTCCCTTCTCTGAACTTGTACTGCTCTGTAATGTCTTCTCTATCTTCGTCACCAATGGGATCGAACACGTATGGTTTCTTTGTGAGCACCATGCGGCCGATGCTGGAAACAAATTTGGTTGTTAGGAACGTTAAAAAAACAGACTTTATCATAATTTTACTCAAAAGAAGTTTGTTACTTGAAACAAGCGTCTCTTGCGTACCTATAACAATGTCGCCCATGGGCATGTGACCGGCCGTATTTTTCTGAATATTCATGAAATATTATCGAAAATTTACTTTAAAAGTGGGGTCTATCAATTTTTTTTTTTCTGAAATATATACAGAGTGGCAGGGACGTCGACGCGAAAACTGATGCCATGGATTCAGTACATGATTCTGGACGCCCCTGCGTTTACATTTTTCGTCGGTTAATTTAAAAAAAAACAGCTGTTTTATAGAAAAGTGCAATAGCTACGCGGTCAAAATGTATGGAACAGCTGATTTTTTTAAAAATAACCGACGAAAAATTTCAACCCAGGTGGTTTCAGAATCATGTACTGAAGCTATGGTATCAGTTTTCGCGTCGATATCCCTGCCACCCTGTATATATTTAGAAAATGGTTAATAATAGAATCTCGGAAAAATGCATCCGGTAAGCTTCTTGTGTGGAATGATTATCGGTAGGTATTTAATTCATACGGTTTCGGTCGAAGCAGAATCTTGTTCTAACCAAGTTTTAATGAAATTTATGGTTTCCGTCAAAGCAAAATAATTTTGTACGAAATCGATACGAGGTGTGGTACTAATTATTTTATAATATTTACTCAAACACTTGCGGTATAAAAGAAAACTCACTGGTACGTATTGGTGTCCACCATAGCATATCCAGTCTCCTCGTTAGAGTCGATCCTCCACCTCATCAGGTCAGCGTTGACTGAAGCCAGCATGAACTCCACGTCGTAGTTCATTCCGATAACTCCTTGTTTAATGGCTTCCAGTGGCGCTGGGCCGCACTGGTATACGCCCTTGGAGGTCTCTTGAGGAGTGGCGTCAATGGCTTGCCAACCTCCGTATCCTAAGAGAGATGACGGATTAACACCATGGTATAGAAAACTCAAATGCGGAAGGTTTGTGAAGTTCGGATGGGAAATAATTGGTGCCTTTGTGCCTACTTGTAAAGCTGCTTCATAAAAGTTGAAGACAAGGCATAAATTATGTAAAAAGACCAGCTTCACTTCTGGGGTTATAAGAAGCGTCATTCAAGAACCAATTCACTTTTCGATGGTATAGTATTTCCGAATCGTTTTATCAGTAGGTATCATAACCCTTGAACTGTCTTTAAAAGATTCTGCATTCTAAGCTCTTAAGTAATTCAGTTCTTATAAAGCTAATTACCATAAATTAACAGCCAACTCACCAGCAGTCAAATCAGGTCTTGCCATCCAAACATCGTTCCACACATGATAGTTCCAGATGGAGTCAGTCTTTTCAGGCTCAGCGTTGCTAGGGTCATAGCCCAGCTCCTCCATGGTCTCTGAGTAGTACTTGTCGACCGTCAGGGTGTTGTTGGCGTCGTGAGCTGACACCAGGTTGGAGACCACGCGGGATGGGATGCCCAGGGCACGGCAGACTGGAAAGAGAAAACCGATTAACAATTTGTATTAGATTCATTTCCGATGCGAAGCAGTATTGCTATATTTTGGCTTGGAGGGTGCCGGTAAAACTATACTTTCAAACATTGTCATGGTTTTGGGTATCCTAGCCCAGATGAACTTCCTATGAGGTACTTAATCATTGCGGTTGTCAATATTTTCAGGTTATTGATATGAAGTTGGTCATCTTCACATTATGTTAGCAAAAGTATAACCCGAACCAAAATAGGAAGATACTTACTTTTTGTTGTGGTTTGAGATTAAATTATAAGTACTTACTTGGTATAAATCTCCAATGTGTTTTTTGGACCGAGTCCCAGAATCTAATGATTATTAGATTAAAAATCAGTTCAAGGAACAAAATTATTTTTAAAACGTATCAAAGTAATGGAAGACATAGATAACCCTCCATATCTTAATGAGCTGTCTGAATATTAATTTATCTGTACAATTAAAATTTTCTGGCTAAACCACGGAGAAATAAACTGCTTCAAATGATTTATAAACTGAACTAAATGCACAGTTTAATGGTGATGAACGATCTGATTCTCCTAGATACTAACTGAACTTAAACGCGAAAGTAATAGTTACGTTTGCACCGTCCTTGGTACTTCTTATCTATGTGCTGGTTGGCCTGATGCCAGTTTTTGCTTCACTTAGCCGCTTTCCAGATTGTTTGAGGAAATTACATGACCATGACAGCTTCTTAACTTACCTATGTACTTTTTAATGTACTGTAGGTGCTTAAATACGTTATTTCTGACTAACTAATAAAAAGCAATGTTCCGAAAACCCTGATGATCAAAACAGACAATCGGGCCCTAAGGCCAAATGTTTGTTTCTCTCCCACAATTCTTACACGGACTCCGAAAGGTGGGATTTGAATTTTCTTTTGCCTTCTAAATTACTCATTTCTGATCTCCCAATTGAGGTAGCCAATCATTTTTTCACACTGAAGAATTTTCGTCCCCTCCTCCCCACCATATCGTCGTCTTAGAGTGAAAACCTCTTACCTATATGTGAAAAACTGTTGGACAACTGAGAATTTATATTATACGCTGATCGCACGGTAAAATCTGCTTAAGCGATGCAGGATTTTGAGTGACGTCAGTATGATGCGTAGATCCCATTGGCGGTATAGATGCCGCCACAAAACTGCGTGTGTTGCGAGTTTTTTTTTTTTCCAAAAATGAAATTAAATAAACAGTCAAAGTTGCATTCCCGAGCTTTTTTTCACTCTAAGGCGACGACATACGCTTTCGCTCAAGATGAACCTTCTCACAGCACATGTAACAAAATTTCAGTCCAAAAATATTATCTACTCACCAGCAGTAACAACTCCTGCGAAGACCCAGCACTGTCCATAGGACACAGGGTCTTGGGTCTCGAGGAACTGCGCCAGGATGTCCACAGAGCCGGTCCATTCCGAGGGGGCTGTTCCGTCGTCGTAGACGCCGTCCCAACGCCCTACCAGGACACCGCCATCGTCGTTGGAGTTTACTATGCGGGAGATGGCACGAGTCACCTTTACGGGGTCGCCACGGCTGGAAAAGGAAAGAGAGTTTTGTTAATTAAGTTTGGCACCCTAATTGCATAACACACGATCAATCATAATCAAATTTTCGTGTGGTTAGTGAGTAGCCTGGTGTCAGAATTTATAGCCGCCCATGGGCCTCGTGACTTAGCTTCACATGCCGTCGAGATATATCTCTCAGGTATGCCGGTTTCCTCACGATGTTTTCCTTCACCGTTTTTGACGCAAGTGATAATTATACAATACGCACATGAATCCGAAAAGTCAAGAGGTGCGTGCCTTGGGTTCGAACTCGAGACCTATGACATGGCAGTTCGACGGTCACAGCACTAAGCTATCACTATCATAATCTGAATCATTTTGAAAGATATTGCTAATCCATTGCTTCATATGTTTGAAAAATGTGTGTGCTCAACAACGTAAATAACGCAATTAATGTTGTGGAACTGTCAAAATGAAACAGATTGTGATTGATCATGTGTTACACAACTAGGGTGCTGGATCCCAAAGATTATAATTTTGGGAAGATGTTTGATACAATTACCTAAGTATAAGAAATCCATTAATTATTTTCGGGGCAAAGATTTTTTTTTCGAGATACTTTTTATCAGTAATGTGCCATAAAAGGTTACGTAAGTACTGCGAAATATGAGGAAAATGCAATTGTAGTGGGTGGTGCAACACATTCCTGCACCTTAATTGTGTAACACACTTTGAATCCTTATCCGAGAGTTTTGAAGGCTAATCCATTGCTTCATAGGTTTGAAAGATTCGTCTGAATCTTAACAACGTAAATAACGCATTGAACGTGGGTGAACTGTCAAAATGTAACCCATTGCGATCAGTTGTCATTTTATTGTATGTGTGTTACGCAGTTACCGCGCTGGGTAGTGTCGTTATAAATCATGATAAATTGTAACATCCAAGAAATCTATTAGATAATCGGAATATCTCTATCTTACACTTGTTTACGGATTCGGTTATAAGGAAAGAATCGCCTAAAGATTTTTGGAATTCTCAGGAAGACTCTTGATTTAGTTAAGTAGGTAGCAGTGATCCTATTGGTGTGACCGTTGGACTGTCAAGTCATAGGTCTCGAGTACGAACCTCTAACTTTTCGGATTCATGTGCGTATTGTATTATTCCACCAACCACCACCAGCACCAGCTTCGAAAACGATGAAGGAAAACATCGTGAGGAGCCTGAGAGATATTTCGCGATGGCGTAATGTGAAGCCAAGTCAGAGGCTGCATAAAAACTCTGACACCGAAAAAGAAGAAGTAGGTAGTTTCGATCTTTTTAGATTAGGTAGGAAAAGAATCATATCTCAAAGAACATCGTAAAACAGAATGTACTATTAAAACAAAATAGATTCAGCTTTAGTTAATCTCATTCTAAATTATTCAATTCATTGCAAACCAAATTGCTATGCAAGATGCTCAACAACAGACCAATATTTCAAAGGCCTCTAAAATGCAAGCTTCCTTTCACCTCCGTATTTATATAACGTCTGTAATTGAAGAGCTGGTCACGTAACATTATAGAATCAGAGAACAGTCTTCAGAAACACAGGTCTTTTTCCAGGAAGATATTAAACTAAAGGCGCAATTCTACTGCCGCGTAAAGAAACAGGTTTCCGGAGCAGGCGAGTCTGTGCGGGTCGGTACCGATCGGTGCAGGTATAATATTCCCGTTATCTTATGCGCTTACTTATAAAGAAACAGGTTTCAGCCATACGGGTAAGAAACAGGTTTCCATAAAGAAACTGTTTCTTTATGTAAGCACCGATCGGTAACGACCCGCACGGGTTTGTTAGTGCGGAAACCTGTTTATGTAAGCACACTAAGATGTGCACGGAGAGGTTACGCAGGTTAGCTACGCGGGTTTATTTGTTGGCCAGCCACGCATCCGTACGTATAGCGTCGCTTGGTAGTGTGGCCGCAGGTCGCAGAGGATAATCCCGCCACTTTTTCATACAAATTCTATCTAAGGATAAGTGCATAGCTTAGCCGTGGACAGTAATAGAACTGCGCCTTTAAGGCTTAGATTTGTTTATTGTTTTATTTATTTTCCTTATAGACTCTAATACTCGTCTCGACTGCCAATTCTTGTCTTGTTTAGCGGCATATTATGTCAGGTAAAACCTGGACAATTACTCTCCAGTGAAATAGTGTTCACGGTTGAAGATTTGCCAATGTAATAAATAAGCGGTTACAGCTTTTCAATGTAAATTCTAATTTTGGTTGTGATGAAAATCGTTTAGTAGAAACGCATGACTGGTTTGTTTGTTGTGTATAATTTATAAAGTATGATGCATATTGAGACTTCATCATACTTTTCCGACTGCTGGCTGAAGTACTCCTATGCTATTCGGCTACTCGCATGCCGCGACTATCGACCACTTTAGAGGTAATCGCTCCATCGAAAGCCATCTTAATCTAAGTTTTTTTTTTATAGCTGAATGGGCCTGCTCTTGACCTCGATCTCGCCTGATAGAAAGCAATGGATGCGGTCTATGCTGGATCGAGAATGCCCAGAAGATGCCTGTTTACTTTTGCTTTGAAGGCAGACGGGTTATATGTGGAAGGGAACACACACACTGGCAGATTTCCACACTTTGGCTGTGCGCATAATATATGTGGAGGAGAAGCGCTGAGTACGTTTGGACGGCCAATGCGGCGTTTATCAACCAAGTGCGGATGTTACCCTGCAGTACGTCTGGTAGTCCGATAATAAAAGAGCAATGGTGTGGAATCAAGTCGTGGAGCTATAGGCTATAGTAAATGTACCTACGTTTTCCGATTTACAGCTCGGAGAGCTATTTCAAAGAGTGTAAAAGATCCATTCTGTTTTCGGCAGGCCAAAACTATCCAGCAAAACCATAGTTTCAGAACCAACTAGAACAGTTTATCTCCAAGAAAAAGAAGAAACACGCTCATATAATTTTACTTACTGGTTGAAAGGCACTTCAGCTCTATCCAGCATGAACATGCAGGCCGGTAGCACAACGGCGTCGAACTGGCCATAGAGCCAGGGTTTCCCACGTGTGGTCTTAATCGGCCCCACCCACACCTTGCCCACGTCATTCAGCACGTACTCCTGAAGAAGAGGCTTGTCCTCCATGAAGGTCTGGTCATCTGAAAGGAGGATAAGGTAAGTATTGGTTGATAATGGTCTTATGAGTCGAATCTAGGATTGAGGCAGTTTTTAGGACCATGCTCAAATGATAATCAATTAAATCTAATTTTATATTTGACTAGGTCATAACTGGCTTGTTAACAGATAGGCTTTAATAAAACGGCACGTGCTTATCTACATTAACCCATTAATGCCCGTTTTCATTAGCAATACGCGAACCTAAATTCTAATATAAAAAGCGCACAGTTGAATTTTCAATTCTAGACTCACGACTAGAGCTAAAACCAACAGTGTGATTTTATTACACATTACTTTTAGGTGTCGTGTAGTGTAAGTGAAAACGGGCTTATGAGGGAGAAAGGGAAATACGGATCCTGAGTGTCCTGTTCTGAATCAAATCAAAAACCTATCTACATTTATATAGAACGTGAAAAAATCTTATGCTACTTGAAAGACAAATGAAAAGCTTAAAACTGAATTTTTCTACCCACAGTTGCATTCGCAAAAACAAATCCCAAACTCATAAATAAATTAGACTAGCAATGTTTTTACAACTCTCTGTATATTCTTCTGCAACTTATTTAAAGTTTAAATTGAGAAGATTACATTGTTATACAACGAAATTAAGCAAACGTAGATTGGTTAGCAACTTGTTCCATTTGTTTTTGTTTTGTTTATGCTGTTCAATGTACGAGTATTACTGAATGCCGTCATGACCTAAACTGGGTTCAGTCAGCATCGAAACTGCTGGGGTTGCGGGTTTGTCCGAAAGGGATATCGCGGCCCCGGCACACAGGCAACGGAAGGAACACGGGTGGGTTTTAGTGAGTAAAAGTCTGACACACCCTCCCGCTCCGCCCGGAGCGGGAGAAGTTATTTGATAATTTCCCACCATCCAAAAAAAAAAGTCAGCATCGAAAGTCGATGAATTTAAATCATATTGAACTCATTCGTTAATGTGACAGTGTTAATAGATTTTCGTTGCTGTTTCGTTGCGTTACATTTCCCGTTTGTTTTAAAAAACTGTGTGGGTGTGCTGTGTGGTGTCAGCACGACTGGAGTTAACGATTGTCTTTGAATAGAATAAAAAAGAGGGTAATAGACATCTCTTAAAAAAAAAAAAGATAATACCCTACCCCCCCCCCCCCCTAATATAACTCAAATGAAACATTATTTCGATTTGTCATCGCGATTTAATTGGAGGCAGTAAAGTCCAAGTAAACGTGTATTGCACGGCCGAAATATCTAGATCGAAGTGTGAAATTATATAACATCCATTAAAAAAGAACTGTGTTATTTACGAATAAAACACAATACAAAACTTAACGCTTTTGAGTTAACGCTTGTCTAACGATCCTCATAAAATATTTTATATTTTAATAATTCGGTAATAGAAAAAATTAAATTTTCAAACGCTCGCCGACATAGGGTTCTCCCTTTCCTTCAATTCGCGTGCTCTTTGTTCGTTATTCGTTTTATTTTCATTGAAAAAATCTATAAATAATAACGTTTTATGAAATTAAAATAACTTCATAAAAAGAAAACGCTGATCCGTATACGCGTGTTATATTAATGTCACCATTAAAGCGCCACGCTGTATAAGAAAATCGAATCAAAAGGAGTAAGCTCAAAAAATCATGCTCAAAACAATAGGGATGATGCCTGGGTAAAAAAAATGAAATTCTATTTAGTTCGTCAGTCAGATAATAAAAAAATATTAGACACGTATTTTTTGCTTTATCATATTAATAAAAAATTACTTAGATAAAACGCGTTTTAAGTTGGGGAGTGGGGGTCGCTACGTCACTAGTACGTATAAAATCTACATACTTGTGACGTCATAGTACATTTTACCTCAATGTATCGCCGTAATCTTGAGATTACGTAAAAAAATAAAAAATACGTGTCCAATATTTTTTTATAATCTCAAAGACGGACAAAAAAAAATTTTTAGTCATCATCCCTATTGCTTGCTTCTTCTTCTTCATGTCGCCGACACGACGACAATATTTCAGATTTTGTTGGCCCAAAACTTTGCCACTTACATGGCGTCATCGGTGGCAACGCAGAGGACACTTTGACTGCATGTTTTGCGGCACAGAGGGCAGGAAAGAAGGTGGGCCATAGTATATAGTTTATAGCAATAGCCTGCTATAAACGATTGATCCTTCTTTTCAGGCGCACTTACCAGGGTTCCATGGGTTGAAGAGGATGTAGATGTCCTGATCGAAGTCATAGTAGGCGCGTTCAGGAGAGTCTCGTTTCCAGGTGATCACTCTGAGCACCCACGCACCAACAGGGGCGGTCACTGGAGTTGATACCTGTGGGAACAAGGATATTTATAGTAAAGGTAAGAAAGAAAGAAAGAAAATAGTTACATTTATTTAGCACAAACTAAAAGGCACACAACAAAACATAATAGGGATGATGACAAAAATTTTAAATTTTTTTTTTAGTCCCTCTTTGAGATTATAAAAAAATATTGGACACGTATTTTACCTTTTTTTACGTAATCTAAAGATTACGGCGATACATTGAGGTAAAATGTGCCATGACGTCACGAGTATGTAGATATTATACCTACTAGTGACGTATCGACCCCCACTCCTCAACTTAAAATGCGTTTTATCTAAGTATTTTTTTATTAATATGATAAAGCAAAAAATACGTGTCAAAAATATTTTTTTGTTATCTGACTGACGGACTAATTAGAATTTTTTTTTTTACCCAGGCATCATCCCTATCACATTATAAGTAAAAAATAAAAAAGGAAACAAATAAAAAGTATTAAGTGCGCCTCGCAGCTGCGCCAAATATTCCCAGCTCAGCAAAAATTCCAGACACTAAAGGCCAGGTACTAGAGGTTTATACATAGTTATAGTTAAGAATGGGAAAGAAGCCATCTGGTTACTACTTTCCTAGAAGGAATTTCAAAGTGGTTTGACAGCAAAATTATCGTGAAATCTTTCGGTGGGGTTGTGGTTTTTCAAAGAAACGGTCTGGGAGCCTACTACCCCTCTGCTATAAAAGGTGGTGGTAGGTCTCCATGATAATAAAACATGATTGTGAAAAGTGGTTAAATTTTGCTTAGTGTAAGCCGTGGGGTAAACTATTAAAAGCATACAGTGTACGCACAGCCACATGGAATATGTAGCTAATGCTAAGACGAAAAAGATTTATTAAGTCACAAGATTAATAAAATACATACGTACATAAAATGCCATGTTTAATTGCACATTTTCATCACGTCTTCTAAGTAAAATTAATAGTTTATATCATCATAATAAATAACCAATCCTAGATTTGCTTGTAAAACCTGTACCTAACGTAATGTGTTTGTGTATCTCCTTTTGTGGCAAGTGTTTCTCAACCTTCGTGCTCAGGTCACCCATATTTGCAAAATAAATATCTTATCTTATCTTATCTTATATATGCGAAAGTGAGTTTATTTGTTATGCTAAAAAGGCTGAACGGATTTGGATAAAATTTGACACATGGGTAAACCATGACCTGGATTGGGATGTAGGATACTTTTTATTCCGGCTTATGCGGGTGAAACCGCGAGACGCAGCTAGTATTACTATAATGACCTGACCTGAGCCTGTTACTAGCTATATACCTAATCACACTAAGACCTGGCACTACAAAAATCGTATTTCAGGCTCCTAATGCACAAGCACTATCGTATGTGGCTGCCTCGTTCGTCTAGTGTGGTTCGTGCCTTGTACTGGGCAAAGTGAAGTTGAGTTTTTCCAGAGAGTTTGGATTTGCGACAAGTTTACTGACAAAATTGTCGCCCCCTATTACCTGGGGTTAAACATAACAGGCGAAATGTGGGTGGGACTGGTGGAAGACCACTGCCTCCCGCCTAAAAGAGTGCCCTGGTTTCTTGCCCGTTTTTCTCTATAGGAACCTACTATACGCTTTGGAATGGGCAACTAGCTTCATCTTTCTGACTGACCGACCCCTTGGCAATTCAAAAGTGCTTGTATTTAGTTTAATTGAAATAAATGCTCAGTTTGAGTTTTCCCCTTCGTGTATACCAGGCGTGATGTTACCTGTTTCGTAACGTTAAAGTTACAATTCCGTAGCCGACTGCAGGCAATATTTTACAATGTTTGTAAATATGTGAGCACCATGTATCTATCACATATTTAATTTATCTTTAATTGCTTTATTTTTCATTCTTTTTTACCTATCGCGGTATAGTAATCTTATTCTAGATGCATCGTCTTCACATATAATTATATAATTAATGTATACAAAATATTGTAAAAACATTTTAAAAGAGTAACGGTGGAGTTTCTTGCCCATTCTTCTCCATACGAAAACTACCTTTTGGAAGGGGCGACTAGAATCAATTCTATTTTTTGTAAACTTGACGTTCATAAGTGCCTTTTATGTGCCTAATTGAAGAAATTGTTTGACTTTGACTTTGACTTAGGCCGTAGCTGCAGGCAATGTGTCGCCGCGACACGACTGGTTTCTATGAATTTCTATGAAATACCTTCCGTAGTTAGCGACACGTCGTCTTAATAAAAATACATAGAAGCCAGTCGTATCGCGGCGACACTTGCCACCTGCGGTCGGCTACGGAATTGTACCTCGCAGTTTGAGTATCGCTGGCTAGACAAACTGGTCTTGACCAACACTTGAATGCTCATAAATTGTTATTTTAAGTGTTATTATAATAATGTTTCTTCGTATTATTATTAACTGATGTATGATATTGATAATACTTCAAGTACCTACAAAAGATGTTTACTATAGCTTTTTTTTAGAAGCGTATTAGTTTAAAACCTACAACCTGGTGCTTCATCATAATATACTCGTACATGTTCCGTCTGCTGGGCTCTGCTCGCACACAGGCCTCCTCTCTGTAAGCGGTAGTGGGCCATATTGCACCACCTGGGCCCAGTGCGGGTTGGTGGATCGGAAGGAATTCTGGTGCTTGTGCTTTAGAGGGTCTCATATACATATATTTGTAATCACTTTATTTAAAACGGGTCTAACGATTTCGGTGAAAGTTAGTTGTTGTTAGTTGAATTATCGATATAGGTGTATTTCATGTGCCGTATTTTCACCTGAGCAGGGTTCCGTCGTCCAAAGTTTAGAACAAGAATAATGACATCATGGAATTAGTAAGTGCCTACTATCATGGCAGCATGGAATTAGTAAGTACCTACTATCATGGCAGCATGGAATTAGTACGAACTTTCCTATTCTATTAAATGAGCATTCTCTATTTTTACCAGGGCAGAGCTCGGTCGCCCAGGTACTTCGTAATTAAATGACCCAACAAATATTTAACATTTATTTTAAACTCAAACCTTGAATAATCAGACAATGATAGTAAAATATAACATTTTATTGCTATGCACGTAGCTATCGAATTACCTCTAAAATAACTTGTTTTAATCAAACATTAGATATTCGAGTGCCATCGCATATTATACGAAATTGGCTCACAATATTCTATTGTTTAAAATTAAATAGATTGCGCACTGTATCTAGTTGTAATTTGAATTCATTAGGAGCATTGTATGCTCTTTAGTGGTGATTTGAATGAAAACTAGGGGCGGAATTTTTTGTTGTTGGAAAAACTATTCACATTAATATAGTCACCTCCATTTTTGGCACACCTACACGCTAAGTACACCTACGTACGTAGACACTTGGCTATAAAAGTGTTGTTTAAAAACAGACTTTCGGGTCGGTTACGAAAGTCTGTTTTGAGTGTCAAAGATCTATGAATGACAGCCGCGAGGCACGGAGGAGTCTCGGTATGTAAAGGATGGCCACCCATCCACGGACTGACCTCCAACGCGTAGCTTAACCTTCAATCGGCTGTTAATACTTAGCCACGAGCTTCTCTAGTATCTGTATTTGAAATAGACTATTAAAATAATATTCCACTTTGGATTCACTAATAGTACACCTGTATTATTGGATTGCTCGCTACACTACGTGGAAATATTAAATTTTTTGCTCAGATGCAATTTCATACGTGCCAAAATTAGCATACCAATTTTAGTTAAACAAGTTCTAAAATAGCCAATAATTTCGTGTCTAGATTGCTGATTTATGCCTAAATTATACATGCAGCTAGATATTTATAATAACTATAGGTAGACTATAGATGAGGAGCTCGTGGCTAAGTAATAACAGCCGCACGGGTCGATCCATCAGGTTAAGCTACACTTGCCTGGGATAGTCCGTCGATGCGTGACCATCTTTACAAACCGAGACTACTCCGTGCCTCGAAAAGCACGTTAAGCCGTTGGTCCCGGCTGTCATTCGTGGATCTTTGACAGTCGTTACGGGTCGTCAGAAGCCCGCAAGTCTGACAACCAGTCTTAGCAGTCCAAGGGGTATGGTATTACCCAGTTACTGGGTTGTGGATTGCAGATAGGCAGTCGCTCCATGTAAAATACTGGTATTCAGCTGCATCTGGTTAGACTGGAAGCCGACCCCAACATAGTTGGGAAAAGGCTAGGTAGATTGAGGAAGACTACAGATAATTTTTATGCAATAGGATACGTAAGATTTTTACGTCGACTACCTTATCGGTGTAAGAGTCTACTTTATTGTTCCCATGTGGGAGTGCTGAAATGAATACTTATCTAATTGTGGAACCGTTATTGTTATTGATTTCCATTCATCGCTCCAAAAAAAGCATCATTGCCCGAACAATTAACCTATATGGTATGTCCAATCAATTTAATTTAATTTAATGTTTTAAATTGCCAAATGTACATTATTTTGCATAACTACTATTGTATTACGTAGAATCAAGTTTTTCTAACTGAACAGACAACTGTGCTGCTGGGGAGTTTGTTGCGCCACTTCTTCTTCCCAGCTAATGCACTAGGAAGTGGTGAAGGGTGGGCGTTTTTGGGGGACTGTCTTATGTAATTTTGACGTTTGAAAAGTGCTGATTCTCAGCCTATTATGAATAAATGACTTTTGAATTTGAATTTGCAGATCGGAGGCTGGATTTGTGACCGGTCGTATGGCAAGACCCCTCTATGTAGGCTTGTCAGATGGCCGGGAAATCTGGGAATGTCTCGGAATTTTGAGTATTTTTTTATTTTTGTTCGACATTTTTAATTAATATCATTTTTCTTGGGACGATTCGCACGAAGTTAATTTATTAGTGGGCGAATCGACCAATAAGCCGTAAAAGCGAGGTCCTCAACTTTGTTTATGTTTTTATTATATTATAAAAATACACTATGTATTGTGAGCTATTTCAGGTAAAAGCCTACCTATAACTTTTACCTAAAATAAGAATTATTATACTTATTTGAAAATAACTTCCATTTAAAAAAAAATCAACAAGTAAAACATTATTGAGGCTTTAGCTTCTTTATTTTCATACGAGTATATTTTACTACGGCTTGAGTCCGTTATCCTAGAAATGTCACGGAAATGATAAACCTGTATCTGGCAGTCCCTACCTCTTTGTGATATGTGATATTCATTTCCTAAACTTGCTATCACGTTCGTCTTCCCATACGATATGCCTAATAAGGAGCATACCTGCTTTATCATACATTTCTCAAGCCCCTATATTGAAGCTTACCTTAAAAGAGAGTGTGTTTTCATCCTGCACGTCCAAGAGATTGGCGGTCCATGTGAATTTGTCTGTCACCGCGTCACGTCGTATGAACATCTTCCCCGTAGTCTCCATCGATGGTTTATCTCCTGCGGACAAATATGTTCAAGTTAAAGGTAACCGTAGGTATGTATTTAGAGATATGATGATCACGTCGGGGTCACCAATTTGGTGGTAACAGGGTGTAAAGTTCACTCATCCTCTATAGATATGGGACCCTCCTCCGACCAGACGGTTGTCGTGTCTGGCGGGCAACTGCCCAACGATTGATGTCGGGGAAGTTATATATATGCTTTTCACGTGGTAAACTCTAGTTGCGCGATGTGGCAATGTAGATGCCGCCACATGTTAGACACATGTGGCGGCATCTACATTGCCACATCGCGCAATTAGAGCGTTTTACTAAGTATGCTGTAGAATAAAGACTGCTTTATCTAACTATCTATATAACCCGTATTGTCTAAACGCACAGATAAATATAGATGTTTCACTCCACAAAATCATTTAAATAAAAATCGACTCTTGCTACGACAAAATAAAGGGCAATTCAGGTCGCACAGCGCTAGTAACCTACAGTTATATTCACCTAGAAGTTGCCTCTCTTTCTATCGCGTAACTCTTAGATCTTCTGACTACGTTACACTCACTGAATTAGCCTAACAAGTCGAGCCCGCTGCGTACTTGTAGCATCAAACCTAAAATGCGGGGTGAACCATCTGTTTTAATCTGTGGTAAAGGCTCGAATCTCTTCAATTTCCAGGCTCGTTTTCAATCAATGCCAGTACTTTTGACAGTAGTCAAGTTCGTCCCACCATCTTCACCTTGGTCAGCCACGATTTCGCCTAGCTGTCAATCAGTTAGGTCCTTTGTGCATACACGTTTTAAAAACAAAATCTCACCAATGGAAAACACAAGCTGCACAATATCGGTGGCCTCATCGTAAGGTCTTGAAAATCTCACCACACCGCTGAACGGCTGTCCACGTCTCACGATTGTGGTCGTCGGGTTCTCATCGTTCACCACCTCGTATCTGAAGGAAAAACAAATACAATGAGTTAATTGCAAAAAAAACAAAGGTCGGGCTGAGTTCCAGCGTTTTTTATACTAAACGTAAAGTTACAAAACAGCCCCTCAAACGCCCGCCCTGCATCACTTCCTATGCTTACCAATAGGGATGTTGACTGGGGAAAAAAAATAAAAACTATTTAGTCCGTCGTAAATATTTACCTGTTTTGATTTTTTATAGCAATATTACTGTGTGGAAATAAAAAATGTGGCTAACTATCGAACTAGAATATTAATAATGAATTGCAATTATAACATTGAATTTGATGTTGTACCCATTTTAGGTGTACGAAACGCATTAGGAAAGTTTCCAAATAGTTTTTTTACATCCTAAACTAAACATTCGGTGTTACGATATTAATTATTGCATTTCATAATCAATAATCTAGTTCGCTAGTTAGCCACATTTTTTATTTCCACACAGTAATATTGCTAAATTAATCAAAATAGTGAAAAATTTGACATCTATTTGCGACGTTGCCAACCTTCAGAATAAACGCTCTTAAAAAAGGTTTAGATAAAACGCATTAAAGTTGGGGAGTGGGGCCTCGCTACGTCACAAGTCGGTATAAAATCTATCGGACAGTGATGACATGCCACATTTTAACGCATTGCCTACTCAACGTATTGCCGTAATCTTTTGACTACGTAAAAAAAGGAAAAATACGTGTCCAATATTTTTCATAAACATCCCTATTTACTTGTCTCACCATCCTTGGATAATTTCATGCCAACTTCTATGCCTCGTTGGTGTAGTGGACGCAAGCACTACTGTTGAGCATGAGATCCTGGGCTCAATTCAAGGGTCGGCCAAAGTGTTATTGGGTATTTCCATCTGGAATTTCTGTGGCAGGCCGGAGTCTGGATTTGTGTCCGGTTGCTAGCAATAGACTCGCCCACTATTACATGGGACTTAAACATAACTGGCGAAATGTTGGTGTACCTATAACACCTCTGCCTAACCCTTCGGGGAAAACTGGCGTGATATTATGTTATGTTGTATGATTATGTTTTCACAGCAGATTAAAGCTTCGTGCAGACTAGTGCGTTATACCGTGAAGTTTTCTAAGAAATTATATTGTTCGAGTCGCGTCGCGTCTGCACGAGCTTTTAGCTTTTTTTTTTGAGTTTAGATCAAGCTTTTAGATACCTCCCATGTCTTGGTTTAAAATGGATATTGATATAATTGATTAATTATTAAAATATTATTACTTACTTGACGGTGTTATGTGGCTGTGCGTTTTCCCGCGGATAGAAGTGGACGACATCTACTTGCAGTGGCTCCATCTTCAGTTAAAGTCTGAAACAAATAAAAATAAAATTAAGCTTACCATAATAAATGCAAAAGGGAATCTGTGTAACCCTCGGCAGAGCTATTTTTTAGCGTATAAAAAAAAAAAAAACTCCAGACAACTGAATCCAATTACAAAAAATACTTAGAAATTATATAACTTATTTGCTATATTAGTACCTACTTAAATTCTCCTACCGACAGGTGGTTTTTATAAGATGCCTCATTGTGGAGCTTTCGTCAGGCCAGGCAGAACAGTAGCAACAGCCTCCTGAAACCTATTGCTGATATAGGTTTCAGGAGGCTGTTGCTACTGTCCCGCAACCTTGTGAGAAGAGATGCATTCTTTTTCCGGACTACAGCTCAGAAGCTATCTACTCTGGGGCGACCAAACAGTTTAGGTATTTGTGCGGTAAAGTGCAATGCGCTTGAAAAATAATATAATTTAAGAAGACATATAGATATAGGCATATTTCAAAGTAATATTATATACGTATTTTGTCCTATACATTCCAACTGCAAATGTTAGTTTCTACGCACAATGTTGGGAAATATACCATGTTATTTTAAACCATAGACTTCAGAACAATTTCTTTTTTCAAGCTTTTTGACTCTGGGTCTTCGGAGATTCCTAGTATTGGTTAATTTTCATCTATTTTCTTAAATTACTTTAAAACTATTTATTTAAAAAAATATTCGGGACCCCCACAATAAGTCCTTTAATTTGATATATGTCACATAGTACTGTGCAAATTTTTTTATTTGTAATCTTATTTGTCTCCCAAAAGTCCCCCATATTCGAAATTCATTTATTTAAATAACACCAAACGACTTAATCGGCCCATTAAATTCAGAACAAATTGGCTGTGACAGACGGACAAACAGAATGATCCTATAAGGGTTCCGTTTTTTCATTCGGAAATATGGAACCCTAAAAAGTCAATGTAATATTTTGATCTCTTCTGAAACTTAGTGTTCACTTATTCTTGTTGCTGTCTGTACCATTTAATCGAAATATAATTCGAGCTAACGATTTAACGAGTTAACGTTCGCTTTAAATAGTTCAAGAAATTATTTCTCACGCGCACACTATTATGAAAATTGGCTTGAAGCTGTAAACATTTTACGGAGTTGTTACATAATAGGGACCTACATAGTACCTATCTATAGTTCTGAAAATATTTAGTTACCAACTGCAGGACAAAATGAGCAACGGTATTTTAGTCACAAATTGCATAGTATTTACAGCTTTGAATTTTAGTCACGAACTAAATAGTATTGCTGTATTTGATTGGAGTCGGAAACCATGTCGAATGCATTCACATGCCGTGTCCAGAAATAGCTAACCGTTTACATAATAGTACCAACCATAGTCATTGCCAGATGCGTCAGATTCCGCATCTTGGATTAGATGAGGTAAGATCTGATTGCAGGTACCGTTACTACAGTAATCAGTAGGTAGCTATGTATAAGGAAATTCACAGAACATATACTTAACCTTTAATAAAGTAATATTTCAAAAGTGTTTCAAAATGGACTTTTCATAAAAAAACACTTTTTAAATTGGCTGTTTTTGAGAGAACAAGGATGAACTAATTTTTCTGCCGACTTCCTAACTATGTAATATTATAAATACAAAAGTGACTTTGTTTGTTTGTTTGTTCCGCTTTCACGCTAAAACGGTTTAACAGATTTGGCAGATAGTTGGACCATGACCTGGAGAAGCCATAGTATACTTTATAACCCGATATTCCCACGGGACCTAGACTTATGCGGGTCAAACTGCGGGACACAGCTATGTTGCGTTCGCAATTCATTTGCCAAACATGTAAACAAGCACGAGTTTTTGGAAAAAAACTGCTGTAATGCCTACACATTAAGTTCAGTTTGCGCTACAATTTCATATTTTGTATGACTTTTTCAACAGTGCTAGTCGGTCTAAAATCAACTTTATTTGCACTAGCATTAAGTTGATGTTTGGCAAATTAATTGCGAACGCAGATTAGTTACCTACATTGCTGTATGAACCTATGAATGCTGGAAACTATGGAAACTACTTCTACAAATATAAATGTCGAACGCAATAACAGCTGTTATTACGTACTTATTTAGTTATTACCGCCATAACTTGACCGTAACATTGGATTTATAACGTCTCATACAAGCTACTCTGAAAGCAGGGTCTTCCTAAAAGATAAACCCTTAGACATAGTAGGTATATAGGTAGGTACTGTTGTACTGCTGGTACCTACCTACTTAATACTAAAACTGACCAAGACATTGACAATATAAATATGTAATTACGGATCCAAAGGTTAAGATGACGAATTAGTCAAATAGTCACAGGTTGTTGACTCGATAACTCGGCACTTAAAAATATTTACCTATCAATAGTTACATAGCAATATTTTTTATCTATCTTGCTCAAATCTGACTTAAGAGCGTTTAATCTGAAAGTGGACAACATCGGAACTAGATGGCACATATTTCGCTGTTTTGATTTATTCGGCAATGTATGGAAATAAGAAATGTGGCTAACTAGCAAACTAGAATATTAATAATGAATTGCAATTATTATATTGCATTTGATGTTGTAACCGTTTTAGGTTAAAAAAAAATTGGCATTTGGAACGTTTCCAAATACTTTTTTTACATCTTAAACTAAATATTCGGTGTTACGATATTAATTATTGCAAATCATAATCAATATTTTAGTTCACTATTTAGCCACATTTCATATTTCCATACAGTATTATTGCCAAATTAATCAAAATAGGTAAATATTTGACAGCTATTTGCGATGTTGCCAACTTTTCGGATAAGCGCTCTTAAATGGAGTAAAACTAACAAAAATATTGTAATAAGTACCTTATCATGTATTCACAATTATAATTCTTTACATACCCCATAAATACCGTAAATATTTGTCAGCTAATTTGCGATGTTGCCAACTTTTAGGCTCTTAAAGGAGTAGGCACTCCATACGACAGGACTAACATTTAGGGACCTTTCGCAGTGCAATGTAGAATCTCTACAAATACATTGTGCTCTACGTATTGGTGGGTGGGTACTGACCCATGCTATCACTCCTCGCAATAATTTCCTATCTGTGTCATCCTACTTATCTGTCATACTTTTTACACGACACCGTTTCTGGTTTAATCAATCTATAGGTTCGGGTATACCAATATTATCTAGTACTTATGGTATTCTGGCAATGCCATAGTTTATAGCTAATTTTGATTCATTCCCTACATTAAAATTTACAAAATTTCTTTCAAAAACTTAATCACGTCAACCGTGCCGAAACTAAAATTCATCAACAATGTAGAAGTTCTCGAAATAGTCACAAAAACACACAGTTACCAAGACACAACGTTCGGTCTGTTTTGTAAACGTCATAAACTTAACGTTATTGCACCTCACGTCGATAAAATTTTATTAATATGATTTATGGTTCCCAGAACATATATTCTAGGACCCACTTTGTTAATATTTTTGGACGAATTTCAATGTCAAACAGTGAAATATTATGTGATTTAAATAAGTATGTTTTTGCGATGAAGAGTCAAGGCGACAAATCATACAATATTAATAATTTGTAGAAGCAAAAACAGCTTTCTAATTACGCAACACATTTTCGTAAACAACTACGACTAATCTGTTTAATTTTGACAGTTCAACAACATTCATTGCGTTATTTAAGTTGTTGAGCAGATTTTTTTGTTCGAACTTATGAAGCAATGGATTAGCAATTTGTTTCAAAACGATTCAGATTAAGATTGATCGTGTATTAGGGTACTGGTTAAAACATGAATCATGTTTTGGCAAATAGTGTTTGTTCATAAGAATTGTAACAAAATTACGTTATACGACAGCTAGGTATAATAAAACCACCAGCAAGGACAAAGCGGCTACCTACTTTCACTATTTTAACCACCATTTGAAAAAGTTCACAGGAGACTATCCATAATTTTTAAACAGATTGCGTGTGGTTGCAGGTGTCACCAATTTTGAAAAACTGACAGTCAATGCAGGCAAACTGTTTATTTTTGTATATTTGTGGTAGTTAAATTCTATTAATCTCAAATACATTGCAAACTGTACTTTTGTATAATTTAGAAGCATTTTATTATTTTAAATGTGAGTACCAGGAGCCGTTTATTATGTTATTAAGACGTATGTTGACTTGAAAGAGCATGGCAGTTGCGAGTATGTCATGCTTACTTAAAAATCTCGCTGATGGTGGCGAGTGTGTTGGATCATTCGGTTCCCTACAAAATGGTTGAGCCCAGCTGAATTTTAGGTGCTGATCCACGCGTCATGTTCGTGAACGGGCGCCGTCAGTTAAGACTGGTCTTCTCTTATCTGCCAGTGCTTTTTTATAATCTTATATTTTCTAATTATTTTTTGCATTGTTTTCACATATACATAGAAGCAATAAGAGTAAGTAATAATACCCAGGATTTTGTAATATCTATATTTAAAAGAGTGTGCTTAAATTTTCTTGCCCGTTCTTCTCCATAAAGATCTACGTTTTGGAACGGGTAACTAGCTTCAACTTTCTGACTAACTGACCGACTATCTTTCAAAAGTGCCTGTAAATGCTTTAATTGAAATAAATGCTTTGAGTTTAAGAGTCCGCGCCACCACTGAACTCCGGCGGAAAATTGTGGACTACATTTTGTTTAAATGCAATTTGATGCAATGCCATAGACACTAGCGCCGCGTCTATCGGACTTGAGTTGTGGCGCGGGATCTATTTCATAAAACGTCTAAAGTACATAAGAGATCAAACCACAGCTCCGCGATTTTTGTTGCCAAAATATTTCATCAAAATCCAGACAACTTGCCCAGACCAACCAAATGAAACCGAATCTAGGCCTGCTTATAAATATCGGTTACATGTACATACCGACGCAACGAAACATAAATTCAATCTACTATTTGTCGCAATGATGCCATTGTGATCATTTGCTATTATTGTACTGGATTCTAACCTTCGGCTGTGCGGTAGGATATGATTTGATTGAGCTTGTTTAACAATTCTAGATATTATGTGCACTGCATAGTCTGTTGGCGATTAATCAGGAAGCTATGATGTCATTATTGATCAGCTGTTTAAAGGTAAGTACGATAAGTTCATGTATAGAGAAGACGTACTTATTATTGTTTGGAAAAATGCGCGATTTTTTGCATAAATTGGTTGATAACTTTCAGTGCATAATTTATACCTACCTAACTTATTTTCATATTCATATTGATAATAAGTACCTTTGATTTAAACAATTTGTGTTGTTCAATATTTGGAAATTCGTAAGATAATTCGTTATAATTGAATAAAAAATAACATCGCTAAATTATTGTAGGAACTCCCTAACAATCATTGTTGACAGGACAAGTCTCAATTTTTTTTTTTTTTTTCTAAGAATTTCTTCTTGTATCGTGGGTGCGTTTCCAAACATAGAAACTCACATACACTAACACCCAGACCCGGAACAACTACTTGCAGATCATACAAATATTTGTTCCGTGCGGGGATCGAACCCGCGACACGTTGCGCAGCAGTCGATCGCTCAGCCACTGCGCCAACCGTGTCATCAAAATTTATTTGCTATTTGTTTACTTTATCTTTTTACTGGACAATAAGCTATGTAAATGAATGAATATTTTAACGAGAATATAACCTTGAACTTCAAATATCCTACCTTGCTTATATTGTTGACTAGTGAGTTCCCTTAATATTTGGCAAACATGAAAAGCAATGTTTTTTGTTAAATGTTTGCTTGTTTAGAGCAGAGGTAGCCCAGTGGTAACGGCTGCGCCTAACGGGTCGTGGTTTCGAACCCAAGCAGGCACTTTACTTTGTGTAAATTATTTTAACACAACTAAAATATCGAAGACATATGACATACACCCACCCGCACTGGATCCGCGTGGTGGATTACCGGCTCGGAACATTATCGGCTGATTATGCTTATTTGTTTGTTTTAATTTCTTCACTTTTTGCATAAAAGATAAATACCACGTGAAGATTTTGCTTTTAATGCCATCCTTATGCCTACGGTATAGAAGTCAAAATCGGTTAAACGGACGGTAAAAAAGGTTTGTTTAAATGTCTAATCTTATTTCAAATGGAGTAGAGGTCTGCAGCTATAGTGCGCTTTTATAATTTCTAACGTCACGATATTATCGTGGACGCAGGGCCGCGCCGCCCAGCTCGCCGTGCGATAAGGACCGGGCCCGTGTCGACGGCGCGTTGTGTTCCACGCGCGCCTCAAAGAGATGTCAGCATCAACCGACGGGGTCGAAAGATCAATGCCTGCTGGGGTTGCGGGTTTGTCTGAAAGGGATATCGCGGCCCCGGCACACAGGCAACGGAAGGAACACGGGTGGGTTTTAGTCAGTAAAAGTCTGACACACCCTCTCGCTCTGCCCAGAGCGGGAGAAGTCATTTGATGATTTCCCACCCTCAAAAAAAAAAAAAAAAAAAAAAAGATAACAAGGTTTAGTTAATTACATCGATTTATAGTTCAATTTGTAACTAGTTAATAGTCGTTGGTAGGTAGGCACTTAAACTTCATTAATGTGGTGTACCTACCGATACCAATGTTTGTTTTCGAGTAAATTAATCTTTTATTTTATGACTGACGTTTATAGTTTTATTAAAGCTTTAGTTTGTAGCTGACGTTGTTTGTGTTAAGTACTAAGTATTCGAGAAATGTCAAGTTTAGAATGAGTACTTTGACAGCCAAAGTACCAATTTACTTAAAGGGTTTCCTTAATTTGGTAAAGATAAGTATTTACTTTCAGCTTCATTCTTCATTCTTGTTAAAAACACATTTAACTCGTTCTGTAACTATGAGCTTCAAACTAACCTTACTATAACTACTCATGTGTTTAAATTGTACATGTAATCAATTTAGTTTTGTTTTTCATGGACTGTTTTAAGGATAATTTGCAAAAAGTTAATAGTCAATAATTATAACGTCCTTAATTAAACGAATAGCTTTTGAGAACTCAATTAAACTTTATATTATTGTCAATAAAATTTAACGATTTCCATTTGTATATTACTAATTGAAATAATAACCCGAGTCTTGTCAATTATTCCCCAAGAACAGTTTGTACAGACTAAAAAAAGAACTAACATACCTACAGTTGGTATAGATTCCATTTGTTTAAAAAAATACCTACTTGTTAACTATGTTGATCGGTTGAATTATCACGAGGTCGGCAGTTCAAATCTGTCGCCCATTGAAACACCCACTTAATTTACCATCTTCTGCATAGCTTTAGTTGGGAGAATCTACAGTAAAGTCTGCAAATTGCAATAATAACCATCAAAAGACTCAGACGCTTTGTAGACGTGAGATATTGTTTGACGGGCAATTTCCGTCTTTTATCAATCTTTCAAAAATACGTCTAATTTCCCAACATTTTCGTCTTATTGCCATTGATTGTCGCTAAGATAAGATTGCAATTAGATTTTGAAAGTATTTTTAATACAAGAATTTGCCTTCAAATGCAAATTTAAACGTTCAATAATTAAAAGAAATAAACCGGCACCTATCAAACTCTATGCATTATCATAATCATGTTCTTTACATCATGTTTACTATGGAGCAGTTTGTAACAACCCTCATTTCTTTTGATCGTTTATCGCTATCTGTAAAGAAAGTATTTTTAGCCGTGACACCGAAAGTAAACAATCTAAAGACAGCTGTTACAGCATAATTGCACATCACTGATGTTTTATAACATGTTTTTTTTTATACCTGGCTTAATATGTCAGATAAAAGTATGATCTAAGGAGAACATTCTATTTATTTAGAGAAATGTCACATTATTTTATTCAAAAACTAAAAAACTAGTTTTCTTTTAAATGTAATATCGTAAACAAGTAGTCAATAAATTGACGACTACTGTCTAGTTTATTCACTATCCAACTGATTTACAGTGCAAATGTGTATTACACACCTAATATTTTTTCGGCGAAAGTTCATTAACTCGTATTTATTTATATCCCTTACTAGAATAGATATTTTTGCTCGAATAGTCTAGCTTGACAATAATAAAATATACGTACTTGTTAGATACTCTAGTTAGTGGCAATGACAAACTACATTTTGAAAAAGGTTACCCTTTGATTTTTGTTTCATAAATAATGGTTTCAAATCATGCGAAATCATCTTAATAAAAACTCTTAAATGAAAAACATAAAAGTAAAAATCCAAGTAAAAAAACGTACCTTCAAAATTAATTACTTTAAAAAAAAACACAACACTAAACCACAACACGCACTAACAATTATTTCGGAACGCGAACACGTTATTACAATATTAAATAAATTAATATATCAATAAAAATTAACCCGTGTGATGCGCAAACGCTGCTCGACTGACATGAAATGCTCAACGCTCGAGTATGTATATAACCGCGATCGACGACGCCCGGCGCCGGCGACGATATAGGAGCGCCACGATTTCGGGAAACTGTGACTAGAAGTCGCCTTTAACGTTCTAGGAATAATAAATCATAAATAAATAGGAAATCCCACTATTAATTCAGCTATGATGTATAAACGTCAACTTGCTTCTGTTATTCGAGAACCTGAAATTCAGATACATTTCAGTAATTTCATGACTTAATAGTAGACTTAGTAATTTCATGATGAATTTAGTTTCTTTGTTAATTGTCAGTTTTTTTTTCTATTTAATAAAATATAATATAATACGAATTACAGATATAGATATATAAATTTTACATAGGGTGACACAATGGGCGGTCTTATCGCTAAAAGCGATCTTTTACAGACAACCTTTGGATAGATTAAAGCGCAGAAGGAGAGACAACACTTTTTTCTTATATTTAATTCTAACAATGATTGCGGTGAAATATTTAATCGCTTTAAATCCTAGAATCAAAAGCTTCCGCAACTTCATCTCAAGCATATTTAATCTATACTCAAATTAAACAAGCTAAGTACCTACTCACGTATTTCTAGTAGTCGTAAACATTACTGCTCTGCGTTGATATGGCAATAGGCTCGCCCCTTATAACATGGAACTTAAATATAACTGGTGAAATGTTGGTGTACTATAGGTACACTTCTGCCTAACCCTTCGGGAAATACAGGCGTGGTGTTATGTTATCTAATTGTTTAATTTGATTGAATTTTCGGAAAAAAAAATCTTTAACGAAAATCTAATCTTCTAATGACTAAATATCCCACTAAAGAACAAAATCATACGCACCGTACTCTGACGTTATATTTATCACCGAATTCACAGTATAGCTATTAATACCTACTATTATAATGTTACGTATGTATGCGCTAGAGTTTCCCAAAGGCTAACCGTGCAGAGGTCACATCGATCTAACACGTCATCACTCTGACGAATTAATTAGAGTAATATTAGGACTTTAGAACTAATCCTGGAATTCTTGTGACATGGTTTTTCAGTTCGGGGGTTAACCTTCGAATTCGTGATATAGGTATTATTTTGGTGCTTACTAACTATATTACTTGCTACACTTTGTTTTATGGAATGTTCTAGCGAAATCCGAACATTATTTTGAGTTATAAACATAATTTTTCTAAAGATTTTCCTATGAAATGGAAAATAATAAAAAACTCGAACTGAAAGACACGCGTTTAAAAATCTTGAGTCGAAAATATATTTTGAAGAAATGGCTTAGTATAGGCCCAGTAGTGGTAGCCGAGGAGAGTACGATTATAAATAAAAAAATAAATAAAAAACGTTTACTTTGACCAACGCAGGCTAAAAATAGGCACAGTTAAAAACATACAATCAATCATATCACAAGTTCGATTGCTCAGTCCGTGAAACATACAGTAACGGTTCAGGTACTAGCAATCGAACCTTTGCGCGAATGCCCTCACGATGCCACTGTAGCTAGCCTGAAGCCTGCACACCAGGGATGGGCATCATTTTCGTATAGTAGAATACATGGTCTAATAAAACAAGGTCTGGCATTCCGGGACCAACACATGCTTACGTCACTATCCAGTTGCAATAGAGTTATTGCAACAAAACACGATTAAGGAAAGATTTTCAGAAACCAAAGCTTTTAAATTGTCGTTTCGTGTGTCTAATCAAACGAAACAATTCAATTTAAACATAAACCAACGTAATTGTTAATTAAAACAACATTGTTTTATCGGATTCGCACAGGTAATAAAGGTTGTTGGGGAGTTATTATTACAAACTTTTGGTAACACAGATGTGATGACGTAGACTTGTGTTGCCCACTTGACCACTGTGTTTCGGAATGCCATACCTGGCGAAGTATATTATTATATCATGGTAGAATAAAAACCGGCCAAGTGCGAGTCGAAAGGTTTCGTACCGTATTAAGGTCGAGCAAAAAACTTAAACAATACACGTTTCTTGTATGTGGACTTCCTTTAATAATTAACTTTATTTAATTTTTATTATTTGTTGTTATAAGCGGCAATACAAATACAAAATCTCTGAAAATGTCAACCGTCTACCTATGTATTACGGTTCATGAGATACAGGCCGCTGACAGACGGACGGACAGCGGAGGTTTAGTGTAATAGGGTTCCGTTTGGCGCCCTTCGGTTAAGGAATCCTAAGAGCAGCTAAAAACAGTCTACTTGTGATTCGGCGAACAACCCAGATGCGCTACAGATTCGGGGTAGCCTCATCAGCACCCTGAACACAGTATAGCTACAAATAACAAAATGACAGTATGACAGGTAGTGTCTTGTGTACTACATTGGTGCTCGAAAGACTTTGACAGGGGGCGCTTTCGGTAAAAAAATTGCAATTGTTTTGAAAAATATCACTTGACATGTATTCAATAACCAAGATGGCGTCGTTAGTTCGACGCGCCAAAAAAACCGGGTAGCCGTTTATACATCTCTTATGAACACCGTTGATGGGTGACCATCTTTTCATACCCGTCCGTGCCCCGAAAAGCACGTTAGATCTTTTCATGCCAAGACCCGTCCGTGCCCCGAAAAGCACGTCAGGCCGTTGGTCTCGACTGTCATTCGTGAATCTTTAATAGTCATTACGGGTCGTCAGAAGTCCAAAAGTCTAAGAACCAGTCTTACCAAGGGGTATCGTATTACCCAGACTGGGTTGTGGAGGTCAGATAGGCAGTCGCTCCATGTAAAATACTGGTATTCAGCTGCATCCGGATAGGCTGGGAGTCGACCCCAATATAGTTCGGAAAAGGTTAGATAAATGATGACCGAAGATTAGATAAAAGCGTATGACGTTTCGTGCGTCATAGTGAGCAATGGCGGGCTATATATTATAATATCGCAGCTTTCAGAGACGCTCTACTTACCTAAAATAAATCTCGTGAGGTTCAGGAAAGCGCCTAAATTCAAGAAAAAAAAAACAAAGTTATTTTAATTTCAGTGCGCAAGCAAATAAACCCGCGAATTGTGTTATTAATCATTACTATTTCTACGTCATTGTAATTATTGATAATTGTTTATTATTATATATTATATATATCATATTTATGTCAATGTCAAAATCGTCATCGCATAATTTCCTTGTACGAGTTCATTAGAAATAGTTATTTAAGTGACTTTATTCTCGTAACGTAGGTAGGGAATTCCTCGTGACGAGTAGCGAGGTAGCTATCATCATCAATCTGCATCCAAGGTGCTGATAAACTTGAGCTTTCACTTATAAAGAACATTCTAGAGAATGTAACATTACAGCAAAAGAAACGGGAGCGTTTTAGCGAGCATTCTAGCGAAAGGACAGTAGATTTGCTTCGAGCTTTTTGCCGAGCCGAGCCTATCATTGTTCCGTTTCAATTTCGTGAAGAATATTTTTTAACTAGAGCGTTCGCTAGAATGATCGTGAACATGTTCGTAGCGATGTTTGGCTCTATGCTTGACTCTGTTCGTTGTTCAGTTCGAAAAATTTAAAAACGGCGAATGCTCGATATTCTGTTACAAGTGAATGCTGAAGCACCTTTATGCGTCAAACTTTTAGGTAAAGGTGCAGTCACGTTCACGTTCAAGTTTTTGCATTCGTGTCGATGTGTAGCTTTTTCATAACTAGCAGCTAGTTAGCAGCTGCTGTTGTCCACTGCTTCGCCCGCGGGGACCCTAATTCTTTTTCTAAAATAGTATTCCTAAGACACTCCTTACAACATCACCTATCCGCCAGTGAAAGTCTTGTCAAAAACCAGTCCAGCCGTTTTGTTAATTAGCCGGAACAAACAGGCAGACAAACAGACAAATAAATTTTAAAAAAATGATTTTTTGTTATAAGTACCGTATGTACTTTCTTATGCATTTAGTAAAAAAACTGTTATTTTGACATTACAAACAGACACTTCAATTTTATTTATTTGTATGTATGTAAGATTCGATTACTAAAGGTACAGACGTTCACAATAGCTTTATTATATTTTCGGTGTTCTAAAACTTACTTCAATCTCTAATCTCTTTTTTCATCATCAGCATTCTCCCATACCAGCGAGAAGGAAAAGCTGTAGGTAGGTCTTCTTTATTACCATTGTAGGAGCCCTATGGAATGGTCGTAAGAGCCAGAATTGTAATTGTGAAAGGTAGACAACAAAAGTAATAAGTAATTTTTGTTTAAATTAAGCGACCTTCAAAATCAAAATTTAAACATTTTATCATATAAACCTACATGGGCACTTATAAACGTCAGAAGCTATGGTTCCAATTGGTCGTTTCCTATGGAGAAGAGGCGGCAAGAAACTCCACGGTACTCTTTTAAAAATAAATGGCTTTTACAATGTTTTCAAATAACAGTGATAATAGGTATATGAGAGGACAGTGTAAGCCTGTCAACAAGTACCAGTACCTTATATCAAACCCCCATGGAAGACTATATAGATTCGGATCACTCTGAGCAGTTAACCGGGTAACATTTCACCTTTTTACAAGAGAACATGAATGGTAAAATACTAGTAACGCACCACCAAGTCACCAC
Source organism: Agrochola lota (assembly GCA_947364205.1). Classification (NCBI taxonomy): domain Eukaryota; kingdom Metazoa; phylum Arthropoda; class Insecta; order Lepidoptera; family Noctuidae; genus Agrochola; species Agrochola lota. Next base: position 4,106,912 of record OX376230.1, on the reverse strand, counting down.
TTCGCACTATGCATACGCAAAGCTTTCAGGTCGTGTTCTAACCGAAATATACATATAAATATAATAAAGCTGAAAGTATGTTTTTGTTTGAACACGCTAATTTCTGGAATCCAGTCCTATTTGGAAAATTATTTTTGAATTTGATGGCCCAATTCTTGAGGAAGGTTATGGGCTATTTTAACTAAATGCTACGACCCTTAAGAGCGGAGCAAAAATAAAAAATAAATCCGATGGAACGCCAAGCGAAAATGAAGTAATAGTGGTATTGTAGATATATTGTGTAAATTTTCATTTTATAGGGGTTGAAGGGGAAAAATACGAAATTCACGCAAACGAAGCCACGGGGAAAGTGCTATTATAAATATAAAATACTCGCGCGATACATCGAGTCGCGTATTAACGTCATAATTCATACAAACGATCGCGTTGATCGCGTGCTCGCGCGACGGTCGCTGCCGGTTAGGACACGGAGTCATGCACTTTACCCCGATGATCACAGACAGAGAACATTCTCTAAACCCAGCATTGGACTTTGTTCATCCTAGGACTATGATGCGTTTATGACTAACTAAGTAACGCATCGAGACAATTCTGACGCAAGCAGGAATCACGGAAGTTATCATGATGATTGTGATTACTCAACTCTTACGCTCACAGTTTACGGTATTTTAGGGTACGTAAGGATAGCTAATAGATAACGAGGTAAAAGCCAGGGACACTCCAATGGGAATATGTAAGGGATTTGTATGACACCCTCAGAGAGACAGCATAGAGTCAAATGAAAAACAACTAGGTATATGGTGATTTAGAATTTCGGGTTTAATTAAGTATTCAAATAATCAAATGAAAGCTCTCAATTTGTAAGTGGTACTACAAAATTACATCCACAGGTACGTTAGCCTATTTTTAGGGTTCCGTAGTAAACAAGGAACCCTTATAGTTTCGCCATGTCCGTCTGTCTTGTCTGTGTGTCCGTCTGCCTGTCTGTCCGTCTCTCTGTCCGCGGCTTAGCTCAGAGACGGTTAGTACTAGCAAGCTGTAATTTGGCATATGTATACATATTAATCATGCCGACAAAGAGGTAAAATAAAATCAAGAAAAAATTTTTTTTTCTCCCCTACACGTAAAGTGGGGATGTTTTTTCCTCATCTACCTACTAGAAAGGTATTTCAATAATATTGTGAATTTGTCGAAACCATTTTTGGATTCAGGGATCTGTTTGCGAAATATTAAGCTTTTAACGATTTTTTTTTGTTAGAGTCAAGTGTCCCCCCCCCCCCTTCTAGGTAAATGGTTGTACTTGGACTTGTGAAAAAATTCACAGCAGTAGTATATATAACGAAATTAAAAGGAAAACTATCACAGCATAGTAGACTGTACAGGTTAACGAGTAATAATCAACAAACTTAAATTTGCAGTTTGAAAAACATGTTCTCCCATACATTCCTTATGGGAGAACATGTTTTTAAACTGCAATGTTAAGTTTGTTCTTGGGATAAATTCATCCCAACTACGGAACCCTTCATTGTGCGTGGTCTGCCGTGTACGCACTTGGCCGGTTTTTTATATTTTCATCAGATAGATGCACATACAAACCGCGCGATGCTTCAAGAAACATTCCCTCTTCACACTTAGTTCATAGCGGCGCGGCGCTTACAATACCAAAGCGGGGATTATTATATTAAATTTAAAATGCCAACCGGACACCAAAGAGATAAATAATAATTGCTTTTATTCAAGTTCGTTGACTCTGTTATCATTATTTAAGTTCTTATAAAGAAAAAGTACATACCTACCTATGTATTATTATTACGTAAATGAACAAATAAGGGGAACCAGATATTATTACTGCACACATACCTATACCTACCATATACACACACACACGACAATACAATTTAAAAAAATTGTTCGTATAAAAAAAAATCTGCTGTTTCATAGAAAAGTGCAATACCTACGCGGTCAAAATGTATGGAGCAGCTGTTTTTTTTTTTTAATAACCGACGAAAAATGTCAACGCAAGGGCGTTCAGAATCGCGGGGGTCGTGCGGTCCATGGCCCTTTACGGGGCACCGGTGTGGGCGCGTTCATTGAGGCTGCGACCGGCTCGGCGGTTGAACGCGCCCCAAAGGGTCATGGCCATCAGGCTGGTCCGGGGATACCGCACGGTCTCCCGTGAGACGGCGAGCCTCCTTGCCGGACTACCGCCATGGGATCTGGAGGCGAAAGTCCTCACGCACATGTGGGAGTTGCGCGAGGAGGCGAAACGCCGGGGTGTAACTCCGCTGCCGCGAGAAATCACGTCACAGCGGACAGAGCTCCGGCGGGATCTCATGGCGGCATAGAGTGTGCGATTGTCGCAACCCAGCGCTGGGCACGCCACAATTGCGGCGATAAGTCCCCTCTTTGAGGAGTGGCTTGAGAGGCGCCATGGCGTCCTCACCTTCCGCCTGACGCAGGTCCTCACCGGACACGGTTGTTTCGGGAGGTTCCTGTTCCGCGTAAGGCGGGAGGAAACGCCCGGGTGTCACCACTGTGTGGATCGCCCGGAGGACACGGTGGAGCATACGGTGGAGGTCTGCCCGGCTTGGGCGGAGCACCGCCGTGTCCTCACGGAGGCGATCGGCGGCGGCGATCTCTCGCGTCTGGCCCTGGTTCAGGCCATGGTTCGGAGCGAGAGTGCATGGGAGGCCGTCACCTCCTTCTGCGAAGCACTTATGCTCGCGAAGGTGGAGGCGGAGCGCGCGAGGGAGATGCAAGCTGCACGCCCTCGCGGCCCTAGTCGCCGCAGGAGACGCCCCGGGCGTCGGGAGTCGAGAGCCGACTTCCGGCCACCGTAGGCGCGGGCTTGCGGACGGTGAGCAATGGGCAGCTCGCCGTCCGATAAGGACCAGGCCCGTGTCGACGGCGCGTTGTGTTCCACGCGCGCCTCAAAGAGATTTCAGCACCAACCGACGGGGTCGAAAGACCAATGCCTGCTGGGGTTGCGGGTTTGTCCGAAAGGGATATCGCGGCCCCGGCACACAGGCAACGGAAGGAACACGGGTGGGTTTTAGTCAGTAAAAGTCTGACACGTCCTCTCGCTCTGCCCAGAGCGGGAGAAGTCATTTGATGATTTCTCATCCTGAAAAAAAAAAAAAAAAAAGGGGCGTTCAGAATCATGTACTGAATCCATGGTAACAGGCTTCGCGTCGATGTCCCTGCCACTCTGTATAATGACTTTTGATTTAGGATTTTATTTTGACGTTAGGATTTATTTTTAAGTTTCAAAATACTCCTACTTTCTTGTCATGTCGTCGTTTGTCATATATTACACACACTTAACATCATTCTTGTATTCCTGGATAGGTTACACAGGGCTCCTAAGAAATTTAAAAAACCGCAAAACCATACCTTCGCGGTTAGTTGAAGACTTCGAATGAAAAATTTACACATCAACAATATTTTTCCTGTTCTTACAAAAATAAATTCTGATTTAATCGAAAACATATTCAACTGTTCAAATCAAACGGAAACTAGTCTTATAAAAATATAATGATCTGGATAGGTTTTTGGCAAGAGATCAAAACTTTTTTTTGTAGCTTGCGTAGGCTAGTATAAAAACATGTAATCTGGACATGAGTGGTCAATAAAATGGTTGGTCTGGAATCACAGACCACAAAAATTCAGGCCATTAAAATAATGCGCATTGTCTATAAATCTGTTTACAGTTTTAGGCCATAGAAAACAGAACATTGTGATAACCTAGATGAATTTTCTGTATCTAAAATTTATCAGTGCACACCAGAAGACTGTTTATCAACCATTAAATCCCCAGATAGTTACCTGAAAGTTCTTTCACAAAATATCAGATCAATTAATCGAAACTTTCATGATTTTGAAACACTGCTTTCCCGTCTTTCTCTTGAGTGTGATGTAGCTGTTCTAACAGAATGTTGGCTTCCTTGTCTAAGTAATACCACCCTACCCCAGCTCCAATGTTACTCTTCGTTTCACACTACTAAACACCGTAATCAGAGTGACGGAGTAGTCGTATACATCAATTCAAATCTTGCATCCAAAGTACACGAACCTGAATTTCATGACTCTGCTTCTGGTTTAATCATAGAACTTTCATCAAATGTTGCTATCCTCTGCGTTTATAGATCCCCCTCTAACGAGACTATTGAAGTCTTTCTCAAATCCTTAAACGAAATACTATCTTCCTTGACTACTTTTCAAACAGTAGTAATAACAGGTGACATAAATATAAATATAAACATAGATAGCACAACGTCGAATATGAACAATTGGTCGCACGAATATCTTAACTGTCTCTCTTATCACGGGTTTTTACCTTCCCACCACCTACCTACAAGAGGCAATAATTGTCTTGACCACACAATTCTTAAAACCAAATTACTCTCTTCTACCTTCATTTTCGATTCGACTATTACTGATCACTTCTCTACCCTCCTTTGTTTAAATTTGAAGCCACCCCGTAATTTTTCCAATACCTCAACCCTTAAGACAGACTTCGTCTCACTTGACAAGTCTATGCAAAATCTGGAATTCACGCATATCTTTTCCTTGACTGATCCAAACGTTGCTACAGACTGTCTCATCCAAACTCTATCTCATGAGATAAATAATCACTCAACATTGAAGCGCTCAGCTAAACGCAAGAGAATCCTCAAACCATGGATTACTCCAGGACTACTGCGATGCATGAGGAACAGAGACATTTTACACAGGAGATACAAACAGTCTCCTGATAATGAAGTCCTTAAAACTACCTACACAAGATACAGGAACTTCTGCAATAAGATTCTTAGAAAAGTTAAAAGACAGTTCGATTCAAATGAAATTGCCAAAGCTGGTCGTAATACAAAGTTGTTGTGGGATACAGTCAAGCGTGTCACAAACACAATTAAAATTACTCACCCCCCTACGGAATTACTGTCCTCCTCAGAAACCCCTTCTCAATCTCTTAATGAAGTTAATTCATTCTTTGTAAACATAGGCAAGGATCTTGCTGATCGTATTCGGAGTGTCCAGGATAGCTGCTCTCCTCATTCCCAGTTCAATACCTCCAATAGTTTGAGTTCCTTCGTACTATTGGACACAAATCCTGATGAGATAGCCTCTATTATTGGATCTCTGAAGGTCAATGCTGCAGTGGGCTTTGATGGCATTTCTACAACCATCATAAAAAGGTACTCTGCAGTCCTTACACCCGTACTATGCCATATATTCAACCTATGCCTTGCCTCTGGTACTTTTCCTTCTTCTTTCAAAAATGCCATTATTCATCCCATTTTTAAAGGGGGTGACCGCACCTCTGTCTCTAATTATCGCCCTATTGCGGTGCTACCTGCCCTGTCCAAGATCTTAGAACGACTCATTAATAATAGGCTTACCACATACCTTGAAAACAATAACTTATTGTCAACCAACCAATTTGGGTTCAGGAAGAAAAAATCAACTTCTGATGCAGCCATGAAACTGATAGATAGAATCGTTGATAAACTTAATCAACGCAAAAAATGCCTCACAGTGTTCATTGATCTTGCAAAGGCGTTTGATACCGTTCCTCTCCCCTGCCTTCTGTCTAAACTAGAATGCTTAGGCGTTCGTGGGATGCAACTCCAGCTTTTTAACTCATATCTTTCAGACCGTAGGCAGATAGTCAAAATCGACGGTTGCCTTAGCGACGAGCTGCCTATTTCATATGGCGTGCCTCAAGGCAGTGTCTTGGGCCCTACATTGTTTCTGGTGTTCATAAACGACCTGTGCAACATGCACCTGAGCTCTGGTAACATTGTCTCTTTTGCCGACGATACTGCAATTACCTTTTATGATGAATCATGGGCTAAACTGCAAGCAACTGCTCAAAATGGATTTGATTCAATATATAGATGGCTTATCTCTCACTCACTCACGCTAAACACTAATAAAACTAAACTCATTACATTTTCCCTAAACTCCACTACTCAACCCCTGGCACCCGTTACTCTAAAAGCTCACACCTGCCAACCCAATTCCGCCTCTTGCAACTGTCCTACAATTTTGTCTACTGACACGGTGAAATACCTCGGAATTATCTTAGATAAACACCTTAACTTTAAAGCACATATCACCCACCTTACTGCTCGTGTTCGTAAGCTCATATATCTTTTTAAAACACTCAGACACATTGCCAATACTTATGTAATACGTACCGTGTATCTCGCCATGTGTCAGTCAGTCATCTCGTACTGTATTAATAGTTGGGGTGGAGCTGCGAAAACTACACTCAAACCTCTGGAAGTAGCTCAAAGAGCCATTCTTAAGGTTGCTACTTTCCGGCCAATGCTCTACCCAACCTTTGATCTATATAAAAAATGCAAAGTCCTCACGGTCCGCCAAACTTTTATTCTCAACATTTTATTACATCAACACACAAAAACTCCTTTTACACAAACACAATCCTCACTTAGGCGCAAGAACGAAATTTGCAGAGTACCCTTCACACGGTTTGCTTTTACTAAACGTTTCTTTTACTACCTTGGGCCATTTTTATATAACAGAATAAACAAAACCATCCATGTACATCAATCCTCTTACGAAATGTGTAAAAGACAGATAACATGCTTTCTAGCCAGTTTAAACTACGACGACACTGAACTTCTCCTTACCTCAAAATCGTAGTGACTTCTCTAACACTCCGTTTCTAAACTCTACCTCTTTCCCTTCCGTTTACACACATACAAACACACCACGCCTACATCACAAAACACACTCACACCACATCTACATCACAGAATACACATACTAACACTTTAGTAAGTATATTTAAGTAAACATACGTTTGCACCTTGTAGTTCTAAGCAGTCTATTATAAATTATTTGTGCTCCTTCTGTGGGAACCTGGGCTGGTGATCCTTAATACAGGTTACCATGTAACCTAGCTAGGACGCCAGATTCAATTCTATTTATTGTTACTCTTTTCTTATTATCCGAAAATTGTGAATTTATATTTATCGTAACAGACTGTACCACACTTTTTTGAAATAAATAAATTTATTATTATTATTATTATTGTGTAACGAAAGATCGATTGTGGCCTCCGCTGCAGGATTTTTTTGCCAAAACAGCTATCTAATTACGCAACACATTTTCGATTTACAATTGAGTCAAATTGGTTTCGTTTGACTAGAATTGCTTTCAAAAGTTGTAAATTGAAAGCAATTCTAGTCAAACGAAACCAATTTGACTCAATTGCAAATCGAAAATGTGTTGCGTAATTAGATAGCAGGTCTTCAACAGATATGACCGACCCACTGTCACTTGCACTTGCTTGTAAGCTATTACGTCGACAATTCCAATTCCATTCCAAGAAAAAAATATTAGGGTAAGTGGATTGAAGAAACGATTTTTTTTTTCAGAAACAAATGCCTCGGTACAGCACTTCTTTCGTCTTGGTACAAGCTCAATGATGATATGTGAGAATATTAAAAAAAATATTAAGATCCCCAGACGAAAATCGGCCATGTTCGAAGTTAATAACTTCGAGCATTACTTTCGATGCATCGCAAGTCGACGCTAGAATACCATTAATAAACTAAGTAATTTCACATACACGTGGCCATATAAACAATTAATTTGTTTTTTCATCAATTATAGAATATCATAAACACATCAAGTAATTATGTACTCAACGAACATCGCAGAACATATTAAAACACAATTAGTCGTGTGCTTGATTACATAAGTTTTAATTCTGCTAACTGTTATTATGATCATTGCTATTTTAAGACAATGCATCTTCTATTTGTAATGTAGTTTTAGTTATTCAGATTAGGTTTGTCTTAGAATCAGAAAGGAGATATCCATGATGCATATGTATCAAAATCAATCTGCCTAGTTTTTTCCCACAGCTTCCAGTCTAATCGAATCCAGCTGAATACCAGTATTTTACATGGACCGACTGCCAATCAGACCTCCACAACCAAGTTACTGACTGGGCAAGACCTATTGGAATGACTTGGTTGACGCACCTCTGACTATTCGGATTCATGTGCGTATTGTATAATTATCAATTGCTTTAAAAACGGTGAAGAAAAACATCGTGAGGAAAGAGAGTTATTTCTCGACGGTATGTGAAGTCAAGTCAGAGGCCCATGGGCGGCTTTAAAACTCTGACAAGTATTAAAAAAACAATACGCACATGAATCCGAATAGTCGGAGGTGCCTTCTGTTCGAACTCGAGACCTATGACTTGGCAGTCTGATGGTCACACCACTAGGCTATAAGTGCTACTATTTTTTTACTAAGACTATCTTGTATATTTACTGACAGAAAAGTTTTCATATTATTTTTGCATAATTTTATTTTGGAACTGACCAGTCGGTCGATTCTGTAAAAATATTAACGTGAAGCTTAGGTGAAGTGAGCGTGAAGTGAGCTGTCACTGCCACAGAATCGACCGGCAGGATGCTAGGGATTAACACTATTGACAGCTCTCTTCACGCTCACTTCACCTAAGTTTCACGGTGATATTTTTACAGAATCGAACGGCTGTTCTTTAAAAGTGGAGTCTACTGGACTGTCCACTGACCTGACCTGACTGTCTACTGCATAGTTTTGCACAGTCAGTCAGTTACAGCTGAGAATATTAGCCACCCATTCACTGCATTACATAAAGAGAGGGTGTGTATTAAAAAACTTATTCTTAAAACAGGTCAATTATTAATAGGCAAGTTACGAAAGAGGAAATCACTAACGATCTTCTGTGAACTGGTTTTTGACGAAGATGGGCATAGCAAATTTGGTCATTGCCATCGAGTATTGATAATCGTGGGTGTGTCCTGTTTGGTGATTTACTTGATACGAATAAAAGATTATTTATGACTTCAGATAATAGTCCAGATAACCATCGACGCGGGAGACAAATATCATAGTGCACCTGTGTCTGCGCTGTGTGCGCAGACACAGGTGCACTCTCTCTTCCCTCAGTCTCCTAGTCAGATAAGATGGCAATTCGGAGATCTGGGTGTTTAAATCAACGGCAAATACCTAAGATTTGATGACTCTTGTTAATATTCTTATTGTTGTTACTGTTTGGAAACATTGGAAACAAATTCGGCTATTAGGTTCATAAGGCATTTCCGATAACTGAAAAATACTGCAAAGCTTTCTCAAAAGTTTATTGTATCTTGTATTTACCGTATAAATGTTAGAAACTGAATCAGCATTAATTTATTTGTTGAAAGAACTAAGAGCTAAAGACTCATACTAGCATCGCAGTTACTTCTTAAAGCTGAGTTATGACCACAAGTATTGCCAACTTATGTTGACCAAGAAGCGATTTTTTTAAATATTTAAATCACCAACTGAATGGAGATCTTCCGACTTGTTGTCCAAGAGTAATTCGGAAACAGGTTTTTGTGATTGCTATTCCTATTATTAGATAAGATTCCATTTAATAAATTTTGCAATAAATGGATCATTGGCGCTTTGATCATGATTCAGTCGAATGTGATTTTGTTGCAAAATGGAATAACCAATCGAGCTTTTTACTAACAACAAATTCAAACATATGACGGCTCGGAACTTGAGGCGAGTTGCTGCGCAGTAACTAATTCACGAGTCAGCGGGGGTGAGGGGTGCGGTACTGCGCAGCGAGTAGCGTATTTCCGATCGGCCAAGTTTGAATCTGTACCTAAATGAAACAAATAATTTTCTAGCATATTATTATTTACGATAATGGCTGGCCAAATTGCAGAGTTCTTTGATACGTGCTAATCTTAATTGTTTTCACCCCGCGGTGACTCTATCAACTTTTGTTATCACAGGCAAATTAATCATTGTTATTTTAAAACTTTCAATTTCAGTACCTATTGTATTGAATGTGGTGTGTATTCGATCATTCAAACTTTCCACCTACACTGACTTGTAATGTTGACCAGTTGACCATGACAAAGGCCTCTTTTCGTCTGTAGACGGGTAGGTCGGTAAGTCACCTATCGTGAAACATGCCAACTGTGCCCACTTTTTTCGAATAAATACAATTTTAATACGATTTTTCTATGGAAACGTAAGTATTTTCCTTCAGCAGCTACAACTGTAAGATCATCTGCATGTGTTAGTATCGCTAAATTAACTATTATTCAACATTGAATTCAATATTTGTTCGATTTTGTTAGCGGGCAAAGTTAAGTGGACTTTTAGCCAACTTTGCCCACATTGATTTTTTGACGCAAATATAGCCTTTATGCAGATGACATAAAAACCAGTACAAGAATGTTGGTAAAGATGTTGTTTACTTTAGGAATGTAAACGACACTGAAAAGTGTTTTACATTTTATGACTGGGCAATGTTACCATGACCTTGAACTAAAATTTGCACGCAAAAACACGCACCTCATTCGAGGAGTCCTACTATGCTGGGAAGTTAGCAACAAACACGTAAACGGCAAAACATAATATAACCTATTTTCCACCTAAGTCAATCAATGTTGCCAAAATATTATGATTTTTGCACATCAAAGATATGCTTATAAATGGTGCTTCGGGCAAAGTTTCCCTTGGGGGCAATGTTGGCATATTTCACGGTACCTATTGCCATTATCTTTTTGTCTCTCTTTATTATTTTGCACACGATTCTATTTCGACAGTCTTTTCACTATTTCATAATAGCATAAGCATCACTCTATAATGTTCCCACTGCTGGGACCCAGGCCTCCTCTTGGTGAGAGTGAGTCGGATCCACCACGCGGGCTCAGAGCGCGTTGGTTTCATATTAATTCTAACAAAAATCATCGTCATTTTTCAATCCTTCATAGTTCTGTCTGCAAAATAATCTATTCTTAGTACTTGCATCGGTACCCATAGTAAACGTAGGGTAAAACCACATTATTAAGTCATAAGTTTATAAACAGTCCATTGACAGACGCATACGGAAGATTGAGTTCCCCACAAAGGTAATCCCTTGCCAAATGAATATGATAATCATAATAATAATTATAACATCACACCTTGCAATAGTACTTACTGGTACTACCAAGATGAATCATTATAAATCATGACGTTTGAGTACCGCGAAATACCTTTTTGTTGTATTGATATGTATCAGTTAAAAACGAATAAAAAATCGAATTAAATATTGTAAACCTATTGTCACCAATTTAGCTTATAGAGGGTCAAATTAAATTAGCCAGCAAAACTTCACAGACTTGATGGTGGATCTATCTTGATCTATTGATATCTAAACAAGACAAAATAAAAAAGATTTTATGTTATTGTTTTTCGGTTAACGACCTCTGGTAGTTTGTTACTTGAAGTAGGTATGAATTGAAAAATATGTTTATTTTTATTTTAACGTGTTATGATATCGATACCCAATCAAGTCTGTGTAGTTTACACAAAAAAAAACGGATTTTTTAATCTGACACTTCAATTTACACTGCGGTTGATGACCCAAAAAAAAATCATCAGCAAATTTGCTTTATCATGTTTAGTTATCGATACCCATCACGTCTCCGCAGTTTCGCTAGCTAATTTTATTTGACCCTGTACTTAGTCGTATTCGAAGTATGCATGTATTCATTGTTTTAATTATTTGTGTTATTATCTGCGCATAATATTGCATGCTGTGCTTTTCTTTAAGACGCCGATATTTGCCAGTGGCCTTGAGTGGTTAGCTTGCGTGTTCTGTACAGAACTCACGCAACGAGTCGTGCGCCCAGCCAGTAATAGGACTCGCCCATCAAGGAACGCTGTCCCAAATTAGACGCATTATTAATATATTATACAAAAATCAAAAGGTATTTTAATAAAACACGTATACTAAAAGATAAATAATTAAATTACCTTTAAAATTGTGAAGGTTTCATAAAAATACGCTTGATAGTTTTTGCGTGATTCTTAGTTTTTTATCCACGTTAGACATAACTTTAAAAATTTATTACACTATGAAATATAAACATAATCTAAAATATTCCTGTATTAAGTTATTAGGACAATACTCTTATTTAACATATATTTTTTCGAAATCACACACACTACTTGTTTAGACGTGATCATCAGTATAAAATCATTAAAAGTCGCTTAATGTCGCCTTAAGCAATGGGGCGCTTAGACCTAAAGCAATGTAGAAATTGTAATTTAATTGGAGTCACTGTTGAAGAGCCTGCATAGTACCTACCTACACATTACTTTTTACTTTTCACAAACATTATAAAGCGGTATTGAAAGAGACACCATTGATTGAATACAGGGGGCCTAAAACGGCCACATTAAGCAATTCCTCTAAAAGCAATTCATTTTATGAATTCCTCTAAAAGCAATTCATTTTATGAATTCCCAGCAATTCCTCTATGGTGATACATATTTTAGCGGAATCATATTCAATTCAATTCATATCAGAACCATATTTGGTGTAAAAATTGCCGCATGAAAAAAATGAAGACCATAATTTTACCGATTTTTTTTTCCTTACAGTTTTTATTAATCAAATTAGATTTTTAATCTTTATTTCTACAGTTTAAACGTTATTTCAATAAAATGTAAAACTGTCAAACAGATGAATTGCGTATTAAAAATTAAAAGCAGTTATTATTATGAATCGTCAGTTTGTGACAGTTTGTCAATCCATTATGATTCGGCCAAAGCGGCCGTTTTAGGCCGGCAGGTTGTTATACCTCATGACCATAGTACTAGAAAGGAAGAACACTTTGAATAACACTTGATGTCGATTAATGACTTCACATTTCACAATTGGCGCCTCAGGCGACTAGACCAATGGCAGTGAGCCATTAATTATACAAAGATTGTCTAAAAACACTATCTTCTTTAGCTTGACGTAGGTATGCTAAGATGTATGTCGCAGTTACCGGTTCTTCTTTTTAAATTGTTTTCACAAACAATGCACCTGCCATGTTATTCTCTACCACCCTTGGTTGACTGGTAGAGCATGCCTAAGGCCTGTGTAACTTTAAAGCGCACAAAATTTAATAAATAAATTTACCCCCGGTTTTTTCTAGAAAAGACGAAGGGTTGTGTCAGACGATTACTAGCTAAAACCCACAATGTCCCATCATTCATCCTTCACTGGCGCCATGGCTATCTCTTGCGCAGTCATCCACGATATTTTTATGAGTGAGTATGGTGTATGTTTGGGAATGGTCCCATACAAACACCATACTGACTCATAAATAATATTAATAGCAATAAGCCATGTTCGGCCAATTTCTTTGTTACCGCATTACTAATACTATTAATTCCTGAGCTGCGTTAGTCATGCGTATGCGCACTAGATCCGCTTACGAGGCTACGAGGCTACGATCATCAGTCATTCAAAGGAATCAACGGTGATGACTTAATCGTCACGGTGTAAAAACGTAAACAAAAACCCCTATGAGGTGTAAAGTACCTGAGTACCTGCGCAGTGTCAGGTTTTTGACACAGTAGTGATGGCACCTTCTTAGAAAATAAATAATACCTCTGCAAAAATGGGGATTCACCTACTAAGCTATAAAAATACCTAGACGGTGTAAGGGACATGCAACTTACTGAATTCATATTGGTACCTAATAGTTTGCGCGTCAATGAACCATGTAAAAAATTAAACTTTATATAAAGACACAGGAGGTGGAGGAATAAATAAAATACCAATTTATTTCTATAAGAGATTGGTGCAGGCAATATGATGATATTTGTCAAAATAATAACTTGGCTGGGACCACTGTTTCGCTAGGAACGAACAAAAAATATATAACATATCATGTTGAAAGAAATTCGCCTAGTTTTTGTGATACATTTCATGTTGCATTGCATCAATGTGGACGACTCATTTGTGTTACATATATTTCGTATATAATTTTTTCTGTACCCCAAATAAAGGTATGTAGGTAAACTGCACGAGTCCCTCTACCATAATTAAGTCAGTACCTGTAATTTTTTTTACCTTCATTCATTCATTCATTCATACCTGTAAGTAGACAAGTTCTTAAGATGTATTTACAAAACAATGCAAAGCCAAACCATAATTATATACAACAAGTGAATGCTAGAAATACTTCACAATCAGATAGTCATTACAATTGATTGAATTACAGTAATAACAGCTTTTGAGAATAAATGTTTGAATGATTGCAGGCGTAACTGACTGACACAATTTACAGACCACAAAAGCACGTATCTTCATGGTATTCTAAACCGCAACAGGAGCAATATAAAGGCGATAATCCCTTGGATGTATTGGGCCTATGGATAATGAAGTTGTGTTGCCTATTCGTGTAAGGAAAACCACGAGGTTTAAAGATTAGGGTCATGTTGAGTTTATGTTAATTTCGTGACATTGTTTTATATATTATGTTGTGCGGCTGTCAAAATTTTGAATTAGGAATCATATTTATAACATAACATAACTTCATAGACAGGAGCAAGTAATGATTTAGAGATAAAGGATGAGTTCGTTTTTTAAACACGGATTTTTATGGCTGGTCTTTGAAGTCATGTATGTACTTGCTATTGTTACTATTGATTTTAAAAGTCGTTATTATTAACATAATATTCTAATTGTGGACAATCTTAAAAATAACAAGTTCTTTAGCTAACTTACCATTACAAACATTTTACAGTGAGTTTACTATTCATATTCTTTAAACATTTTATAAAAGTCCATAGGAACACAGTAATATTCGAAAGCACAAAAGTCTTAGTAGCACTGACTCTAAACGCATACCACTACTGTTTACCCCTACTAAAGGTAATGCACTCAACTAATACAAAAACTAATTTAAGCGCAGTTTATAACATTACAATAGTATAATATAAAAAAATTATTGTTACTATTGCACGCCTAAACATTTGACTTCATTCAACATACCCGATATCATCCATCCCACATACCTTAGGATGCTTTCGTTTAGCAGATAAGTTTGCAATGACTAGTTAAAATCACGTCCGAAGGGTTTGGCAGAAGTGTACCTATAGTACCTACACCCACATTTCGCCAGTTATGTTTAACTACCATGTAATAGGGGGCGAGTCTATTGCCAGGCTGCTACTGAAAAAATCCAAATCTAAAAACCCAATAACACTTTCCCCGATCTGGGAATCGAACCCACAACCTCATGCTCAACAATAGCGACTACTAGACCAACGAGGCAGTTCAATCATCATATTCATCATAGGTACATCTGCTATCTAATTACGCAACACATTTTCGATTTGCTATTGAGTCAAATTGGTTTCGTTTGACTAGAATTGCTTTGAAAAGTTGTAAATTGAAATAAATTCTAGTCAAACGAAACCAATTTGACTCAATTGCAAATCGAAAATGTGTTGCGTAATTTGATAGCTGTATCGATAAAGAATCGTTGTTTACCAATCCTTTTGTTTCGAAAAGAGATGAAAATATAAAATCTATATGGATTATAAATAAATAAGTAATAGTGGTATTCAGGAGAAATCCTTATAAATGGACACTGTCATAATAACACGCTTAGTTAATAGCGATATCAAAAAGGCATTAATTTAATAAAATATCTCTATTAGTCTCTATCGATAGGTATTCTGTGTAGCCGTTTTTCAACTACGCTTTAGTCTTTTTATTACATTGAAGGTTGAAGTCAGCTCCTAGTTTAACCAAGGCCCTATTTAATACGTAAAAGTACACCTAACTGACAAAAATCTACATTTATCAAAAAAATTACAAAATTGACACATTTTCTCGACAGGTGCTGTTTAATAAAGTAGCAAGTGCAGGAAAGAAACTTCTAAAATTGAGAAATATGGATGACGACAATTTTTTTTTTCTATATAATGTAATCAAAAGATACATTGCAATACATTGAATTAAACTGTGACATGACGTCACTCTTCGGTACATTTCATAGTGAATTGTGACGTAGCGAGCCCCTACCCACTAACTTTAATGCGTTTTATCTAAATATTTTTTTATTAATACGTTAAAGCAAAAAATTCATGTCTAATATTTTATTATTATCTCACTGACGGACTAAATAGATGGTTTTTTTTTAGCTAATATCGGACATCCCTATTATCGGATTGTCACCTGTCAATTTTCGCCTCTCCGTTTTATTACCTAAATAGGCCCCAGCACGCGTAGCATGATGTTTTCTATTTCTACGAAGAATAGACATAGCTCTTTCTATACAAAGTGACATTTCGTTTCTCCATTTTTGACATCGCACCGTAGAAATCTTTCCACAAACTGTCATTTTGTCTTACATTTCTAACAATCTTTGTCTAGGTCCTTGTATACGTAGACTATTTCAGAAGAAAGTGTTCTATCCCAAACTGTCAAAATCACAATGAGAACTGACAGTTGTCTAAAGTGGTGAAGACACTTTGATTTTCTACTCGACGGCCGCAAAGTATAAACGGTTATCTACAAAATCTTAAAATCATGATTTTACAGAAGAACGTTTTGAATGCAAAATTGTGATAATTAATAGAAGAACAAAGCTATCTTCTCCTATTTTACATCATTTAGTTATTAGGGCTATACCAAAGAAATGGTTAAGGCCAATATTACTGTAATATTTTTTGTTCCAAAACACGGAACTTCGTCATTTTAAGAATAATTGTTGTAGTTGTCTTTATATATGTAAAAATAGAGAATCAAACAGAAAAACTCTTATGACAAAACAAAGAATTCTGAGTCGAATTATGTCAGAGTGAATTTCGTAAAAAGTGCAGTTGACTCTTTCTACTTTGCTGCCGTCGTACTGTCTACACGGAACGTCATTTTTGTCTACTCTTCCGTCGACAAAACGGTGCTCATGCTACGCGTGCAGATGTGGCTTCTTCTTTTCGCATCGACGCCGAGGGTACCTACATCTATATTATTAGTACCAAAGATTTAAATCGTATAGTACTGTTTGGGCCCAGTAGCTGGCCACGCTTGTTGCGATGTCAAAGGCGTTGTTCAGATTGATAAGGGTACATGTAAACGGACATTTAGGACCCTCCATTAGATGGAAGGTACATCCCAGATGTGACTGAAAAATAATAATAATAATAATAATAATAATAAACTTTATTTATCCAAAAAACATACAGAGTTTGAAAAACAGTTTGATATTTGGTTTAGAAATAAATGCATTTAAAGGTAGTTTAAGTTACAAAATCTGTACAAGAATAATACTCTACCTCTTAAGCTAGGGTATACCTGTATTTTAAGAGGTAGTTTACGGTCATTAGTTAACAAAAACTTATCTCAAGTGGACTGTGTCATTCTACTGTATGGTAAAACAAGAGTGGAATTGTATGTTGTGTGTGAGTGGTGTGTGTGCAGGTGTGAGTGTAGGTGTATGTGAGTGGTGTGTGTGTGTAGGCGTGTGTGAGTGTATTATACAAGATAGGTGAGTAAAGACTCCGTATAAGAGTAATCCTTAAGGAGCAGCCACTCTGTTAGTTTAGATTTTAGTGCATGTGAGTTGAGTTTTATAATATTGAGATGTTTGTTAATGTTTTTATAGATATGAGTACTTAATATATAATATTGATGTTTGGCGAAGGAGGTCTTGTGTTGGATATTTGGTGGAAGGTACGTGCGTTTATTTGTTATAGGAGGAGGAAGGCCTTTTTTTTTTTTTTTTTTTTTTTTTTTTTTTTTTTTTTTTTTGAGGGTGGGAAATCATCAAATGACTTCTCCCGCTCTGGGCAGAGCGAGAGGGTGTGTCAGACTTTTACTGACTAAAACCCACCCGTGTTCCTTCCGTTGCCTGTGTGCCGGGGCCGCGTTATCCCTTTCGGACAAACCCGCAACCCCAGCAGGCATTGGTCTTTCGACCCCGTCGAGGAGGAAGGCCTGCGTGCTTTCTAAGGGTGGATTTAAGCACATAAAGCTGACGAACCGTAAGTACTTTACAGTCAGAGAACAGTTCAGTTGTTGGATACCGATAGGGCTTTTTCGTCATGACTTTAAGTATAGCTCGCTGTGCTCTTTCCACCCTCAGAAATCTTGTCTTAGCGGCACCGCCCCATGCAACTATGCAATAACCTATCACTGATTGGCATAGTGCAAGGTACACCATCTTCAGAGTTTGTAGGTCGGCGGATACTCTAAGAGACTTAAATATATGTATAAGACGTAAAGTTCTGGTGGTGACGGCGTCAATTTGTTGGTCCCATCTCAGTCCGGCATCTATGTACACTTAAAACTTACCTCTTTGTTAGTACTTTGTAACCATAACATATGATCTCTCATTAAATGTTAGTGGTGGTATTGCCTAAGTAAATAGCTATATTTAGTTAGGCAATATTACTACTTAGGTTATATTTGTTTATCTAAATGTAATAATAGTATTTTAAGAAAAATGGCTACCTACTTATTGATAATAGAATTATTTATGTTATTGTTGTTGACTTTTATACGAATGTAATTATTAAGTTTTCATGTACAATTTTATTTTATGTTTATTTTTAACTTTCTTTGCTGTGCCCTGACTGGGTCTACAACGGCTCTTAGCTCTAAGCCTTATTTAACATCTTGTTTTACCTTGTGGAACGCAAATAAATGAATATGAATATGAATATGAATATGTATACTCCGAGGTATTTAACGCTTTCGGATCTAGCAAGCGGAGGACAAGTGCAGGGGGTGAACGGGTTTGTGCAAGAATGAGGAGTTATACTAAAGGAAGGAGATGGTTTAGCGTTACGTCGTATAGCAAAGGGAATATAGGTAGTTTTTTGTAGGTTTAATGTAAGAAGGTTTGAGTTTAACCACATCATAACTTTAGCCATGGCCACCTCCGCATTTGCTTTCACAATGTCCCAAGTGATTCCGTCTACAAGAATTGCAGTGTCGTCTGCGTAAGCGTAAATTCTACCATTTGGGAGACTCAGTCTGCAAAGGTCATTTACGTAGATCTGAAATAGGGTCGGGGAAAGGATCCCTCCCTGGGGAACACCATAGGACACGAGAAACTCATCACTTAGGTAAGTATCAATTTTAATGCATTGCTTACGGTTTTTTAGGTAATCCCTAAATATCTCCAGCGGCATTCCACGCACACCGATACTTTCCAGCTTCATAATGAGTTTGGGAACAGAGACCGTGTCAAATGCCTTCGAAAGGTCCAGGAATATACCTAGGCATTTCGATTTTTTATCTAGATTTGAGGCAACCTGTTGCGTGAGATCCAAAACTGCATCATCTGTAGATAGACTTGTACGAAATCCGTATTGGTTATTAGCAATGAGGTGGTGTTTGTCGAGAAATATTCGTAGAGAGTTATTGAGGATTTTTTCGAGAACTTTAGAGAGTGCAGGTAGGACCGATATCGGTCTGTAGTTATTAACACAGTCTCTGCTCCCTCCCTTGTATATAGGATGGACCACAGCTTTTTTAAATGCCTCTGGAAAGACACCCTCCTGTAGACAACGATTAAAAAGGAAAGTTATTGGTGGGACCAATGCATGTCGACAGCTTTTCAATATAAGCGATGATATGCCGTCCCAGCCGACTGCACAGTCAGAACGTAGTTGTAGGATTAGGGACTCAACATCGGCTTCGTCTACTTTCAGGATGGTAAGAGAGTTCACGGGTGAGTTTCGGGTGTCCGTACGTGAGGGTGAGGGATGGCCACCGGCCGGTGATGATGCAGTGTCATTCATTATTTTTGAAGCCAAGTTTTTGCCAATGTTGGCAAAAAATTTGCCTACCTCATTAATCGCCGATTTTGGGCTGTCCCGCATTGTGAGTAGCTCCACTGGGCTAAGTTTTGATTTATGGGTATTGGTTATTTGTTTGATTGTTTTCCATAGGACTTTGGGATTATTTTTGGCTTTTTCAAGTTGACCGGTTTCATAAGACTTTTTTAGTTTTCTGAGTAAGTTATTGCAAAAATTTCGATATCGTGAATATGTAGTTTTTAGAATAATATTATCTGGTGATTTTTTAGATTTTATGTGCATTTTATCTCTATTCTTTATGCATTTTAAAAGACCAGGGGTTATCCAGGGTTTAATGATTCTCTTTTGTCTTGGGATTTTAACTTGTTTTGAATGATTTGATATTACTGATTTTATAATACTGATGAATTTATTCATTGCCTCATTTATGTTCTCGACCTCATATATTACCGCAAAATCCAAAATTTCTGACTCCTCCACAATAGCTTTGTGGTTTAGGGTAGTAGTTGCATATAATTTGTGGGAGGGGTTAGCATTTTTCAAGCTTAACAGTAGTGGTTTGTGGTCCGTTACGTGTGCCTCCAAAACTAGTGTAGTAGTAGTTAGACAAGATTTCAGAAATATATGATCCAAACAGTTTTCGTCTCGAGTGGGGAATAAGTGAGTTGGCATAAGACCATGAGATGCATTTAGCGTGAGATAGTCCAAGGTTCGTTCATTCATATTATTTTGTTTTATGTCAATGTTTAGGTCACCCACGAGAGCGATATTGGGGCATATAGATCCAATATTGTCGTAAACATTTATCAGACTAGTTGAGAAATTGTCAAAATTCTCCCTCGAGTTTAATGAGGGCGAGCGATAGATCGCTACCACCGATATTCTGTTGTCTAGGTGACACACAAAACAGTTTCCATCCGCAAAGACTGGCTCCGATACTGTAGCTTGCAAGCTTGATTTTGTATAAATAATTATTCCGTCATTCTGGTTACAGTTTGTATTTGTGAAATGTGACTCAAAACCGTCCAAAAATGGTATATTGTTGATTTTACTGAGCCAGCACTCGGTTAAGACAATAATATCAATATCCACATTTAACCGACTCAATAGTACTTGTAGTTGTGGAAAATTTTTGTTTACACTACGGATGTTTATATGCAATAGATTTATATTATTTCCAGATGTATCTATATAGTTTAGACATTCTTCTGGACTGCAGACAAAGGATTTTCCCTGGGTTATTTGATCAAGGTCATTATTGACCCAGGGAAAATCCTTTGTCTGCAATAATAAATCACCTGTAGCGACTGCCATCGAATTGGCTCCTAACAACCAAATTAAATGCAATATTGATATCCAACGGTAACTTGCACTGCTTTCCGATTGAACGGCTTCTTGACCACAGAAAAATGGATTAAACACAAGACCACGGGGCCTAAAACGGCCAAATTAAGCAATTCCTCTTAATTGATTTCCTGAATTTTATTGAATGCTTTTTGACACTTCATTAAAGCAATTCATAATTTTACAAATTTACATTCAAAACTGTCAAACAGGTGAATTGAGTAATTTATATGAATTGCACGCAGATCATAATTATGAAATATCAGTTTGTGACCATTTTACGATTTTGTAATAGTCTGCTTATTGGCAGAGGAAGAAGAAGAAATTCAAAGAAAAAGAAGATTCTGAGTTCACAATCTAATAGGATTCATAATATTATCCTATTATGATTCTGCCAAAGCGGCCGATGCCTCTGGCACTATTGGAGCCGATAATGATCACTTAACAGTCAGATTAAATACCTAGCCACTACCATAAGTTCCATAGTTGCAATTCACGAAAGCCATGGGCCATAGAACCCTTCATCATAAACACATACAAAATTTGTCTTCAAGAATCATTAAATATAATAATAATAAACATAGACGTATGCACATGTAATTAAGGGCAATAACTAGTAAGTCATCGGCCTTTCTGAGAAAACCCTTGCGTGCTTATTACTGTGGAATATGACTTATGAGCCAATGGCCAGGACGCATGTTCTTGACACACATTTGAGAATGCAGTCATGGGTATTCAAGGGATACTGTTTATAGCTGCTGTAACTATGGCATTAAGTCTGCCTCTGTACATTTGTGTACTTGAAGTATTAAATAAATAAATAACTAGGGATACCACGCTGTGTATATGAAAAGCAGGATAACTTATTTGGCATTCTTTTTTTGAAGGGTTGGCAAAAATTGGTTATTCTTTTGTTTATTTTGTGGTGTTGTAAGAGCTTCATTTCGTAATGAGCCGTTCAGTTTTGCTACGCACCTGCCTATGTGATTCATACATGACTCGGAGGTCGATAACATGACGCAAACATGGAATTACTCCCAAAGATGGACATTGAAGTTGAAGTGTGTCGAATATTAAGTCACAAGAGCAATGATTCATTTGATGGACAGACATTGACTGAAGTTTGAAGCTACTGTAGGAAGTATACAGCAGTCAATCACAACTACGAAAATCGTGCCAAAACTAAGACACACCAAATAACACAAAACAAACCAACCAATTGTTTTGAACCCAGAAATAAACCTAAGAAAACAAACGCCTGGCGATCGTCACGTTCCTCCAGCAATTTGTAGCAACAAACTACTAGAACCACAATATGAAACCCTATGTCCTGTCTGAAAAAGTACAAATTGCTATAAAATTAAACGTAATGTATCGAGTTCGAAGAATTTAAGATGGCTGATTCATTTTTGGCGCGTCAACTTTTCGTTATTTATCCTCAAAGGGTTTTGGGTCATGGTCGCCATGGTCTAATTATTTTAAAAATAATAATTGTTAATCATGGAACTTTTCTGAACGAAGCTGTTTTTATCCTCATTCTTTCTTGGTAGTGTGGAAGGAAAGTATGTGTTTTTAATAATCAGGTAAATAGGCTGTTGCAGAATGTTGTTGCAATGATCAAGACCAGTGACTTTAGATGACGAAGCTAGAGAAAGAATGTTGTAATAGGATTTATGGACTTAAAAATACATAGAACACAAATCATGAGTAAGTAGAATAAGTTTAATTGAAAAGTTAATAAATCTATACAAATAAATATCAATAGGGATGTTGACTAGGAAAAAAAACTGTTTAGTCTGTCAGTCAGATAGTAAAAAAATATTAGACACGTATTTTTTTCCATTATCATATTAATAAAAAATTGTTTAGATAAAACGCATTAAAGTTTATTTTTTTTATTTTTAGCCCCACACTAAGAATTTCTTCTTGTATCGTGGGTGCGTTTACAAACATAGAAACTCACATAAAGTAACACCCAGAACCCGGAACAACTACTTGCAGATCATACAAATATTTGTTCCGTGCGGGGATCGAACCCGCGACACGTTGCGCAGCAGTCGATCGCTCAGCCACTGCGCCAACCGTGTCGTCAAGTTGGGGAGTGGGGGGTCGCTACGTCACAAGTCAGTATAAAATCTACCGGCCAGTGACGTTATGCCATATTTTAACGCATTGCCTACTTAATGTATTGCCGTAATCCTTTGACTACGTAAAAAAAACTAAAATACGTGTTCAATTTATTAAAATAATATATACCTGAAGGACAAAAAACATTTTTTGTCACTCTCTATTGCCGCATGTATGAAAGATTACTACATTACTTGAAAACGGCTTGAAGCTCGACTGATTTCATTTTTGTGTTCGTAATTTTCAGGACATGCTTTGTATGAAAGATTTTTTTTGGAAAATATACTGGAAATGTTTGAAATTCACCCGGGCGACACTGAGCACGAACAGCTAGTGAAATATAAATAAACGTCGTCGATAACGAATGGGAGACAGGAATTGAGGACCTGATTTTGCAGTAGATCTTGATAAGAGCTATGTTTTGCTATGTGTCTCTTGGACAGGAGAATCACAAACAAACTTTTTCGAAAAAATACGACCAACATTTATCGTAACTTCCTAACTTAATACCTATTTATTTTATGCGAAAGTTAGTTTATTTGTATGTTTGTTTGTTACACTTTCACGCTACAACGGCTGAACAGGTTTTAGAATAAATTTAGCACATGGCTAGACCATTTACCTGAATGATAGGATACTTTTTATCCCGACATTCCCACGGTATTGTGACTTATGCGGGTGAAACCACGGAGCGTAACTAGTAATAAATAATTGATCTTAAAAACTCAAGCAAGTAATCGGTATACCTATAACGATATCCATTAGGTGTAAACATATTCCATAACTGCATCAAAGCATTGATGGTAGACTAAATACTTCGGCGAGATAAATGATGAAGAATTTATTAATCACTTATCTAGGACTGGAAATGTATCAAGTTCTGTAGCAAACTACTTGCATTATGACGTGGATCTATAAGTCGTTTACCTGCTGCAGCTATTTAAGGTGTTTACTTCCCTATAAATTGAAAGATAATAAAAATGCAGGGTGGATTTTTGAGACGGGGCAGTAAGGGCAGATCTATCCCTCGTTAAAATAATTTAGGTTAGAGTCTCATTTACTACGAATGAATAGGATAGGTTTATAGTAATTTCTGATTTTTCTTGCGTCAATCCTCAGTTGGTCCAATAGAGTTTTTTGATTCTTATATGAAACAGGATCGATTGGCATCAAAAAAAGTTTTTGTGAAAACTGCTCATTTGCTTGCTTACTTATTATATTTTTTGCAAAATCTGTGAATGCAAATTATTATGTCTCAAAAATTTAAGGACAGTGTCCTAAGGCCGTTTTCTTATAGCGACAACTGTTAAGGCACCTGTGTTTACTGCCCCATCTCAAAAATCTTTTGCTGTCTATCATTTTTTGCTTCCATCTATCCGAAACAGAACTACTGACTACGTTACTATCAAATACTTCTAGCTGTAATCTTTTAGCTGCTCATAGTTTTACACTTGCTTTTTCCTTTAATTCATCTATGTTGTTTCTCATCGAACTTCCTCTTTTTCTGTTTGCCAATATGTTTCCTCATCTTTTTGGCGGTAATGCTTCCTCTCCTTTTCTCGATTGATATTTTGACCTTTCTCATATTTGGATTAGGTATGGCAAAAATGCGCAAGAGAACCGAGGTAACCGACATAGCCCGAAGAATTTCCGAACTTAAGTGGTAATGGGCAGGGCACATTGCTCGCAAAACAGATGGCCGATGCGGCCGAAAGGTTCTGGAGTCGCGACCGCGTACCGGAAGACGTAGCGTTGGAAGGCCTCCCACAAGGTGGACCTATGACCTTATGAAGGCCGCAGGAACCCGCTGGATGCGGGAAGCACAGAACCGGTCGAAATGGCGATGCTTAGGGGAGGCCTATGGCCAGCAGTAGAAGTCTTTCGACTGAATGTTGATGATAATGACAAACATGGGTAATAAATAGATAGTAATCCCGTTACGGGTAGCCCGAAAGTCTCACAACCAGTCTTGCCAAGGGGTATCGTGTTACCCAGTAACTGGGTTGTGAAGGTCAGATAGGCAGTCGCTCCATGTAAAATACTAGTATCCAGGTGCATCCGGTTAGATTGGAAGCCAACATCAACATAGTTGGGAAACGTATTCTTTTCGAAATCCAGTAAGTATTTCTTTACGCTTCTTTAAAACATGTTTGATATTTAAAAAATTGTTGTAATTCGACTCTAAAGACCAGAAAATTACTATAAATCTTAAATTAAACATTCCAGACACATTTATGTTCCTATGTTTGTTAATTCTCTTATTACGGACATATTTGGCTTAAAACCTGTTCCAAAGAAAACTTGTTCTTTATTTGTCTTCATTAATATTTGTATGTTATGTAAAATATTAAATTATTCTAATTAAAGCGAAAAACCAGTCCAATTGTATATGCAATTTGCTTCCCTATTTTTTTTTTCTTTTTTTTTTCTTTACATTCTTGTACATAATATATATATAATAGTTAGTTGTAAAATAAATTAAAGTAATAAATTGTATCTAGTAAATTTTGTACCAATGTGGATTGCAGAATAAACTGACAGTCGGTCGATTCTGTAAAAATATTAACGTGAAGCTTAGGTGAAGTAAACGTGAAGTGATCTGTCACTGCCACCATAGAATCGACCGGCAGGATGCTAGAGATTAACACTATTGACAGCTCACTTCACGCTCACTTCACCTAAGTTTTACGGTGATATTTTTACAGAATCGAACGGCAGGTTTGCAAAGACGTTTTCTTTCGAATTCAATACGCGATTTGTGTGGTAAACATATTATTTGTCCGTTTATTTTTTGCTATTATGCAAGTAGGTATTATACGTATATTAATTCTAAATTGTATTTTTCATCATCGTGTATTTTTTTTTGTGGCAGTCTCGTTGATCTAGTCAAGCGCTACTAGTGAGCATGAGGTCCTGGGTTCGATTCCCCGGGTCGGGAAAAACGTTATTGGATTTTCCATCTGGAATTGCGCAGTAGCAGCCCGGAATCTGGACTTAAGCCCGGTTGGGGGCAATAGGCTCGCCCCCTATTACATGAGACTTAAATATAACTGGCGAAATGTGGGTGTTCCTACTTTAAGTACACCTCTGCATAACCCTTATGACAATACAGGCGTGATGTGTATATTTTATTAAGTACGGAAAAACTCTTTCTCAACAGTGAGATCGTTATTTCTATAAAAGATTAAATAAAGAAAGAAAATACGTTTATTTGCGTTAAACATGACACAAACTCAAAAAAGAAGAAGTAAAAGAAGCAGAACCTTAAAAGAGTTTTTCAAAGCAAAACTGGAATCCCACCATGCTTAAATGATTAATAAATGAGCAAGACAATCAATGTATCTTTTATACCTACTTAACGAGTTCACAGTATGACTGTGTAACGACAAACTGAAATATTATGATAATCATAGACTATAAGGTATCATTAGGGCAGCGTATAATTTGATATCCCAGAGCTGCGTACAGTTACTGACAACAGTTTAATAGAATATTTATTTTACATAAAAGGATTAAAAGCAAAAAAAGTACAAGTGTTATGTATTATAATAATACACGCCGTGCAGTCGCTTTGTGCGACATCCCATCGGAAAAATTGACGAACTGCCATAGAAACTTTCATCCCCTATTTAAGCCCTTTAGTTAAGTAAATTACTTAGAAAATGGCTTATTTTTTATTTTAAGGACAACGTAAAAAAGGTGAGGTTAAAATAATAAGAAGAGTTGAGAAGTTGAAGCTTTAAGAAAAACTAAGCATATTTTTTTCTAAACGTAACCATTTTTTCATGTGACATATTGCAATAATGCAGTTTATAAATGACTAGCTTTTGCCCGTGGCTCACACGCGTGGATGTTGAAAAATATCCCACAGGAACGTACTACCAGGATTGAAAGTACCCTATGAAGTAAGTAGGATTAAAAGTACCCTATAAGTAAAGTACCTGGATTAACAAATCCAGGTTATAAACTATCTGAGTTCCAATTTCATCCAAATCTGTTCTGCCGTTTTTGCGCCATTCGAAAACAAACATCCAGACAGGCAAACAAACAAACAAGTTACTATTTTATTATATGCATAGGTAGATGACCTAACAGAACATGCTGATCTTAAAGAATTCTACGTGGATGATGAGCTAAGAAACCTCAGTTAAAACAGGTACTATTTCTCTACAGATTTAGCAGAATTCTAAACGGAAATAAATAAGGGACATAAGTATGACAACACGTTTTTCCCTTTGCGTATAAAGATGACAATTACTTATAATTTCATATTTACGTAAGCACTAACAATGTCTTCAATTTATATTCATCATCTTTAGGTAAAAGGATTGGATTTTTTAATAACCACACACCCGCTGTGCCATGGCCTTTTGAAATACCTTATCAACTTTTTTTGTGTTGACCAAAAGAGCTTTAAATAGAAAATAATTAAGTCAGAATCATGAGGCAAAGCTCTTGAAGCTCTAAATATCCAGAACAGAATGCAATTCGTTGATTGATTACATGATTGATACCATACTTTCATGATTAGTAAAACTCTTCACCTATCTTCTATACCCAACAATATTCTCCAGTTCTTTTCATTTTCGTGTGGTTATTAGTGACTAACATGCTATCTAATTACGCAACACATTTTCGATTTGCAATTGAGTCAAATTGGTTTCGTTTGACTAGAATTGCTTTCAATTTACAACTTTTGAAAGCAATTCTTGTCTAACGAAACAAATTTGACTCAATTGCAAATCGAAAATGTGTTGCGTAATTAGATAGCTGGTGTCAGAGTTTTCAAGCCGTCCTTGGGCCTCAGAATTGGCTTCACATGCCGTCGAGAAATATTTCTCAGGCATGCCGTTTCGTCACGATGTGACAATGACGATGATGTGTGTGTGTGTGCGTCATGGTGTGTGTGTGTGTGTGTGTTTTCGTGATATTTAAATGATAAATTTAATAAATAAACAATAATATTTTAAAAAAAAAAAAGCAATAATAATTTATTTATAATTACCAATGATAATAATAATATATGTATAATTTAAATAAATATTAATGTTTAAATCCAATATATGTAGTGGTAAAAATTATATGTACACAATTAGTTATCAGCTTACCTACCTACACAAAACGAAAGAATAGATTAATATTAAAATTGTTAACAAATATCTATAATAGCCCTCCTCCTAATTTTTATGTTGTTATGCCCGACAGGGCCCACAATGCTCCAAAACGAATGTATGTCTTTATGTACCTACCACCTAAGTTCACATTGTGGAATGCAATAAACGTATTGAGTATTGAGTATTGAGTATGTTTTCCTTCACCGGTTTTGTAGCAAGTGATAACTGTCTAGTTTATTTAAATTATTAACTTATGACGTAAGTATAACAGAAAAAACAGGAGTTAACATTTTTGTCACTGTTGGCTGCGACTGTAACTCCATCGCATTAATACGAGAAGCCTACTTGCATATTAAATGTTAATACCAATATAATACCCTCTCCTTTCATGGTATTCATCCACTTACGATTATTTCACCAAAACCCGATGAAAAATGAACATGAAAATATTGCTTCGAATAAGTTTTTCATTTGTTTTAATAGTAAAATGTATTGGTGATCATAATATTGATGTGATTATGTCGTTTGTGACTGTGGATAATAGGCCCACATCACTGCTGATACCTCATTTGTGTTGGAGTCAGTGTAAGTAACCCTTTGATGAAATCTACAGCTTTTTTTTTCCCACAATGGGGAAGCTCTTGGCCTGCATCTCATCTGGTGGTAAGTGATGATCAGGCCGAAAGTGGAAGCGAGCTTCACCCGGAATCCTCAACCACAGAGGAACTGGCTATCTTATCTCTAACTGCCGAAACACAACATTGCTGTTAACATTCTTTTTATGGCGACAGACTTAGATAAGATGGTGGTAGCTAGCCAGACGGGCTTACAACAAGCTCTACTATCAACCAAACCGAGCAAAAATCTTGCCCCCAGTGGGAATCGAACCCGGGACTCTCTGGGCCTGAGACAGGTGGTCTAACTACTAAACCACAGAGGCGGTTGAAAAATAAATAAAAATTAAGAAATGTAATGCTGCTTATTTAATTGATTATACATATTTACAAATGGGTACAAACAACTTAGAACTAATTAATTAATATTTTTTTAGTTTGTAAATAGTATGATTCTGCTACTTTTATTAAGAAATTCATCAACTGGCTTCTGTCTTGCTTGTTCTGAAATCAGTAGGTAAATCAGCCTTGTTTTTTGGTTTACTAACCATCATAACTACATACTTGCAATTGCATTCGTGGTGGCCCATTGGTAACGGCCGCGACTTACGAGTTGTAGGTTCGAACCGGCAGGCGCTTACTTTATGTAAATCATTTCCACTGCTCTTAAAAACTGTAAAGAAAAACATCGTGAGGAAACCGACATATCCTAGAACCAAACATTCGAAGACATGTGACATTTGCCAACCCGCACTTGCCCGCGTGGATTACGGCCCACTCCGTCTTACCGACAGGAGGTCTGCGTCCCAGCAGTGGGAATTTTAGAGGCTGATTATGAATACTTCAGTTCATCATGCAGTTTGCCAGCACTGCTGGGCATAGGCCTCAAGTTGAGTTACCCAGCCGTTGTCTTGCCTTCTGCAGTTCTGCACCTAGTCAACCCCCTTCTAGTTTCTTCATCTTCCTTCTTAGGGGTTCCCACGCTCTGACGGGGTCCGTAAGGGTTGCGAGTTTGTCCGAAATATCGCGGCCCCACGAAATACCGCGGACACAGGCAACGGAAGGAATACGGGTGGGTTTTAGTCAGTAAAAGACTGACACGCCCTCCCGCTCCACCCGGAGCGGAACAAATTATTTGATAATATCCCACCCTTAAAAAATAAAAAATAAATAGGGGTTCCTTTATTATTCCAGGTTTTATGTTTGCAAATATGCTTCATTTCTTCATTTCTTTTCAGATGCACTCAAATCCTTGGCTAGGAGTATGTGCAGTATTGGCTTCAGTACTGCATCTTCACTGCAGTATAACAGAACCGAGTATGATCTGCAGTACGTCTTGATCCTTGCAGACTTGGCATGTCCTGGGACTCACAGATTTCTGGTCAAAGTAAGTACTGACAGATCTTTCTTTTTTTTTCATGAGGAAGTAATGTTTGGCAATAGCCATAAAATACGAGAACCCACGACCAAAACCATGTCCCATCGTTTTACGACCAAAACCATATGAAATCGTTAGTGGATGATTCTGAGCCCGACTCGGTGGGCAGTACCGGTCAGAAACTTCACAGTTATAAACGTAACAAGATTTTCAGACGGGTTGCTATGGGTTTTATTTTTTGCCTCATTTAAAATTTTCTCAAATGTTCTCCTGGGTACGTGTGACACTACTGGTTTCTGAAAATTGTGTTTTCGTTATCTAAAATCTATCATTCAACTACATTCTGAAAATCAGACAGATTGCTTTGAAACAGGTCAGAGGTAACGCGGAAAAATTCTGAAATTTGGACTTTCGGATACAGCATAATCAAATCTATCGATTTTATGCGGTTTTGTTCGTAAAACGATAAGGCAAAAAATTTGGTCACGGGCTCTCGTACCATTAGAGTCTTTATATTAGCCTGTAGGTATACTGAGTCTGACAAAAAACTAAACAAATTATATTTTCAAAACCCTAAATAATTGCGATATGCACAGGAGGTTATTTATTATGATGTTTTCAATAGGTAGTTCGATTGTATTTTTTTTTCATTCTCTTTTCGTTCAGAAAAAAAACAAAAGATGAACGAGAGGTAACTCTGACTGCGTCACTGTCCAAATCAATGTCATCTTCATTCCCTTGTAATAAGGCTGCTACTGGGTTGCTGTCTGTTGCTGGCTGACTGTAGGTACCCCGTTTATAATAATTATTTTGTTTTTATAGGCAAGCAAAGAAGGCTTCTTCAAGGCCCCATACCGCTGGCTTCTGTTAAACTATGAAGAAGACTCAGTAGCCCTGAATGATATTGATATCCTGGTTGATAGCGATATGGTTGTGGTGGAGAAGATTAGCGACGCAGAATACTTGTTTATGGAAGGTGAGTGCGCTGAAGAAAGGTCTTCGACTATCATCCAAAAGTAAGTAGGAAAACCTTTAAGGTTCCCGCAAAAAGGCGGCAACGCGTAACGGCGCGACGCGAGACCGGTATAATAATTTCCGTGAAGCACTACTCAGGAGTAAAACTTGCTGAAAACGCTGAAAAACCGACTTTACAAAGGGCCTATAGCATTTTCACCAAAAACTACCACAGGCAGTAGTTTTCTTACAAAACTCATCTCTCCATTTCTTTTACCGGACTGCGACGAAGCCCAAAAGGAGGTTAATGTTTTTAATTCAAATGAGGGTATGCTTTATTACTATACAATTTATTTAAATACTATATTTTCGGGTCGGGTATATCTGTACAATATTCAATTACTGACTGATTATCATGGAGATGTAAAAAGCTTAGCTTAAATTAGGAACAATTAAGGCATAACATAACAAAAGACACGAAGATATCTGCAAAAGTAAAATACTGACATTTGTCCCAGACTCTAAGGAAGTCTCATGATCAGTGATCGGAGTAGGTAGATTGATTTTTAGTACTTGTATCATAAATGCACACAGAAAGAATAACATGGATAAGCCATTTTTCCGGAAAGTAATTCCGGTATTTCCGGATTCAATTAAATATTGTTAATGTTGGTAGTGATATTATTACTACTCAATTCAAAATTTAAAGGAAGGTATCAAAACTAAATTAATTCATTATTTATCTGTTGAATAATAAAAACAATCGAATTCCGATCGAAGCTTTAATATTTATTTTTATTTTTAGCCTAGGATAGCTAGATAGCTAGATCTTTTATAGATAGATATAAATTGTTGCACTTAAATTTAAATATTTTCCTACATAAGTTCCGTTTTTTTTTTAATAATCCACCAATTCCGGAGGAATGTCCATAGTAATATATACGTTTCGGATCAATGACCCCAGTTCAATCTACCTACTCCGATCACTGCTCATGATAAATAAAGAATTACAAAAGAAAAGAAAAAAGTAACAAAAAGTTTGTATGTTATCATGTAGAGTGGAAGTGAGGGTGAGAGTGTTTGTGTGTGTGAGTGTAAGTGTTTGGGTGTGTGAGATCTCTCATGGAACTGCCATTGATAGAAGTGTCTCATACTCAGCATATTGGACTTTGATATACATGCAATAGTAATTGTAGGTACTTACTTAAACCCACACTAACTTACTCATTATCACCATCTGTCTTGGAATCTTTGTAATATCCTTTATCCTACGCAAATTCCTAGCGTGACAAAGTTACAAGCCTTTAGGGTAACATTAGCTACTTCATTAATCATCAATGATTAGTTAAGACGAAACAAATATAGGAAAACCCTTCTACTTATACCTAGGACAAAGCAACAATTGTAGAAATACTTAGTTGATAAAAGATTTATAAAAAACCTTATTTGCATGTCACTCATGTCGGCGAACAAAGACCCATACATTTTTTGCGTGTCTAGATAAGGTATATTAAGTACATGTGCAAGTATCTGCATCACTCTCACATCGATAGGTAGGTAACCTAAACAAAGGAACTGTAATAAAATACGTGGTTTGCATATTTAGTGCTTGACACAAAAAAACTGAATTTCCCAGCGAACGCAAAAAATCACCTTGAAATAGTAGCTAGTTATCGCTTGTCTTGTAGGACATAGAAAGGACATCTTAAATAAACGCAGTTCTATTAGCTGCAGTTATACATTTAAACGTACTTATATAAACTAGTAGTTTTGCGAACAGGGGGCCTATAACGGCCACTTTAGCAATTCTGCTAAAAGCGATTTGTTTCCTGAATTACCAGCAATTCATTAACAATTCCTCTATTTTTCGTGAAATGGTGACACATATTAGCTGAATAATATCTCTATTCAATTCATATCTGATTCATATTTGATGTAAATATTGCCATATTGGGGGAAATGAATCGCTTTTAGCAGAATTGCTAAAGTAGCGGTTTAAGGCCCCCAGTAGACCTCGTGAGCACAAATTTTTATACCACTAAAGTTATTAAAAACGTAATTCTGAAAATTATTTTCAGAACCAGAATTCTCTAGTTTTGTGATGAGAAGGTGGTCCCAGGTGCTCCATCAATGCCTACCTTACTAGGTTAAAACTAGAGAATTCTGGTTAAAATAAAATATCCGCTTCGCTTTCTGGTTAAAGGGCCGATTCCACTGGTAGAAATCTAAAAGTGAGCAATTGACTGCAATTTGCGGCGCTATTTTACTCATCACGCCGCAGATCCTCTTCAGATATTCACAAATTTATTATTAGACCATCTTAAAATTATTACCTTTGAAACAAACAAAATATACCATCGTAATCGAATGTCATAAAGCCTATATATCCAGTAGCCCCCTTTTTGCCCTTTTCTGGAAGAAGTACCCCTCCAATAAAAAAACCCCGACGGCAAAAATTCCATAAGTAGTCGTAAAACCTGTATACCAAGTTTCGTCTAGAATGGTTGTAAAATACGACCTGTAGAGGAGTACGCTCACGAAACCAAACTTGAACTTATTGCTTGCCAGACTTGAAGCAGAGACGTTTCGCTTACTTCGCTGGCTCAGTCAATAAAAAGGTAGGTATGTATAGCAGTGTACAGCATCTTATAATATAAAACGCGTTAGGTCACATCCCGTATTGGTTTTATAATATAACAATTCCAAAAAGAAAAACTAATATCACATCGAAATGTAATTATATATTTTTTGCTTACTGTTATTTATTACCTGTAACTTAATTATACTGTGTTATTTTTATTTCGGTCTCTGAATGTCAAATTAAGTGTCACCCTTAATTCCGCAATGATTGATCTATTCTAGAATTCAAGGCATAATTAAATCATGATTCATTCATGAGCCAGTCACGTAAGACTGCGGCTGGCGCTACTATTTCGAAATCAAAAAAGTCCTGATAAAAAGCCGGACATTTTCATAATCATCACCATAATCATCACCATAATTTTAGTCGAAAAACGTCCACTGCTGGACATAGGTCTCCCCCAAGCACCGCCATTTGGACCGGTTCTGTGCTTCCCGCATCCAGCGGATTCCTGCGGCCTTCACCAGGTCATCGGTCCACCTTGCGGGGGCCTTCCAATGCTACGTATTCCGATACGCGATCGCTACTCCAGAACCTTTCGGCCCTATCGGCCATCTGTTCTGCGAGCAATGTGCCCTACCCTGCCACTTAAGTTTGGCAATTCTTCGGGCTGTCAGTTACCTTGGTTCTCCTGTGGATCTCTTCATTTCTGCATACTACTCCAAGCATAGCCCTCTCCATTGCTCTTTGGGTGACTTTCAGTCTTCTTATGAGGATTATTTTTTCAGTACACTAAGTATTATTATAAATTTTTTTATTTTCTAAATAAAAACCTCTTATATCGGAAATTCCGGACAAATAACAGGGCAGACAAAAGTCGGGACGGGAGGCCAAAAATCCGGACATGTCCGGCAAATCCGAACGGATGGCTACGCAGGTCAGATGGAAGTCACATAAAATTACTCCTGATAGAATCCAGAAGATGCTTAAATAACCTAGATCAAACTGAACGGTAAATAAACGAGAACATTGTGCTTATTTTATGTGCTATAATTAAGTCTACATTTAACAGTTGTTGATATCGATCATTTCGCTCTACATCCGACGTTGAGAATGTTTGTCTTTACAGACAGCTGAACGATTTTAGAACGATAACATAATTCATGCTAAAACATGTCTTCATATGTGGTGTGTGTGTGAGTGTGGTGTTATTTTTTGGAGGAATTCAACCAATAGGGAAATAGTCTTTAAAGCACAGAAGAAGTGTATCAGGACAATGTTTGGATTGCAGGTCATAGATACATGTAAACCATTATTTATTAAATTTAAAGTATTGACTCTTCCATACTTATACATTTTTGAGGTTGCTGTATTTGTTAAGACCAATCCAAAATTATTTAAAAAAATGTCAGACATTAATGACCGAAGTCGACGGAATAACAATAGCTTATGCGTAAGAAGGTCCCACACAGCATTAATGTATAAAAGTGTATTTTGCATGGCGCCAGTCATATTTAACCAGATACCACGGTCAATCAAAGAATTGAACGTGAGCTTATTTAAGAAACGGCTAAAATCCTTACTGGTGAACAAAGCATATTACAGTATTTCGGAATTTTTATCAGACAAAAATCTAATGACAGAATGTTGACATGCTAGTAAAATATATGTATTGTTGTACTTGACATAAATTTTTGCATATTTATTGTTTATTGACATTAGTATTGTTTATTGAAATAGTCATATCATTTGTTTTCAGTCAGTGTATTGACGATCTTGGGAATTCCTTAGGGTATGTACCTATGATCCTATCCTCCATACCCGAAAGAATTATGATTGTGAATACATGACAAGGTACTTATTATAATCTTTTTGTTAGTTTTACTCCACTTAAGAGCGCTTATCCGAAAATTTGGCAACATCGCAAATAGATGTCAAATATTTACCTGTTTTGATTAATTTGGCAATATAACTGTATGGAAATACGAAATGTGGCTAACTAGCGAACTAGCATATTGATTTTGAAATACAATAATTAATATCGTAACATCGAATATTTAGCTATTAGTAAAAAAATTATATGGAAACTTTCCGAATGCCTTTTTTACACCTAAAACGTTTACAACATCAAATTCAGTGTTATATTTATTTATTTATTTTATTTATTTAACAGTTTATGTACACACATTATAAATAGACAAGAAGAAAGTGTCGTATATTAAGTAAATAGGTTCTGACAGATATCTCTTGTCATTGGAATAATAGTTTATCTGTACTTAATAAAACTAGTCTTGGTCAACCCGTCTTTCATTTACAACATGGTGACAGCGGTGCTGAATAATTAATTTAAATTAACACCCATTAATCCCGGTTTAAGCTCAAAAAGACAATAAAAGTGATAGTGATTATTGTAAGCAACTGAAAAGAATGGAACACGCACGGCCTCCGGCGGAATTGTGTCTGGGAGGTGGGCCGGCTAGTCGGG
The DNA here is from genome assembly GCA_947364205.1 of Agrochola lota. Classification (NCBI taxonomy): domain Eukaryota; kingdom Metazoa; phylum Arthropoda; class Insecta; order Lepidoptera; family Noctuidae; genus Agrochola; species Agrochola lota. The sequence continues at coordinate 4,070,683 of OX376230.1, read as the reverse complement.
CCGAAGCGTGGCAAAAATGGCTGAAGCAATTCAACGTGTTTCTAAAAGCGTCTGGTGTCCACAAAGAAACGACTGATGTCAAAGCAAGTTTATTGGTGAATTTAGTCGGATCGGAGGGGTACGACGTGTATACAACTTTTAAATTCACCAAAGACGAAAACAAAGAATGCCTTGATACGCTCGTGCTCAAATACAATGAACATTTTGGAACGAAACAAAACACTACGATGGCTCGATTCAAGTTTTTCACAAGAAACCAGGAAGAAGGTGAATCTATAGACGACTATGTAACGGCCCTTAAACTTCTCACTCAGCGATGCGAGTTCGAGCATCTAGAAGAGGGCCTGGTGCGAGACAGGATCGTGTGTGGGGTTCGAGACAGCAAGCTGCGCGATCGACTACTCCGGGCAGACGATCTCACTCTGGCAAAAGCAGTAAAAGTCTGTCAAGCTAACGAGATGTCCACGGAGGAACAGATGCAGATAGAGGGCTCCAAGACTCAGATGGTAGCAGTGGACGCGATGTACGCGCGTGGTGCGTACCGCGCGGGCACGAGCAGGGTAGCAGCGCGAGCCGGCGCCGGCGCGGCGGTAACGACCTGGCGAGGACGCAGCCGCGGGGCCGGTGCGTGCCAGCCGCAGCGTGGTGCGGCGGCCGGAATGGGTGGCGCGCCCGCTCAGCAAGGTGTGCCTGGAAAAGTGTTATGTGATGCGTGTGGTATAGGTAGTTGTGATAGCGGGAAGATGGATCGTAAGGACTCTAAATGGTATGAAACTTTGATTTTTAAATGTACCGGGGCAACTGAAAGTTTTAAGTTAGATTCTGGATCAGATTTAAATGTAATTTCACTTAGAACATTTCAGGGACTAGGGCTGCCAAACGAAATTATAAGTTCAGATAACACGAGGGCACAATCATTTTGTGGCAATTATATACCGATAGCTGGTTATTGTTATCTAAAATGTACTTATAAAAACATTGAGTATACGTTACGTTTCATTATTGCCGACTTCGATTGCCAAAGTGTGTTAGGTAGATATGCTTGTGAAGAGCTGGGAATGGTGAAACGTATATTGTCCCTCAACCTAGATTCCTATGCAGACTTGTTTCAAGGTTTAGGTAAATTACCCGGTAAATATACCATTGTAATAGATCAGTGCGCCCAGCCGTCAATCTGTCCAGTTAGAAAAATACCCATAGGTGTTCGTGACAAGTTATCGCAAGAATTGGTGCGCATGGAGAAAATGGGAGTGATCCGTAAGGTGGCTCACCCGACACAATGGGTGAACGGTATCGTAGTAGCGGCTAAGAAGGACGGCACCATCCGCGTGTGCCTCGACCCGCGGCCGCTGAACCGCGTCGTGCGGCGTGCGCACTACCCACTGCCGACGCTGACGGAGATCGCAACTAAGCTCCAGGGGGCCCAATATTTTAGTAAATTAGATGCTCGTTGTGGGTTCTGGATGGTAGAAATTGACGATGCCAGTGCTGACCTTTGTACCTTCGGGACGCCGTTCGGTAGATACCAATTTTTGCGTTTACCGTATGGAATCAACTGCGCTTCAGAGGTTTTCCATCATAAAATTCGACAGATACTTGAAGACCTGGAGGGAGTCGACTCATTCATCGATGACGTGATCTGCTGGGGCTCCAGCAAAGTCCAGCACGATGAGCGTCTGAAGCGATTGCTAGATAGGGCGCGAGAAGCAGGTATAAAATTTAATGAAGCTAAATGTGAATTTCAAGTGAGACAGGTGAGTTACTTAGGCCACGTTTTCAGCGCGGAGGGCATGGCCATAGATAGAAACAAAATAAAAGCGATAGAGGAAATGCCAGCTCCGGAAGACAGGCCAGCGCTTGAGAGATTTTTGGGCATGATAAATTACCTATCCAAATTTATTCCCAATTATTCAGAGATAGCACTTCCTCTCCGCAATCTCTTGAAAAAAGATAGCGAGTGGGTATGGGACTCGCCGCAGGAGTCGGCAGCGGCGCAGTTGAAGCGCGCGGTATGCGCGGCACCCGTGCTGGCGCTGTACTCGGCGCGCGAGCCCGTGCTGCTGTCGGTGGACGCGAGCGCTCGCGCGCTGGGCGCCGTGCTGTTGCAAGGGGGCCGCCCGATCGAATTCGCCTCCGCCACGCTCACTGACACCCAGACCAGGTATGCGCAGATAGAGAAGGAACTGCTCGCGATTGTCTACGCTCTCGAACGGTTTCATCAGTACGTCTATGGACGCCATGACGTCACTGTGGAATCCGATCATAAGCCGTTGGAGGCGTTGTTTAAAAAACCGCTAGATTCAATCCCCACGCGTCTCCAACGCATGATGCTACGCATACAAGGCTATGATTTTACCGTCATATATAAGCCAGGAAAGTACATGTACGTGGCAGACGCTTTATCGCGAGCGGCATTACCCGAACTTATGTCAGAAAAAGTATGTGAGGAAGTAGAAGAACAATCGTGTTTTCTGATAGAAAACATACGTTTCAGTGCCAACAAAATAAAACTTATAAAAAACGCCATGAAAGATGATATAGAATGTCAATTGCTTATAAAATATATACAAGGAGGATGGCCGCTAAATAAATATTCAGTTGACGAACGAGTGAGAGGTCAGTGGTCGTATAGAGGTAGCTTTGGTTTCATCGATGGAATCATATTTAGAGATAATCTAGTTTATATACCGAAAAGTGTTCGGTCGGAAATGCTGAGTAGGTTACACGACGGCCACATGGGCATAGACAGGTGTAAGCGTCACGCTCGCGAGGTGATGTTCTGGCCGGGCATGTCACGTGACGTGGAGGAGATGGTGCGCCGGTGTCATGCATGCGTCGAGCGTGCGCACCACCCTGCACGAGAGCCACTTATGCCACATCACATACCGCCCTTGCCGTGGGCCAAAGTGGGCTCAGACATTTTTCAGTATGCAGGAAAGTATTTTTTAATACTAGTAGACTACTTTTCTAATTTCATAGAAGTAAATCCGTTAACAAACATTGGCACGAAGGCGGTAGTGACTGCCATGCGAGATCAATTCGCGAGACACGGGATCCCGCAGGAGTTGGTGTCTGATAACGGTCCGGCTTACGCATCAAAAGAGTTTGATAACTTTTGCTCAGAATGGGACATTGAGCACACAACTAGTTCGCCAAACTATGCTCAATCAAATGGGCAAAGTGAAAGGAGTGTTCAGATAATTAAAAATATTTTGATCAAGTCCATAAATTCGGGGACAGACTTCTACTTAGGGCTATTAAACTATCGAGCTACGCCACGTAATGGAATCAGTTCACCTTCGGAACTATTAATGGGGCGGCGACTCAATACTAGGTTACCGTCGCACGCTGAAAAGTTAAAGCCAAGTCGAAATAATGAGACTGATTACAAAGAGATGTTACGTAAACAGCAGGCCGATAAGACGTATTATGATAGGCGAGCGAAACCGCTACCAATGTTATCGACCGGTCAAACTGTGCTTGTTACTGACGACGGCAAACGCAAATCTGCACGAATTGTAGGCCGCGCGGCTCAGCCTCGTTCTTATTTTGTCGTAGACAATACGGGTAGGCGATTCAGGCGAAACCGACGGCATCTTCTTACGCTGCCAACCGATGGCAATGTAACCCCCGGCTCATCTCATGAACAGATGAGCGATGATGAGATTTGGAGTAGTCCCAAAAGCGGTAGCGATGACAGCCCCGGGACAAGCGATGATTGTGTCACTCCCATTCCACCACAAGGCTCGCCAATTCAGCGCATTCGCAGACCGGCGGCAATACTAGCACGACAAAAAATTGAAAGCTATTTACTAAAAAAATAAATAATCTTAGGGATCACTATACAATAATAATAATAAAATATCTACCTATGTTCACCTAAATTTGCACTAAGATATATTAGATATGTTATGTAATGTGTGTTAAGTTATGGTAAAAAAAAAAAAAAAAAAAAAAAAAAAGAGGGCATGTCGTATATTAAGTAAATAGGTTCTGACAGATATCTCTTGTCATTGGAATAATAGTTTATCTGTACTTAATAAAACTAGTCTTGGTCAACCCGTCTTTCATTTACAACAGAAAGGAACAGAAAAAAACGTACAAAGGTGATGCTTATTTCTAAAGAAATCTCTTCCAGCATACCTGCGATAGGAAAGTAGTTAAAGAGATGTAGACAACGTGTGTAAGATTAGAAGAGAAAATAATATACATAAAATAAAAACACTTAATTATTCGCTAATTTAACTATAAACATACAATATGAGAATAAACTTACATACATACTTCTAAAATAAATAACCCTAAAATATATATACTTAATTATAATGTAGTATAAAATAATAAATGCAAAAAATGCAACTATGACGAAGTGGACAGATAGTGTTCTTTCACTCTTCTTTTAAAAACTGCAACAGTTTGGCAGTCCCTAATGTCAGGCGGAAGTGAATTCCACAACCGAACCGCGTGCACGCTGAAGGAGTAGGAGTAGAAGTCGGTTGAGTGGGGAGGGGATTTAAGGAGATTTCTAAGATGCGACCTGCAAGGTGCATCAGAAGGACGGGCGTAGGAAAAGCGTTCGCGCAGATAGGATGGCGTTTTCGGGTTGTGAAGGATGTTAAATAGCAGACACAATATCCGAGAGTTCCTGCGAAGTCGAATAGGGAGCCACTTGAGTATCTTGCGAAAGTTAGAAATGTGGTCATACTTTTTAAGGTTAAAAACAAAACGAATACAGATGTTTTGCAAACGTTCAAGTTTATTTAAAAGCTCCTCGGTGGCATCCAAATAACAGGCATCAGCGTAGTCAATGATGGGCTGTATGAGAGTTTGAGCAAGGGAGATTTTGGTACTAAAGGGCAAGAAGCACTGAAGGCATTTCAGCGAATGGAATGTGTAGTGTACTTTACGACTGACTTGACCAACATGGGCAGTCCACGATAGGTAAGAGTCCATGGTAACCCCCAGGTTTTTAACAGTAGTTGCGTATTCAATCTGAACTCCATTCAGACAGAGTGGAGACAGCGACGCAACATCGAGCCTATTCCGCATATACCTTCCGCCGATAATGATGGCCTGGGATTTCTTAGGATTGATTTGCAGTCCAAAGGACCGTGACCACTCGCTAATCAAATCCAGGTCACTGTTCATGGCAGACACTGCTGCTTCCGCATCTTGCCTTAAAAAGTGAGTGTAAAGCTGCAGATCGTCGGCATAAAGATGGAAGTGGGAAGAGATGACTCTGGTGACAGAGTTAATGAAAATAGAAAAGAGAAGAGGAGAGAGAACGCCACCCTGAGGCACACCCGCGGTAAGAGAACACCAATCAGAAGTAGACTCTTCGAGACGAACCCGCTGCGAGCGGCCTTTAAGATAGGACTCGAACCAATCAACAGTAGAAGAAGAGAAATGGAAAGATTTAAGGATTCCTAGAAGTATGTCGAAATCGACAGAGTTAAAGGCACAGCTAAAGTCCAGCAGTACAAGCAAGGTGAGAGATTTGTGGTCCATAGCCCAGCGTATTTCATCAGTAACCTTCAAAAGAGCCGTTACTGTGCTATGACCAGGTCGAAAACCAGATTGAAAAGTACTAAGAAGGTCATTTGTAGTTAGAAAGGTAGAGAGTTGCCGATGAACAATGTGCTCAAGAACTTTAGAGAGATATGGGAGGATAGAAATGGGTCGGAAATCAGACAGAGAGACCGGGTTAGGAATTTTGGGTAAGGGGATGATATGGGCTTGTTTCCAGGCCTCGGGAACAGAACTAGAAAACAAGGAGAAGTTAAAAATGTGGGTCAAGATAGGAAGTAATGTGGGGAGGATAAGGGAAACCATTCTTGAGCAAAGATTGTCATTACCAATTGCAGAGGAGGAGATAGCACAAATAGATTTTTTGACCTCACTTTCACAAACAGGACTAAGCTCAAAAGAAGGACACTGAAGCACAGGCAGACAGGAAAGTTTATTTAAAGTAGCAGATTTGACGTGCGGATCCAGCGTAACAGGGGGATGTGAGAAATGCTTGTTAAGAGCACACACGTCAGTGTCTTTACTAGAAGCAACTAGAGACTTACCAATACCGACAGTTTTCAGAAACTTCCAGACTTCAGAAGAGTTACGGTTGTCGAGAGAATTATGGAAGTAGCGTCTCTTGGCATCTCTGCACATACGACTGCAGCGATTACGCAGCACCTTAAACGCATTTAAGTTGCGATCGGAAGGACAGCGTTTTAACCTCCTTTTGGCTCTGTCCCTACTTGCCATTACGACCCTAATGGCAGGAGTAAGCCAGGGAGCCGGAACAAACTTGACTTTGACTCTTCGGATAGGGGCATGACGATCGTATAAGCTGAGTATCGTGCTGTTGAAAATGCGAACCATATCGTTAATACACGAGCTCTCCAAGACATCCGTCCAGTCGATGCCACCAGCATCATGCAACAATGCCTCCAGGTCTATGCCCTTGTAGTTCCTAAGGAAAATATATTGAGGCTTACGCTTGGGAGGGCGAATCCTGTAGGACATAAAGATGAGGTCGTGGTAGGAAAAACAAGCAGTAAGCTGTCCGTGGACAGATACATTATTAGAATTAGAGACAATCATAAGGTCCAAAAGAGAAGGGGTGCAGTTAGGAAAATGATGAGTAGCAGAAAGAGGCAGAATACTAAGGTTAAGTGAAGATAAGATAGATTGAAGTTTGTGAGTACGACTGTCATTTTTAAGAAGGCAAGTATTAAAATCGCCCATCAAGACTACGTGGTCATAAGTGGGACAGAAATCATTTAAGAGAGAATCAAAAGAGTCAAAATAATCAATAGTAAGGTTAGGGCTGTACATCACTCCAAGAAGCATTTTAACGTGATGCAAGGAAATTTCTAGAAATAGATGCTCCGCAGACCCTGAGTAGGAAGATGGAGAAGTGCTGATAATCTTGTAAGGAATATCAGTACGCAAGTAAATGGCAACACCACCACCTCCCTTTTCAGTTCTATCATTACGAATAAGAACAAAGCCAGGAAGGGCATAGTGTATAGATGAAAGAGACGGTTTGAGGAAGGACTCTGAAATTAGCAAAGCATCTAAATGTGCACTGTTAATGGAAGCCAGAAGATCAGAGTAATGGCATGGAATACTCTGGGCATTGATGTGGGCTATGTTGAGATTGTTGGGAAGGTGGGAAAGCAAAGAGAAAATCTGATCATCGAGAGTGAGAGGAGAGGAAGAACCACTCGCCGCACTCAGGAAACTGCTAGAAGAAGAAGAACACGAGAAAAAATGATCATCAAGGTTAGCATCGATCATAGTATGCAAAAATAATAATATATATATGAATAAAATATAATATAAAAAAAAAAAAAAAAAAAGTAAGAAAAATGAAATATTAAAACTACTTAACTACTAAGTAAACTACTTATGCGCATAAAAACGAACAAATATAATAAATAAATACGCTCAACTAATAAAGGCACCTATTCGCTGTAGTTGGTAGAGATTTTAACAAACTATTTAAGAACTAGATACATAAATAAAAATGTGAAGGAAATAAATGAATAACACAAGACATTCAAAAAATATCCTCAACAATCGGATACAAACGCAGAGTGAAACGAAACGTAACGACATAAAAAACTAAAAATGACACTAATAGACGTCACGTCAATACATCATAAAAATATTAACATCTACCGGCAAGATAAGTTATGTGAGAAAGTTGTGAAAAGTAAATGCTATGGGTAGAATGAAAAACAAGGGAAATTAAATTATAAAGTGTACCGACAAATGTATCACAAAGCGGTTAATGTACAAGTAAACTAAATGAGTAAACTTAGCGACGAGCCTTCCTCACAATCTTTCGTTTGGGGGTTGCTGTTACAGGCGATTTAGATGCTACGGCTGACGAGGTAGAAGCAGTAGGCACAGGATCATTGGGTGCAGCAGCACAGGCGGGAGCGGGGAATAGCGCGATTAAAGTTTCAAGCTCACCCATGGTCGCTATCTTCCGGCGTGACTTGTCAGGCGTCAAGACAATAACCTTTCCCTCTGCAGACCAGCAACTGTTGATATTAAAGTGTTTGCGAGCAGCCATAAATACCTGGTGCCGTGACTTAGTCAGAAACTCTGAAATAGTGATGCCGCTGCCCTTCAGTGAAGTTTTACCGTCCCAAACCAACCGACGATGCTCCATTTCTTTAAATCGTACCAACACAGGCCTGGATTTACCCTGGGGGGCTCCTAATCTGTGGCAAACATCTAAATGATCCAATTTTATGTCGTCAATCAAAAGTTGTTTGGATGAAATCTGAAGAATCGAATCGCACAGCTTTTCATTAGGTTTCTCAGGAATACCGTGAAACAGCAAGATTTTTCTACGCATCGCGGTCTCATGTGTGTCCAGGCTCAATGACAGGAGTTCAATTTGAGTTTTGAAGTGTGAGAATGTTTTGCAAACAAAGGATTTAAACTCTGAGAAGTCCAGGGACAGCGCAGCAAGATCCGAGTGTGCAGGGTCAGCTCCAGCTGTAGCTCTCTGCAGCTTATCTTCGTACTCACTCATGCGAGAGCTAAACAGCTTTTCCAGTTCCTCCATACTGTGCACAAGCTTGCTGTCCATGCTTAGTTGGTAAATTTCAAGTGTTGTGATTGTAGAAGAGTGAAAGTGAAAGGACAGTTCCGAGCGAAGGTGGGTTTATCAGTTAATTAGCACATAAATATTGTGAAAAAGAACGATTAACTATTTTAATATAATTATTAATTAAGGAAGCTACAAAATTATGTACATTTGTCACGCCTACCCACGTAGGAAAAAAAGCAATAATAAATAATATTATAATTGCAATTCATTATTAATATTCTAGTTCGCTAGTTAGCCACATTTCATATTTCCATACAGTAATATTGCCAATTTAATCAAATCAGCGAAATATATTTGACATCTATTTGCGACGTTGCCCACTTTCAGAATAAAAGCTAAAGAGTCTAGGGAGAGGTAAGCATAGATTACAAATACACAAATCACAACACCATAGATCCTGATGATTCAGTACATAAATTACGAGTTATTTTAGTTAATATTAAAGCTAGGTATCTTCATAGATTTTTCCAAGCAGAGTCAATCTTTGTGAAAGTCTCTTGCAAACATTCATAATTTTTTACATCGTCTTTTCATCTGTTTGGGGGCTTTCTAACACTTTTAAATGAAGAAAAAATATGTAACGTGGTAGTCAGGCTCACGTAGTCAGCAAGTCACCTGTAGGTCAGATCATAAATTTCTTAATCTGATCGTGTGTACACCGCGGTGCAACGTTTATTGAATACTGAGTAGATGTGAGCGACATGGTTAATAATTTATTAAAAGGATTGATCTGACTGGCATATTTTTAATGCTCTGTTAGTAATTTTAAGGTTGAAAAAAATAAAAATAAGCACGATATAATCAATATAACGTGGTTATTTTATTTTGTAATCAGTGATAGCTTAGTAGTGTGACCATCGGACTGCCAAGTCATAGGTCTCGAGTTCGAACCCAAGGCACGCACCTCTGACTTTTCGGATTCATGTGCGAATTGTTCATTTATCACTTGCTTCAAAAACGTTGAAGGAAAACATCGTGAGAAAACGTGATAGATATTTTTCGACGGCATGTGAAGCCAAGTCAGAGGCCCATGGGTGGCTTTAAAATCGGACACCAGGTTAGTCACTAACCACACGAATAAGAAAGACAGAAGCTTATTTTTTTAAAGTATGTATATCTTTCTGCCTTTGGGTCGTTCCATCGACGACCGTGTTATGTGCGTGGCCATTTGGAATGACCACTCATTTGCATGGTGCTCTCAATTATATCTACAAGGCGGAAACCGTAGACTCCGCTTTGACATCTCCTACGCACGCACCATAAAGAACCAGTTACATAAATGGCCACAAACAAATTAATAGGAATCTATACTAATGTTATAAAGAGGTAAAGGGACATGGCTAAATAGAAGTATGGCTGACTGCCATAGCAATGTATAAAAATTGTATCTAGTAAAGTAATATTTAATGCTGGATAGCTGAATGAAAAAAGTTTCAGGAACTTTTTACATGTCATAATCTTGTGTTCTCCTTGTCAAACAAAAACATGAAAAAACTTTTAATTAATTGATGAAAGTTCTAGGAGAATAATAACACCGTAATTAATTAATGAATGGCTTAATTGCCAGGAGCCTCGACAAACACCTTTTTTTTTTTTTTTTTTTTTTTTCAGGATTGGAAATCATCAAATGACTTCTCCCGCTCTGGGCAGAGCGAGAGGGTGTGTCAGACTTTTACTGACTAAAACCCACCCGTGTTCCTTCCGTTGCCTGTGTGCCGGGGCCGCGTTATCCCTTTCGGACAAACCCGCAACCCCAGCAGGCATTGGTCTTTCGACCCCGTCGGTTGGTGCTGACATCTCTTTGAGGCGCGCGTGGAACACAACGCGCCGTCGACACGGGCCTGATCCTTATCGGACGGCGAGCTGCCCATTGCTCACCGTCCGCAAGCCCGCGCCTACGGTGGCCTGAAGTCGGCTCTTGACTCCCGACGCCCGGGGCGTCTCCTGCGGTGACTAGGGCCGCAAGGGCGTGCAGCTTGCATCTGCCTCGCGCGCTCCGCCTCCTCCTTCGCGAACATAACTGCTTCGCAGAAGGAGGTGACGGCCTCCCATGCACTCTCGCTCCGAACCATGGCCTGAACCAGGGCCGGACAAGAGAGATCGCCGCCGCCGATCGCCTCCGTGAGGACACGGCGGTGCTCCGCCCAAGCCGGGCAGACCTCCACCGTATGCTCCACCGTGTCCTCCGGGCGATCCACACAGTGGTGACACCCGGGCGTTTCCTCCCGCCTTACGCGGAACAGGAACCTCCCGAAACAACCGTGTCCGGTGAGGACCTGCGTCAGGCGGAAGGTGAGGACGCCATGGCGCCTCTCAAGCCACTCCTCAAAGAGGGGACTTATCGCCGCAATTGTGGCGTGCCCATCGACCAACACCTAAGGAGGCCTTCGTTGGGCAGCTGGCTGGAAGGGCTTGATTCAGAGAGGTGTACTCCAAGACACGGCTCGAATTGTTAGGAGTTTCCTCTCTCTGGAGCCCTGACTGCCGCCGCCGGTAGCTTGGACCCTGTTCCCGATACCGGTGGGCTACTATTTTTTATATTCTTTTATTCTAATATTTAAAAATATAATTTACATGTTTATAATGAAATAAAGGAATTAATGAATATTTGAATATTATGAGCTAGTGAGTTTATATACATGCTAAGGGCAGTTATTTAGCCATGTCCTTTGTGAGTTCGTATGTAGAGAGTAATATTCCAAACTACCGATCCGATCTCGAAATTTCACAATGGGAAGCTACAGCTGCAGCTATTGCCGAGTTCCATAGGATATATTTTATGTTAAAACAAGAAATATCACGCGACGAAGTAGCTAGTTTAATACAAACGTCCTACAACATTGTTTTTTAACTATCATGTCTATAAAGTTTCGCTAGGTAGTTAATTTAATTTGACACTGTAGTAGGTACACAATCATAATGATCCGAATAAAATTTACCAATCGAAATAGAATCTAATCAAAAAAACATGTTTTGTTTCAGCATACAAAATATCAGAAAACTCCGAAGTTATTTACACAAAACGATTAACATGGAAAAGCACCAAAGCACAACAGCATTCCGTTACCGAAAATACCAGTTTAGTAAACAAAAACCTGGTTTACAATACCCAAAATACTAGTTCCGTAAACGGGAACCAGATACTTGATACTGAAAATACTAGTGTTGTGCTAGTGGAGGGACAGAAGGCGTTGCCAAAAATAACTGTTACCAAATACGGGTGGATGGAAGACTACAGGAGTTCCAATGTGCTATCTTCTAGAAGATATGACTTAAGAGGACATATTCTGACTATGACGAACGTTATCACAGACAGCAATGAGACGAGACAGCATATGAATGACCGACTGTAAGTATTTTATTAAAAAATTTACTCTATGCCTCTCAAATAGCCAGACGCTTCAAGTAAAATACTGGTATTCTGCTGCATTCGGTTGTACTGGAAGCTGACCCTAATATTGGGAAAAGCTAGGTAGATGATGATGAACAAATTATACTTACTTCTTGCTTTTTTTAAATAACCGTAGGGGTGTAAAGTTATGTCAGCACGGAATAGATAAGAGAGCAGTGGTGGCCTGGTAGTAACGACCGTGACTTATGAGTTGTAGGTTAGAACTTCGAACCCAGACAGGCGTTTTACTTTGTGTTATATTATTTCATCACCACTCCTCTCAAAACAGTAAATGAAAATATCGTGAGGAAAACCTTATCCTAGAACCAAAAATTCGAAGACATGTGACATCTACCAATCCGCACTAGGCCCACGTAGTGGATTACAGTCCACTCCCTCTCTCAGAGAGGAGCCCTGTGTCCCAGCAATGGGAATATTATATGCTAGGTATACAGTGTGGCAGGGACATCGACGCTAAAACTGTAAAACTGATACCATGGATTTGGTACATGATTCTGAACCCCCTTTTTTTTTGTGGATGGGAAATCATCAAATGACTTCTCCCGCTCTGGGCGGAGCGAGAGGGCGTGTCAGACTTTTACTGACTAAAACCCACCCGTGTTCCTTCCGTTGCCCGTGTGCCGGGGCCGCGATATCCCTTTTCTGACTAACCCGAACCCCAGCAGGCATTGGTCCTTACGGACCCCGCCAGTTGGTGCTGACATCTCTTTGAGACGCGCGTGGAACACAACGCGCCCTCGATGCGGGCCTGGTCCTTATCGGACGGCGAGCTACCCATTGCTCACCGTCCGCAAGCCCGCACCTAAGGTGGCCGGAAGTCGGCTCGCGACTCCCGACGATTCTGAACCTCCCTGCGTTGAAATTTTTCGCCGGTTATAAAAAAAAAAATCAGTGGTTCCATAGAAAAGTGCAATACCTACGCGGTAAAAATGTATAGAACAGCAGATTTAAAAAAGAATAACCGATGAAAAATTTCAACGCAAGTTCAGAATCATGTACCATTTCCATGGTATCAGTTTTCGCGTCGATATCCCTGCCACCCTGTATAAGAAAGGCCCTTTTATCTATTCCGTGGATATTATAGGTACTTATTAGAAGTAAAAAAATAACAATACTTACGTCAGTCTTTCGAGATAATACTTGATACTTAGGGAATTTATAAATTGTTTTGAGAACCTGTCACAATAAGTATGTTAATTAACAATAATTTTATTATTAGTTCTTCTATTATTATGCTAATCAGCGTAAAAACGTGAGCACGTGACACTTTAGAGTAGTAGATATTCAAGTTTTTATTACCCACCTATTCATTTGCATAAAAATTTGTTGCCGATCACACGTTTGTCTACATGCTTTATCAGAAAACGATATGTGAGATAAAATGTATGTTGCACATAAATTAAGAAGAATGTCAGATATCTAGTTTAGGTACCTAATATTTTGAAAATATGAAAACATTTTAGAGCAAATCTTTTTAAAACTTTGCCTCGTAACATCATAAAACTTTATAAATCCTAGAATACGTAATCGCATGTTAATTGAACTCAATTTTGCCTGTTATTGAGAATATTAAAATTTGTTAAAACTTGATATTTTAATATATTAATTTTATAATAAGACGTGAACATGACAAGAACCGTTATCAATCTGCTGATCAGCACGATTCGAAGAAGCTGTAATTGTGTCATGTATGAAGTAGCTATGATGAATACATTAAGCACATTGAAGCATATTATGTTTGTTATGAACAAATACAGGACAGTTTATTATGCATTTGTTTGTGCAGGTAAACTGTAGGATAACATAGCCTTGTTTCCCCGAAAGGTTGGGCAAAGGTGTACATACACCCACATTTCACCAGCTATGTTTAAGTCCCATGTAACAGGGGGGTGAGCCTATTGCCATCAACCGGGCACAAATCCAGACTGCGGGCTGCTACTGAGAAATTCCAGATAGAAAAACCAAAAAATATTTTGCTCGATCTGGGAATCGAACCCAAGACCTCAAGAGCTCTGCAGTAGCGCTTGCGACCACTCGAGCAACAAGACAGTCAATGATACGACTGCTGAAACTGACTCCTCGTCTGCTCGACGTCCGTATGCCACTGCAGGGATCCAGCAGAATATCAGCGTCAGGTATATTTGCCTGACACATTTTGAGCTGGACTCCCATTTGGTGCAACCTTGATACGCACACAGCACCTTGTTTTTCCTTATTTGATTTGAAGAAAGTATGTCCTAATGTCAATCCATTTCTTTAAGTACTTATGTTTTTTCTTTTTTGTATAATGGTATCTTGTTTTTGTATATATTCATGTAATTTATTATCAATAATTGCGCTTTTATGTGTCTTTTGCATGCACTGAATAAATGTTTAATCTATCATAACTATCTATCTATCTAAAATCACCTGAGTTACAGTGCGTGGTGTCGTGTAGAGAAAGCTCTCTCTACTTGATAAAAATCTTAATTCACTCAATTTTGCCCAAGAGTTCCTTTAATACTTTATAACGACAGTGAGCACCAAGGAATGATTTTCAAAATAACATCCCCTAATAGGGAATGAAGATAAAATAAGGAGATCTCCCATCAGCAAAATCCAGTACCACAAAATAAAAAATTGCCTACAAATCTACAGTTTGTTAAACCTACAACGTTCTCACAACTAATGCCATTGTATCTATTTAACTACCCGTTTGGTCTTACATTATCAGCGATCAGATATTATTCATTGGCATATAAATATTATGCTAATGGACCACACATTTAGTTAAAACGCAAAGATATATAAAATTGTATTTCGTTTTATTATACCTAGCCTTCACCTCCATAGCAACATATTGTATTTCAGGTTTTGCCAATATCCTTAAAAGATTCCTAAAGATGTAGTAAGTAACAATAGTATTTCTATTTAAAGCATGAGGACTTTCTTTTTAGGGTTCCGTAGTAAACAAGGAACCCTTATAGTTTCGCCATGTCCGTCTGTCTGTCTGTCCGTCTGTCTGTCCGCGGGTTAGCTCAGAGACGGTTCTAACTAGAAAGCTGTAATTTGGCATATGTATACATATTAATCGACACGACACGGCGACGTTTATTGACGACACGGTTGGCGCAGTGGCTGAGCAATCGACTGCTGCGCAACGTGTCGCGGGTTCGATCCCCGCACGGAACAAATATTTGTATGATCTGCAAGTAGTTGTTCCGGGTCTGGGTGTTAGTGTATGTGAGTTTCTATGTTTGTAAACGCACCCACGATAAAAGAAGAAATTCTTAGTGTGGGGCAACGTTTTTAAAAAAAAAAAAAAAAAAAAAAAAAAAAAAAAAAAAAAAAAAAAATCATGCCGACAAAGTGGTAAAATAAAATCAAGAAAAATATATTTTTTTAGGGTACCTCCCGTACACGTAAAGTGGGGATGGTTTTATTTTTTCTCGTCTACCCAATATTGTGGGGTATCGTTAGAAAGGTCGTTCAAAAATATTGTAAGTTTGTGAAAACCATTTTTAGATTCAGGGATCCATTTGTGAAATATTAAGCTTTTAACTGAATTTTTTTGTTAGAGTCAGTGCCCCCCCCTTGCCAGCTAAATGGATGCACTTGGATTTGTGAAAAAAATCACAGAAGTAGTAAATATAACGAAGTTAAAAGGATAAGTATCAGAGCTAAGTAAGCTGTACAGGTTAAAAGTGCGTGTCGGACCACGCACTATGAAGGGTTCCGGAGTTGGGATGAATTTATCCCAAGAACAAACTTAACATTGTTGTTCAAAGACATGTTCTCTCATATATTCCAACTGCAAATGTAAGTTCGTACGCACAATATTGAGAGATTTACCATGTTATTCTAAGACCATAGTCTTCTTATAGGTTTTCCTGTAATCAATGACTAAAAAACCATTCTCTGTATTTTTTTTTCAAAATTTAATTCAATTTTCTTAAATATCTTTAAAAGTATTCATTTTAAAATTATAAAAAAATATACAATAGTGTTCATTTTAAAAGTTTCATTTGTGTCACACCGTGCAGTTCACAAAACTTTTTTTTTACATTTTCTTATTTGCCTCCCAAAATTAACCCCCATATATTCAAAATTAATTTATTTACGTTACACGTCCGTGTCTGTGTATATTCAACTAAACTGGTCCAGTAGATTCGGAGCAAATCGGCTGTGACACACGGACAGACAGACAGACAGCCAGCCATCCAGACACGCGAGTG
Organism: Agrochola lota; assembly: GCA_947364205.1. NCBI lineage: Eukaryota > Metazoa > Arthropoda > Insecta > Lepidoptera > Noctuidae > Agrochola > Agrochola lota. Next base: position 4,054,428 of record OX376230.1, on the reverse strand, counting down.
ATCCTATAAGGGTTTTTTTCCTTTAATCCCATTTAGCAGGCGTAGACCTCTTCATCAATTTAACAAAAAAGCCCTATTGACGCAGACTACTTTTTATGCAGTCGGATTTTTCGCAAATTACATTTTAAACATATAATTTATATATATTTTTTTGTAATTACCAAAACCCTTTATTTTCATACCCCACTCGATAGGTTTGGGACATGTTTTCTTTTTAAACTTACGTTTTGGCGGTTTAACTTTTTTATAATTTTGATATACCCAGTGACACTCGCGCAATAAAGACGAATCTGACATATCATTCACCAAAATCGTTTGTAATTGCGAGGGAACGGACATACATACTTCCTTTTTTGACTTCGCCTCAGTCGGATAAAAACAAATAGTGATTTTTCAGTGTTACTGTACTTTACAAGTAGGATGTTCTGCTAATAGGACCATTTGCTCATAGGACGATTTGCTAATAGGACATTTTGCTAAAGTGTCGTTTTGATTATGGGTCGTTTTGCTACTAGGACCATTTGCTTTTAGGACGTTTTGATCCGGAGGGGATTAAAGAATTACAACTGTCCTTGGATTCCGTCTAAATAAATCTTTTTTCAGGATTATGGCAGCAGCATTTTCCAGAACATAATGTCTCTCACAGCTTTCTTCTGCGATCCCAAAACGTTTTGGAAAATGTGGTGAATAGAAACATTTGTTTGAACTTAAGTCATAATTCAACGAGGACGTTTACGAACTGTGTTGTTTCCATTCATAAGCTATTTCTGATATAAATCCTTGTCTTTCACCCAGGCACCTCCACCAGGACTCCATAGCAAAGATGTCGTATGCCGTGGTGAGCATCTGCTTCCAAATGCTGAACGCGACCGAGAAGTTGTTGTTCACGCATACCTGGGGTTATAAGGACAAGAACGGCCAGTGGCAGGGGATCGTCGACCAGTTGCTGAAGAAGGAGGCCGATATAGGTAATATTAAGGCGACGATTACCAACTTAAAATTATTTTGATACTGAAGATCACGTCTAAACGAGCAGTTTGGAAAAAATATAATTATGTTAAATTAAAGTATTTTATTAATAACTTAATATATGAATATTTTAGATTATGTTTATATGACATAGTGAAATTAATTTGTAAAGTTGTGTCTAACACGGATAAAAAACTTAGAATCACGCAAAACCTATCAAGCGACTGCCTATCTGACCTCCACTACCCAGGTACTGGGTAACAGGGTACCCCTCGGTAAAACTCGATGTCAGAGTTTTGTGCGTCTGACTGACTACCCGTGACTACTGTCAAAGATCTACGTATGACAGCCGGGACCAACGGGTTAAAGTGTTGCACGAACGAGTCTCGATATGTAATGGATGGTCACATATCCACGAACCGACCGCGGCAAGCGTAGCTGAACCTTAGTCCGACCCGTGCTGCTGTATCATGCCACGAGCCCCTCCGTCACAATTACCTTATCATATGATCTTCATTGACAGCCTGTAGGACCAATAAAAGAAAGAAAAAAGAAAGATTATTTGGGACATGCACAGGAAATACAAACAGTAATAACAAAAAAAAAAAAAAAAAAAAAAAAAAAGCATTTAAAAACCATCAAAATAATAATAGGTGTGCGAGGTCAAAAAGGTACCTTACTCAGCATAACGCGGCAACATTTAAAAAAAAATCAATACTACAGCGCTGGTATTCTGATAGGGCCCAAACGCTGGGTCAGAGGGTTATGTTATGATCAATGGGGGTCAACGCTGGCCAGACATCTTCTCTTGCGTCTTTTCTATACCGTGATTTGATGGTGGAGCTATTATTTAACATCCCTTGCAGTAGTAAATATATAAGCAAGTCAGCATATTTGGTAAAGGTTCGGACTGCCCAAGGTGAACCAAACGCCAAGCCAAGTATTGTTGTCCTTTTATTGTTTCGAAATATTAATTAAATTCATCAGACCCGAAACACTAAAAGTCACCTTGGTTTATATTTATGAACAAGAAGGTGAATTATTAATATAAATTTTAAAAAAAAGGCAAACAACGCTGCTAAACAATAAATAATTATTTATATCCTTGCTACTTTACGTTCGATAAAATTTAATCTTGCAAAGCTGGAAATCACAAAAAGAATAACTGTGCAAATACATAATTGGCATTTTGTTTAAATATTACATCATTCGTAAAACCTGCACTAAGTAATCAAATTATATTTGAGTTTTTAGATACTGACTGTTAATTTTGCTCGTAATAGGAATTTAGCACTTATTCTAGGATTCTTCGTCGTTCATTGACCTTATATTTTTTTGTTAATTTGAATAAGTACTTATTAATTAATCACTAGTGGACTGGCAGGTGGAATCGTATTATAAAAATAACTGTAACCATATTTAAGCAGGACCAGTTTTTTAGTAACAGTTGATCAGGACGAGTAGAAAAAAAAAGTTACTGCTATGAAACTTTGTAGCTCTATGAACCGCTGGCGCAGATTTATTTGTTTATGAACAAGCATAAGAGATATACAATCCTCTGGGAGCTAAGAGGTGCTATTAGTGGGCTTCATAAAAGGGGATCTTTTAACATTTGCGGAAACGTGTTGTTGGGGACCTAGCTACTCCGTTTCTCAGCTTCGTTCCAAAACACTTGGAAGTGGTGATAGAAACTGATACTTCTCAGCCAAAAGACATTAATCACTTCTAAAAGAAAGCCTTCTCTAAGACAACACAACGCAGAACACAGTGTAGGATCGCTCACAACAACTGATCGTATGCTGCCCATATGCAGTGCATTACTGTGATCTTCATGGCCGACTGTTGTTACATTACATTATAAAACTGATTAACATCCGTCACATCACACTCTCAGGTCCAGTTGAAAACCAGCGTCAGGCACTTATAGTTGTCTGGCATTTTTGCTGAACTGGGCCTTTTTGGCACAGCCTTAAGGCACACTCCCCATCAAATTTCTGCTTACATCGCACTTTACACTTTTATTTGATTTTGTTTTTTTTATCTGCTGTGTTATTATATTGGGTGTGTTTTAGTCTGTGCTAAATAAATGTATTTTCTTTCTTTCTTCTGTTGTAAATGATCCCGCGGCCTTCACAGATCATCAGCTGTTTTAATGATCTCGCAATCAAACTCAGACTTAAAGCATTTACAGGCACTTATGAATTGTCAAGGAGTCGGTCAGTTAGTCAGAAAGTTGAAGATAGTTGCCGTTTCCAAAACGTAGCTATATTTTAAATCAGGATACTTATATTTTCTGACCTTTTTCGTCCAGCACCCTAATTATGTAACACACGATTAATCACAATCTGAATCATTTTGAACGATATTGCTATCCATTGCTTCTTAACTTCTGCTCAACAACGTAAATAAAGCAATGAATGTTGTTGAACTGTCAAAATGAAACAGTTTGTGATTGACACGTTGGTCCTTGGTTTTAATTTGCATCATTTTCATGACCTCAGGTACCCTTACAATCTTCACTCAAGAGCGCGTGATGATAATTGACTACATCGCCATGGTCGGATCCACGGCTGTCCGGTTCGTCTTCAGGGAGCCCCCTCTGTCCTACGTGTCGAATATCTTCACGCTGCCATTCTCTGGAGCTGTGTGGCTGGCCATCTTTATCTGTGTGCTGGGATGTTCCATCTTCTTGTATATAGCTTCGAAGTGGGAGGCTACCGTGGGGATGGTTACTATATAATTATATATTTTATGTTACATATTCATTCAATTATAATCGTTCTTGGTCCGACTACCCCGTAATCAATCGGTTTCGTCATATCTGTTGCATTTTTATAGCACTTATTAAGAACGTTTGTTATGAAAGTGGGCAACGTCGCAAATAGATGTCAAATAATATTTCGCTGTTTTGATTCATTTGGCAGTATTAATGTTTGGAAATAAGAAATGTGGCTAACTAACGAACTAGAATATTGATTATGAAATACAATAATGAATATCGTAACACCGAATATTTAGTTTTAGATGTAAAAGAAGTATTTGCAAACTTTCCAAATGTCTTTTTTACACCTAAAACGGGTACAACATCAAGTTCAATGTTATAATTGCAATTCATTATTATTATTCTAGTTCGCTAGATATTTAGCCACAATTATTATTTCCATACAGGTAAATTTTTTTCAGCTATTTGTGACGTTGCCAACTTTTAGGATAAACGCTCTTCAAGACAGCCTCGTTGGTCTAGTGGTCGCAAGCTGCTGAGCATGAGGTCCTGGGTTCAATTCCCGGGTCGGGCAAAGTGTTATTAGGTTTTTTCATCTGGAATTTCTCAGTAGCAGCCCGGAGTCTTTGTACCCGGTTGATGGAAATAGGCTCGCCCCTATTACATGGGACTTAAAAACATAACTTGTGAAATGTGTACTATAGGTACATCTCTGCCCAACCCCTCGGGCAATACAAGGGTGATAATGTTATGTTATTCAGGAGTATAAACGACTTTAAAGACATCAGTGAAGCCATACAAGAAATGAAAACTTCTAAAGAAATTAGATTCTCATAAAAGGAAATTTTTATGGAGAAGTAACTACTGCTATAAGTGAAATTATATTAAAAAAAATAAAAGACCCGGACTCAGACATTTCCGCAGTTCTCTTTCCTACTCCATCACCAGACCCTGTTCATCGTCTATCTATAACCTATTCATTGCGACCATTCCAAAGAGCCCAAACACGATACATGTGCTGTAAGTTGGTAAGGGAGTTGGGTATCTTGCAAATTTCGGGTGATGCTGCAGCATCAGTTCAAGGTTCTTATAATATCATTGAAGTAACAGAATACCAAATTTCAAGTCGATCATACTTGTGGAAGACGCTCACATCAACAAGAACAGAGCTGATAATCTTCAAACAGCTGAACCGATTTTGATAAAACATGTCTAAGAACCATCGCTAGAAAACCAGCTTTCAAATAAAGAAAAACGTATTCAAATTGGTTCACCCGTTTAAGAGCTACGTTGCCACAGACAGACACAAACACACATAGCGGTCAAACTTATAACACCCCCTTCTTTTTGCGTCGAGGGTAAAAAATCTGTTATACCTGTGTACCTACATATTCTAAATATTCCAGCATCCGCTTCAACTTGACGGGTCTTGTGCTGACGTGCTGATCCTGATCATTGGAGCAGTATTACAGCAAGGATGCACACAGGAACCAAGATATGGGGCAGGTTTGTAGCTTTGGACCTATTTTTTAACATATACAAACTGTCTGTCCTTTTCAATTTCAATTTTATGAAGTGCGACAGAAGACTTTAGCTCAAGAGAGAAGACAATAGGGAAAACCTTTTGGAACTGAGGGCGCAATCGCTTTCAAAGACTTTCCTATTTCAACAATCAATCTGCTTAGCCTTTTACCAACTCTGTTGGGGTCGGCTTCCAGTCAAACCGGATGAAGCTGAATACCAGTATTTAACATGGAGCGACTGCCTATCTGACCTCCACAACCCAGTACCTGGGTAATACGATACCCCTTGATAAGACTGGTTGTCAGACTTTCGGGCTTCTGACGACCCGTAACGACTTTCAAAGATGAGAATGAAAGCCGAGACCAACGGGTTAACGTGCTTTCCGAGGCACGGAGGAGTCTCGGTATGTAAGGATTGTCACCTATCCAACGATCAACCCCGGCAAGCGTAGCTTAACCTGATGGATCGATCCGTGCGTCTTTTATTACTTAGCCATGAGCTCTTCCTATTATCCTATTTCAACAAGGACGTTCAACGGAATTGACATAAGATTTTCAGTAGTTAAAGCAAGGTAATGTAAGTTAGGTAAGGCATTTCAATGTGCGCTTTTGTAGTTTTTAACGTGGTTATATTATCTTGGACGTCCACGTCACTGCATCACGACAACACAGGGAACTAAAATGTATGGAAATATTTTATTATTTATTAAAACTTTATGCACAAGTAAAAAAATACTGTAGAAAGGCGGACATAATGCCTGAGGCATTTTCTACCAGTCAACCTTAGGGTGATGCAGCGACAAAACATGGCAGGTACAACATAAGGGATAGATAACTCGAAAAAGAATAAATACTACATACGAGTACATACTTAAAACAAAATAAACTTTGTCAGGAGAAACGATAGGTGGAGGAGAAAACGAATCCAGCAAATCAGCGCTGGGATGTTTTTGCCAACTTCTTACGAATATGTTCACGTGCCTTTTCTTTAAAATAATATATCGTTGGCGTATGTGGAGAACTAAACTACTAAATTTGGGTGATTTGGGTGTTACGAAATTGGTAAAAAGTCTATTTGACCAAAATCGCAGTTATTTAGTTCTCCACCTACACCGACGATATGAAGACGCTTTTAAACCGTCCACGATAACGTTACCTCTAACGTGGTCGTGCACGTTAATATGAAATTAAAAAATTGAAAAGAAAAATTTTTGAAGAGAAACTTCTTAGGCGGCGATTCGATAATTAATTGGACGATATTTTACGGTAAAATTTTGAGGATGCGTAACGTTTAGGCACATTTCGTTACATCAGAGAGAGGAAAGATATATCTCTCTCTGTCTCTTACACTAAATCTGACTTATTCTTTATTTTTTAACACCGTCGAGTCCACCCACTTTTCAAAGAGTAGTTCGCCATATATAGTGGACGGCCTGCCGACGTAATGCCGGTGGGCCAAATGCTGGAGGGTCCAAACCCTCCAGGGGCCCACCGGCATTACGTTTGCGCTAAAGTAAACCCTGGAGGGCTCCTGGCACTGAAAGTGTTAAGAAGTTTCAGAGTTTAGAGTCACTTTTTTTAGGCCCTCTGACCAAGCTAACTTGAAAACATATTGATGTTGATATAATCTGGCGTATTGACGCTAGATTACCAACACCTACGTATACCTTATTAGACCACGTCTTTGAAGAGTCCCTCTATATATCCCCCATCCAGGAAATCCACTAACACCATTCTAAAACCATCAGGTCGCTGCGTTACCTTGATCCTCTTCGTGGCTCTGACGATTCTGTACGCAGCGTACTCAGCCAACATCGTCGTGCTACTCCGAGCCCCTAGCTCTTCAGTCAGGAGTCTGCCTGATCTGCTCAACTCGCCGCTAAAGTTGGGGGCCAGCGACTTTGAGTACAATCGGTACTTTTTTAAGGTACGAGAGATAGGGAGCAAAATTATAAAAATAAAATACACTGTCTTAATTAAGAAAATGCAGTAGACCCGAAAAATTTACAGAAATCAAGAAAATACAGTTTTGTCTAGTTTTATGAAAAATCTGATGTTCGACATGACTAAAATTAAACATAATATCTAGTCTACCCTTTAAATGCTGATCCATGTAACTGGAGAAACCTCGACCCCTGTCATTTATGATGTTCTCGTTCAGGGGTCGAGACCTCATTGACGTAACGTGTACAGGGGGCCTACGTGGGGGAAAGAGATGGAACTATACGGCTTGTAGAGCTTCATCTCTTTCCGACACTAAAGTAATATTAAAATAATACTGCTTTAGAGGTGGTGGTAAGCCCCTGAAGTTTGGAAATAAATGACTATTACTATCCCTATCACTATAATGTCCTATTGGTCTTTATTAATTTAGTATTTCATAAACAATGAAGTATTAAAACAATTAATTTATTTTTATTAAAAAACAACTTATATTTACAGCTCGCACCACTCATACAAGTTATCTTTGCGTTTTACTCCCAGTTCAATGAAAACTATAACTGCACTGCCTTTGTCTTTTTCAGAAACTCAACGAACCAATACGCAAGGCGATTTACGAGAAGAAAATAGCTCCGAAAGGAAAGAAGCAAAACTACTACAAAATGAAAGACGGGGTCGAAAGAATTAGGAAGGTAAGTAGGTACTTGCACCAAATACACACAGTTTTCTACTAGTTTTCAACTCGTAATATGCTTTTCTTTTTTTTTGGGTCCCAAATTATCAAATAACTTCTACCCCTCACTGACTAAAACCCACCCGTGTACCTTCAGTGTTGCATATACGTTGCCAGGGGCCAAAGTATCAATTTCGGACTTTCCCGCGACCCCGGCAGGCATCGGTACTAGCAGACCCCTTCTGTTGTGCTGACATCTCATTGAGGCGCGCGTGGAACACAACGTGCCGTCGACCCGGGAACTCGGAATATCTTTGGGCTGCATTGGGCATAGGGTTGCCAGGCCCAAAAATTTAAAAGGCGGACACAGATTCATATTTAGCCGGACATTTTGCCCTGAAAGCCTGACACACTGGTTTATAAAAGGAAAAAAAAAAACTTTTATTTGAGTACTACTATTTATTACTGTTATTCATTTAAAACTCTACTCTTAATTATAAATCACATTTTGCTCTTACTAAAGTAATTTGTAATTTTTTTACATTAAAAACAATTAAAACAATCAATAATCAGGCATCTTTTGGCGGGGCGGGGTTGACCAAAAGCTTAACAAAAGCCAGACAGGCCGGACTAGTGTATATTTGGCCAGACACGATTGTAAAAAGCCGGACACCTGGCAACTCTAATTGGGTATAGGGTTCGTACATAAAGAACAGCCGGAACGGGATTTTAAACATGTCCTTTCAATCATAATTCAATGCCTTAGCTCAGTGTTTCCCTAACTGTGCGTCGCGACGCCCCGGGGCGTCGCGGCATTATCCCAGGGGCGTCGTAAGGCGATACATAGATAAGAAATCCACATAGATAAGAAACCCTTTCCATCAACACTTTCGACAGAGGAAGAAGAATAATTAATAGGATTATCCTGTAACTCCAGTCTTAAGCTCCAATACGATCAAGACAAACTGCTTGAATTTTGGAGCTCACTTTCTCACGAATATCGTGCCTTTAGCACGGCAGTATTGAGGGTTCTATTACCATTTGCGACATCGTACTTGTGCGACACAGGCTTTTCTGCAGTTGCAGTAATAAAGAACATGTACAGATCGAAAATAAATGTAGAGAAAGGGATGAGAGCGGGGATTTCTAAACTTGGGCCCCGTTTTGAGAAGCTATGCTCAGAAAAGCAAGCACATCCTTCTCATTAGTAGTCAGCCAACAAAGTAAAATAAACACATCTTTTCATTTTTATTCTTAATGAGATTTGTTTTTATTCTTATTTTCTAATAAAAATTATAAATGTTATTTGGAGTTTTTCTGATAAGTTGTTACTAGGCTAGAACTACAATTGGTAGGTACTTTTTGGCCAGAAAAATTCAGAGTCGCATAAAAAATGCAATTTCCCAAGGGCGTCACAGTAAAAATAAGTTTGGGAAGCTTATTTCGACCTCCACAAGAACTGAAAAACGGCTTCAAAATGATGTTTTCATGAACCTAGTTATATCGTGTTCAATTCACGTTTGACATTTTTATAAAAATAATAAAAGTATTTTCACTGTACCTACCTACTGTACTGTAGATAATTTAATGGCAGTTGTTTGAAACTAACTACAAAAATAAAATACATTATAACGAAGTACACATTAACACGTAAATGTAAATACATCTGTGAGTTATGTGGAGTTTGGATGGTAGGTATTGATAAAACTTTGTAGTAAGTACCTATACCTTAGGTTTTTTTAAATTCAGTAAAAATATCAAAAAGGAAATACCAAATAATTTCAATGCAATGGGCTGTAGAAATGATCGTCATTCAGATTTTTTTAATGGTAATCCCTAGCTCCCTAGACTATAAAAAACACTTTAGACGTTTCAAGATGAAATGTCATGATTGTGGAGGTTGTGGGTTCAAATGCGGACTTTTTCAATTCATATGTACTTTCTAATTTTATCTTGGACATTACCGACATCAGTGGTCAATATTAGTCTGAAATCGCCAACCCTTCTTGAGCAAGCGTGGTGATCAATGCTCGAGCCTTCTCGGTATGAGAAGAGCCTTTGAGACCTTTGCCCTGGAGTGGGACAATAATAGGCTAGTGTTATAAGACGATAAAATTATCGGTAAACCATAAATTCGGCTTTTCTATTTACTATTATTATTTTATTTCTGTAACATACCCACTTGGCAGTCACTATAATCCATGCCCTGTATGTACCGAAGTTCGTGAAAACTGGCCATTATCATGATGTTCTCGTTAGTATGATTGGAACTATGCACTTAGGTACGTGCCCATTTTATACATTATTAATGTATCTATCTTTCAAAAACACTAGATCTAGCAGATTAGCTACTATACTATTTCATGATAAAAAATTGTAAAATAAGTAGGTACTTATTATACCACACCCTTAATTGGCCCAATGCGTTAAGACGAGGTGGCCGAGAGGTTAAGGCGTTGGACTGCTAATCCAATGTGCTCTGCACGCGTGGGTTCGAATCCCATCCTCGTCGAACACTTTTTACATTAAAATTCATAAAACATAAAAGATAACTCGATAATATTAATTATCTTATCGTTCTTAACTATTATTTTGATTAGATTTGTTGGTATTTGTTTTTGAAAAAGTTTAAAGATGAGAGTGGTTCTGTTTTTAAATAGTTTGCTGTTTTTAATTTCTTAAATTCTGTTAGGTAAAGTTTCAGTAACGCCACCTTGCGGCATTTGACGTAAAATTAATATGCAAATTAACATTTCAATCAATATTGAATTAAGTAATTCAAATAAAATCAAGTGAATTTGTTTCGTAATATATTTTATGTTGGTACAAATTAATCTGGTAAATAGTAAATTAATCTAGTCTCGATACTATTCTATTCAATTAGATTTGATAATCAACATAATAGAATCGAATAAATTACAATTTTACAAAAAAACAAATCTTATTCGATTCGATTCAGAAATCGAAGACATTCGAGAATGAGCCAGCACTATGATGCCATCAAACTCTTTTTCTCTTCCAGGGTCTATTCGCATTCCACATGGAGCTGAACCCAGGCTACCGTCTGATTCAGGAGACGTACCAAGAAGACGAGAAGTGTGACTTGGTGGAGATTGACTATATCAACGAGATTGATCCGTGGGTGCCGGGGCAGAAAAGATCGCCGTTTAAAGACTTGTTTAAGATAAAGTGAGTTCTGTCACGGTTTCAACATATCTTATTTGCTACATTTATTTATTATAAGGTAGCTTCACAGCTGACAGTAAGTATAACACTGTTATTATTCTAAACATTACGCCAATTACGAAGTACACAGAAAAATATGAGATACAGAGAGTGACGTAATTATTAATATTAAAGAGTGTGCGGTCGTTTAGCTGTGCGGTGTAGGTGTTATAAATGTGTGTGAAGGTGTGTGTATGTCTATGTACGTATTACTAAACTGGCACCTCTGAGTTCGCTGGGTATCCGGCGTTTGATGGAGGATGAGGATAATCTCTTTTTTGAGTCTGTTCCGTGTGGTATTGGTTATATATTACCAGTTCTGCAGTCTATTTCAGTATATTAGTGTTCTGCCTCTGTGTGTGTATTTTGTGTGAAAATTGATACAGAGTGCAGAACTATTATTATAACCAATACGCCACTATGGTAAGCTGCAAAAGGGTATTTACCAGTGACGTCAAAAGGTAGCGAACTGAAATACTTATTCACACACACCAATCACACCCCCTCGAATACTACTATAAGAGGGTGGTCTTGTCAAATAATGCCAATATTCAATGAGTGTCTGCATAGGTATTGAGCATACTTACTTCCTGCTGTTTAGAGGTCTTAATTTTAAAATAATTTAAAAATGTCTCTCCTCATTTCTCGTCTACATCTAACCCCCTCTTCCCTCCTAAAGGGCTGGTAGTGTTGTTGTTCTCACGTAGGCTACCAGGATTCTAGCTTAGCTATAGCTAGCTTGCAATACAATAAAGTATTTATTATGAAATTCATCTTGACTTTCCCAGCTTTCACAAGATCCGTGAATCAGGAGTGCAAGCTAACGTCCATCAGCGCCTCACAGTGCCTCGTCCACGCTGTTCCGGCCACGTGTCCACTTTCAGCAGTGTTGGCATCACCGACATGTACCCCGCCATGCTGATGACGTTGTATGGCATGCTGCTGGCTCCAGCTGTGTTGGTGGTTGAGATCCTGTACAAGAGATTGTAAGTAGGAGTCCAGGCTAACGTCCACTAGTGTTTTGCCTCGTCCGCGCTTTTCCAGCCACATGTCCATCTTCAGTAGTGTCAGCTTTACTGACATGTACCCCACCATGCTGATGACGTTGTACGGCATGACGCTGGCGCCAGCTGTGTTGGTGGTTGGGATCATTTGAATAAAAGACTGTAAGTTAATCTAAAAAATATAGTACCTAAACAGATTTATTGGGAGTTCCTTATACCCTAATTCTACGTTTGTGTGATGGCATCTACATCGCTACATGCGAACTACGCATCAAAGACCTGACGTCACACAAATCCTGCATCGCGCAATTAGAGTTTACCACACGAACGACATATATAAGACTATCCGACATCAATCGACGGGCAGTTGCCCGCAGACACGACACCCGTCTGGTCGGAGGATCCTCCCTTTTCAATAGAGGATGAGTGAACTTTACATCCTGTTCCTCATGCCTCTAAATATGTTTACTCTGTTCACCATGTTCAGAACCTCCTGTTTCCTGAATTCTGCATGTTTCTGCAGGTCACAACAAACTAAAGCTTTGATCCTTACTCCCCTTTATTGAAACTTCTCAGGAAATCGCCAGAACCGTCTTACTCCTGTATTCATTGGTTGTACTGCTATTCGACTTCATTTCTAAACTCACGTTTTTGCAGATGACTGTTTTGTTTCAGGATGACGATCAGACAACGGAAAAGAGGATATGCGGCTGATGAACACATCCCGTTCCGGCACTGACTAAGATTTCTAGATATTTTAGAGACGTGATATTAAATCACGAGCATTACGAAATAGTTCTTGCAAAATGTTATGCACCAAGTAGATATTCACAGCATAGTTGTAGCAAGGATGTCGCGGTGAAACTCTAAATGACCACGAAAAGATGAAGAACAGCGGGGCACATAAATCGCCTAATACAATTACAGTGGCAATACCGTTCATTTTGACAGTTCAACAACATTGTAATTGTATAATTATCACTTGCTTCGAAAACGGTGAAGGAAAACATCGTGAGGAATCCGGCATGCCTTTTTTTTTTTTTTCTGTATGGGAAATCATCAAATGACTTCTCCCGCTCTGAGCAGAGCGAGAGGGTGTGTCAGACTTTTACTGACTAAAGCCCACCCGTGTTCCTTCCGTTGCCTGTGTGCCGGGGCCGCGATATCCCTTTCGGACAAACCCGCAACCCCAGCAGGCATTGGTCTTTCGACCCCGTCGGTTGGTGCTGACATCTCTTTGAGGCGCGCGTGGAACACAACGCGCCGTCGACACGGGCCATTGCTCACCGTCCGCAAGCCCGCGCCTACGGTGGCCGGAAGTCGGCTCTCGACTCCCGACGCCCGGGGCGTCTCCTGCGGCGACTAGGGCCGCGAGGGCGTGCAGCTTGCATCTCCCTCGCGCGCTCCGCCTCCTCCTTCGCGAACATAACTGCTTCGCAGAAGGAGGTGACGACCTCCCATGCACTCTCGCTCCGAACCATGGCCTGAACCAGGGCCAATCCGGCATGCCTGAGAGATATTTCTCGACGGCATGTGAAGGTAAGTCAGAGGCCCATGGGCGGCTTTAAAACTCTGATACCAGGTTAGTCACTATCCACACGGTTAGAACAAAAAGTTGTCGAGCAGACAAATTTTTCAAACATAATAATGAAGCAGTGGAATAGGAATTTCCGTCGGATTGTGATTGTGTAATGCAATCGGAGTACGCACGGCTACACATCAAGCTATACGTTTCCAGTATAAGCTGACCTCGCATTGTACTGAAATCCTATACAATGCGAGATCAGCATAAACTGGAAAATATAGCTTGATGTGTAGCCGGGTGTACATGCCAGAAAAACATTGGTTTTACAAAACACGACCTAAGTTTTAAAAGCGTAGTTAAGCACAATAAAAGAAAGACAGTCCCAGTTGATAGAACTGGGTAGGTATGGATAGACACCTGCACAGCCCCGATAATGTAGATTGCCTATGTATTGAGAGATAAAGTTGAAATGCGTCATTTTGTAATTAAACTTGTAATATCAATAGAAGCAACAAAATCACATCAATATGTAAGTAATTGTCGAAATGTCACTGAAAGCAAATTAGATACATAACGATATTCACATTAAAGAAACTAAGTACAAAATTCTTGTGTTTTATTCATAACCTTCAGTTTCTTTTAGACTTTTAATACATAATGAGACATTCTTTTGATGTCAGCATTTCAATTGGGTCGTCAAACAGAAGGACATGTCATGTAATATTCAGTTGAAAATGTTAAGTAAATATGTTCTATTATGTTAATGAAAACCTATGCTTTCTTGCGAGACGACTAGGGTGCGGTGCCCTGGATATGTTTAATTTTTTACTGGTTTTGGGTTGCTATTTTATTCGAGCGTTGGAGATATGTTTCAACGTAGTTAGGGTCGAATAAAGCATCCATATATTAATAAAAATCCGAAAGTAAGTCTGTCTGTCTGTTACCTTTTCACGGTTTGTCGGCTGTACGGATTATGATGAAATTTGGTACATAGGTAGACCGTGACTTGGATTCAAACAGGATAGTTTTATCCCGGTAGTGATTTCCGACCTCCACAAGGGCGTAGGTGCGGGCAAACGCTAGAGGTGAATACGCTGTTATAAAGTGTTTTTTTTTTTTTTTACACGTAATTCACTAGGTACCTACCTATAGCCTTGCTGAACTGCAACACAAGGTTTCACAAACTGACATGCAAAGGCAAAATTGAGAAGTTAGTAAAAACAGGATGTGTACAGTAAGACACAACTTAGGTGTAGCATCGGCAAAATTCGTCCCGAACACAATCCGACCTGAGTACGCCTTAAAATCACCAATATTTATTACTGTTAGGTGATTATGATCTTTACGCAAACGCAATAACTTGTGAAGTCATAAAGCCAAATACATTCGTAAAATGGAAATGAATGAATGCAAATTTACAAATTTATACTACATCTATGTTGAGTCGTACTGTATCAATGTGACTATGCCGAAATTTCCATACTATACTTTAATAATCTTGCCCGGTTGATGGCAATAGGCTTTAAAATCATTTATTTATTTGCAAACATGGGTACATATATACATTGATGTTTTCTGTTAATAGTAATAAAGTTCTCCATGTTTAACCATCACATGGGTATGCAAATAATAAAAAGTGAGTAGGTACAAGATAAACTTAAATATGATTCGCCCCCTATTACATGGGACTGAAACATAACTGGTGAAATGTACTATAGTTACACCCCTGCCTAACCCTTCCGAGATTACTGGCGTGATGTTATGTTCTGTTATGTTAAATAATTTTCGAAAGCGCTCTACAGGTAAACGGACGCACATACCGACCACAATTCTATTAGTATGTAGATTCACAGTATTACTGACTCAAATTGTCTTTGTTTGAAGACTTGTCAGCTCCAATTGCTCTCAATTACAGCTGACATCACATTTAGTTCAACCTAACAAAAACCTATTGACTTTACCTAGAAAAAGATCTAAGGTTTTTCAACCGAAACGACTGGAACCATTCCAAGTCTTCATTTTGCTTTTGTCCCTTCATCGTCATCCAAGCAATATGAATATTTCTGTTGTATTTTTGCTGCTGATACAAAGTTTGGTTCACGCCAAAGATGTGGACACTATAAATTTTATAAAACTGTTCGTCCAAAATGATCAGAAACCTACACATTTGATCTATGGTGGACTGTGCTGGAAAAAAAGTAAGTGTGCAGTTAGTTTGGTGCCAAAAGTTAAGAGCGTTAGTTGGCAACGTTACAAATAGCTGTCAATAAAAAGTTTTCTACAAAAAAAACAACTCACTTCCAAAAAAAACACTAAAATAACTTTTTTACAAAACAAAAACCAGCGAATTCCACAAAAATACACTTAAAAGTGAAAAATAACTTTAATTTCGGAAGTCGGTGGCATCCTCCTTTTTGGGAAGTCGGTTAAAAAGTTACCTGTTTTGATTAATTTGGCAATAATGATTACTGTATGGAAATAAGAAATGTGGCTAACTAGAATATTAATAAGGAATTCCAATTATAATACCTCCTACCTTGTACACACTACCTTTTTTCAAAGGATCGCAAAGGAAATGAAGGCGCAAAAGCCGGGGGTACGTGCCGCCGACATAGTGGGTAGGAGCCATTTGTGCGGCTTTGTGTGGCAAGGCCGGGCTCGCCGCGGCTTGCCCGGCGGCAGGGCTTGCGGCAGTGCCGGCGCATGGCCGCCGGCATAGTGTGTAGGAGCTATTACATTGAATTCGATGTTGTACCCGTTTTAGGTGTAGAAAAGGCATTTGGAAAGTTTCCAAATACTTTTTTTACATCTAAAACTAAATATTCGGTGTTACGATGTTAATTATTACATTTCGATATTAATATTGTAGTTCGCTAGTTAGCCACATTTCTTATTTCCATACAGTAATATTGTCAAACTAATCAAAATAGCGCAATATTTGACAGTTATTTGCGACGTTGCCCACTTTCAGAATACACGCTCTTAACCAGGAGCTTACCCAAAGGTGGTGGTAATACAGACCATAAATCTCGCTTTTACAAAACATGTCTAAATACGTGTAGCGGCATCTACATCGCCACATGCAAACTACGCATCACACTGACGACACACACAAATCCTGCATCGTGCAAGCAGGGTTTACCGCACGACTAGCATATATACAACGTCCCGACAATAATTGTCAGGCAGTAGCCTACCAGACACAAAACTCGCCTGGTCGAAGGATCCTCCCTTTTCTATGGAGGATGTGTGATCTCTACACTCTGTTCCTCTATTTAAATTGAATGAATTTAAAACATCGTTCTGTTTCTCGTTGGAAGACTTCAGTGAGACAGAATGATGTTTTATATATATTTAGCGCTAAACGCCTTCAGTGATTTGCGGTGTAAACGGGCAGAAGTTATAGCTTTGTGATCCAACTTATTTTTTATTGCAGACGTAATAAACAAGTTTGTAATGGAAATGTCTAACATAGGAGTGCGAACATCAGCATCTTTCAAACCAATGTCCAAGTATCAAGATCATGCTATACTGTACCTCACAGATCTGGATTGTGCTCAGTCGAAATCTGTTATTTCTTATGTAAGTAAGCAAATAATTTGAGGTGAATTAAACTCGACGATAGATCCCTATACTCACTTAGTCAACCTTTGTCAACTACCGTGCCAACTGTATTCTTTTTCATGATCGCTTTAATTAATTTAATACATGCACAAAATAACAGAGTCAATATCTGAGGTGTTGTTCAGTCATAGTGATTAACTTTTGTCGAACCTCAACAAGAAAAATGATGTAGGTACTTACCTATGTAAGTAACTGTGCATCGCTGAATAAGGACGCACTGTATATGAGAGGTGTCGTACCACTTCGGCACTTCAACAGGAATTTACAAAAGAAGAATCAGTTCTGTCGAAAGTGAATAACCTGTCCTACCACATCTCTATTGAAATTATCTGCAGGCGTTGTCCAAGGAATTGTTCCAATTCACGTACCGCTGGCTAGTCCTGGTCACCTCTCCTCAACTGCAGGAGTCAACGCTGACTCTTATGAACAACGGACCAGTCCTGGTTGACAGTGACGTGGTACTCGCTGAGAGGATTGGTAGTCAGTTCAAGATGGTGGAAAGTAAGTTGCATAAAGACTTAAACCCATATAAGATAATCGTTACATACCTATTAACTAAGGAAAGGAGGAAACCCACAACTATAAATAGGAATCTTAATTTAATTCTTTAATAGAAAAGAGGAGAAAGAGTTAGATAAGAAAAAAAAAAGTATATAGCTGCTCACTGTCGACTCAACCGATTTTCAAGTCCAAAAAGTGATCAAAAGTTGAGATGTATACAATGCAACCCATGGTCATGTGTCCGCCTGTGTTTGTCTGAAAAAAATATCGAAAATTTACTTTAAAAGGGACCATCTTTATTTTTATTCATTTCATTATAATATTTTTTTTTTCAAAATCCCCTATGTTATTGTATTCCAAAATGTTAGTTAATCCGATAAAATAACTCAAACTTTTAGAAATAATAAACAGTGGCAATCGCTACTCTAAAAAAAAATTGAATTACATGAAAAATATTAAAGATTTAAAAGTTAATTTTCGATAATTTTTCATGAATATTCAGAGAAATACGGGTAAAAGTCACATGCCCATGGGCAACATTGTATATTTGTCGCTTAAATTGAAAATACCAGCGACTAAAGACAGCATGAAATTTAATATATTTTGAGTATTCAACCGATATTATTTACCTTTTCCAAGTGCACAGACCAGGTCTCAACGGCTCCATGATGTCAACCCTACGTGGCTACTACAACGGCAGCCTGGTGGACGTACGACCCTACAGAGAGCTGTACCGCAGACGAAAGAACATGATGGGACATCCCATTATTATGTCTAATGTCATCCAGGATAGTAATACCACTAGGTTGCATTTGCCTAGGGAGGATCGACTGTAAGATTTCATACTTACTTACTCATTTTTCTAACTTTGTCCCATATAACAATGCTTGCAGGATGTTTTTGAGACTGCGCCTACTGTAGCGCGTCGGAATTGGTTGCGAAAGCCCGCACCGACGGCTTGTATAGGTATACGCAAAAAGAGGAGAGTGAGCGGCAGTCAAAACAGCATCCTAAAAACTGTAGCTGAGATCTTCGGCTCTCCGGTTGTACAGCAGTTTGGGCGGAGGTTGATTTTTACTAACACTAGGCAATAAGTTATTTTTTGTATGTTACTAACACTATATGGATATTTTTGTCCGAAATAAAGCGATTCTATTCTATTCTATTCACGGTTCCTAGGTATTTTGCGATTATACGTGTCGTGTCGTGGTTTTCTTTACTGCCTTTAAAAAAATCAATGCAGGTTGAGATTAGGATACAGTTTGTAAAGCAAAGGATTTGGTTGGAATCAGTGGCCACACTTTGTTGGATGAACTCAGCTGGGATGATGAATGTCTATCAAACATTCGTGCACCATACACGGGTCTAGCCAGCGCAATCAACTTCTCAAGATCGTCTAATGGTTGTTTATAACCGATAATCATTTGAGTTCCTGTACCACCAGCCAGTACAGGGCATCTCCATTGATGACGCCATTGAAACCTAGATTTTCATAATGCTTAAAACCGTAACAGAGCTTCAATGGGGATGATGACTAAGCATTTTTTTTAGTCCGTCTTTGACATTATAAAAAAATATTGAACACGTGTTTTTTCTGTTTTTACGTAATCTAAAGATTACGGCGATACATTGAGGCAAAATGTGCCATGACGTCACGAGTATGTAGATTTTATACATAGGTAGGGTAGGGCGGGGCTAGTTGAGCAATTTTTCACTTGATAGGTCATAGCTCCTTAACGATAGGTCTAAATGGCTTGTAATACATACTGATAGGTAGGTAATTTATCCCTTTCCAAAGTGTCTATAATGTTTATTTTCTAACAAATCGCATTAGGGAGCAACAGCCGTTTAAGTGAACAAAGTCAGAGTTGCTCAAAGTACCCCATAGGTGAGGCAAGTTGAGCAAGGGTATGGGGCAAATTGAGCAGTTACAAATTAAAGGCAAAGTTGGGTTCAATGTTTACTAGACATGAAATAAAACTTCTATTTGACAATCAACTTTTTATTTATAGTCTTAAAATGGCATAACAGTGAAACTTAAAATAATTTTCTGGTAATATTAAATAAAAAATAGAATCAACAAAAACTCAACAATTATTAATCTTAATTTTTGGATTACAGTAAGCCTTTCTACTTAAAATCAGTCTTAAAAATGTATGCAATTATCAATAATGTTTATAGTAATAGAGAATATAATAATGAGATCTTGGAAACTTAATCATCATTGTCGCTGTTGCAATTAATACAAACGAAAGTAAGACCAGCAGTTGGTGCACATTTTGTATGTGCCCACTCCTTACAATCCTGGCACTGGATCCATGTTTCCCCTGGTAAACTTTCAGAATAGGCTTCACAACAAACCAGGCAGGCATAGTCATCATCGTTACTTTCGTCACTTGACTGAAGTACTTTTTTAGAAACACTCTTCTTTCTTTCTTTATCAATGTTCTTCTTTGGTTTCTTAACTTTTTTAGTTGTTTTATTTTGTAGCTCTTGCAATGCGTTCTTTTCGGGAGTGTCGGTTAGAATAGCAGCTTTCCTTTTTCTTCTGTTAGTTTTGGCTGCTTTTCTAGGACCTGCCTTTGGGTATGGTCGAACAATTTCTGGGGAAAATACATGTTTCGGGTCGAATTGCTCATTTTCTTTGTTGCTTGTACCAGGTTCGGTTTCAGTTTGGAAAATGGAGGTAGATGGTGTAGGATCAGGTTCAGTATTAGACGGCATAACTTGCTCTGAACGATTTATTTCCAGCTCACCACTGTTTGGATCTGGACGGTCAGTTACAAAAGATGGTGAAAACTCGTCCTCACTAAAAATGTTTGCAAAAATCAAATATTACTTACATTCGAAATCGCGGGGTAAGTTGAGCAATAGTTGCTCAACTTACCCCAACACGACTAATGTAAACAAAAAGGAGGTTATGAAAAAAAATTGTTAGAATTATATCCAAAACCTTAATACATATCGTAAATACATTAAATTTATAAAATATAAACACTTACTTGATTGCAATTGGATAATATTTGACTCGTACAGAAGAAATATTCCCACTAACTATATTTTTACTTTTTGGTCGCAAAATAAACAAAGCGCGCGTGTCCCTCACTCGATTGCAAACGCGTCACTGGGGATCGCGTGATGTATTCCCCTCCCGCTCCCGATTCTTTCCGCCATTTGATGCTTTAGTGTGTGATGCATAGTTTCTGAGATATTTCGATTGCCCAACTTACCCCTATGCTCAACTAGCCCCGCCCTACCCTACTAGTGACCTAGCGACCCCCATTCCCCAACCTAAAATGCGTTTTATCTAAGTATTTTTTTATTAATATGATAAAGCAAAAAATACGTGTCTAATATTTTTTTATTATCTGACTGACGGACTGATTAGATTTTTTTTTTTACCCAGGCATCATCCCTATTCAGTATAAGTAACCACTATAACTCCTTCATTTTCAGTGAGCTCCAATACGATTCAATCACAAAAGCCTGTTGGTCAGCTGCAAAGATTGGCTTCGAGATGATAAATGCGACTGCTCGGTATATCTTCAGTTATAGATACGGGTACAAAGTGAATGGACAGTGGTCTGGCATGATTGCTGATCTGTACGCTAACAAGGCTGATGTGGGTGAGTAGAGTTTCTTGCCCGTTCTTCTCCATAGGAACCTACTACGCTTTGGAATGGATAACTAGTTTCATCTTTCTGACTGACCGACCCGTTGACAATTCATAAGTGCCTGTAATTGGTTTATTTGAAATTAATGGTTTGAGTTTGGAAGATAAGGTTGGCTTCTTGGTCTCTAAAAATTTTTTTTTTTTAAATATTACTTTGTCTAGCACGTGGTGTCAGGGTAGTAGTTTTAACAATTAAATAAATGGGTTTTCTGAATTGTCTCCTTGAATTCTTTTCGCAAAAAATAGGATTATGGTCATTTGAAACATCGATTTTTGAATCTCTAAACATTAATTTTGCAAGAGACATAAATTCAAGATTATACATTATTATGGAAAGCCACATTGTTTGGACACTTATACCGCCCAACTTATCATTAAGTGTTTCTCTACAGGCACAAACTGCGTGATATTCCGCGACCGTTACGATGTGGTCACCTACACTGACCTGGTGGCCCCCATGCGGATGCTCTTCATCTACCGCCAGCCTCCTCTGGCATACGTCGCCAATGTGTTCTACCTACCCTTCTCCACCAGGGTATGGGTCACTATAGCCGTATGTACTGCTATAGCAACTGTTACTCTGTTCCTGGCTAGTAAGGTGGAACTGGTTCTGACGAAAGTAAGTGGTTTTTGTGAAAATACTTAGCAGGTTACACGCCAAATTAATAAATCAATATTAATAGGTAATCCGAAAGCAGAATATGTCTTGGGCTGTCAGGTTTTCTTCTTTAATCATCAGCATCTCTGAACCCCATCCCCGTAATTTAATTTATAAGATACCAATTCTCGAAGGTATGCTCGAGTAGTTAAATTGTATATAATTATGGTTCAACTCAAATATATTGTACCTTACATTACCGCACAAGTGACGGAGAAATCGGTGGTCCATGGACTAGCAAGCCGCTTTTCAAACCCAATATTATTTTATTCCGTGTTTCACTAAATTAAAAAGTGTGTGTGTCTTGTGTTTTAGGCTGGTACACAACAGCAGCTGGATGGAGGAATATGTGACGCTTTACTGTTGACGATGAGTGCCGTCACACAACAAGGATGTTACATAGAACCCAGAAGAGCACCAGGTATTACTGTGCATCCTATCTTCACCTTCCTCAATCTACTCTCTAGGTCACATGATGGTGTCCGTGCTGTACTTTGCGCTGGTGGCCTGCACGCAGCGCCTACTATGTTGATATGTCACAATGTGCAGGTAGCCTGATGGCGTTCATGCTGTTCTCGCTGTACGCGGCGCCTAATACGTTGATATGTCACAATGTGCAGGTAGCATGATGGTGTTCATGCTGGTCTCGCTGTACGCGGCGCCTACTATGTTGATGTGTCACATTGTGCAGGTCGCATGATGGTGTTTGTGCTGTTCACGGCGCTGATGGCACTGTACGCGGCGTACTCGGCCAACATCGTGGTGCTGCTGCAGGCTCCGTCCGACTCCATCCGCAGCCTGCCGCAGCTCGCCGGGGCCAAGATTACACTCGCAGCCAACGATGTCGATTATAACCATTTCGTTTTTGTACGTTGTTCTTATATATGTATTATTTTCAATAAATTCAAAAAGAAAAAGGTTTCGCTGAGCTAACTATCCATTTGTATATAACGTTTCCAGAATCAAAGCTGGGAACCCCTGCACACTTCAATACGTGACCGAGTCTTTCCGGAACATGGAAAAGCAAAACTTTACAGCCTGGCAGACGGGGTTGAAAGAATCAGAAGGGTAACTATTTCCATTCTTATTTGTGGTTACCCTTCCATTAATATCATGACCATTGAACTTATAATCCACCGTCATAATACATAGTTTTCCGCTTGTAAGTTCTTGCATCAAAAATTTTCGCTATCCATAGCTTGCACTGAAAAAATTACTTCTTGGGCAACAAATAGTTAGAAATAATTAACCAGATCTTCATTCTCAGGGTCTCTTCGCCCTCCATTCAGTGGCAGAGCCAGTGTACCGTCAAATCGAAGCCACATTCCTAGAGAGTGAGAAGTGCGACATTGCAACAGTGGACTACCTCGTGACCTTCGACTCTTTCACTCCTGTCAGGAAGGGATCGCCTTATTTGGAGCTGATTAGAGTCGTGTTAGTTTGTGCTCTGTATATATTGCTATCTGAGAACATTTCCGTTTAAGTATAAAGACATTGATTTAAAAAATTTACACGCTTTTTTACCCGACAGCGGAAAAAAAGCAAACGAAGATTGTTATTTTGAATTTGATGATAGTGGATAGATTTTGAATATCATTATGGTTTAGTTACTTTCAAATGCTTCTCCACGATTAAAATAGCAGTTCATTGAGTTTCATATGAACAATAATTAAATCCTAAGTATCTAACTAACTCCTACTTTTGAAAACACTGTTATTTAAATTTTCTAAAACACAAACAGAAACAAAAATACCTTCTTTTAGAGAAAAACTGTCATTTTTGGTCCTCAAATCTTCAAAGAACCAAATTATTTTTTCTGCTTTACAGCCACAAGCAAATCCGAGAGTCCGGCATCCAATCAGCGATCCGCAAACGTTTCCTAGTCTCCAAACCCCACTGCATCACCAAGATGTCCTCATTCAGCAGCGTTGGTCTGATGGACATGCGACCTGTCCTGATCCTCATGCTGTATGGCGTCGCCGTCGCTGTGACTATCGCGGTCGGAGAGATCGTTGTGCATAAACTGTGAGTTTGTAACACCACTGTTGAAAACGCCTTATAAGGGAAAAAAAAGATTGCAAAAGGGTTTATGGTCCTTCGGGATCCGGATCAATGTTTTGACAGGAAGCCACGACGTTATGACGTTTTAGAATCGTGATTGTTACAGTGTGAAAGAGATAGAGACATACATGACCTATGCATGCATGGCCTGGCATATAACGTCAAGAAGTCAGAGATCATGGTCTTTGAGGCTGGGGATAAGAGCCCTCTAATAAGGTACTGTTTTACTTAATGGCACGCCTTTAAAAATGGTCCATAAGTTTAAGTAAGGTCATATATTAAACCCCAATCTCAAAGACGATGACGACATTGAACGGGAGCGGAGAGCGTGTTTGGTTAGAGCAAACACGCTGGCTCACAGGCTTGCACGATGCTCACTGTCTGTATATATTATATTTTTTTTAAAAATTAAAAAAAAAAAAAAAATATTACACTCTTTTGAGCCTACTGTATATCTTTTTATACGAGTCTTCGTGGTTCTCACTATCTATACCTCATAGTAAGACACAAGGATGGGAAAACAATTGCTGACATCCATTGGTTGTGTGAAGTTTTTGACATACTCTGATGTAGGTATACAGGGTCAAATTAAATTAGCTAGCGAAACTACACAGACGTGATGGGTAGATATCTATTGCACAAAGCGGCGGTGTAGTTCTGGCATGCTTCACTGTATTGTTCGCAGCGCTCTTTCTTGGTTTTTTATTCGGTCTGTGTTTAATTTATGGAAACCCATCACGCCTGCGGAGTTTCGCTGCCTAATTTTATTTGACCCTGTATATAAGGAGTCTGAGCCTGGATACTCCGGAACCTGAAAGGCCCTAACCCGTTACTGTGTAAAGAAAAGACCTTTCGATCTTTTTTTATCTTTTTTCTTTTCTGAATAACATAACATAACGCCTTGTTTCCCCGGGGTTACCTATAGTACAACCACATTTCGCCAGTTATGTTAAAGTCCCATGTAATAGGGGGCAAGCCTATTGCCATCAACCGGGCATAAACCCAGAAATCAAAACACAATCTCATGGATTATTCTTTGAATTTCAGAATGAATCGACACAAGAGGGTCTCAAAAGTGCAAATAATCAAGACCTTGCGTTAATGGTGCTATCGCTCGCTGCTACTCTCACTTTGGATGGCGACTTTACATTTGCACCTATGCAATCTTACTATTGTATTGTATCCTATAGGTACATAATTGCCTAGTAAATAGGTTTGTTAAATTAGAAGTTAGAAAAACATAGGTGACCGTGGCTTTAGATACCTGGATAGGTATTATCACTTTAGGCGCCATCTCCGTCATCAAAATAGCTGCGATAGATCTGTGGTAATAGTCTCGCCGCCGTGCCACCAAATTCAATATTTAGAAACTTTATGAATCAATCGCCGGCGGGCGGCGATATCATCGCGGGGATTATTTGAAGGCACAGTGTAAACTATAGCCGCGGTTCTCTCATCCGTGAAAATGGCGCCTTTGGCAATCATTATTTTGGGGCTGATATCTATACTTACCTGCTGTGATTGTAACTTTATTCTAGTCTGAAGTTATACCAATTGTGCGTTGAAAATTGAGTAAACGAATAAATAGACATTAATTTGTTTTATTTCCTGTTTATAGAGTCCTGTTTGTCTAGAAGTAACAAAAATTTACAAAAGCAGACCAAACTTTGAATTTTCTAGTTTAAGCCCTAGTTTGCCCGTCTAATTCGTTTTTTTTCTGTAAATTTTTGGTTCCTTAGTGTATTTGTTTTTCGTAGAGCGTCCGCTTTTCTATGTCTTTGGGCATGCTTCGGGCTAACGCCTTTGGAACCTAATTCCAATTTGTTACCGTGAACTTTAAAAGGTGAAGTTTGAGGGGAGACCTTAGATTTCTGATTTTGAAATCTTTTCACTTTTAATGCCGGGGGCAAGGGCTGAACATAATTCTTCCTTTTAATTTTAGACTCGTCCAAATACATTGCCCTATCCTCGTATTGAATCGACGCTGTTTTGATTGGCGAACGCCTTTTATCTTCAGTTTTGCCGTCTGGAGAAAGTATTGTCCCTCCTGAAAGATTTGATACCATAATACGAAGTTCTGAAAGGGTCTGTCCATGATACTTCACATCTTCCTGTAACTTGTCCAGTTTATTTTCAAAATTCTTGAAGGACGTCATAATGCGCTGAAAAGCGTCTATAGGACGAGTATTCAGTGCACACATTTTAAATTTCTAGAAAATTATGTTTGTAGATAATACACTGTGTAATTTTGAATTATGTTTTACTCAAAATTGAAATTTTGTGATAGTTACTTTACTCTTTGGTCACAGCCTAGGGTCAGGACATTATATTTTGTGTTCTGTGCATAGATAATACATTCTAAAAACAAGTTTTATGCACAGGGTTGCTAATATTATAAAAACTCTTTGGACAGCTTTGTTATTAAACTACTTTTGTTAAACTCTTTCGATTAATCAACGAGGCGGAGTGGAGTGTCAGTCTAAATACACGATGCAAAACTTACATCTGGAATTAATTTTAGAGGCAAATTCAAAAGTCATTTATTCAAACTAGGTTGAGAATCAGCACTTTTCGAACGTCAAAATTACATAAGACAGTCCCCCAAAACGCCCACCCTTCACCACTTCCTAGTGCGTTAGCTGGGAAGAAGAAGTGGTGCAACAAACTCCAGCGGCACAGCTGTCTGTTCAGTTAGAAAAAAAAATATTCTTAATAATAGTATGCAAAATAAATTACATTAGGCGACACAAAACATAATTTAAATTATTAGCCATGTGTCAGTTAGCACACGCCATTATACCAACCAAAATCATCGAGAACTATACTCAGGAAGAAATAAAAATGAAACGTAAACAGAACTTAATATCTAAATAAAAGCCTCCAGGCGTTTATGGCGTGCCCGCTTACATATAGATATACATATATAGCTGTAACTGGTATAAATGATAAACTAGGACCATCGAGGTAAAATAAATAAACAGTAAATTACTAATAACAATAACAACACCATGATCAGCAAGACGACCAGTCAGGTCGACGCTACTGCACGCAGTGACATCTAAGGTAGGGTTGCCATAGAAGCTTAAGTACTGACCGGGACATTAGAAGTAAGTGATTGAAAATATCCAAGTAAAAGAAAAAAATACATATTTATTACCATTTAATTTTATTTCCTTCATATTTTTAACAAATCAGCTTAAAATTATTAACAATACGATTCTACATGAAACACTAATTGTAACTATATTTGTCAGACTCCTTCACCTTATTTAGCGGGTCCGGTTTGCCCATAACATACTTATGAAATTCTGAACATGTCATTTTGAAATTGAACTTGCATTGTATTATGCTTTCGACCATGTCTACGTGAACGCGATTACGTTCTTTGGTCCACTGTGCAGCTACTAAAGAAAATATTCTTTCCACATTGGCGTTATGACCAGGGATGGGCGTATAAGTATTGGCACATCAAAATTAAAGTCTGTTTCCTTTTGAATATATCCGTCTCTTGGAAAAAAACTTAACCATTTTTGGTGCATGTTTTTTTCGTCCCAAGATTCGTTAAGTACACACGGCTACATATCAAGCTATACAAAACCAGTTTATGCTGATGTCGCATTGTATAAGATTGCCGTAAAATGCGAGGTCAGCTTATACTGGTTTTGTATAGCTTGATGTGTAGCCGTGTGTACCTCTTCATTGTTCTATAAAATCTTTGAGATATGATATTTCTTCAAATGCGCTGTCGACAATAACTTTTCGCTTTTCTTGTAAATAATTTACAGTTTTTACAATATCCTGCCACTGCGGTGGGGCAGCAAGATTCATCCATGAAAATATTCGAGTATTATATATATAACACGTTATTTAAATTGAATTACCGGGACATTTTGTAGATTAACCGGGACGACCGGGACAGAAGTTCTAGACCGGTGACATGTCCCGGTGTACCGGGACGGATGGCTACCCTAATCTAAGGGAGCATGACGAACTTGCTGCTGGTTGCTCAGGCAAAAAATAATAATATTATGATCAATTGTCGAGGTCACTAGCTAACCACATATTGCAATACAACTCATACAAAAAACATTGTAATGAGTAGATTAACTATGTCAACAATAAATTAAAATTAAATAAAAATAAAAATAACTTGAAAGTCAAGTAAAATTAACAATTACCTATGTAAACTTTTAGTGGGAGGAGGCCACCAGGGTGTAAAGTTCACTCATCCACCATAGAAAAGGGAGGATCCTCCGACCAGACGGGTGTCGTGCCTGGCGGGCAACTGCCCAGAGGTTGAAGTCGGGAAGCTTTTATATATGTCCATCGCGCGGTAAACTCTAATTGCGGGATGCAGGATTTGTGTGACGTCAGGACGTTGTGTGACGTCAGGTCTTTGATGCGTAGTTCGCATGTAGCGATGTACATAGATGCCGCTACAAATTCATAAAACTTGTCAGTAGGTAAGCTAATTTTGGAGAAAGAACATAAACATTGTCTTGAGTAAATCACAGCGACCAACTATTCTCATCATTTAAGTAGTCGTTGATAGAATAGTATGCCTTTGAACAAAGGTTGGATTTTACTTTCGTTTTAAACGCATTAAAAGGCAAATCTTGTTATAAAAGGTTATACCTAGCCCAACAAATGAGTTATGAACCTTATGTAGCCGGTGAAAGGGAGCTCGTATTTTGTCCTTATTTGTAGTGTTAGCATTGTGAAAATCATTGTTTTTAGTATATATTTTGCCAATATATAAGATGTTGGCGAAGATAAATTGAGATGCCACTGTGAGGATACCAATATTTTTGAAAAAATCTCTCATTGAAACTCTGGCACCTAGCTAATAAATTGCTCGAACAACTCGTTTTTGAAGGGCATAATATACACGGTTAATTTTAGCTCGTTCTGGAACGAAAAGCCATAAACTCGATCATCGAACTCGAAACGATTGGGACTATTATTTTCAATAAATTACAATTTAAAAAAAACACGAAAAATCTAATTTATTGTTTTTTTTGTGAAATAATGAGAACTCGAAGTAACTGCGATCAATGCATATGTGTGTAAAACGTATCGACGAACGGCAACACTTGCGAACGGTACCCATTGATAAATCCATTCATCGATCAGACAGCATAAAAACACATACGCAATAGATAAATAGGTACACAAATAAAAATACGAAAAGCGAATTCAGACTTTATTTCTTAACCGTAAACGGTAACAAATAGAAAATTCACCTAACTAGGTACAAGGTAAGTAGGTACGCAGTTTACTAAAATTATTCTGAGAAGTGTCCGACCGGACTTCAAAAGGATGCACAACCGAATTCCGCGGTTAAATGTATAAAAATAAGGTCTTAATTCGGTCCAATATTTTCATAGAAAAGGGCACCACCATCTTATAATGAACTCCATTCGACAGATCAAACGATTCATTTTTTCTGTTTACATTGCCTGCCTTTGTAGAAGCCGCGTAGCTACTCGCAAGCAAGCACTGTCGTATAAAAATTGGTTTAGGCAGTATTCTTTTTATTTATCATAAATATGGTAGGTAGGTATGCTTATTAAGTACCTATTAGCTCGATTGGTTGACACTCGATTCAAGGCCTTAAATACAACTGCCAAGCGTACTCGTCGTGTCTAGTTGAAAAGGTACGAGTACTAGTGATTTCGTGATGCGAGAGTGGTGAATGAAATTTCAATTAGTTTCTCTCGTTTACGAGGAGATGTGATAGTGGTAAACACCGTGCCGTGCTTCCGATACAAACGAGAGATAACGAGGTGAATGAACTTACACCAACCTATCGTACCAGAAATGAAATACCTACTTGCAGGTACTTACTTGCAGCCGGACTCGCACACGCACAGCTGTGCCGCGCTACGTCATCACCGAGCGGATCGCGTACGATTTGCGTTTATGAATGAAATAGTGGAAGCGCTACTAAGATTTAACTCGAATGACAGAATAAAAGTGATAAATTTCTAACTTCTATATTAGATGTCTTAAAAAAACAATAACAATGCTAATAGTACCTATTAATCGTCTGGAGTCACTGTGTTTTGGCTCCAGAACGATTTAAAAATAATCGTGTATATTTTGATTATCAGCAGCTTTGCCCACTCTGTTGGAGTGTACCTACGATTAACGACGTCAGTGTATTGTCTTACTTTCCTGACGGCGCGCGGCGTAGGCGGCCGAACTGAGCCTTCCCGCTAGGCTCGATATATTAGGTCCCCACCTATGACATCAGCGTTTTGTATGAATGGCATTTTTCATACCTCATACTTTTTCATTATTTTTAATTACTTTTCATACTTTCTTAATTTATATAACAACCATGAACACTAATTTTTTAAAACGTTTATGCACTAATGTTTAAAAACTAAGATAACGTAATATGCTACTTAGATTAAGCAACAAAAATAAGTTTTGGCTAAGTTAACCGGTAAAGTAGTGTACAAAAAGTGATAATTTCTGCTAACAAAATGAGGAATCATTTTTAAGGTAGGATATTTTACATTTAGAAAACTATAAGTAATAAGGTTTTTTTACTATTGGTAGTTGTCTATGATGGTCATTATTCGATATAATACCAAACAATTGATGAATATTTTAAATAATAGAAGTGACGAGGTTCTCTATTTGTGAGAAATAAACGTCAGTTTCATAGGTGGGAACCCAATATGTGGGCCCCACTGATGTTTGGCATCTACTGATAAGCCCATAAAAACTGCCGAGTTTACAAATTCAAGTAGGTAGGTAACTCTTTATATAAGACGATGTTAGGTCCTACATTTCTAACATTTGGTAGAGCGAACTTTACACATTTCGTTTTCTTGGCATTGAGAACTAGGTTATTTGTCGTAAAACAATCTGTAACCATTAAGAGTGCACTGTTCTTCTTCCAAAATAAGTAGGTACTTTCCGAATGGAGAAGCTATTAAAAATGGTGTTTGCACAATTTTTGTAAAAGATTTCAATCTCGACGATTAGAGCCACTCATTGGGGTGTACTGGAAGTCCCAATACTCGGAATCCCCAATTTGGGACCCACGAAAATCTAGCGCCTGTAATAAAAATTGTGGCATTTGGCTGAAAAACTGTGGCTTCTGGCAATCTCTATCATACAAGGGCATTGAAGTATTTATTGGCGTAAACCTCGCTTAAGCTATCAATCAAACCTGTCATCCAACAAAATACATTTATTACAATTTGTACTTTACTAAAATAGCCTTGGAAATTATAAACTAATATTTATTTTATTTAATTTTATTTTATTTGCATGGCATATCACGTGAAATGGAAAACAAAATGGAAATTATTTTCTTTGCACGCACGTTTGCAACATCATTGTTCGGCTGTCAAATTCGAAAGATACACGTTCTGCAATGGTTGACACTGTGGCTGAAGAAATCCCAAAACTAAACATTGACGCAAAGGCAGGGTTTTATACATTATAATTTAATTTGAGAAAGTATATTTGTACGTTATGTAAGTCATGATAAAGTTTATTGGCATCCGTGGAGGCTGTGTGGTCCGCTGCAAGGACTACGCATATGCCACATGGGTCTGTAGGACTTTCCTCGGCGTTTTTTGCTGGAATGATATCATCCGGTTTCATTTGCTTATATTTATTTTTTTCTATATCCTAGCCATTGATATTTGATGATATTTTTGTCTATAAAAACTTGTAACCTCAGTCAGAAACTGTGATTTGTGTGTCTATGGGACCTAGGTCATATAAAACGTAGAAAGTATACAATAGGTTATAGTGAAACAAACTTGATTGTCTCACACCTGTACAATTAATTCGATTTTACGTAATTAAATATCTCCAACAATATTGATTTTTAGGTGTCCTAGTAATACATTGGTATTCAATATCAGAATATGGAACCTACAATAATGTGGCATTGTTTAAACTAATAAATCCCACTATCACACACATCTTATCTCCCTGTTATTATTTACTAACCTTTTCAGAAATACCAATTGTGAACTATTATTGTCATAGTCACTCACACTTGACCACAATACCTGTGATTGCAGTATTTTGTCAGTAAGGCATTAAAAAAAAAATCCTATCAATAGAAATGATTATCAATTTTATATAAAACAAAATTCAATCAATAAAAGTTCCATAATAATGGAACGAAATGGTACTAACTTAGAAATTCTCTTTGCAGTCAAAGACCAAAGCAATGAAGGAAAAAAAGAAAAAACCTGATGAGGGTTCTGGAGGAGCTGCTGAATTGAACCCATGGCCCGAATTCATCCAGAAACGCATTGATCTCTGGGATAAGTTCAAAATCCAGTATGCGGAAGAAATAGCAAGCAAACCTGACTTGAGCATAGTGGTTACACTACCCGATGGCAAAACAGTAGAAGCTAAAGCCTGGAAAACTAGTCCGTATGATGTTGCTAAAGGAATTAGGTGAGTTATAGGAATATTTTTTATTATTTTTGCTATTGACAATGAATATTGTGTTAAAAAGTTACTTAAAAAATAAGTCCTCGTCAAATTATAATTCAGTATGAACTAGTTTACAAATTCTTCAATTTTAACTTTCAACTACAAAGCTGCAAATTTTACTAGTAAGCAGAATAGCACAAGTAAGTTGGCAATGTTCAATGTTGGTGTTGTTGATAATGTTCCCGGTCAATGGCGTTTCAATGTTAAAGGGACAGTTGCCTCTTGCTAAATTACAACTACTTAATTACTAATAACAAACCCTTATGTCTTAATTATAAAAGATCACTTAAACTACTAATCAATGTACATTAACTTCATATCAAGTATTGGTTGTGTAAGCAGCTGCACATTGTTTGCTTAAGAGCGTTTATCCTAAAAGTTGGCAATGTCGTAAATAGCTGTCAAAAATTTACCTGTTTTGATTAATTTGGCAATATTACTGTATGGAAATAAGAAATGTGGCTAACTAGCGAACTAGAAATTTAATAATGAATTCCAATTATAACATTGAATTTTATGTTGTATCCGTTTTAGGTGAAAAAATTCATTCGGAAAGTTTCCAAATACTTTTTTTACATCTAAAACTAAATATTCGGCGTGGCGATATTAATTATTGCATTTCATCATCAATATTCTAGTTTGCTAGTTTACCACATATCGTATTTCCATACAGTAATATTGCCAAATCAATCAAAACAGCGAAATATTTGACATCTATTTGCGACGTTGCCCACTTTCAGAATAAACGCTCTTAATTCTCTTGTAATAGTGTGACTCTATGTCATCATGCAAACACAGGAAATGAGTCATGTACTCATGTTACTTTGTATTAGCATTTGCCTCAAGATATTGAAACTGTAATAAATTGACGATTCCAATCAAATCTGCAGTCTACTTCCTTTACAGATATTGACTTTATTCTTGATAAGATTGATATTCTAAATAATCTAGACAGCAGTTTTTTGAGTAGAAAGTGAAATAAAAATGATCAAAATAATTTCCCATTTTTACAAGTATCTTGGTGGTACTGGTGGTTGTTGCATGCAAATAATACAATAAATTCTAACAATTATTAAAAAAAAATAAGAATAAAAAAACATCTGATATCCTTTTGTTAAAAGCTCAATAAAATAAAATCTTCCTAAGTAACTTATGCCTGGTTTCTATGGTTCTCAGATCAACAAACCAATACACTATTACATAGATAAGCTAGGAGCACATTACAGCCACATCGGGCCGCAGTGCATTACATTTCAATACAATAAAGCGCACTGCGGCCCGCTTGTAGTGTGCGATACATAATGTATGAAAGTGAAGGTATGAAGATTTTTTTTGGTGCGGCCCACCTAAATCTGTGTCAGCCTTTAGATGGGCTTTTAGGAGGGGCTCTGGTTATGAATACCTTAGAAACCAGGCATCACTCAGTACAATGAGGGTTTCATGAAATGACGTTTATTAGGTGGCAGCACTGAGATGTCATCCGGGCACCTGTCAAAAGTGTTAATGCGCCTATATTTTCTTTAGTCGTGTGTGATTATATTTTATATTCATGGTCGAAATGGAAGACCTCTTGTCAAAGTGGCGCCAACTGGCGGTGTGAATTTTCATGAAAACCCTCATTTCAGTACTTTGTATTTATTTTTGCAAAGTGCTCTCATGTTCGAATATTGCTAGACCAATGTATATAATTACTAATTACTTATTTACCTGCACACAAGCGAGTGGTGGAGAGAATAGTAAGTACTTTAATTAAGGGTGGACTGTTGAGATGGCTTTAACTGGTTATTGTCTATACTGCCTTAACTTAAAGCATGGTTTATGTTGAGAATTTGATGTTTTGTATGACATTAAGAAAAAAGATCTTCTATTTGTATGAAATTATTGGGTATTACAGTATTTGTAAGGCTCTGTAAGCAAGCATTTTAAATAAAATGTATGAGGGTAATATAATTATTTGAAGCATGCTTAAACACAATGTATTTGGCTATGTGCAGCATTTTTCTATAATATACATGTACTGCGCTTTTTTGGTGTTTATAATACATTTATTTATTAAAAATGCTTGTTGTTATACTAATCTTAATATTGGTAGATAATTACCAAAGCATACTACATATTAATGAGCATTTATTAACAATCTTACTACCATATAATATTGTCAAACAACCGCACAAGGAAAAAAATTTTTATTGAAGCCTCGTCCTTTTTTGACATGCTCTCAGTCAAAAGCCACTCCAGTTCTACCCTTCTATTTCATTTCCGACCCTCATGATGACTGTCCTCCATCACAGCCAGGGACTGGCCGATTCCACCATCATCGCACGGGTGAACAATGAGCTCTGGGACCTGGACAGGCCCCTGGAAGGTGACTGTAAGCTGGAACTCCTGCGGTGGGACAATACGGATGCTCAAGCGGTCTTCTGGCATTCTTCTGCACATATGCTGGGAGAAGCTATGGAGAGGGTGAGTGTTGAAATCATCTTTTGTTTTGAGTTTTGATGGAAGAGGATTTGGGGCTGTCAGTCTATTATAAAAATTAAGTTTGGAAGGATCTCGGCATATTTTAAGTAGATAAATAACTTATGCTATAATTCTGTTTATTTCTGGTGATGAATATCAGCCATTAATAAAATAATCACCGGTCGAAGTGGGGAGTGCTTGGGGAAGGCCTATGTCCAGCAGTGGACGTGTTTCGGCTGACTGAAATGATGATTATCAGTT
Source organism: Agrochola lota (assembly GCA_947364205.1). Classification (NCBI taxonomy): domain Eukaryota; kingdom Metazoa; phylum Arthropoda; class Insecta; order Lepidoptera; family Noctuidae; genus Agrochola; species Agrochola lota. Next base: position 4,019,130 of record OX376230.1, on the reverse strand, counting down.
GATGTTATTGTATTCAATCATTGAAATAAAATGGTCCGGTTCCAAGCGTGTTTTTTAAAAAAAAACTCAGTTTTTTTTCTAATGACGGATTTGTTCAAGTAGCTTCTGAGCGATTGGCTGCTGCGTTACTTATCGTGGGTTTGATTCCCGTGCAAAGCATTATGCTCACTTAAATGTCTCGCTGATGGTGGCGAGTGTGTTGGATCATTTGGTTGCCTACAAAATGGTTGATCCACGCGTCATGTTCGTGAACGGGCGCAGTCAGTTGTGACTGGTCATCTCTTATCTGCCAGGTTTTGTTTTTAATCGTATATTTTGAATTGTTTTGATTATTTTTTGTACATTAATCTCACATATAGAAACAACAAGAATAATGTACCCAGGATTTTGTATTTTCTATATTTAAAAGGGTGTCCATGGACTTTCTTGCCCGTTCTTCTCCATATAGATCTACGTTTTGGAATGGGCAACTAGCTTCAACTTTCTGACTAACTGACCGACTATTTGACAATTCAAAAGTGCCTGTAAATGGTTTGAATTTGAGTATGGTATGATCTACAAATAGTGTAGTTTTTCTTCAAATCAGTATAAAAATACTAATTGAATTAAAGTTTTGTACGTAAGAATACAATATTATTATTGTCTAATATGGAATGTTATTTATCATCAGGTTTACGGAGGCTGTTTATGCTACGGACCTCCGATCGAAGAAGGCTTTTATTACGACATGTATTATCCGGAAAAGGGGGTAAGAAATAACTGTTTATCTTTTACAATTCATCTTCATCATTTGCCCAGACTTTTTACAACTCTGTTGAGGTCGGCTAGCCGTATGCCGCTGATTTCCAGTATTTTATATAAAGCAAATGTTTATCTGACTTCCACAACCCAGTTACTGGTTGCTGGACTCCATTTATAATTATGCTAAAATAAAACCTGACTTTTCAAACCCTTTTTTTTTTTTTTTTTTTTGGATGGGAAATCATCAAATGACTTCTCCCGCTCTGGGCAGAGCGAGAGGGTGTGTCAGACTTTTACTGACTAAAACCCACCCGTGTTCCTTCCGTTGCCTGTGTGCCGGGGCCGCGTTATCCCTTTCGGACAAACCCGCAACCCCAGCAGGCATTGGTCTTTCGACCCCGTCGGTTGGTGCTGACATCTCTTTGAGGCGCGCGTGGAACACAACGCGCCGTCGACACGGGCCTGGTCCTTATCGGACGGCGAGCTGCCCATTGCTCACCGTCCGCAAGCCCGCGACTTTTCAAACCCTGCATAACTATTTATCATATTATCAGCATGTCACTTATCTTCTGATCAATGTCGCTAAATAACCTCTAAGCAAAACAAAGTTGACATGTAAATGACAAGATTATGGCCATCCTTTTAATGGAACTAATCGGTTGGCAAATGCCATATCATCTCAATCACAGAATAGTAAAGAAAGTTGACTCCATACAATGAAAATAGGCGCACGCAAACATAAGATCTTAAACAAATGCCAGTCACCAGTGCGCGTGCACTCGCCGTACGTGAAGAGAGTCTTTGTGTGCGTATGTTTTCGCTCATTGATTCGAAGCAATCTTCTGTAATCTGTACCTGTCTATTTTGTGCCTTAATGATTGGTTTTTCTTATTCACTCATACATATAACATAACCAAGATTTTTAGAAACGTATAATATATACATACATATATGTACATACAAATAAATTGAAGTGTCTGTTTGTAATGTCAAAATAACAGCTTTTTACTGAATGCATATGAAAGTATATAGGTACAGTACTTATAACAAAAAAAACCATTTTATAAATTTTTGTCCGTCTGTCTGTCTGTTCTGCCTAATCTCCAAAATGGCTGGACCGTTTTTTACGGGACTTTCACTGGCAGATAGCTAGATATTATAAGTAATAACTTAAGCTAATAAAATTTTCCAAAAACAATTAGGGTGTCTACGTGGGCGAACCTGGGAGCAGCAGTTAGCAAAATAATAATTCAACTAAATTTACAAACAATTTTCTTTAACAGATTTCATCAACGGACTTCCACGTTTTAGAAGGCCTAGTAAAGAAAATAGCAAAAGAAAAGCAGCCGTTTGAACGTCTAGAGCTGACCAAGGAGCAATTATTCGAGATGTTTGACTACAACCCATTTAAAGTGCGCATTCTGAACGAGAAGGTCAACACTCCGACTACCACGGTGTACAGATGTGGCCCCCTCATTGATCTGTGTAGGGGACCCCATGTTAGGCATACGGGGAAGGTCAAGGCGCTGAAGGTTACTAAGGTATGTTTATTTTTAATTTCCTTTGTAATCTGTATTAAGGTACTGTAGCAGCACTAGGCGCCATCTCCACGGAAGAGAAAATAGCGGCGATAGTCACACTGTGTCTTCAAATTATCGCTGCGATGATATGCCGTGCGGAGATTGATTCATAGAGTTACTATTGAATTTGATGGCACTGCGAGACTATCGCTGCGTTTTTTCGCCCGTGGAGATTGCACCTTATCCACCCAGTTGTTCAAATTCAACTTCATTACTTGTCTATGCCTAAAATTAATGTGACAAATTGTCAAAATTAATATGACAAATTATCAAAATTAATATGACAAAATGTCAAAATTAATATGACAAATTGTTAAAATTAATGTGAGAAAGTGTCAAGCGCGCGTAAACTGCTGTGATTGGTTGAATGATTTATCAACAGCCAATCGCAGTGGTTTACGCGCGCTTGACAATTTGTCACATTAATTTTACGCTAAAATCACACAGTTTTCTAATCTTCTCCGGCCGCACTGCGCTATTTTCAAGTGTTATTCAGTATAGCAAGACAGTTTCCCATAACTTTGCCATTTCAGTTGGTTTTGAAGTCATGTAGACAGATTGCTAATTGTCTATCTTTCCTTTAGAACTCGGCGACCTACTGGGAGGGTAAGGCTGACGCAGAGAGTTTGCAGCGAGTGTACGGCGTGTCGTTCCCTGAGCCCAAACAACTGAAGGAGTGGGAGCATATACAGGAGGAGGCCGCTAAGAGAGATCACAGGAAGATTGGCAGGGTGTGTATTACATGTTACTGATGCTTCATTACCAGTGATCGGAGTAGGTAGATTGATTTTTAGTACTTGTATCATAAATGCACACAGAAAGAATAACATGGATAAGCCATTTTTCCGGAAAGTAATTCCGGTATTTCCGGATTCAATTAAATATTGTTAATGTTGGTAGTGATATTATTACTACTCAATTCAAAATTTAAAGGAAGGTATCAAAACTAAATTAATTCATTATTTATCTGTTGAAAAAAAAAATAGGAAGAATAATAAAGAATAAAATTGCTCATTTTATTACAATTCCTACCTTTTTTTTGAGGATGGCAAATCATCAAATGACTCCTTCCACTCTGGCAGAATACAATTCCTACATAAGTTCCGGTTTTTTTTTAATAATCCACCAATTCCGGAGGAATGTCCATAGTAATATATACGTTTCGGATCAATGACCCCAGTTCAATCTACCTACTCCGATCACTGTTCATTACTGTATTTTGATATTTTTCGACATCTAGCAGTTTAGCGAGCTAGGTCTAAAAAAAAACAAAATTAAAAATATTTTATTTCACAAATACCTACATGGGCACTTATGAAATGTTAGAAGCTAGGTGCACGGTTCCAATTGATCATTTCCGGTATTATAATATTTTCAAATAACAGTGTTAATAGGATGGGAGGACAGTGTAGGCCTTTCAACAAGTACCAGGTACTAAACAAAATAGAAAATGGTCAACAAATCTACAGTTCCAAAAAAACTTCAACAACACAACTTCTAAAACATTCTTCTTGATATGAATCTTGATATTAATTGATTATTGTGATTATGTCTCCAAAGAAATGAACAAATAAAAAAAAAAACAAAGGCTCATTTACACCGAGTTGTCTGTCACTTTCTATGAGATCTTTGGCTGCCTGCGAAGTCAACTTTGGCTGCGAACTGTAGTTTTGTAAATACTAGGCGATTACTTTGGGTTGGATGCTGCCTTCGGTGGGCAACCGGAGTCGACTTGGAGTAATTCAAACCCTCTCAAATCTCTTTGGAAATATTTCTAAAGTAATTCATATAATCTCAAATAGTCTTATTTATTTAGTAGTTTTTCCTTTGTGGCAATACTACAAATGTATTATTGACTGTTATATGTGTGCACGCTAATTGGACCTCTATTGTTAAAGGAACAAGAGTTATTCTTCTTCCACGAGCTGTCGCCCGGCTCATGCTTCTTCCAGCCACGCGGCGCTCACATCTACAACACACTCGTCAACTTCATTAGAGAACAATACAGGTATGTGATACTGATAATATTAAATATAAGTTAGATGTTTAAAACAAAAGTGTCATTTGTCAGTAAAGAAAAAAAAAATGCCCTGGATAGCTGGTGTAGCACAGTCAAGTAATCACCACCATTATAGAGGAATCACGAAAAAAAATATTATAGCCTATGTCACTCGCGATGATGCCTCATACATCCAAATCTGTCCAGCCATTTAAAAGTTATGGTGGAACCCTGAAAACATTACATTCCTAGTTTCGAAGATTACACTAGACTGTCGCTGTGTGTATCGAAGTTCCATGGATAAGAACGAGTAAATCATTTTCATTCAAATCAAAAATCCATATATAAAGATAAGAAAATGCGGATTTGTCATATTTGTTTTTATGGCCAAAAATAGTCTTGGAGAAACGGTGTGAAGTTCACTCCTCTATAGAAAAGGGAGGATCCTCAGACCAGACGGATGTCGTGTCTGGTCGGCAACTGCCCAACGATTGATGTCGGGGAAGTTATATATATACTTATCGCGCGGTAAACCCTGTTTGCGCGATGCAGGATTTTGTGTGACGTCAGGTTTTTGATGCGCAGTTCGCATGGGGCGATGTAGATGCCGCCACAAATATTTAATACTACTACTACTTAATACCGACCAACTCATGCCGTTCGAAAAAAGGGCCGCTCAGAATATTCTGCCTACGATCAAATAAGATGCAGCAATTAAATACGAGAATTACTGGATTGCTTGGTACTCTTATTCTAATGTTTAACAGGTAGATTGGTAATCACAGTATGCTGTTACTAGAAAAATAAATGGCTTTTACAAACTATTTGCAATTTACCATAGGGCCAGCATCCGCCAGCGGCTTCACCCGCGTGATCTCTTTATAAATTATAGCCTATGTTACTCAGTGATAATATAGCATACTACTGGCGAAAGATTTTTTTAAATCGGTCCAGTACTTTTTGAGTTTATTCATTACAAACAAACATACAAAAAATCTTCTCTCTTTATAATATTAGTTTAGATTAGAGCAATGCACATTACGTTTTCTTGAAATTAAGAAAAGAAAACAGTCAACAGTTATGTAAGGGATGCTTTGCCAGACTGCTTTATTTGGTTTAGATGTGTTCTTTATCCACTACAAACTGCAATAACATGACCGTTTTTTTAATTTTTTTATTATTATTGAAAATAAATTCTAAATTCAAATTTTTCGGTTTCGGTTTAAGAATAGAATTTTTAGGACCAAGTTTCCCCAAATCCATTAAAAATTAGCAAATTTTCAACAGGGGTCGTAAGATATGACTTTTAGACACCCGCTAAACGACAGCTGCTCGCGCTCATTGTAATAACCCGGTAAAATACCCCATAAAAAAATGAGTTTATTTTTTTTCCTTTTTCCTGAACATTTCCACATAAATATACTCTCAGTACGATACCTAACAACGCTCACGGATCGGACAGTTTTTTTTACATGTTCTACTCTAAAAAAAAAACCGGAGCTCTACGGATTTTTCTAGAGGCAATCTACGGATTTCTACAGACATTTCAGGGTTGACCTACGGATTTAAAAAATTGGACCTGGCAACACTGTCCCCACCTCATCCATTTTTTTTTAAATATTATTCTTTGTCACTTTTCCTCTTCAGACTCCGCGGCTTCCAAGAAGTTGTAACCCCGAACATGTACAACGCCAAACTGTGGCAGACTTCAGGCCACTGGGCGCACTACGCTGAGAACATGTTCTCTTTCGACGTCGAGAAGGAAACTTTCGCGCTCAAGCCCATGAACTGCCCGGGCCATTGGTGAGTCCTAACACCATTTTAAGATTTGTCATAATTATATAATTAAGGTAACAAAATATTGTAAAACATTTAAAAAAAAGTAACAGTGGTGTTACCATACGAAACTACCTTTCGGAGCCCCTAACTAGCAGTATTCTATTTTTAACCGACTTCAAAAAGGAGGCGTTTCTCATCTTGTTAATTTTTGACGTTCAAAAGTGCCTTTTATGTGCTTATTTGAAATAAACGATTTGACTTTGTCATTAATGGATGAGGATCTAACTTAAGCTAAGATGTTGGAACAAATTAGTCAGATTCTGCAGGAACCTGATTTGTTTTCTAAATGACAGTTTTATTAACAGGTTCTCTTTATAACCAGTTTCTAAAAGCCAACAATTTATTCTTGTGAAGGAGATTCTCTTGTTCAAAGTTTAAATTAACTTTCAAAAACATCAGATGTTACAGAGTAATTATGGTTTTTATCAGGTATCAACAATTTGTTTTATTGCGGGTTCATAAAAAAAAAAAAAATGCTATCTCGGTCCGTTTGGTAGACGATTATTAGCAAAAACGATTAAAATTTTCATTTAAATATTTTTTTATGAAGTTACAAATTTGCGCGGCGGAACGGATCCGAACCGCGGTGCGTCATTTTTTGACTCCTGGTTTATATTATAACTTACCATTCTAATTAATTTGCAAAGATCTTCATTTCAAAATAAGAAATCTAAACTGAGTATTTGAACAAGATGCTGAATTTCCGTAAATAAGTCGTAATGACCTTTTCCCCAGACTTCTAGTTACCGGGTGTAACATTTTGACTCGACTAGTTTTCTTATATTAACTATCGCTATGCTTCTCCCACAGCCTTTTATTCGACAACCGCATCCGTTCCTGGCGCGAGCTCCCACTTCGTTTAGCAGACTTCGGCGTCTTACATCGGAACGAGCTGAGCGGAGCGCTCACCGGCCTGACCCGAGTGAGGCGCTTCCAGCAGGACGACGCGCATATATTCTGTACGCCGCAGCATATTGAGCAGGAAATAGTATGTATCATAGATAATTGAAAGAGTTGATTGATTTAAAAGAGTGTCCGTGGAGTTTCTTGCCCGTTCTTCTCCATAGGAACCTACTACGTGTTGGAATGGGCAACTAGCTTCATATTTCTGACTAACCGACCCCTTGACAATTCAAAAGTACCTGTAATTGGTTTATTTGAAATAAATGCTTTGAGTTTCAGTTTTGAATTTTTGTTTGTAATGAAAATAACTCAAAAACAACTGAACCGATTTAAAAAAAAAACAAGTGGAATGCTATATTATCACTGAGTAACATTGGCTATAAAGTCCTCGTCACGAGAAGCTATACACTTTGTAAACACAAACAGCTTCTACTTAGTTACGTAGCGAAACAAATACTATTGGCACTCAGACGAGTTCAGTACCACAAAACATTAGACGACAGCGCTATAGATCGCTAAAATATAACCCGACCAAGTGAAATTGCTCGTTAGTTTCGTATTACACGTATGTGACTTTGAGTTGATTGAATTTGGGATTATTTGTTGTTGATTGAATTGTCGCTACGTCACTTAGTAGAAGTTCTTTATTTAAAAAAATTATAGCTTCTCGTGATGGGGACTTTAGTTTATAAAGAGCGAAGCTGCTGGCGGGAGCTAGTCCTGCATAAAGGTCTATTCAATCATATCTGGGTTAGAATAATGGTTGGTAGACGAGATGCATCAGTAGTACCACTAAAATTCAAAAGCTAGCTATTCTCCAAACAAAACAACGTATTGTGGCGTCGAATTATGAACTTCACGGTTCTCGGTTTCTAGAAAATTATTAAAAACTGAAAGCTATTGACTTGTGTCGCTCTTATTTATGAGTTTCATTATGAAATGATGCTCACGTGAGTGTTGCCAGTTCCATGTTGGCGTAGTTTCATTAGGAGGGGCCATCCATAAATATCCCCCCCCCCCCCCAGCCGATGTGACGTCACATATTTTGCAACATAAAATTAAACCATATAATAATATTGATAGAGTTGTATTACAATATTTTAAAGTTTTTCGTCAAGATTTGAAGTTTAGAGTTTTAATACTTACTACTCGTCCGTCCCCTCTTGTCACATGATGTCACACTTTGTTGACTTCTTCCCCCTTAAAGTGTGACGTAATTTATGGATGGCCCCAGACAAGCATTAGTGATAAGCTTGATGAAAACAGTCTGTCACATTACAGCCACATTTCAAGTCAAACTGTCACCCACATTATTTTCTACAAACACTTAAAAACATAATCGTTTTGTTCCTCAGCTGTCGTGCCTGGAGTTCCTGAACTGCGTATACACAACGTTCGGCTTCACCTTCCAACTGAAGCTGTCCACGCGACCCGAGAAGTTCCTCGGAGAACTGGCGACGTGGGACCAGGCTGAGAAGGTACACTAACTTTCTGTAAAAATATCAACGTGAAACGTTAGGTGAAGTGAGCATGAAGTGAGCTATCAATAGTGTTAATCCCTAGCATCCTGCTGGTCGATTCTGTGGCAGTGACAGCTCACTTCACGCTCACTTCACCTAAGCTTCACGTTAATATTTTTACAGAATCGACCGACACTGTTCTCCCACAAGGCTTACCATTTCGAAATTTGAAAAGTCATGACCAAAATCCGGACAATTGTAAAAAATCCATACATTTTACTTTTTAATATTTAACTTATTTTCTACAAAAGTCTCCTTTCTTCGAAAAGTCCGGCCAAAAGACAAAGCAGGACATGTCCGGACGTCTTTTCGATCATTTTAATAATCCATAATATTACGTAGGAAATGGAGGTCTTGCGACCTCTTAGGCCCGATTACACCACAAATCAATGCAATGATGTACTGATAACGACCATATAATGGTTGTCTCAAGCCTATACGTATCAGTGCGGGCAGTACTAGCAACACTAATATTCGGGAGTGCGCGGGAGGGTAACGTGTTGTTCCGTTGTATACAATACAATTATTATAAACTATTCATAATTTAATTTCAAGACCTAACAGTACACAACAATGATGTTTTAAATATGTTTAGCGTTAAATGCATTTAGTGGGCAATCCGCACTGGGTCCGCGTGGTGGATTACGACCCACTCCCTCTCACAGAGAGGAGGCCTGAAGCTGATTATGCTATGCTATGTATTTATTGGTATGTGGTGCAATCGATCAGAATGATCTTTTCACTTTCTCCTATCCAGGCGTTAGCAGACTCCCTAAACAAGTTCGGTCGTCCGTGGCAACTGAACCCGGGCGACGGCGCGTTCTACGGGCCCAAGATAGACATCACCATACAGGACGCGCTGCGACGGTCGCACCAGTGTGCCACCATACAGCTGGACTTCCAGCTGCCGGAGAGGTTCAACCTCACTTATGTCAGGTGAGGTTAATATAGCGATAGTACCTGTGTTCCTTCAAGGAGTAAGAGGACGTTTATAAGTGGTACACACATCTTCATTTAAAAACTAGTATTAACGGCACCTATATTCTGTGCAGCACTACGTCGCGAGCATGTCGGCGACGAATCCATAAGTTTATCCCCTACCAAAAATCGCTCAACACGCCTAAAGAAGTTTTCACTTTAAAAAAACCTAGGTATTGTAGGGGAAATTATTGCTAAGCATTATAAAGTAGTACTTATGTCAATCTGCTTAAAAAATATTTACCTGACTGTAAAATAACTGGAAACTTTACATCGCGCCCAAACATTTGCAATTCCCGGAACAGGAAAATTCCCGGGGTATTTGAAATGTATATGAATACCTGGTAAAGATGGATGTGTTCGGACTTTAGAGGTTAAGACTGCTAAGGGATCAGTCAATCGAACTAGTGTTATGAAAGTATGCCCTTTTCCTATTCATGAAAATAATAATAATAATAATAAATCGATCCATCATCACTGACAGGACTATTGTTGCCAATAAACCTGATATAGTGGTGGTGGATCGAGTAGAGCGGCGCACAATGATTATTGACATCACGGTCCCGCATGACGGGAACCTCGTGAAAGCCGAGAAAGATAAACAAATCAAGTATCTTGACTTGGCTCGCGAGGTTGTCGACATGTGGGATGTGGACTCAGCGATCATTGTGCCGATAGTCGTATCAGCCAATGGTTTAATTGCCAAGAGCCTCGACCAACACCTAAGGAGGCTCTCGTTGGGCAGCTGGATCAAGGGCTTGATTCAGAAAGCGGTACTTCTGGACACGGCTCGCATTGTTAGGAGGTTCCTCTCTCTGGAGCCCTGACCGCCGGTAGCTTGGACCCTGTTCCCGATACCGGTGGGCTACTATTTTTTATATTTTTAAATGTTTTAATTTTTTATATTCTAATATTTAAAAATATAATTTATAAGTATTTAAGATGTAATAAAGGAAAATAATAATAACATTTATTCAAAAATAAAAATTGGTAAAATACAGTATAAATCTTAGAAATAATGTTGGTATTAGAAAGTATGATGCCTGTACTAGGATAAACCTGTATCACAGGCGGCATGAGTTCTTACAATTACTATTTGGACAAATGATTTCTTAAACAATATTTATTAAAATATTTAAGAATAGTGACATAGCTAGTTAATGTATTATGTTATAATCTACTTAAATACTAATAATTAAGGAAAAAATGTATATATATTATGTTTACGGAAAATACATAGTAGTTAGCACTTAGTTACACGATTATGATTGTGTTTGCAATATTATTAACTAGGTTGAGACAAATAATGCATAAATCTCCTTCAAGGCTACGTTAGATTTTTGAAGTGGTCGGCTAATGTGCTTAGACAGCGACAAATCGAAGGTAAGTAGGACAGTGCAGTGGCCAGGGATATTGTTGAGTCAGCAACAAGCGATATGACGCACTAGCTGCCCTCATAATCGATGGAGTTAATGTATCTGTATTCTGCTATTTTCCTAGCGGGACATTCAGCGTCTCCCGTTTTGTGATCACTGGGCTTTTTAAAGCGTGAGCAAGTTGCACATTTCGGAATGTCGGCCTTCTTCGCACATTCGGACATCGAATGGCCTGCATCACCACAAAATAATAGTTAGGTAATTAATAATTAAGTTTAGACTTGTGTAATGTTTTGACGCCATAGTTTTTTTTTAAAGGCCAATGGCGCCCGCAGTATGTTCGTATTCGAACATAGATTTTATTTTATGCTAGCTACATTTTTAATGTTTTTTATTGGTAACATTATAGGAATAGATTCCCGTTTCCTCTCTCTATCACGAAGATGATCGAATGGCGACTATCATTATATTAAATGTGCACTGCATTAAGTGTACGATCATATCAAATAAACAGATTTTGTTCGGGGTTGGGGTGAGTTAAAGATAAACTAAGATTAAAGATATAAAAATAACCTATATTTCAGTAATACAAATGGGATAACTATTTAAACTAATGAGGTGAATGGGTCGCGCCCGATATGCTATCCGAAAGCGTACTGACTATTTAACTTAGGTAATACATAAAATATTCAAGGCTTAGAGCGCGGTGTCGCAATTACGCTGACATGTTATTATTGTTCGGTGATTGACCTGAACAGATTTCTTATAATTTCACTATATAATTTTATTTATGTTCTCGCCACGAAGATAAATTTGACCGTGACCTCACGGTGTAATAATAAGTACACCCACATTTGTCCCGTTATTGAAGTTATTTGTTATTTCCCAGTGAGAGCGGCGACAAGAAGCGTCCCGTAATCATCCACCGCGCCATCCTGGGCTCCGTGGAGCGTATGGTGGCCATCCTGAGCGAGTCGTACGCCGGCAAGTGGCCGCTGTGGCTCAGCCCGCGCCAGCTGTGCGTCGTGCCCGTCGGCCCGCACTTCGACGACTATGCCAAGCAGGTAACTACAGCTTTCTAAATAAAAGTATGCGCTTCGGCAGTCTTCGTCTATCTTCGGAAATACGAACGTGCGATTATAAGATCTAATATAGAGCTGTTGCAACCATGGAATTACTTGTCTATTTTGTTTACCAAGTTTACAAAATTATAGATGAACAATTCTGAAAAACAAATGACAGGAGTAAGTAACCCGCTAGAAAGAAAAATTCATACAAACACGCAATGGTAAAGTCAAGGTTAGGCGCACTACTACAAAGCGCGATAGTATAAAACTTTCAGGAGCATTGCCACTGTATGGGTTGTCTCTGTATCGCGACGTTCGTCCTAATTTGGAAACACGAAGATTACCGAAGCTCATATCTTTTCTGGTTTACCTGTATTTTTAACAGACGACTGTGACGCTCTACTACGCCGATTTTTTTTAGACTCATTTCGATTGGCCATATTTACGGCCGCGTGGAGTACGCGACCGTAAATATGAGAGGGGCAATGGGCGGTTATCTAGCACTCTGGCTCAGGCGGTCTGTGATGGGATGTATTAGAATTTTTAGTTCTATGACATGTTGGTTTCCCACTATGATGCCATATGAAGGTTGCTAACATTTACTTATACTTAAGGGCCAAAGCACATACACACGATAATTGTGTATATGTATAAACGTGCCAGATGTGACGTCGTATCGTTTTGTGTTTTGACCCTAAGGCCATATTATACCACCAAAACTGCAGTCTCTAACATCTACCTATAATTGCAGGTGAACGAGAAGCTGTTCGCGGCAGGGTTCATGTCGGAAGTGGACACAGACGCCGGCGACACGCTCAACAAGAAAGTTAGGAACGCGCAGCTCGCGCAGTTTAACTACATCTTAGGTGAGATATTGTTATATCTACTATATTAGTTAAGATGAGCAAGCATTTAATTAGATGAAAGGTTAATACGATGGCTCTTCATGGTAGATTAAAATCTACCAAATAGCACTGAATAGAAGTATACTTGGTGTTTACCGCGGGCAGACATGAGCAGAATCAACCGAAATTTACTGTACGTCAAGACAAGGCAAAGAGAAGCGAGAGGACTGTCCGTCGAGGACATGTTTTCGAAACGGCTGCAGTTTTACTTAAAACAAAAAGAGATAGAATTAGTCTTGAATAGTCTCGTATTAATTACTCTGCTCCTACGTAATGTATTTTTTTTAATATACATACTATTGTAGAAATTCTTCTAACTGAACAGACAGCTGTGCTGCTGGGCAGTTTGTTGCGCCACTTCTTCCCAGCTAAGCACTAGGAAGTGGTGAAGGGCGGGCGTGGCGGATGACTATCTTATGTAATTTTGACAGCCTAGTTTCAATATAAATGACTTATGGTATTGATTTTGTCATACATTTTTGACGTCAAAACGTCTTTTCGCTTGGAATCTGACTGGTAGTAAGTACAATATGTCTGAACGGCAAAAACATGTAAGATTTCGATGGCTAATAACTATAAAACTTTTAATGGTTGAGCACGCAAAAGATAGATCGTATTTATAACAATTTTGAGGCAGGATATAATTTGTCTACGACATCAAAATGCGCGGGCAGGCGCATGCACGAGGCCCTCTGATTATTCACTATATGTCGAAATCCCAATTAGTATAGTGCAAAAACGTGTTCAGCTAGAACGGTGATTCTGATGTCGTTCCCAAGAGTTGACAAAGGACTACCAGGACCTAAAGATATATAACAAAAATATTTCGTAAAATAGGGGTAAAAATGCATCTGAAGTTGACAATAGCAAAATAATTTCATATGTACACTCATATCGACCGTAAATCTGCTCAGAAGATAAAATAATCCCAACCGAAGAAAGCTTGCATCTTAAGGAATGCAAAGAGCCTAAAAAATCTTGTGCCAAACAAATACAATAGCAACGGCAGTATCAGAACCCGTAACAAAAAATTGTTGCAAACTTTAATGTCGCCACAACCGATGAAAGCTTGCATCATTAGCAGTGATCGGAGTAGGTAGATTGATTTTTAGTACTTGTATCATAAATGCACACAGAAAGAATAACATGGATAAGCCATTTTTCCGGAAAGTAATTCCGGTATTTCCGGATTCAATTAAATATTGTTAATGTTGGTAGTGATATTATTACGACTCAATTCAAAATTTAAAGGAAGGTATCAAAACTAAATTAATTCATTATTTATCTGTTGAAAAAAAAAAATAGGAAGAATAATAAAGAATAAAATTGCTCATTTTATTACAATTCCTACCTTTTTTTTGAGGATGGCAAATCATCAAATGACTCCTTCCACTCTGGCAGAATACAATTCCTACATAAGTTCCGGTTTTTTTTTAATAATCCACCAATTCCGGAGGAATGTCCATAGTAATATATACGTTTCGGATCAATGACCCCAGTTCAATCTACCTACTCCGATCACTGATCATTAGGAATGCACTGAACATATTTTTTTTGTAATTTATTGTCCATATTAATTAACATCGTTAAAGAAATTTGTTGATGAATGAAATGATAATGATGAGAATGTCGTGATGGCCCAGTGGTTAAGGCGTCGCCTCTCATGCACGAGGTTGTGGGTTCAAATCCGGGCAAGTACCAATGTGACTTTTTCAATTCATATGTACTTTCTGAGTTTATCTTGGACATTACTGACATCAGTGAAGGAAAACATCGTGAGGAAACCTGGACTATAGTTAATATAAGTCTGAAATCACCAACCCGTCTTGAGCAAGCGTGGTGTCTAATGCTCGTGCCTTCTCTGTTCATACAGAGAAGGCACGAGCATTAGCATTGGCACTGCAGGGCAAAGGCCTCTTCTCATGAAGAGGCCTTTGCCCTGCAGTGGGACAGTAACAGGCTGGTATTATAAAAAAAATTGTTATTATTTCACCACACGTTTTCACAAATCTATTTTTTTTTATCTCACTCACTGCTCTATACTTCTTCTTGTAAAACTCTTACGTTTGTATCCCCAGTGGTCGGCGATCGCGAGAAGTCATCGGGCACAGTGAACGTGCGCACCCGCGACAACAAGGTGCACGGCGAGATGTCGATACAAGGCCTAATTGACCATCTCAACACGCTGGTCAAGGAGAAGACATTGTCTGAAGATAGCGAACTACTCAAGTAAAGTGTTACAAGGATCTTTTGGCGCCTGAATGACATTGACAGGGGGGCGTTGTTGGTAAACATGTTTGTGGAATCGTCACAGAAACTGTATAAAAAAACAGGATGGTTAGTTAGTTCTGATTTTAGCCACGCGTCAAGTGATCCTTGTTCAGCTATAGATAGCAATTGAAAGGGTTCCGTTTTTGAATCGTTCGTAATGTCAAAGTTGAGTAAGGCCTGTACATGACGCCGGAGCCGCACCGGCGCTGGACCGCATGGTGTGTGTAAGAATAAATATCGCGCATGCGCCGCACTGGAACAGCGTTCACACAGACACACACAGTTCAGTAAAGTATTGCCAACTGAAACTGTGAAAACGTCTGCTTTTTATTTTAATACTGATATACCTTATGATGAAATAAAACAAAGTGTTACTTTTGTACTTAATATACACAAATGACGGCGGCCCGGCGCCTGCGCATGCGCGTCTACTCAGGCGCGCGCCGGTACCGGTGCGGCTCGGGCGTCACATACAGCTAGCCGTAAATAGACTGTGTTACTTCCTCTGGCAGATAATTTCATACAAATACCGCTTTGTTTTTGTACTTACCTGGTGAATCATTACACACACACACTTGTGTCTGGATGTGGTACAAGGCTTTACATAATTACACTACGCTTTGCGAGTTGGCCTATATGATTTGAAAAGGTAAAAATCTCTGGGTTGGGTGAAAAATTTTGAAGAAATCTTGGGAAGAAAATATAAATAATATGTATTATTTTATGTAAAATTTTGATAAGATTATATTATAATGAAAAGATATTATCATTGATGCTCTAAATCTGAAGGCCTATATTAGATAAATAAAAAAAAAATCTAAGGACCTTAAAAATAGTCCTGACATATGAACGATTCAAAAATTACAATTTAGAATATAAAATAAATTACTGGGAAGAGAATTAAAAGTATTGTTCCAACAAAAAGTGGTGTACACTATCTGAATTGTTTTCAATTATTTATTTAGAACGCTAGATTCTTATGTGGATCTACGTTAGTTTTAAATAGGATGTAAGTCACGGAATTTCAGTTTTTATGTTGGCATTTGACATCCTGCTGCTTGGTAAAGTATTCTTCAAAAACCATATATTTTTACTAAAGCAGTATTGATATATGAAACTTAAATAAAAACTTATTTCTGTTAATTGGTATTGCGTCGCCTAACCTTTTGATTTTTCTACCAAATTGGTAGAAAACTGTTGACCAAATTAGTAGAAATCTGTTTCTTCTACCAAAATATAAGGGATATCCTTTGCCAAGCAGTGGGTTACTAGGTTAGGAACTTTTTATTATGAGTGAAGTTGAGTTCTAGCTTCCAAGCTAGGCGTTATACCTGATATTATAAAGTATGAACACTTTCGGTACCTTACTATCGCGTAGTAATTTATTTTGAGTAGTAAACTTAAGCTTGTCAACTTCAAAAGTTCTTAAATATGTATCGCACACCGAAACTACCACCTGATTATAAAAAACTAGGCCATTTGAAAGAGATTATGTACTTCAAGTACAGTCAAAGACGAAAGTATATCTACAGTCACCACACTTGCTAATTACTTGTAAAACCTTGAATACTAGTATAAATATATATATTGTTTTAACATTTATTTAAAGTTCTTGATTATAAACAATAAAAATACCTAAATTATAATCGACTTTTCTCGCTGACTGCAATCGGCGAATCGGTATACGCGAAATACGCCCTTCAGTCTGATACTCTAGTACTTCTATAATCGTATGAAGCTTAGCCAGGCTGTTGAAGGAAGGTATAGTTTCGGCGTGCAACTCGCTTATAAGTACGGTTTAGGTTTATGAATAAGCATTTAAAATGTTTTGAACCTAGCTTTGTACAATAAAATTATCCTTTCACAGCTATATTTTATTTATTTATTACAAACTAACACCCCAGGTACACAGTACGTAGACTTAAAAAAAACCTACCTACCTCTGGATGGTGCAATATTTAGCCCTCTAGAATGAGATTCAAACAGCCAATAATGCATATTGCCATTGAGTAACTTGGGAAGCAGCAGCAACGAAAACATAATTACTTGTATAAGGATCCCACGATGGTGATCCCTAAAAAATATTATTTCTTTGGGGTTCGTTTCACGGGCCACGTGTATAGTTTGCGTTACCAACCTACTAAATAATAAATAAGAAAAATCCCTAAACATAAAAATACTTATTAAAAACACGATTACATAAAATATAAACTTTCGCTATAGATTTAATAAATGTGATGCTAACGTGAGAGGGGAGTTTTAATACATAAACAGGAAAGTTAATATTCAAATTCTTTCATTTTCATGCTGAACTCGGTAGATATGTATTCTTGACTACAAAGAGCTTCCTCCGCGTGTTCCTGTACAAAAAAAAATAATACAAACAATCTTAATATACAAATAAATAAAATAGAAGTGTGTTTGAAAAGTGAATTTGAATAAGAAACAATGGAGTTTATTTTATAAACGTGGCTTAAAGTTAAGCAAGGATTAACATCTCCTTATCCATACATTATTTTTCGTTTAAACATCAAGAGATGTTAAATGTTTTTTTTTACTTTAAGCAAAGTTTTTATCCCCCAACTCACAATTTAAACACAACGATCTCCACAACCGCGATGGCCACAGACAAGCAGATGCCATACAGCATGAGAATTAGAACTGGTTTCATGTCCATCAGACCCACGCTGCTAAACGTTGACACCGTGGACATGCAGTGAGGCTTCGGAACTTGCAGGCGCTTCGATAGAGCCGACTGGATGCCAGACTCGCGGATTTGTTTGAAGCTGTGGAGACTTCATCATTAGATACTATGAAAGGTACTGTGGAAAAGGACGTGTGTGGGTGATCGACAAAACATCAGTTCCAAATTCAAATAATTTATTTTACAATGCATTTGCTCGAAAAGAGCGTTTTCCAAGCAGTCAATTTGTGCGGAAAGTGTCACCTCTTTGGAGGTTAGGTTATGTATGTAGTATCCGAATAATAAAGAGCAGAAATTAAAAAAAAAATCTTCAAATTAGATAATGAAACTTTGCATAATAAATAAGTAAGTACTAACTATAATACAGATACTATGTTTTATTTTTTATATATACCATTATTTGCCGTAAAAAGAAATTAATTGCCTAAACAATAGGGATGATGCCTGGGTACAAAAAATTAAATTCTAATTAGTCCGTCAGTCAGATAATAAAAATATTAGACACGTATTTTTTGCTTTATAATATTAATAAAAAAATACTTAAAACAACTTTAATAATTCAAATTGTTTTTTTTTTTTTAGATAAAACGCATTTTAAGTTGGGGAGTGGGGGTCCTTACGTCACAAGTAAGTATTAAATCTACATACCCGTGACTTCATAGCATATTTTAATTCAATGTAAGTATCGCCGTAATCTTTAGATTAAGTAAAAAAAAAAAAAAATACGTGTCCATTATTTTTTAATAATCTAAAAAAATATTTTACAATGCATTTGCTCGAAAAGAGCGTTTTCCAAGCAGTCAATTTGTGCGGAAAGTGTCACTTTTTTTCACTAATGCGTCGAATTCGAAGTCAAAGTCAAAGTCGAAGTCATAGTGGAAGTAGAAGTCGAACTCAAAGTAAAAATCAAAGCCAAAACTCCAAGTCATGAATTAATTTTGTTTTTATCATTTACGTATATATACGTCGTCGTATGTTAGATGTTACACATCACAGGCGACTGCCGTAAGGCTCGCTCGTTTCTTTTTTTTTTCCTCGCACAATGCATAGTAAAACGTATGATACACGTGCGTAAGATGATTCCCGACTCGTGTCGACTTATACACTCGCTCACTTCGCTCGCTCGTGAATAAAAATGCCACTCGTCGGAAATCACCTACCTTCCGCACTTATAGCATAAATAACTATTGTGTCATCATCCATATTGGCGCCTTGGAGCCTTCTCCCCGCCGCTCAGTCTCGCTCTCACTCAGTGCGCGAGCGGTATCGTGCGAGCGAGATAAATAGTGAATTTGAGCTGAGGTATTATGGACTTTTAATCAGCAACAAGATATTTGACGACTTCGACTCTCGACATAACCGTATCATACGAGCTCGAAAAAGAGCGGGGAAAACATAAAAGTATTAGTATAATTCCTACAGGTTTTTTGGGTACTTACACGACTCTAAGCAGCTCCAAATAAGGCGATCCCTTCCTCACAGGTACGAAGGCATCGAAGCTGTTCAAGAAATCTACCTCCATCAGGTCGCACTTCTCCGTCTCCAAGAAGGTCTCCTCTATGCGCAGGTATACTGTCTGCACGATCGAGTGGAACGCGAACAGACCCTGGATGATAAAAGGGAGATAAGCATATTAGATTCATACGCCACTGTCAAATCCATCAATACCTAATCTTATAAATGCGAAAGTACTCTGTTTTTTCACGCCTTAACGGCTGAGCAGATTTTGATAGTATGTTTGGCACACAGGTAGATGGCCTACAATGGTACAATAGCCACCATACCCATAGCCTTCAAAAGCAGAAATATAGTCATCGTAACCGAAATCGGCACTTCTATGGCAGTCGATGAAGCATTAGGCCGCCCGCGCTTTAGACACGAAATTGTATCGTACATAAGCCTATGATCGTGGTGAGTACTACGCGCACACTGCGCACACTGAATACTACGTTTGTCTCCGTCAATTAAGTAGTGTTCCGGTGATATCGCTTTGAACGCACGAAAAAGCACAACAAGTTACGGTTGTTTTCGGACGTCGGAACTATACGTACCTACGACTAACTCCCACTCAGTCCGCGCTCCGTTAGTAAGTACTTGGAAGGTCGGGGTCGTTCGTGCGTGTTCGTATGTTTTCGCACGCGACGTCCATACGCGTCCAAAGTGCGTACGGCCTTATGCTCAAACAAGCCTCTGAGTGTTGAAAGTGTTCATTTTGTATGCAGTGTTTATAGGCCTGTTTTCCATGATGCTAAAATGATAACAAAAAGTGTACTTACCTGATATATTAAATTACCTGTCTGATCCTCTCAACTCCTTCGTTGAGGTCGTAGAAATGTTTCTTCCCCTTCTCCGGATCGATTCTCTTTTGCACCACCTCTCGTACTGGGTCTTTGAATAGCTGAAATAGATGATGTTATGACGAGGTAGGTGGCCTGCTATCATGCATCACGTGATGTTTTTAACAACTTTTTAACCCCCCCCCCCCTCTCGTAATACGTGGTGAGGTTTTAGACTAACTCACCCCCACCTACCCAAAATTACATGTATTTTTTTGGTACAAAGTATCTTAAAAATATCAAACTATTTTATCTTTAAATGCAGGTAACTATACGCGTTGCCTGGCAACTGCGAGTAAAGGTTACGCGCCTCTTTTCAGTTTAGAAATCGCGCGTTCAACGAAAAAATTAATACACGTTGTAGTGAGATATCTCACCCCACCCCTCCCCCCTTGTGATATTTCGTGAATTTTGTCGAGGGTCACGTGATTAATGGACGAATTCTACGACAGGGTCACCAGATCAAGTCTCGTGAGGGTACTTAATGAACTGAGCAAGTCACAAGTACCTACTGACTATAATAAAAAAGAATTAATATAAACAGGATTCGAAATATTCTGGCGTGCCAATTGCTTAAGGCAAGGCGCAGCGTGAGCCCCAACCGGTGGGCTGACGACTTAATAAAGGTCGCGGGAATTGGCTAAATGAGACGCACAGGACCTGTTGATGTGGTAACGCTTAGGGCGGGAGACCTATATCCAGCAGTGGACGTCTTTCGGTTGAATGCTGATGGTGGCACATAATTATCACCACTCACTTTAAAAATAAAATGGTTGTAATCGACATCGTTGGCTGCGATCGTGATCTTGGCCGCGGCGAGCTGCGGCAGGTTGCGGATGGAGTTGGACGGCGCCTGCAGCAGCACCACGATGTTGGCAGAGTACGCCGCGTACAGCGCCATCAGCGCCGTGAACAGCACGAACACCATCATCCGACCTGCACATTATGACACATAAACATAGTACGCCGCGTACAGCGAGAACAGCACGAACACCATCATGCGTCCTGCACATTGTGACTCATATAGGTACATACTACGCCGCGTACAGCGACAACAGCACGAACACCTTTATGCGTCCTGCACATTGTGACTCATATACATAGTACGCCACGTACAGCGACAACAGCACGAATACCTTCATGTGACCTGCACATTGTGACACATAAACATAGTATGCTGCGTACAGCGAAAACAGCGCCGTGAACAGCACGAACAATATCATGCGACCTGCACATTGTAACACATCAACATACTACGCCGCGTACAAGCGAGAACAGCACGAACACCATCGTGTGACCTGTACATTGTGACTATCTGTGACAAATCAGAAAGCATGAAGAAAAGAAAGAAAGAAAGTAAGATTGATTAAGTATTCTGCACAAAAAAGAGGCATATTACAACAAAAAACATACATAAAATTCACACACTAATACAAAGTAGGTACTTACCTACCCTTTATTTTTTTAGTTTTTTTTTTTTTGAGGATGGGAAATCATCAAATGACTTCTCCCGCTCTGGGCAGAGCGAGAGGGTGTGTCAGACTTTTACTGACTAAAACCCACCCGTGTTCCTTCCGTTGCCTGTGCCGGGGCCGCGATATCCCTTTCGGACAAACCCGCAACCCCAGCAGGCATTGGTCTTTCGACCCCGTCGGTAGGTGCTGACATCTCTTTGAGGCGCGCCGTGGAACACAACGCGCCGTAGACACGGGCCTGGTCCTTAACGGACGGCGAGCTGCCCATTGCTCACCGTCCGCAAGCCCGCGCCTACGGCGGCCGGAAGTCTGCTCTCGACTCCCGACGCCCGGGCGTCTCCTGCGCCGACTAGGGCCGCGAGGGCGTGCAGCTTGCATTTCCCTCGCGCGTTCACCTCCTCCTTCGCGAACATAACTGCTTCGCAGAAGGAGGTGACGGCCTCCCATGCACTCTCGCTCCGAACCATGGCCTGAACCAGGGCCGGACGCGAGAGATCGTACTTACCTACCCTTGTGTTCAACATATAAAAAACAAAAAGAGAAATTAAAAATTTACCATCAGCCTATTAGGTACCTACCTACCTACATACGCTGAAATAATTTGCTTGCTTTCCTGCAAGGCCTAGATGTGCATGTGACAAAATTTTTTCATCGTATTATTTCTCGTCGAAACGAGACATAACTAAGCGTAAACATAGTTACATCACAGATTAATCTGTGGTTACATTCGTTTTATTGCGAGATAATGCAACGCAGTTTTTTTTTGCGCTCCGTACTCTGTATGCATTAACAAAATAAATACTCAAGCTAACTTTTTCGTTGATCTAGTGGTCGCAATCGCAATAACTGCTGAGCATGAAGTCATGGGTTCGATTCCCAGGTCAGGCCAAGTGTTATTGAGTTTTTCCATTGGAAAATTAACACTTGTAACCCGGAGTCTGGATTTCAACCCGGTTGTTGGCAATAGGCTCGCACCTATTACATGAAACTTAATCATAACTGGCGAAATGTGGGCGTACTGTAGGTTACACGGTTACACATCTGCTTAGCCCTTTGAGGAATACAGGCGTCATGTTATCTTATGTAACTTTAACTGCCTTAAAACTGAAGAACTAACCTGAGAGTCTCCTAGGTTCCATGCCACAGCCCTGCTGGGTAATAGCGCTGAACGACAACAGCATCGCGTCGCCTATGCTGTCCAATTGTGTTGGACCCTGGATAGAGCGCAAAAGCACAGAATAATACAGATGGTTTACTCCACAAAATCATTTAAATAAAAAGCGTTTCTTGCTACCACACAATAAAGTGCAATTAAGGTCGAGTAGCGCAACTGTTTTTTTTTTCAAATTCACAATTCAAATATTGATTGATACAAAAACAGGTTCACAATATTTTTTGTGTTTGTGAACAGCCACATTAGTCAAAAAAAAATAAAATATTTTGCAACCATTAATTAGCGCACACCTCCGAGACCCTAAACGTCGGCGTTCCAACATTTATAATATAAAAACAATAAAATAAAAATAATTATAAAAGAACCTAAAGTAAAAGCAGGTATATAACTATTTAACTAAACTAAAATATGATTGATTATGATTACATTATATTACTATTATTTTTAAACATTAAATTAATAAATTATTGCGGGGCAGCGCCAACAGCCTCTTGGTCACTGTGGCTGATAGGATGGAAGGCATAACACTCAGGCACTGGACCAGCACACAGGTATTACCTTCAAATCGTGCCTTTTTTTTTTTTTTTTTTTTTTTTGGATGGGAAATCATCAAATGACTTCTCCCGCTCTGGGCAGAGCGAGAGGGTGTGTCAGACTTTTACTGACTAAAACCCACCCGTGTTCCTTCCGTTGCCTGTGTGCCGGGGCCGCGATATCCCTTTCAGACAAACCCGCAACCCCAGCAGGCATTGGTCTTTCGACCCCGTCGGTTGATGCTGACATCTCTTTGAGGCGCGCGTGGAACACAACGCGCCGTCGACACGGGCCTGGTCCTGATCGGACGGCGAGCGGCCGTTCAAATCGCTCAAATCGATTACAGCCTAACTCGGAATGCGGGGTTAGGTAGTAGTACAATTTAAAGTTATTCAAACAATAATTGTTGGATAAATTTGAAATCTTCTTAATACTTAATAGAATGTGTTTCTTATGTGCGTTATTGCGTAAGACGAAATAAAACGGGTTAGATTACATTTTCATCAGATAGGTACCTACTTTTGGAACCGAACAGCTCTCTCTGTACTTACTCGTACTTCTTTCTGCTACTTTCGGCCACAAAAATGAAACATGAGTCACTCATGACAGAAGATGGCCTAGCATATCTATTTGTATTAAGAATTTATCTTACCTTGCGTCCTTTAGCTTCCCACTTTGCAGCCAGGTACAGAGTGGCAGTAGAGATAAGAGTACATACAGATATGGCTATCCACACGTTTTTGGTGAAAGGCATGGAGAATATATTAGCCACGAACGGCAGCGGGGGCTGGCGGAATATGAAGCCAATCTTGAAGGGGGCTAGGCTGTCTGTGTAGGAAACCACGTCGAGGCGCTCCAAGTCTGATAGCACGCAGTTTGTACCTGGAAAATTGGAGTTAGCACTCGTAACCACGAGCGATTTTTTTGTCGCGCACTGTACTTTCAACGCATCGCTTAGCGCTGAGAGTTAAAAATCCAGTGCGCTTTATAAAACGTCACCTGAGCTTAAAATAAGTGTAATTAAGCATTTAATCATTTTAATTTTAATCAGTCAGCTGAAAGACGTCCACTGTTAGTGAACATTGCAATTAATTGCGATGCGTTGTAATTTGTAACATTATTAAATCTATATTATTGAAGCTAACTCAAAAGCAACTACTTAAAGCAAACTTAATAAAATGTCATATGGGACCACCTCGTGAGCTTTACCAAATGAAAAATAATTTCCAAAATCGGTCCATAATTTGACGAAAATATCTACTATAAAAAAAAGTAAGTACAGCGGAGATTCTATGTTCGTCATAGAATATCCCACTTTTTATGAAGTCGGTTAAAAAAGACTGGCATGTCATGGTACAAAAATTAATTTGTTAATTGATCTTACACTATAATGGAACAACGTAAGGTAGGACGCCCTCAGGCTAGGTTACCTAAAAGCTACGACAGGGTGATTGGATATTTGCATGAGAGTTGCTGAGAATCGAGTTGAATAGCTTGCGATTGGAGAAGCCTTAGTCCAGCAGTGGATTGCAGGAGGCTGATGATGAAGTAGGTAACTACTCACCCAAATCCGCTCTTCCAGAATACAAGTCATGGATCATGCCCGACCACTGGCCATCGACTTTGTAACCCCAGCGGTAACTGAACACGACCCCAGGCGTAGCGTTCAACATCTGGAACGCTACCCGCACGTTCATCCAGCAGATTTTCGATATGAAGTCGTATTGGGGTTCCCTACACAAATTATATAAAAAATTACGATTATATTTACTTACAAAATCTACGTATAATGATCACAATTAATTAATTCAGAGTACTTAGGGTAGTTACTAGCCGTCCGAGACAAGAGATTGAAAAGAACATTCAACCCACTCACATTCTATCCTCCTCCAGCAGATGGTAAAGCGTGGTGTTGCTATCCTGGATGACGTTGGACATGGTGATGGTATGTCCCATGACGTCACGGCGTCTGCGGAATTGCTCCCGGTTGGGACGCACGTCCACCAGGCTCCCGTTGTAGTGACCACGGGCGGTGGATATCATGGAGCCGTTGGGCGAAGGCTTGTGGACTTTATAACGAAAGGATTATCAAAGCTTTAGTAGGTAGTACTTAGAGCTCTTTGTGAATGAGCTCGTCCGGAGAAGTACCACCATTGGTACGTATGCTGCCGCCGAGCACTGTTGCCGAGTTCCGAAGAAAAGAAAAACAACCGCGTGGGATATTTTAGCATTGTCTTTCCCTCGCCGCGTCTGTCTGTCTATCTGAACACGATAATCAAAAACTACGGAACGGATTTTCATACAGTTTTCACCAATAGACGGAGTGGTTCATGAAGACTGCATAGGTGTATAATTCATGAATTTATTGAGGTATGAGGAACAGGGTGTAAAGTTCACTCATCCTCCATAGAAAAGGGAAGATCCTCCAACGTGACGGGGGCTACTGCCCGTCGATTGAAGACGGGATGTTGTATATATAGACTCGTCGCGCGGTAAACTCTGCTTGCTCGATGCAGGATTTTGCGTGACGTCAGTGTGATGCGTATGTGGCTTTGTAGATGCCGCCACAAAGGTTTTGTGAAAATTGGCTGAAATGACGATGATTGCTAAAAACAAAAAAAACATGCCGACTGTGAGCTTTACTGGTGTGCGCCGCGTAAACCAATAATTTTATATTTGGATAAAATTTGGCACACAGAGCTTATAATCTAGATTAACACAAAGGGTACCTTTAATCCCGGTAGTACCTTACCGTGGGAGATTTTCCGACATCCACGTGGGCGAAACCGCGGGCAAAAGCTACCCAACTAGCAAAAAGTGGTTTTTAAACTATCCTAGAACCATCATTTATCGAGGACTATATGAGACTTATATCTGCATATAAGTCTCGAAAAGGGCCCACTTTATAAGTCTACTTTTACTTATAACGTATTTATATTAGACCGCTGAAGTTCCATATACGCCTATATTGCTCCTGTAATTGAGTTACGTCAATGCAATTACTCCTGTAAATCTCAATATAAGTAAGTTATAGTCAAAAATGAGATTAATACGCGCCTAGAAATGCTTCTATAATAATTATATAGTGAACAGTCGAAGTGAGTGTATCGCTTGTTGTGCTCTGTAAAAAAATATTTATTAACATCTTGAGGGGAAGTAGTTACCTATATGAATCAGAATGTATTAATGTCAACCTTAGTAGAAAAACAAAATCTTATCATTGTCAAATTGTTGGTCTTATAGCTTATTCGTAGGGGAATGTGAATTTTCTGTGAAATCTATCATGGTTTTGATACAAAAATTAAAGCGCCTTTTGAAATTTGCTTATTTACATGTTAGTATTAATTAATATTAAATAAATATTATGAAGGCAGCTGCCATTTTCTTGGTGAGCATTTCCAAGTATGACATAGTGCTGAAATAAGTCTTTTTAGCATTTCCAAGAGTGACATAGTACCAATATAACTGTATTGGTTCTATATTGGGTTATCTCAAAACCGAAAAAGATTCGCCATTGTTACCGATTAGGGTTCTGCAATGCCCAGATGAAAATCGATTCAAATCAAATCCTACAATAGAATTTGCAAAACGATATAAAGCGCGTTTTCGCCTTTACTGGTCGTTAACAAGCAAAAGTGGCTTCGTAAGAGGATTGTTTGTGAAATGTTTTTTTTTTTTTTTTTATAATCTTGGTGATTTATTATTTTTAAAACGTGGCTATGTAATTCATTTAACACTTACTTTTAAGTTTATGTAAAACCAAACCAGATACATAAATGATTTACAGTAATTTAACTTTAATTTACTTAAATTGATCATAAAATATTAGCTTATATGAGGTTATAAGTAAAAATAACAAGAGTAATTGCTCCTCAGTGTATATCTTCCTGGTACATGCTCCTACAGGAGTATTAAGATTTAAATGGTCCGCAGATGTTATCTTATAGGCGCATATAAGTCTGAGTTACCGGAGTAATTACTACTGAGTGCAATTACTCTTGTTTCATGCTTTTATAGGAGTCTTGATCCTATATTTGTCAGGAAATATGATCCTATTTACCGATTTAAGTACAAATTATAGGATTAAACGTACTTGAGTAAAAACAGCATTTATTTATGCTGTTGAAAGCGCAGTAGCAACCACCAAAACTATCATCGGAGTTTTATAAGTCCACGTAGCATTATAAAATCGCATTCCAGGATTATTTTGCTTGTTGGGTAGTTACAAATATCCATAGCCGGTGTGACCATGTACCTGCCATCAGATGGGCCACCTGCTTCTGTACCACCCAATAACACAGATATCACAAAATATAAGAGATTAGCCAAGTAATGCCAACTGCATCTAACTGTGTAACAATAGGTTACTCTTCGAATCGGAACGGCCTTTCTTCTCAGAGTAGATAGGAAACGCCGACCTCATCTATGTAGTTTTTAAAATATGATTAACGTGTAAAAGTGTTGTACAAGCCTACTTTCAGAAATGTTATCATTTAAAGAATTTATCATTTGTCACCGCTCGGCGGCTGAGTAGGTATGGTAGTAATACTTCCCCGGACGAGCTCTTAACAAAGATCTCTACTAATAGCAATTACTTCAGCCGTCTCAAGTGTCATTGATTCTGGCAGGGCCAGTATCAGGGATTTTAATTATGATTACACAAAAAATTAGTCGAAATATGTCGCCAAATATCAGAATTTGTCGGTCACTGGTTCAAAAGATATAAGTGTTTATAGGTGGCCGATCTGCAGAGTCTCCCCAGCAAGGCCACATTTATATCTCAAAAACTAGGGCACCTAGCGAAGATCTGTTTTCTCTCATATTTTCTTGCCAATTAGTCGGAATCAGTCGCCAAATATCAGAATTTTTTGGTCACTGGTTCAAAAGATATAAGGGTTTATTTTTTCTTGGCAAGTTTTCGTGTACTCTTCGATCTAGCTCTTGGACTATACCTTACTAATTGAACTCATTCACTCCGCTACTCACGCTCCGTTAGTTTGAAGAAACTGCCAGTCCCCGCGGCCAATACTACGTCACTGTCGGCCAGTATTGGGCTGTTCCATAAAGCAGTCGTGTTTGGGTGCTTAGTCCAAGGAGTGATGACCAGCCAGCGATACGGTGAACGAAATAAGTTGCGTTTTGTTGCCTTCAAAAATATAACAATTAGTTTTTACTTGTAAAAAAATCTAGATTGAGATAAGCGGAATATCTTGAAATAGAAAAATATGTCGATGTCTCGTAAATAGATGGTAGACTATCCTGGTGTCTGTCTAAAGTTGAGTTGGTGCAGCTAGGTTGCGTTCGATTTCGATCAGTAGCTAAAATATTGATCGCCTGTACTGAATCATAATCGGAGGTCGATCGATGAACGAAATTTGGCTGGTATGCACCTCACTGGATCGATCTGCACGCCTAGCATAACCACCATAGAAAAGGGTTTTGTCGACGGAAGAATAGACAAAATAACAGTTTCACAATTACAATCTGTCATTTTGTCTATTCTTCCGTCAACAATGCCCGTTTCTATGGTGTTCATGCTACGCATGAAGAACGGTCGACCACAATAGGGATGTTGTCTGGGGAAAAACTATTTAGTCCGTCAGTTAGATAATAAAAAAATATTAGATATGTATTTTTTGCTTTGTCATATTAATAAATACCGGCCAAGTACGTGTCGGACCACGCACAATGAGAATTCCGTAGTTGAGATGAATTTATCCCAAGAACAAACTTAACATTGTAGTTGAAAAACATGTTCTCCCATACGGAATGTATGGGAGATCATGTTTTGCAAACTGCATATTTAAGGTGGTTGATTATTTCTCGTTAACCTGTACAGCCTACTTAGCTCTCATAGTTTTCCTTTTAATTTCGTTATATATACTACTGCTGTGAATTTTTTCACAAGTCCAAGTACAACCATTTAGCTAGAAGTGGGGGGGACACTTGACTCTAACAAAGAAAATCAGTTAAAAGCTTAATATTTCGCAAACGAATCCCTGAATCCAAAAATGGTTTTCACAAACTCACAATATTTTTGACAGACCTTTCTAACGATACCCCACAACATGGGGTAGATGAGGAATAAAAAAACATCCCCACTTTACGTGTAGGGGAGGTACATAAAAAAAAAAGATTTTTATTGATTTTATTTTACCACTTTGTCGGCATAATAACTATGTATACATATGCTAAATTACAGCTTTGTAGTACTAACCGTCTCTGAGCTAAGCCGCGGACAGACAGACGGACATGGCGAAACTATAAGGGTTCCTTGTTTACTACGGAACCCTAAAAATGGTTTAGGTAAAACGCATTAAAGTTGAGGAGGACTCGCTACGTCACAAGTCAGTATAAAATCTACCGGTGGTGACGTCATGCCATTTGAACTCAATGTATTGCCGTAATCTTTTGATTAAAAAAAAAAAATACATGACCATGATGAAAAAATAATTATTTGTCAACATTCCTATTTTAACAACAACAAACAAGAAGTTAGGGTGAAGAGCAAGCTTTACCTACGCCTACGGATAAGAAATATGGCCAATAAGAATTACCAAAGCAATGATTTCTTCAGCTCTTGGACACTCCAGGTCAATAAGATATAATAAATCATGATAATAATATTTGGAGCCGCCTTCCATTGACGTTGATGATCTGCTTCCAATTTTTGATATTTCATTTGCTAAATTGACAATAACATCTGTAAACATTATAATAGGTATCATTAATCAGAACAAATCTGGAATAAGATTTGAGTGAGAAAATTACACAAACTAAAATATTTAAAATTTTAAAGATAGAAATTTACGCCTTTTGGCGTTAGTAGGTATATACTTCCATATTTAATTAAACTTGCAATGCTACTTACTTTTATCCCAGCAAAGATCGCTTAAAATCAAAATAGTAGGTTTCCCTTCATTCTCAACATAACTTTTTATAAAGTGGACCCAAGATGAATTCTTGGAGAACACCTCTTTTTCTAACATAACAAAAACCAAAATCAAAGCCTGAAAATTCATTTTCACGTAGAATATCGTCAGCACATAGACAAAGAATGACTCGAAACTGTAGTAAGTGATGGATAAACAGTATTTAAGGAAAATTAATTATGTCAACAGTGTCGAACGCTTTCCTCAAGTCACGATTTATTACATTTTTAATGAGATCTCGAAGAAATGTTCGGTTTTGATTCGAATTCACTCATAATTACGGTAATTATCGGTTGTTTGAACGTAATTATATTCCATAGAGTCAGTGAGCATTACGAAGGTGTAATTATCAAACGTCTCCGTAATAAAATGTTGGTTATTGTGTTTTAAAGTTTGATAAACGTACAATTAGTCATTTATGAGTTTAGCTGCTGGACTTAAAAACAGCAAATAAGATGCTTTTAAACATTTTGGTGACTGTTTAAGATACTAGTCAGAGTTTTGGTAAATCGTATTGAACACCACTAAAGCGTGTCAAAAAAAAAATCCTATTCCTAATAATATTGGCTCCACTGTTGTAGGACGGACATGAATATGCTACGGCGCTACCTAATAGGTCCGTTTTTAAGTTTAGCAAAGGAAATATTTGAAGAAACGCACTTTATGATAAACCTATCTATTAGGCCACTTTTTACAAAATATATAAATACGATTGAGCAGGTACAAAGCTCAAAATATTTTAAGGGTCAAATGTATTATGCTAAGGAAGGTGAAATAAACACAGCTCTTACAAATAAACCACCTTTAATACTCACATGATAAAAAATAAATTAATACATGTACATCTCATACAAAATAACGATCCATGTCATTTTCCTTAAAAAGGTAAATATTGAATGTACTATTTGGCGTGGTTTACAATTGGTACTAGCAGTAACTACGTATCTTCTACTTGCACAAGTAAAACTTGCATGCAACCCAATAATTTGCGCAACTTACAATCCTGCAAGTTTTCAAACAAGGTGCACAGTCACACTAGTTGCAAGAAATGCTGCTGCATGCGGACTTTTTGACAGTCGGAAAGAGGTTTTTTTTAAATAACATTGTTTAGTTAGCTTTTTTTGATCTTCGTAACATTAAGCAACGTTTATAAATAAACTTTATTACGCTTGACTTGCTTTAGCAATTTGCAGGTCAGTGTCAGGTTGTATCTTGATCAAAATATGATTCGCGAGTATAGCAGATATGTATTAACAGAATTATAATCATTGGAACCAATTAATACATCTCTCTAAGTTAGATTTGAACGCTTCCATAAAAAAAAGGTAAAAAAAAAGAATTTCGCGGTCTACAGTTGTAGATTGGTGCGGATTCACCTTATGGAATCTTAGTAGTAATATAATACTGTTTTTATTACTTTTGTACAATATTGTTGCTTTTTATAAAATGTACGTACCCATAAATTTCTGTAATTTTTTACATAATAATGTATTAAAAAAAAAAATCTCTTAAATCTTAATTAAATTAAATATTCGTACCCACAATTTACATTGAATGTATTTATTATTAATTAATCTCTGAAAACTAAGTTTTGTGATCACAAAATAATACCAGAAAATGCTTAAAAATAAAAATAAATAAATTACACTAAAATATTATATTATTTATCTATCCATACGAACTTTACTACAACATGAATACAATAATCAGCATGGCAGGATAAATATTTTTTACCTGATTTTTCTTCCCTTGCATCACAGTCAATCATTATCTAAACCCATATTCCATGGAAACTGTCAAAACCATCAAAGTTGTGTGAAAAAGAGAGGGAGCTATAAAAGACGTATAGCGCTATCCCTTTTTAGCACTGGAACAATTCGCTATACGACCCTAATCGGTCAAAGCAAGACTAGTCCCGAGTTGTAATACTGTAACTCGGGATGTTACTTGGATTCGTTTATTATGAAGAACTTTGCCCAGCAGTGAGATTATAAATGATGAATAAACAAATAATTTGCAGTACGTGCGAAGTATGAAAAGTGATTAACTACTATATGGAAAAAGCGATCGCATTAATAAGCATCTTCCTAAGTTAACCAGTACCCTAATTGCGAAACACATGATCAATCACAATCTGTTTCATTTTGACAGTTCAATAACACAGATCTTGGGTTACACTATTAGGGTGCTCTTGTGTAAACATTACATTAAAATATTTGGTGTATTGGTTGTATTATTCATACATGTTAAAAATCACAGTTTTTAGTAATTATGATTAAACATAATTTTACGTGTAATAACAGTTTTTGTTACAAATTTTTTATAGAAAACTGCAGAATGTTTGCATGCTAAAACAGACTTGATAATATCTGTAGCATCTGTATATGGTCTGTACATTATAATTATTAGACTTTGATTTATATATTATTCAGTTTTAAATTCGTTATCAGTATTTTTTTTAAGGCAGTGGCTATGGTATAAAAATGTTTTTATTTCTTATTCTTAAACCTTTTTCTTAATATCAACTTAATTTACAGTATTTCCATTTAAGGCCGTGAAGCTTCGCTGAAGGCATAACAGTATCTTTGACGTACCAGTATTTTGATACCAGTATGTCGTATACATATCAGTATTTTGGCAACTTTAACAGTATTACGGATTTGTCAGTGTCTTTTACTAGGATATACGAGTATTTCGTACGTCATTATTTTGAAAATACCATAACATTGGGTATCTAAATTTTGGATAAGTATATGATTATTGATTAGTATTTTTGATAGCACTGTCTTAAATATACAAATAGTGCCATCCACGAAGATGCGTCCCAGTCCACGATTACTGTACTGTAAGCTGCACTTTATTACGGATTGCGGCGCGTCTTCGTGGATGGCAATATCTATACAAGTTATTTTATATCACTTTCTTGAATATACCAGTATTGATGATACCAATATCTTGAATATACTATTATTTTACATGCCAGTATCTTTAATATATCACTATTTTAGATACACCGGTACAAATAAACGCAGTGTGTTACACGCAAAAATTACAGCTAGCTAGTGTCATTACTAATAATACAACAATAAGTTAGTTACGTTTCCTTGTTGATAAGGGGCACGTTGGCAACACCCGTGTCGATACTAGTCGGCTCGTCCGTTGTTGACGTCTTGTTGGCACATTCGAAGTTACCGCACAGCGAATTAATCTGCGAAAAGAGAAGGTATTTTAATTTAATGTGAAGTTTCAACGCTTGATTAGCATGAACGAATGTCTTGAATATGATTTAATTCGATATGGCGGTTTCCAATTACGAAATGTACTGAAAATGAAGGTTAACTCACTCGGTAAAACGCAAAGAAATGATTTCGAACATAGTTGTTGTGTTTCAGCATGGCAATAGCGGTCCCCATTGCCCTTTAACTGATATCTCTTGGTAGGAAGGCAAAAACTAAGCTAGGAATGCGTGGGAGGCGCTTTTCATTAATAAAAAAAAGTTGTCCGGTCGGGGGATCCCCGTCAGGGACGAAGTTCCTTCTCACGTATGATTTAAAACAAAAACAACATTTTCCAGCCACCATTCACTTTTTTTTTGGATTTACATTTTGGCCTCACTATCGGCTTTAGAACCCTCGAAACCTATGAAAAAGCAACCACGACGAAAAATTTGAAATTTTTCGCGGTCGCCATCTTTATTTTCATTTTGACCTCACTATCGGCTTCAGCACCCTAGAAAACTATGACGACAAATTTGAAAATTTTCGCTGCCGCCATCTTGGATTTCATGATCATTTTGATCAAATTCACACTTTCTCTCTCTCTCTCCAGTATACTCGGGCCGATGTGTACAATTTTATCCCACGACACTGTAATCACTTTACTCTTTTCTTTTGTTTTTTTCTGCCGGCGTTCTCCCTCTCTCTCTCTCTCTCTCTCTCTTTCTTTCTCTTTAAATTAGAAGAAGACAGTCGCAAGTATTAACACTTCTTAGCGTGAAGATTTCTGAACGTTTACAAGCCGCGTTAAAGAACTTCGTTCCAAAATGTTGAGGATCACGATAGATGATGATGTCGATTTTGGACGTTAATGGGCTTTATTTCCAATTTTGAAATTAATAATGTCAATAAAAGTAGGTAGGTTATCAATCCTCTATTTTAACCAGATAATTTTAGAAAAGACCATAGCTACTTACAGTCCACAACAGGACGGGCGCCGCTATGACCGCTCCCGCCAGCACGTCCCACCAGTGATGCCGGTGGTCCGTCATGCGAGACACACCGCATATTACCGCTGCAGCCACGCAGAGTACTTGGATGAAGATGATCTTACTGTTGCCAGGACCGCTGGTTCGGCGATGGAGGTAGTACTGAAATGAAATGTGATTTAAATATAAGATTCGTGATAGGAATCAAATTGAGTGAAAGTTTATAGCGTTTTAAGCAACCCTATATGTACATAACATAACATCCTGTAATCCTCGAAGGACTGCCTAACGGCAGAGGTGTAGTCATTGAAAAATCTATTGATCTATTAAACTCATTTTTGTTATAATAATGTTACGTGACGAAAATGAGACATTGACTCCGGAATCATTTCGTTCTAAAGCAGCAATTATAGTAGATAATTTGCTGCCGCTAAAAATGAGATAAATATAAATAACATAACAACACGCCTTGTTTCCCCGAAGGGTTGGACAGAGGTGTACCTGTAGTACTCCCACATTTCGCCAGTTATGTTTAAGTCCCATGTAATAGGGGGCGAGCCTATTGCCATGAACCGGGCACAAATTCAGACTCCGGGCTGCTACTGAGAAATTCCTGACGAAAAAAACCCAATAAAACTTTGCCCGACCTGGGAGGCTGGGAATCAAACCCTCATGCTCAGCAGTACCGCTTGCGACGACTAGACCAACGAGGCACCGTATATTATTTGTGTGTTTTAAATCTGGTAAAAGGAAGAAATATAACTTGAACAATCTCGTCGTAATTTGTTTGATGTGTAAAATCTTTCGTCTCGCTCTCTTGCAATCTAAATCTAAATAATAAAATCTGTGGGAGTGATTTCTTGAAAAGGGACGGAAGTTTGAAACAGGAAGCGAGGGATTGGCGCGCTATTTGATTTGACTAATGAGCGCGCGCGGTGCATGAGTTGGCCGCCAGGTGGTACCAAACCATTTTCCGAGATTGTCAACAGGATGATGACGACGATGACGGTTATGGTGATGAATATTGTTTATATCATATTATATAAGTCAGCCAAGATGTCAGATGTTGCACATCATAAGCGACTAGACTCTCGTTTTTTGTTGAAAGATAAAATAAAAAAAAAGGTTTGTTGCAGAAACTTGTACAACTTTTACAGTAAATCTTACATAGGGACCTCCTTTTAAATAAAAGATATACCTGTGCTAGGAGATCCCGGTCTTCAATGACAAATTATGAAATGGTAAAAGTGGTGTACAAAAAGAAAATAGAATTTAAACAAAAAATTACAAGTAAAATCTCAAACTAAGCAACATTTAATAAGACTTGAACTATAACCAAATAAAAGTAAAAAAAGAAAAATAAAGTTAGAGATATATCCTAAAATAGTGTGCTTGCAAAGAACACATAAAGACCTAATTACTGAAATCACGTGGCTATTTTTTACTTTCTGTTTACAATTTTAGTTGCTTTTCAATACGCTTAGCCCTGCAGAGGGAACATGTCCTCTCCATATAACTATCTGATTCTGATTCATGTGATCAAAGTGATTGTCATCTACCCAGGCTTTTCCCAACTTTGTTATGGTTGGCTTCCAGTCTAACCGGAAGCAGCTGAGTATTTTACATAGAGCGACTGCAGTTACTTAGTAATACCATACCCGATAGGTAAGACTGGTCGTCAGACTTTAGAGCTTCTGCTACCCGTAACGACTGTCAAAGATCTACCAATGACAGCTGGGACCAACGATTTAACAGTATTTTTTGGATGGTCACCCATCCACAGACCGACCGCGGCAAGCGTAGCTTAACCTATCGACCCGTGCCGCTGCTATTATTTAGCCACGAGCCATGTGATCAAAGCGATGTATTTGATCTTAAAACTAACAACAACCTTGAGGCATTTTTTGTTTACTCAAACATTTAAGTTTATATTTTGGCACAGTAGAACATGATACATTCATTAACTGTTACTTAATTTTCAAGGTTTCAAGATACCTTTAAAAAAAATGTATTATTTAGTTCGTTTTAGATGACTGTTAAATAAAAATACTAGGTAGGTAAGGTGAAGGTGAAGGAGGCACGTGGAGCTAAATGATAACAGCCGCACGGGTCGATCGATGAGTTAAACTTCGCTTGCAGCTTTATCCATTATACCGAGACTCCTCTCTGCCTCGGAAAACACATTAAGCCGTTGGTCCCGGCTGTCATTCGTAGATCTTTGACAGTCGTTACGGGTTGTCAGGAGCCCAATTTTGATAACCAGTCTTACTAAGGGGTATCGTGTTACCTGGAAACTGGATTGTTGAGGTCAGATAGGCAGTGCCGGAATAACCCTTAAGCAAATTAAGCAATTGCTTAGGGCATCACGTCCCTGGGGGCACCATACCCAGCACCGAAAAAATTGCAGCTAGCACATTTTGAAAACCCGCGCGTATTGTCGGCGGGAGATGTTGTTGAAAGTAATAAAAAATGCAAATAAAGAACGACGATGCTGCAGGAAAGGCTCGATGCTATGTCAGTAGATAATATAGTTATGACGTAGCCAGATTTAAAAATTGATCATTTCATGAAGTGTTCGACTTCGATCACAGTTCATAAAATGGTTGTGTTTCGTGAAATGGCCAGTAAAAATGGACCGCATCTTTAAACGTCAACATTTAATGAGAGTCGACCAATATCTGTGGAGTCGAAGTTTGGACACTTCATTAATGTCGGGGTATAAGATTAAGATGTAGTAAAAATTGCCAAGTATGTAACTGCGACCAAATTGGAAGTATCGCTCGGTGGCCGCTGATATTTGGTGGGGGTGCCGCAAGAACGGCGAGAAATGCAATATAACAATAAAATTAGCTTAAAAAAAAAATGTTCACGCCGCTTGTGGACCTGCCGGCCCTGACCAAATGAGTTAGGATAGGTTAGAACTGCGATCAACCGCGCACGAGCCGCGCGTGCTAAGCGAGTGGTGCCGCGTCAGCGGCTGGCGAGCGCTACTTCCAAGTTCTTCATTTTCTATAGTATTTGGAAATAAAAGAAAAGCCCATCGACTTTTTTTGTGTGGTAGGGTGGTTTTCCATTCCTTGTTTAAATTTTTGTATGCCACCGCCATGATGCACAACAAAAACAAAGCGACATCAACAGCTCTACCCGTGGATAATCTAGCTATTTAACGATTTATGATCACTAATGTTTGGCCACATCATGAAGTAGTCGCGCGTTTAGCTGTTCATATCGTTAAACGTTGAGTATTCAATGATCTGGACAGAAAACATCATGATGTGAACAGCGGTCGATTTTTTTATTTCATGAAATTGTACAACCATTTCATGAAGTGTTTGAATACTTCACAAAATGATTGAACACTTCCCAAAATGATCATTTCTAAGATCGCCACGTCATATACAGGCAGATATGCTCAGAAAGTTGAACTTAAAAATGATTGTCCGCGAATTTAATGCACGTTAAAGTCGCAGGTCCTATTTAAATAAATAAAAAATAATTATGCTTTGGTTTTTATTGTAATACCCACTCCACGTATCTCCCGTCTTTCGTACATATTCTAAAGTACGTAATGATCTATCTCGTTGTTATGACTACGTTTTTGAAGTGAAAACTTCTTTAGGCGCGTTGGGCACTTTTTGGGTGAACAAAACTCATGGAACTCGCGTCATTGTCATCGAACGCTGTCCATGAGCTATATATATACTATCTATATATGAGTACTTTTTGGGTGAACAAAAAGCGTGAAACTCGCGTCATCGTCACCGAACGCTTCCCATGAGCTATATGTATACTGTGTATATATGTATATATATATAGCATATACAATTCACAAGTTACTTAGTTTTCACTTCTATCGGCAGTCCCCAAAGATTGCCACGCATGTTTTTTTTTTTTTAAAGACTTATAGTAGTTAACTAGTGAATAGGGAGGCCCTCAGGCGTGGATTGTTTAGGGCATCAAGTAGTCTTAATCCGGGACTGCAGATAGGCAGTCACTCCATGTAAAATACTGGTTGCATCGCCTGCATCCGGTTAGACTCGAAGCCGACCTCAACATAGTTGGGAAAAGGCTAGGTAGATTGATTTTGATACGGCCATCACCTATTATTTCTATAAGATAACTTAATTTCTACCAATAATAATACTCACAGCTAGGAACAGGCCTGTGTGCACTCCAAGCGACGTGTGTCCTGAAGGAAAACTCCTGTCCGACTGATTCAACCAGTGCGCCTTAGTACATGTGTAACTTGATACGTATTCGGTCCTGGAAAAGAAATACTACCGTCAATATTATTTACTTTATGTTTGGAACAAAAAATATGGTGTAAATTACTTTCGACAATGTACCTATGTAAATAAGCTATGAAGTTTTTCTGCACATTCTATTCATTTTCGTAACTTCGTAAAAATATTCCACTACTATCTGCGCCCCGCAGTTTCACCCGCATAAGTCTCGATCCCGTGGGAATATCGGGATAAAAAGTATCCTATGTGTTAATCCAGGTTATAAACTATCTGTCCCAAATTTCATCCAAATCCGTTCAGTAGTTTTTGCGTGAAAAAGTAACAAATATTCATACATCCATCGATATTCACAAACTGTCGCGTTTATAATATTAGTAGGATATTGCACTAGTCATGAAATAAATTCACGCGCCACTTGTACAAGAAACTATATGGGGTTGATGGGGTATCTGTATGTTCATTTAAATGGGAACCTTGGGAACTCCACATTTTTTTGTTCTAACTAGCTTTTACAGTCCCATTATTGGGCAATGGCCCCCCCATGCCCTTTCAGGTACTGTTTAAAACATATTGTAAGCTACTTACTTAAAAAGTAAATGCCAACTAATCCTTACCCTTGACAAGTCAACGCCTCTTTAGGGCTGCACGTATCAAAGAAGTGAGGTCTCGGAGAACCCACAATGAGTTTCAGCGTCTGCACTATCACGAGGTTCACCATGACCCCAAAAAGGAACTCTTTGAACCAACATATTGCTTGCTTGTGTTTCACCGTCTTGTCATTGTGGTATATCCTCTCTACTAGTAACAACTGGAAAAGCAACATAATAATTAGTAGGTTGGTGGATACTGGGTACTATATATACACTGCGACATTTTAGTCGTCAAAGTCGTCGTGGACAAAGGGCCTCTTAATGTACCCGACATAAAATACAATCAATCAAAAAATATACAATATATAATTATTAAAAAAAAAAAAAAAAAACAATATATCATTCATGTACGTGCTCGGCGAGACGGGGCAGCAGTGCAGGCTGCTCATTCGTCAATGCTCACGGCACGCGGCGTCCCACCCGCCGCTCATGCGTCAACGCTGCTCCCCGCCTCGCCGCGCATTCCTAAGGCGAGAAACAGCGGTCCCGGTCAAACTATATCAGCCTTGCAAACCAACACTAAGACCCACTTGCAACACAAATCGCTGAATATCTTTAGCGCTAAACGAATTTATAACATCGTTCTGTTTCTGTCAATTCTTTGAAGATAACAAAGACAAAATGATGTTTTAAATTCGTTTAGCGCTAAACTCACTTATAATAGTGATTTGTGGTGTAAGCGGCGTAAGCAAACCTATGTCACGACTTACTAAACTTTCCAGTCCTTTCTAATCCACCGCTGAGGTAAGACAGGAGCAAGACCTATCCGCCAGTATTCCCATTTTGCCGTAACTCTACCCTTTTCTGTCGCTTTGAAGTATTCTTTACTAGAGCGAGAAAAAACAGCCACTGGACCGATTTTTCTCGCACTACTGAAAATGTTACTAAGTGACAGAAATAGTTATTAAAATAAAAGTATCTTATTTTGATACTACTTACAACAGCCAACGGCAATAGAACAGTGGTAGCCAGAAGCAGTTTGAAGCTGATCGTGTCGCCATTGAAGGGGTGTGAGAGCGCGGGGTCATTGCACTGGAACCCCAACTGACTCCCAGGTATGAGCCTCAACTCTACCACGACAAAGATGAAGAACACTGGAACAGAAGAAGAAGAATTTTGGGTGATCAAGGGAGATGTTTGGAGACGAGAACGTTGTTTGAATTCAAATTCAAATGTTTATTGCTCAACACAGTACATAATCATATGTATTTCTAGATGTCAATTGAATGCGCAGTCCACTATGTTGCACCAATTGAGGCATGCAAAATTATAGTTAAAATTATACCATGTCATTTTCAATTAATACCAACAATTTCATAAATTCCAATTAATACCATAAACAATGTCACTGATTCCGATTAATACCATATATAATGACTTATATTAAATTTTGTACTCTATACAATGCCATAAAATCCTTATTAATAGGTATCTTATTCTAGAACCGTCAACACGTTATTAATAATTACGAATACAAATAAAATAATTTAAATAAATTAAAAAAGAAATTCTAGGTTCTTTTGTTTCGGAAGGGGTGATACACAATTACATTCTTGTTCGGTATAATCGGCATAGACGCGCGGCAAAATCGAATATATAATGTAGATATACTCGTATATATTATGTTCGGGAAAAAGCCGGTCGGTTCGCCCGAATTGTGCCGAGACGACCCGAACATAGGTCAGCGTGGTGGGTGGCTTTTGGATCCTATATCTATGGGCTTTTGTTTACCGATCTGCACGGACCGAATATTTGTCGGAAACGTAGTCGCATTAGGTCGGCTTTCCTGGAGTCCAGAGCCGACTTCCGGCCACCGTAGGCGCGGGCTTGCGGACGGTGAGCAATGGGCAGCTCGCCGTCCGATAAGGACCAGGCCCGTGTCGACGGCGCGTTGTGTTCCACGCGCGCCTCAAAGAGATGTCAGCACCAACCGACGGGGTCGAAAGACCAATGCCTGCTGGGGTTGCGGGTTTGTCCGAAAGGGATAACGCGGCCCCGGCACACAGGCAACGGAAGGAACACGGGTGGGTTTTAGTCAGTAAAAGTCTGACACACCCTCTCGCTCTGCCCAGAGCGGGAGAAGTCATTTGATGATTTCCCACCCAAAAAAAAAAAAAAAGGTCGGCTTTCCTATTCAACAAATTTGAATACTGCTGAATCGAGTGTATTCACGACCGGGTACGTACTGCACAGTCGATGGACCGACCGAGTCACATAAATGACACTTATCTATGGCCACTGTCTGTTCATAATATGTAAAAACTCAAACTCAAAGAATTTATTATTTATTAAACCATTTACAGGCACTTTTGGATTGTCGAAGGATTTGGTCATTCAGAAAGATGAAGCTAGTTGCCCATATTCCAAAGCGTAGTAGTAGGTTCCTATGGACAAAAAGGGGCATGAAACTCCATGGACACTTCTTCTAATTATATTGTTTTACAAAATATTAGTTACATCATTAATGTTGAATTTATAATTATCTATGTAAACGAACGATGTAAAAAGACGTAAGTTACTATGTTTACTATATCATTTAATCTTGAACTGCACTTTTATGATAGCGCATTATTGTGTATTTTCTATCTCAATGTTATTGTTACACCTGTGGTTACGCTTCAAGAACCACGCTTCCAAAGCGTGAAGATTGTGTTGATATCTTTTGAAGTATTACGTCATGACAAAAGTACCTCTCAAGATCAAAGGTTAATAAACTCAAGTTTTTTTACTAGTAAGTACTAGCTACAGCGATTTTTTAGGCAAGTCTATAGTGGTTGGACTTTGAACTCATTAAAATTATAAATTAATATTCATATATATTATTTGGAAATAACACAAGTACAATGATTGTATGTACCTTTAATCTAGATGGCCTTGCAGCCTATTAACTATTCTATACCTACGTCATAGAGACCTAGGCAGCTTGAATATGTCATTCAGTTATTTATAAGGCATTATTAATGAGTCGTGACATCTGTTATGAACTTTAATTGAGAAGATAATGTTTCCGACTACCGGAGTAGGTAATTGATATTTTAATCTTGCTGAAAGGGCGCTAATTTTTATTGCTGGGGAGTTTGTTGCGCCACTTCTTCCCAGCTAAAGCATTAGGAAGTGTGAAGGGTGGGCGTTTTGGGAGACTGTCTTATGTAATTTTGACGTTCAAAAAGTGCTGAATCTAAGCTTAATTTGAATAAATGACTTTTGATTTTAATTTGAAAAAGTTATAGCTACTTTTCCGCCAGTAGTTAAACTAGTAAGAAATTGTTTCATTCGATTACTGAACATATGATTTCAAGAACTACAGGCATCTATCTAGTGGAGGCAATGCAGTGTCCGTAATAAATATTAATCAATTTGATTAAATACCTTGATTATCTAGTTTAATTTTCTACTTATCTTTATTAATCCATATAAAAATGTGAAAGTTTGTGAAAATATTTGTTACTGAATAACTTATAAACAGCTGAACAGATTTGGATGAAACTTGAGTGAGCAGGTACAGCACGTCCTAGATAAACACATAGTATACTTTGTTGTCCAAGTTCAGGTGGAGGTTTTATTAAGATTGGAGTGAAATGGCCAACAACAGCCAGTTCAAAGCTAAAACTAAAACAGTGATATACTATAATCACAATAATGTTATCATTATGTAATCTGGAAGTTCAGCTGAGTTATATCTTATCTTTTACTACACATAGTTATTTACGGAGAATAATAATCATATCAGTCAAGAGGATTACTTAATTACTTAATATAGGGCTGTCTGTCATTGTACTTTTGCATATTCAGCTAATAACGTCCCACTGCTGACACAGGCCGTCTCAGTGAGACGGAGTGAGCCAAAAGCCACCACACGGGCCCAGTGCAGGTTGGTGAATGTCACATGTCTTCCAAGTGTTGGTTCTAGGTCATGGCAGTTTTCTCTTGATGTTTTCTTTCACTATTTTGAGAGCAGTGGTAATGAAATAAATTACACAAAGTAATGGGGTTCAAACTCACAACCTTCAATATGTAAGTCCAGGGCCATTACCACTGGGCTTCCACTGCTCTCTGCAATATAGTTTGATATTTCAATGTCTTTATGGTATGGGCAGGGTTTCTAAAAATGTTTTGCAATAACCATGTATACTTTTAACAAGAAAAAGAATTATGCTAGTGCAAAAACCATTTCATCAAAGACAGGATTATATTTTACAATATGAGTGACTCAACTGTATTTTACTAAGTATCTACACACTATCTATTATATTCATAGTCACAATGAGTAAGCAAAAAATTTTGGTAAAACATTTTAACGAGATAAAAGTTCCTGTGCATATTTTTATCCAAGAACACAAGAACTTGTATCTCGTATGAAATTAACAAATGCAGAAAGGGGAAAACGATTAGTACCGATCAGGGATAAAACCTATTTTTGGTATTTGAAAATATTGTCCTAATAGTACACAATTATAAAATCTACAGAGGTAGCAGAACTCCACCCAGCTACTGTGAATGTTAGTATTCAGAAAGAAGACGTTATTCAGAAAAAGGGAATGCAAAGCAAGAAAATAATAAATTGTGTCTCTGGTTTTCCTGCCATATTGGCTTACAAAATAATATGTTCGGTGTTTTCACCGAACACCTTAGTTAGCAATATCGGCCTGACGCGTTGACCTAATTTTATATTACTTATTACTTATTATTTTATAATGTATTTAGTGCACTTTTGTCTACCGCGTTAGCCGGGTGTATTCATCAACATTTCATTAACATTTTAACATTAAGAACAGTTTGAGAGTGAGTTAATAAATAGTGTTCAACATAAACATTTGTTTCTCCTAAACACCGACACCTTGCTACGTACCCCGACATATTTTTTTGGTCCTTCGAGCCGGATTGGATCACGCGTCACGTAATTTCGGAAATTCGGAATTTTGGTGTGCGAGATCTGAACTATCGTAACAAACAACAGTGTGTGTACGTCGTGGGGCGGTCGGAGCGAACATTGGAGTAGAACAGTGAAGTAGCAGCAAAGGCTGAGTACTAACAGCGGAGAATACAAGTAATAAATTTCCTTATTTTAGTCAGTAAGGACTGCAGTTTAACATCCTATAACAATGTCGGATCTCATTGAAACGCAATCAATGATCTATGATAGCATCATAAAACTTGGCATTAACTTGAAGAAGGATAGTGCTGATAGGAAAACAGTAGATTACTTTAAACGGAAGCTTAACACTTTGGAGAGTTATTGGAACGATTATCAAGTTAATCATGAGCGCATTGAGGGGGAGGTAAGTAAAACTGAACCTTATTTTACCGACCGCGAATGCGAGAAAACAAAATCGGTGTATGAGTCAACCAAGGCGTTGATCAACCAACAGTATCAGCTGCGATTCATGAAGATCGGAAGCCTTTCAACAGGTGAGCAAACAACAGCTCGAGACAGATCACCATCGGCATCGAGTATG
Organism: Agrochola lota; assembly: GCA_947364205.1. Taxonomy (NCBI): domain Eukaryota; kingdom Metazoa; phylum Arthropoda; class Insecta; order Lepidoptera; family Noctuidae; genus Agrochola; species Agrochola lota. Next base: position 3,974,242 of record OX376230.1, on the reverse strand, counting down.
CGTGCAGAAGAGAAAACAGGTGAGGAAGCGGGCCCAAGTTGTTCAAGGCAGCTGAGCGACCGACCAGGTCAGAAGTTGAACATGGAGCCAAACAGCAAGCTTGACGATTTGTTGAAAAAACAGTATGCGAATTTTAAAGCCTTTGTGCGTACAACCGCAAACATAGATGTGGACTCTATCTCTGATAAGTGGGAATTTGAGGACGTATTGAGGTCACTACAGGCTAGATGGTCAGCTATCGACAGACTACATTGGGACATAGAGATCGAACTGGAGGGAGAGAACGAACAATACAACAACATGTACGATAAGTATGAGAAAATATTCAACAACCTGAAAAGGGCTATCAACACGAAAATGTGGTCAGTCGCACACAGGGAAAAATCAACACCTCAACTGGAGATACCAAACTTCAACGGGAATTACAACCAATGGGTTTCGTTTAGAGACCTATTTACGGAAGTAGTACATAACAACCCCTCGTTATCAAGCGGCCAAAAGATGCAGTATTTAAAGGGTAAGGTTCGAGGAGAAGCTGAGAAACTTATACAACATTTGTCAATAAGCTCAGATAACTATTCGGTGTGCTGGAATATTCTCACCCATCGGTATGACAACAAAAAACTAATATTCTCGTCCCATATGAACATTTTGCTAGGCCTGCCAAACATACAACAGCAAACATTACAACAGATTAAGCGAATGCATGATACCACGCTGGAATGTCTTAATGCCATCAAAAACTTAGGAGTTGACACTGCATCGTGGGACCCAATGATCGTACACGTTCTAGGTCAAAAGCTAGACACAGAAACATATACAGACTACATAGAGTCGCTGAAGAATTCAAAAGAACTACCGGTTCTTGCAGAGTTCTTAGAATTTTTGGAAACAAAATTTACTTCCCTAGAAACAGTTCGCCGCAAGGATAGTGTGCCCTCGAAGACTTCTCATCAAAACAATTATCCAAATCAAACATCTAACAATAAGAAAAAATATTATAATAATTCGAACAACAAAAGCAACGGAAATGGAACAGTTGCGAAATCGATGCACGTGTCGAACATAAAATGCCCTCTCTGCAATAACCAACACGGCATTTATAATTGCAAAACATATTTAAAAATGAGTGACGACCAAAGACTAAAAACTGCAACCAAATTGAAACTTTGCACGAATTGTTTATTTAGTCATTTCGGAAATCAATGCACGTCCAACTTAACATGCCGAAAATGCCAAGATCAACATAACACCATTTTACATGATGCATTTGCGAAATTACCAAATACATCAACACAGTCGTCAAGCGGCAACAAGGTTGAGAAACAAAATGCAAAGCGCAATGAACCCGTGTCGGGCACGGTGAATGCTTCTCAAGATGAAAAGGCGGAGATATTGCTGGCGACAGCTCTGGTGAAGGTCAAAAGTGTGGATGGAACTTACCAAACCATGCGCGCCTTGATCGATCAAGGGTCCCAGATATCCTTAATAACTGAGGAAGCGGCTCAGATGTTAGGTATCAAGAGACGACGATGCAAAGGCGTCATCTTTGGAGTGGGGCAAAAGGAAAACAGTTGTAAGGGGATGATAAGCATAGAATGTAATTCTACGTACAACAATTTTGAATTCGAATCTGATATGCTCATCATGAACGAACTTATCAAAAGTCTGCCTAACCAAACATTCACTAAACCAAATTGGACTTACATAAAAAACATTAATTTAGCAGACCCGGAATTCTACAAAAGTCGACCAGTTGACTTGCTTTTCGGGGCGGACGTTTATGCTAACATTATGCTAGGCGGGATTATAAAAGGAGAACATGCCCAACAGCCTATGGCTCAACAAACACAGCTGGGATGGTTACTATGCGGTAACGTAACAACATACCAATGTAATGTGGTTTTAAATAACATCGAGGAGATACAGAAATTTTGGGAAGTTGAGGAAATTTTTGAACCCTCAAACCTATCGGTAGAAGATCAAGAATGTATGGACTTCTACACAGAAACAACAAGAAGAAACAGTCAGGGTCGCTATGAAGTGAGAGTACCACTGAAAGAGGAATTAAAACAGCGATTGGGGACTTCCAAACCTATGGCTATTGCTCAGCTAAAGAATTTGGAACGCCGCTTAGAAAAACAAACAACTTTATCTGAAAAATACAAGGATTTCATGAATGAATATGCTGCGTTGAACCACATGAAACCGGAACAGAAAAACAATAAAATAACACTCGAATGCTTCTTGCCTCACCACGGCGTGCAGCGAGAAGAATCGTCAACAACAAAGCTTCGTGTGGTATTCAACGCATCTGCCAAAACATCCACCAAATACAGCTTGAATGACGTCATGCTGAAAGGGCCCAATTTACAAAAAGATCTACAGGCGTTACTACTTCAATGGAGACAATATCCCTTTGCCTTCACTGCGGACATCGAAAAGATGTACCGCCAAATCTTAGTTAACCCCATTGATCAACATCTACAAAAAATCGTTTGGCGTGAGTCATCAACACAACCTATACAAGTGTATCAATTGAGTACGGTAACATACGGAACAAAGGCCGCACCGTTTTTAGCTATTATGACCTTAAAACAGTTGGCGGCGGATGAGCGATGCAAGTTTCCAGAAGCGGCTGCTATCCTGGAAAACAGTTTTTATATGGATGACCTGTTACACGGTTGCTATAACATAGAACAGGGTAAACAATCGATAAATGATTTAATTCAGCTCTTGAAATCAGGAGGCTTTAATCTTCGAAAGTGGTCATCTAACAGTCAGGAATTATTGGAGAACATATTATCAACAAGTCAAGAGGAAGTCGTTTATGGCTTCAAAAATGATGACATGTTGAAAACCTTAGGTTTGTGCTGGAACCCAAAAGGAGATCAATTTACATTTCGTTGTGACTTCTCCCAAACAACCACAAAACCGACTAAAAGGAGCTTACTATCAGAAATATCAAAATTATATGACCCTCTTGGTTGGCTGACACCCCTATCCACGAAACTAAAATTATTGTTTCAAAAGTTATGGAAACATGATCTACATTGGGATGATAAAGTGTCAGATGACATACATAATGAATGGGTGAAGTTGATTACGGAAATTGACAACATCAAACACTGTAAGATTCCTCGATGGATATTATGCAACGGGAATGACGTCATCGAACTGCACGGCTATTGCGACGCGTCCATCGAAGCATATGCGTGCGTGGTATACGCACGAACAAAATACCAACAAGAAACAGTAATCGTCGCAGCAAAATCTAAGCTCATAACCAAAATAAAACAGAGTATAAGTTGTCAAGTAGAAATATATGGATGGTGTGATTCTATGGTGGTCATAGGGTGGCTACAAGGCGATTCAGCACGTTGGAAACCTTTCGTGGCTAATAGAGTCAACGCTATAAAACAGATAATGCCGGCAAACTGCTGGCGATATGTGAAATCGGGAGAAAACCCGGCCGACTGCGCCAGCCGAGGTTTAACAGCACCTCAACTATTAAACCATCCGTTATGGTGGAACGGACCAGCATGGTTAGCGTCCTTTGACTTACAAAAGGAACAAAAACAGGCTATCTACCAAACAGAGGAAGAGATGAAAAGGATAAAATTAGTTAACATTGTTCAAGACATTAACAGTAATAGTATAATAGATAATTTATTATTACAACATAATTCATTTATAAAAATAACTCGTGTCTTAGCATGGGTAATGAGGGCATTGACGCCAAAGTCGCAACGTAAACATTTCCCGAAGTACCTAACATTACTAGAACTGCGAAAAGTCAAATCAGCTATTATAAAACGAGTACAAAGTACAGCATTTACGACGGATATTGAAATATTAAACAAAAAAGGTTATGTGTCAACAAACAGCAAATTATTGAATTTAAAACCTTTTGTCGATAAAAGCGGCTTTCTCCGGGTGGGAGGGCGTTTAAGAAACGCGAATATGAGCGACGAAATGAAACATCCTAAAATAATCCCTAACAAAAGTCGATTGGCGGAGTTACTCATAGAAGAAGCTCATCAGTTAACATTCCATGGAGGTCCTCGACTGACCTTAGCTGCTCTCAGACAACAATACTGGATAACAAGTGGATACAGTACAACAAAAAAACAGTTAAGAAATTGTGTAACCTGCCGAAAGTATGAAGCAAAGAAGCAATATCAATTGATGGGTGACCTATCCGCAGCTAGAACCAACCCCGCTCCTCCATTCTACCACACTGGGGTGGACTACACAGGTTTTGTGAACATTAAGGCAAACAAGGGGAGAGGGGTGAGAACACTGAAAGGCTACGTGGCTGTATTTATATGCATGGTCACGAAAGCAGTTCATTTGGAATTGGTGTCTAACCTTACCAGTTCAGCATTCTTAGCCGCACTTAAGAGAATGGCAGCCCGGAGAGGAACACCACATAATTTGTATAGTGACCAAGGAACCAATTTTATCGGAGCAAATAGGTTGCTGCAAGAGGAATACAACCAATTACAACAAGTTTTCGGGGATAGTTGCCAGGCAGAAATCGCTGAAATGAACATACAATGGCATTTCAACGCTCCATCTTGGCCGAGCGCTGGCGGACTGTGGGAGAGAGCCGTCCGCAGCCTCAAGTTCCACCTGAAAAGAGTGGTTGGTGAACAAAAACTAACGTTTGAAGAGTTCACCACTGTACTGACACAGCTGGAAGCGTGTCTGAACTCAAGACCGTTATGTTCACTTACAGAAAACATTGAGGATCTGGATTATTTATCACCGGCACATTTTTTAACAGGAAGATCCGACTTAACAGTGATTGAGACAAAGGAGGATGCGAGAACAAGATGGCATTTAACAAACAACATTTTTAAACAGATTTGGCAAAAATGGAAGACTGAATATTTGAGCCAATTAACAGCTAGAGAAAAGTGGTCTAAACCTCAGGAAAACTTAAAAATAGGCAACATGGTGGTAATACATGAGGATAACATTCCAGCTGGACGTTGGATTATGGGCCGAGTGATAGATCTGCATCCCGGTAATGATGGCTATGTCAGAGTGGTGTCATTGAAAACGAAAAATGGCATCATAAAGCGACCAGTCGTCAAACTTTCTTTATTACCAGTAGAAATCGAAGCAAATAACAAACAAAACAGTTCAACTGAAACAGACAGCTCAGCTGAACAGGGTTCTGGGACCCGAAACAACAGGAAACGAACAAGAAAGACGACACTAGGCACGTTATCGTACGTCGCCGTGGCATTAACCTTTTTTATGTCAATCTGCAGTATTACAAACTGCAGCTACAATACAACGTCATTAAATAATAATCAATCTTTCTACTTTGACCCAATCTCCAAAATCAGTCTCGTAAAAGACAGTTGGGTCCTAGTTGTTTTCTATAACATGTCTCCGTATTGGGAAGGTATACAGGCGTTTGAAAAAGTAACAACATATCTAGAAAAAACATGCAAAACAACAGGCAGCGAACAGTGTAACATGATAGTCCCTCAGCTGATCCATGAGTGTAATGAACTGAAATACTATAATGAACTTCTGATGACGCAACACGTAAGGGGACACTCCAGACAGCGGCGGGGACTTATCAATGCAGTTGGAAACATTGCAAATTCCCTATTCGGCGTATTAGACGAACAATTCGCGGAAAAATACAGCCGAGACATTAACATGATACAACAAAATGAAAAACATTTAGCCGGTTTATGGAAGAAACAGACGTCGATTGTCGAATCAGAGTACAATTTGTTGAAAAGAACAGAAGAAATCATGGCAAAACAACATAAAATAATTAATAAACATCTAATTACGCTGGATAACATCTCAAACAAATTACAACGAGAGATAAACAACATATCCTTACTTCAAGAATTTACCATGACAGCCCTAACAGCCAGTAATTTACTGCATAACTTAAAAAGAACTCAAGATATTTTACTTGACATCCTAACCAATGTCCATAATGGACAGTTTAACATTCATCTGCTTACCCCTGAACAGCTCCAAAAGGAACTAAACATTATCTCGGGGCATTTATCCGATGATCTAACATTGCCTATTGAACCGCACGATATTCGGAAGCTATATTCTCTGATAAGCATTAAAGCACGAATAACTGAAGAATACTTCCTCTTCCAAATAACATTTCCACTTATCAGTAGAGACCGATATAAGTTATACAAAATACATTCCATACCCCACCAGACGAACAACACTATGATAGAGTTCATCCCGTCTTCAGAATACGTCGCTACGGATCTAAAAAGGGATTCGTACTTAACAATTACGTCGGGAGAACTTTCACTATGTAAACAAGAAGATGATCATTTTATCTGCGATTGGAAAAAGCCGATATACCATCTTAACAACGAAAACAACTTTTGTGATCTCGACCGAGACACAGATAAGTGCAAGGTACGAAGATCTAGATGTGAAAACAAATGGACATCACTAACAAACCCGTCACTATTCTTGTACCATTGCTGCAACATTTATGCCGTCAAAGTAATCTGCGGCGAACAGATAAACAAGTTACAACTAAGCAAAGCTGGTGTCATTTACTTAGAACCAGGTTGCCTGCTGAAGGGTCAGGATTTTACTCTGAACATTCAGAGTCAAAAGAAAAACAGAATTGACATGAGCCCGGATATTTTTATACCTGAGATGGATCAGTTAAATTTAATCATTAACAGCAATATGCCTTTCGAAAACTTACAAGACGTAACAGACTCGGGCGAGATGACGTACGCTTTAAAAAACCTACACAAACGCATCGATATCATGAAAAACAGCCAAGTGGAAATAGGAGAAACATTATCCACTCATGACATCCATCAGTATGCAGTAAGCTACATCCTGGTCGGCGCGCTGGCGCTGGCGGCGGGAGCGCTGCTGTACAGATGGCTGCGGCGGCGAGCGCGCCGCGCCCACATCACGTCGGACATGGAGCTTCAACCCACCAGAAGTGTTAGTGATGTGAACGTCAATAGTTTTAGTGTTAGTGCGCGCCAAAACATAAGTGAACGTCAACCTAGTGCGACACATATTTATGGTGAATTAAACAATACAATGGAGAATAGGGCGTGTCCTCGCGTGCCTAGAAATTCTTTAGGAACAATAAGATCTTAATTTGAATTTAAATAATTTTTCTTTTGTTGTACTAACATTTTAATCTTAAGTTGGATTGTTTTCACCTTGTAAACATTATTATCATGATCATAACATTATTTTACTAACATAACATTGTTTCATCTCAGCATCCCTATCTTTCGTGGCCCGGAATATGTTCGGTGTTTTCACCGAACACCTTAGTTAGCAATATCGGCCTGACGCGTTGACCTAATTTTATATTACTTATTACTTATTATTTTATAATGTATTTAGTGCACTTTTGTCTACCGCGTTAGCCGGGTGTATTCATCAACATTTCATTAACATTTTAACATTAAGAACAGTTTGAGAGTGAGTTAATAAATAGTGTTCAACATAAACATTTGTTTCTCCTAAACACCGACACCTTGCTACGTACCCCGACATAATATAAGTTATTTATGCCGCAAGCACATCTGTTAATCATTTGAAAAGTTTACAAAGATACTTGGCTGTTAAAGTTACTTGGTGGCTTTAAATATTTGTTATGTTTGCCATTGAAGTGTTTCCAAAATAAGCAACATTTCATAATTCCTGATATTTGTGTTTTTACGACTTTTGTAACCATTTTTGAGAATAAAGAATGAATGCACACAAACATGGGAATTATTTAAGCTTCTTGTAATAAATATTTGTTTTATTAAAAATTCTATAATGACCACACTCAATATCAAATAAGTACATAATCATAAAACATACATATTTATTTGTTTTAATGCCATTATGTGAATAAATATAGTTGTGTTTGTTAAAATACTTAAATATGTTAATTTTAAGTACACATTACTTAAAATTAACTGTTTTGTGTTTAAATTACATAATTCTGTGAAAATAAAGTTAGAGAAGGAAGCATTATGAAAGTAAATGAATAAATAACTTCCAAACCAAAACAATTTAGACCATGGGTCTCAAGACCAAACAAAAAACCAAGACATAGTACCTACTGTCAATAATGTGTGAGGCCGGTTGCATAAACATGTGTGCACTTAGTGAGGTGTAGTTTGAGTGTAAATGTGTGCATGTGAGCATGTTTGCACAGAGTGGAGTTGTAGTTTTGGCATGCTTCACTATATTGTTTGCAGAGCTATGTGTAGGTTTTTTATTTGTTCTGAGCCATAGGTACAGAAAATGATTACCTACTTACTTAAATTTGAGAATATGCATTTATTGATTTAGCGATTATTAACGATTTATACGTAATCAAACTGGCCACCAATTTTTGTTATATCGAGTACCGACTAAAATAGTAAGTATTGATAACATTGTCTAATATTTAATTGAACACAACACTGAGATTACGTACTGCAATAAAAATGCAATTTATACAGCCAAGTAAGTAAGTAATCAAGCTATAAAGTTTATTTTACGCTTGAATAAAATGTATGATCGATAAAATATTGTACAAACCTCTGTGCCATCGGTTGGTTTTGGACCACAATAACTTAATTTTATCCATCATATTCGAACTTTCGCACGTCTTTACCAATGTTAGAACACAGTCTATTAGAACACTCGTTAGTACATTATTTCACGCGCGGAAAATCTCTTATTTCATGACTCAGTTTCGTAGAATTTAATGGTCGGTAATTTTATTAGACGCGTATTTTTCTTTCGAGTTAGCAAATGAAACTGACTGTGAAAGTGAATGACTGTTTTATCTTACGGCTAATAATAATATAACCTTGAAATAGCGTTGCTTATCGTGATAAAATAAAAATAAATCAATAAAAAACAGCACTGAAATTAGCGAGCGAAATTAGTACTGGTAACTGTAATCTCTACACTGGAAGTGGAAAATCCGTTTGAAATGAATTACATTAATAACAACAGTTCGGAAAGAGTTACACAAACATAGTTTTAGTTTTATTAAAAATCAATATTATTGTCTGTTTATTACTGAATATCCCTATAGAAATGAAAATGATGCATAGCACTTTAAAGTATAGAAAGCAAGAAAAGAAAAAACGTTGAAAAAATAGCTGAAAACAATCACACAGTGACAAAACAAAAACAGAAAATAATAAGTCAGTTTTGAACGAAACTGTCACTGTCAAAATGACAGTGACAGCTAAGATGCATTTACGAAGTTTGTTTCAAACAGCACTTCGTTGACACTAACTTGGAAACTCTATTCTATAATTTTGTTGGTTATTTATTACACACGTGTGTTTTTTTAAGTGCGTTGACTACGTTCTTACCTGATGCAAGACAGAGACCGCCCCAATTTATGGCCTAATATACTACGAACCTTTAAAAAATAAATAATGGATCATTATTTTTAATACCTTATTGTTTTTAGTCTAAACAGTAGAGCAGTTTGTGTCGTATGCATCCGTTATCCGCTTGTAATCCATATTTTGTGCTGTGTAATGTTATTTAAATTTACTAATAATAAAAAGCGTGATGCGGAGTCTGTCTGTTATCTTTTCCGGCCTTAACGGCTGTACGAATTTCAATGATATATGGCACATAGTTAGTCTATGATCTGGGTTAGGACTTTAGGATATAGGATACTTTTATCCCGATAGTACGTTTCTCTGAAATAATTTCTGACCTCCAAGCGGGCGATGCCTCGAAAAGTTATTCTGTAATACCCACAGGAAAGCATGAACACGACACGAAGATCACCAAAGAGGATCGAGTCCCTACCTAACCGACAGCACACAACAAACAGCTGAAACAGGGCGGACTATCGGCGATCACTCGTTATACATCGCCTCTAGAGTAGGTAGCTCACGTGTAGAGGCTTAAAAAAACAAACATAAGAACACGTCGTATCCCTAAAAATAAAAAAAACTATTAGGTAGTCAGTCTTTCACAACACAAGCTAACGCCTACGGCAAAAGTAGTCTGACATTTCTATTCCACAAACGAGAACTAAGATGTTTAGATATCTTTATTATTGTGATGGTTATGGACAAAATCTGATGTCAGGCGCAACGCCCACGATCTGGCGACAATACACCATTATGTCGGAGGTGCGTTAATAAAGAACGCTATGAACCAGGAAACTGCATTGTTGTAGGCTGAATGGGAGTTTTTTTTTTAGATTTCTATCAAATTCTTGGTAATGATGACGATGCAGAAGTTTTCAAAATATTTGTTATTTTCTACCGAGCAATGAGAGAAAGCCTAGCTGCAACTCATCACGCTTGTCAACCGGACTGTTAATCCGGTGTGCTAAAATCAGTGGCATTCTACATTTATCGATAATACTTAAAAGAAGGACAATGCTTCCTAAATTCCAGAAATCGAATTAATTTTAACCTGAGTACCGAACTCAGATTCTGATGGTCAACCCGCCGTGGTCCACCAATTTTGTTTGCCAGCATTCATATCACCTTGTTTACACCCGGTTTTCGCCTGATCGCCAAAGTTAGGCAGTGTCGGGCTCGGTGAGCACCTAGATGGGTGACCACTGCGCGATGTTGGATTTTTGCATTTTTCTTACATATCAATAAATTACCCGTTTGTATTATGAATGAACTGTCATATTATTGATTGTATAACGTATTAAAAAAGGGTATTTACCGTTACTTTTTGACAATAAAGTTTAATCACATGTGCGTTTGCTTACAGAATGGCTATGCTTGTTAGTTGTCTCACAAATCACAATTTAAGACATAGTCACGAGACTTTTCGTTATAACAAGCAATATTTAAAAATTATGACATTTTTTAATTTATTCGTAACATCATCATTAGGCAGTAGGCACATTGTATTGTTGTCTATGGCTATTTCTTTTTTTGTAAAATGATGAGAATGGACAACAATTTAATATGATAATAAAAGATGTCTTCATCGTCTAATAATAATTACCTACCTACTTATTTTATGAAGTAGGTAAGTACCTACTAACCTAGGTCTAGGTATTACTTACCTTGTGAGTATAAAAATTATACTTACCTAAGTATATAGATTCCCTCAAAAGTAAGGCAGAGGTGCAGTACCTACCCTAGTCCAGGGTTTCTCAAAGTTTTAAGATAACGGAACACTCATCAAATACCTTTTGTTTTATGGAACCCCAAATGATTACAAATCAAAGACACTGTAATTAAATAAGAACAAAATCTTTTAACAGAAATATTTTAAAAGTTTAACACTTTCATTATTTACTAACTTCTAATAGGAGAATGAAATTGTGTCACTGTTTTATCTAGGTATATTTGCTATATAGTTGGGTATTATTATGTCCAACAGTTGTATGCGCATATCTGGGATAGCATCCAATCTTGACCTGAATTAGTTTTTGATATAAGGTGTAAGCTGAAAAACCTATTTCACAACGATACGTTGTGACAAATGGGAGCAAAGTTCAGGTAGCCTTTTTGACTACTTCAGATTCACTCCTAACACCAACCTAAAACTCATTCAGAGATACAGTCTCAAATGTTTTGTTATTTAATGTGAATGAACTTTGAAGATCTATGAATGCTTTATAATCCAGGACGGATATTTTGACCCATTCAATATCATTATCACTATCAGGAAAGTAATCTGACAAAGATTTCAGGAGATTTACCAAATGTCCAGTTATGATAGTTGTCATTTTATTTGGTAATTCCAACGCATTTTCTTGTCGAAAGTTGTATAAAAGTTAGAAACATTTAAAGGCTTCATTTGCTCCGCAGGAAATCAAGATGTTTAATTTTCTTTTAAAGGCTGATAATTTGTGTCCCGCCATAAATATATACTTATACTAATTAACTGTGGTATTATTTACCAGCCAAAAATGAATAATTTCGCGGAACCCTCGTGACTTTTATGCAGAACCCCTAGGTTCCGCGGAAACTAGGGGTTCCGTATAACCAAATTATTTAGGAATCGTTGCGCTAGTCTGCCTATCTCTTTCTGAGGCATCCAAAACTTACCGACTAATAAAATGGTCCTTGTAAGTAAATAAAAAAATATCCCATAATTTTCAAGCAAGTGAGATTGCCGTTCATTATCCTAGGCATTGGGGCTTCGAAACCAAGGCACGCCTCTGACCTTTCGGATTCATATGCGTATTGTATAATTATCACTTGCTTCAAAAACGGTGAAGGAAAACATCGTGAGGAAACCGGCATGCCTGAGAGATATTTCTCGACGGCATGTAAAACCAAGTCAGACGCCCATGGGTAGCTTTAAAACTCTGACACCAGTTAGCCACTAACCACATGAAAAACGAATAAGAAGATTCTAGGTGTAGTGAACGTATGAACATTTATGGAAATATAAAATCCCCTAATGGATTATACACCTAAATGTCTTTGTGAAGACAACGAGTAGGTAACTGTAATATTTGTTAAATGTATTATTCATGTTATGAGTTATGTTACATTATCTAAGTAAGCTATTGTTTGGATTTGTTATAATATAATGGAAGAATTGTCTCTATCCATAGCTACTTTTTGCCTACTGAAACGTTAATACCTAAGCTATGGTAAAGAATGAAGTTGATGTGACATTCTGTCATTATAGGTACATGACATTCTAATAAGGTTGTAGTATGAGAATTAACTCTCTAGGTACCTAAGGAGCTAATTCTCATAAATATATGTAAACTTTTCTTATGCAAGTTTTTAAGGCGCAGATATTATATGATTTTAGTGACTCTTAAATCCGTTATTATGCCTTCAAATAATGCAAGAAGTTATGCAAAAAATGTAGGTATGCTAAATTAATGTCTACCCAAAGCTTAAAAAACGGTATTACTTTCAAACTACTTAAGATATTTTCATGATTTTTTTTGTATGAATTGAATATTTTACTATCTATAATTATATCTGTTTTTTTTTTTCAAATATTCATATTTTCGTAACTAAAAATAAATATTCCATATGAAACCGAGTGGCGCGGCGCAGGCGGCTCACGGGTGTGAGCGCGACGCGCATTGGTATGGCCATGGTCAACGGCGTTTGACCCTTAAAAGTAGGTACTTCCACTGTACATTTGTGAAGAGAAAAAAAACTTATTAAATCATACTTTTACGTTGTTGAAATTGGTGTGCCTGTATGTGTCTTAATAGCAAGTTGTTGCTTAATCGAACCACAACAGCTGTGACAATAGGTACCTATTTCATTTGTCGTTCCGATCAAACCAACTGTAAATAATTCTATGTTCTTTAAGTACTAAAATAAAGATAAGTACCTACCTATCTAACCTCTGGATTAACCTTCAGACATTTGGTCATCTTTAGTCTTCAACCTTGCAGATCAATGTCCTTTACTGATAATAAACCTATTGAACTCTGAAAATACGGTAATTTGAACCCATAGATAACCCTGAATCTAACGCTACTCTACTCCTTGACTTCTCTCTTCAAATACCATAGACATGTCAAAGTATAGTCCGTTCCAACTACACATTACGAAAAGCTCAACAACACGAAGCCTGGGGCGACAGTCTCGACAAGCACGGGATTTTTTCGTGCGTGTCAAGTAATATTGACCGTGGAGGGGCGGCCTTCGGACTTTGCGACCGAATTCGGTCGTATAGCGATCGCTATCTATGTAGAGACTGCCGCCCCTGTACCTTTCCTAGAGGAAACAATCGTGGATTGTTTGTATACCTCGCCGTGTTACGACGGGTCGAGCTGTAAAATTCATGTAAAACAAGTTTCGAGTACTGGCCAGTTTTTATGTAGGTACTGTAACGGTAAATGAACTGAAAAAGTAATGAGTCCTTCCTACGTAGTACTTTGGGGGTATGAGGAACAGGGTGTAAAGTTCACTCATCCCCCATAGAAAAGGGAGGATCCTCCGACCAGACGGGTGTGATGTCTGGCGGGCAACTGCCCAGAGGTTGATGTCGGGAAGCTTGTATATATGTTTATCGCGCGGTAAACTCTAATTGCGCGATGCAGGATTTGTGTGACGTCAGGATGTTGTGTGACGTCAGGTCTTTGATTCGTAGTTCGCATGTAGCGATGTAGATGCCGCTACAGTACTACAATAAACATTATAATTACTAATAACTACAAATAATAGAATAACTAGCTTTAGACCGCGGCGTCGCCCGCGTGGTATTCGGGAATTCTGTCACGGGAACGCAACGTAATAATAATAATAATACCAGCCTGTTACTGTCCCACTGCAGGGCAAAGGCCTCTTAATACCGGGATAAAAAGTATCGTATGTCCTGTGTGGCAAATTTCATCTTAACAGTCGACAAGGTGTGAAAACAGACAGGGATAGACAGACAGGAGTTACTTTCACATTTATAATATTTTTAACCGACTTCCAAAAAGGAGGAGGTTATATTATATTCGACGCGTATGTATGTTTTTTATTTTATTTTATGTATGTCCGCCGATTTCTCCGTCAATTGTGGATCGATTTCGAAAATTCTTTTTTTGTATGAAAGGGTATGCTCCCGAATTGGTCCCATATACATTTTATTAACTTTGCTTGGATAGTTTTTGAGTAAGCTTCAATAATACGTATTTTGCCCACTTAGTATATGTGGATGATATCATGATAACTTCCTGTCACTGTTATTTACATAGCAGGTAGTGGTAATCGAATTTGTGTGGGGTAGGCACCACAACTACAAAGAGAAAAATAAAACTTTTTACAAAAAAAAAAAACAACCGACATCCAAAAAAATAACACAACAAAGTGAAAAATAACTTTAATTTCGGAAGTCGGTGGCAAAAAACGAAAATTCAAAACCAAAAACACCGACTTCCGAAATTAAAGTTATTTTTCACTTTGTTGTGTTATTTTTTTGGATGTCGGTTGCTTTTTTTTTTTGTAAAAAGTTTTTATTTTTCACTTTTTAGTGAAAAGTTTTTTTTATTAGATTGTTGTATTATTACATTGTTGAAAGTCCGGTAGTACCTACTTAATAATTTAGTTAAAAGTTTATATTGTTTCATGAGACGAATACGTAAATAAAACAAAATCAAGCGACTGGCTTCTGTAGTTCAATGTTTGTTTATTAACATAAGTTCCTTCATTGAATAAACACCATTGACCATGTTTAACTTGTCAAAGCATCAATTTTTGAAGATGTAAGGTGCCCTCAATTTGTCTCCATCTTATCTTAATAGTCTCTTCAATTCTTAAATGTTATCTAAATAAAAATCCTCGCAGCATAATTTAAATACATTAAAGCTTAATTTTTATCTCCAGGACAAAGGAGTACGGCCATAGACAACACACGATGCATCAATAAACTTTTTTATTCCTGCACCGTGTGTGGCCACGGCAACTCTTTATAAGTCCAAGTCGGGATGTTGGCTAACCTCAGGCACTTAATTTATGACCACCATAGATAATATGAGCCACTTTGGATTAGTATTAATGAAGCCTAGTTTACCAAGAGTTTTAAGTGATAACATTTTTATGTTTCTTTCGCAATGGGATTTAGTTATTCTCAGTTTCATGAAGCTGTTATCGATATGGACCTTTAAGGTTGCATTTTATTGAAGAAAGGTTTAGAATTAAGTGGTCTGATAGCCAATTAATGTCTGGTGTTACAGTAAAGTGTTTAATTTATTCCTGTACCTGTGGGCGGACATGTTCTAAATGATAATCATTGCGCGACACCTCACGACGCCTCACGTTGATGCTACTGGTTTATATTTTGACGCCTTCGCAAAGAAATAAGGTTTTGATTAGATTATGACGCGCCAGGCCATAAGAAGCTGCTAATTAATTTCTTATGCAAGATTTTTATTGTCTTTATCCAAGATTCACTTACGTTAAATGGCCACATTTGCATCTCTTATCTGCCTTTTAACAAAGCGTTTCCAAGCTTTTTAATCCTACATCTCCACGGTGGTGCCGGATTAATTCAGCGCGGGGTCTGTAGCAAATTCTACAAACCTAGGTTAGTTTTAGATTCTGAAATTTACGAGATCAAATATAACAATAAGAACTTTTACAAAATATAGTTATTTTCGATTTAACACTATTCAAATCAATGTTTCTAAACAATGAGGTATTTTATTGTACTTGAACTAAATTACCTACTTACTTTCTTCAAACAATGCATAGTATACTTTGGTAATCATTTTTTGCTCCCCTCAGAGAGGGTTTTTGGACAATTAAATTCAGAAATAGGAGTTGCTTTATAGAAAAGCTTTTAAGAATTAAGAGAAACTAAAATGCATAAACAAGCGAAGCAAGCTCTTTAAACATTCTAGGCTTCTAGCATCCCGCCTCGGAGAGGCTTCATTTCT
This sequence comes from Agrochola lota, assembly GCA_947364205.1. Lineage (NCBI taxonomy): Eukaryota > Metazoa > Arthropoda > Insecta > Lepidoptera > Noctuidae > Agrochola > Agrochola lota. The sequence continues at coordinate 3,957,912 of OX376230.1, read as the reverse complement.
TTTGATTTTCCATACATAATATTCCGATACACCTACTGGTAGTAAGTATACGTAACATAATGTCTTGTTTTTTGTACTGTCAACCGCGGGGCCGGCATTTGCTACGCCTGCTAAGGGGCCACAGAACACTATTACTCCAGCCTGTACGGGCTAATACGTCCCTGTCTGCACCTCTCTTTCTCACAAGAACAAATTCCTCGGTTTATTCGAAACCATTAAGTACAGCATCCTAATATAATCGCACCAGGATATTTTCCCCATGTTTAGACGCAATTTCCACCAGCTTTTCAATGTTGCCATAACAATAATAACATTGACCGTTCAAGATCGTCATAACAGCCAATTATTACGTGAGAAATGAAAGTTATTTCTATTTGTTTATAATTTAATTGTTCCTGACTAAGATTAACCGGTTTTAGTTAAAATCATATGTTTTAAAAACATGCTTTGTTTGGACTTCCGTGCTTTATGTTTGTATGTGTAATTATGCGTATGTTGTGGTATCATTACGAAACTGGATTTTTAGGAAACTGTCTACGCAGTTTCTTTAAAAGGATTGACTTTTTCCAGATTGATTATGATTGATTGATGGGTTTATTTTAATTTAACGATTAAATTCATTTTAAATTATTAATAATATAAAGTACCTATTCAATTTGTTTTATTTAATTTTTTTATTTTATTATTATTAACAATAATTTTTTATTGTTTTATAAGTTATAAAGACATTAATTTCATGAGACTCATAGATTAATTCATGAGTCCAGAAGATTGCAATCAATTAAAGATGTGAAGTGTGGGGGTGTGTGTGTGAAGATGTTATACATCATCCATTCTTAACCTTGCTGTAGATAGGCAAGACAAAAGCCACTGTGGATGGATTGGAGTTTGTTCTGAAATAAATTGTAGGGTTTCAGTCACTTTTGGAATTCTTCGAGAAAGAAGGTAGGCATGACCTACCGAGCGGTAATTTTATAAATTTAAAGACTCAAGTATACCTACCTTCTGCTGGGGTTGCGGGTTTGTCCGAAAGGGATATCGCGGCCCCGGCACACAGGCAACGGAAGGAACACGGGTGGGTTTTAGTCAGTAAAAGTCTGATACACCCTCTCGCTCTGCCCAGAGCGGGAGAAGCCATTTGATGATTTCCCATCATCAAAAAAAAAAAAAGTTTACCTACCTCCACACCTACGTAGACCCATATTTTTTAGGTGTAACTTTGCAGACTTTAGTTAGCCTAGCTAGATCAAAGCATTCTTTAGCAGGATAAGCATTTAATGTAATTTTCGCTTCAGATAATAAAAGTTATTATGTCTTTAGTTCTTGCACGTATTAATTTAATAGCAGTCACCATGCTCAGTAAGTAGTTAAGTGAAAGATAAGACTCTTCATTTTAAAATCAAGTTGTTTTAAATTTGAATTAGGAACTTACCAAAACCACCAAATTCCATCTTTCCCTGCAACATGCGTACGTCGGAGTAAAAAAAACAAAACAATACAAACACAGTAGATTAGCGTTAGCGGTGAAACCGTATGTCTGTCTGTTTACTTACCACTGTGGACGTAAGCTGCGCCTGCGCCGGTGACTGACACAACGCGGACTTTCGTGGCGCCTGCGTCGGACTTGAACTTTATGTCTTCCGTGGTCAACAGCATTGTCTTGAACTTGAACGAGTGCTCAAAGACTAAGTTGTAAGTAAGTACCTACTTACAAGATTTTTATACAGAGGCTGCAGTCTCGACATTGATGGCAATCGCTTTACGACCGGATTCAGTCGAAAGTCCTAATGGGGGTCCTAAAATCCCCTAGACGGTCAAAATGTCTTGACAAGCACGTGATTTTTTTCGTGCTTGTCTGCCAAGCTTTTACCGTCATTAGGACTTTGCGATTGCAGCCGAATTCGGTCGTAAAGCGGTCGTTATCTATGTCGACTCTCATCAACCCATCATCTCATTGACGTCGATAGGAAAAAGAAGGAATTCTATAGCACTTTTCATGAATAACAAACAATTATAAAGTAAGTTTTGTAGTTTGAGGAGGATTCTAAACCCTCGTGTTCACGACAGGCGACAAAAAGATTACTTATATAATTTTTTTATATAGGATGTCATAGATTTCGTGGATGTCACAAAAAGGGAACACAGCGCCAAAGGCTGACAGCATCTCTGAATTTCCACAACAATTTGACTTGAGAATACCACAAGTTTGTGAAAATTAAATTCAACTGCTCTATAAACAAAGCCAACCAACATCGATGGATATTGTTCATACCTACATACTTTATGAGAGCTTTCACCCCCAAGCCCCCAAGTGTTATTCCACCTTCCTCCATAAATTGTTTATTAAATTATAACAAATGGATCCAAATTCGGCAAGATTCCTTCTGTAGTTTAGTATAGTACCATAAACTACAGTATTTATTTATTGCTATTGCTTACATTCGAACTGGAGGTACAGTCCGCTACAAGAATATGTATATTGTATACATCGACAAGAACTCATTTGAAGGTCTACGATTCGTGCTACTTAAAGCTGTATTACTACAGTTTAGTGTAATATGTTTTTTTTGTTACACGTTGATGTAATATTTTGATACAAATATTGTAAATGAAATGAATTATTATCGATATACCTACTATCTCAAACTCAAAGCTTTTCTTTTAATTCCAGGCACTTTTGAACTGTCAAGGAGTTGGTCAGACAGAAAGGTATAGCTAGTTGCCCATTACACAGCGTAGTAGGTTCCTCTGGAGAAGAACGGGCAAGAAACTCCATAAAATACATCTTTTTGAGCCTGACTGTACCTAAGCGTTCGGAGCTGCGTGCGCGCAATGACTGACACAACGCTTACATTGGTAGAATGGTAGGAAATGCAGGAATGTGCGGCGCCAGACTGAGGAACTTGTAAACAAAGCCGTAAAAGGTAATGGTCTCGGTACATCAAGTGTTTGAAACTTTGAATTTAAAAACAATTTTTTTATATTTTTGACTGGATCAATAGTGCTTTGATCTGGAAGTATCTAGATGAGTCAGCAAGATCTAATTTTAAATACCACGAAGTTGGTGAGTTAGATGTCGAAAACTACTTAATAAAATTTATTAATTAAGTGATTAACTCATTCACTGACAGAAAACATAGGTACAGCCCAGATCGCTTAGTCTAGAAGCATGAAATTTGCACAAATGTTCCATAGACATAATAGCGAAAGTTAATCCTTAAAGCGAAAGCGTCAAGGTAGCCCGCGAAATTTAAATTTTCTTACGTTTTTTGTGATTTACAGGTTAGTATCAGTTTGTATGTTGATCTTAATATGATTCGCGATCGTATCAAATGTTTATGTAAAGAATTATAATCATAAAAAGCATCAATAGAACTCAATAAGTTCATGTAATCCTATTGAATGACTATTTCATGAAATCATGACATTTGAGGATTATGCTAACTTAAGGAGTTGTATTGCTGATTCTAATGATTATAATTCCGGAAAGTCATATTTATTACGATCGCCAATCATATTTTAATAAACATATAACCTGACACTGACCTGCAAATGACAAAAAAACGATAGAAAATTTAAATTTTGCGGGCTTGCTTAGCGAATCCTCCTAAAGTCCTAAGGAAGGATTTTTGAAAGTTCATCCACGTAAGGGTATTGTGGCGGCACCTACATCGCCACATGTGTGACTAGGCATCAAAGACCTGTCGTCACACAAATCCTGCATCGCGTGATTAGTGTTTAGCGCGCGAATACCATATATATAACTTTACTCGACATCAATCGTTGGGCAGTTACCCGCAAGACACGACACCCGTCTGGTCGTAGGATTCTCCCTTTTCTATAGAGGATGAGTGAACTTTAAACCCTGTTCCTCATACCTCTAAAGTGTTGAAGTTTGTATCGAGGTTTGTAATTTTTCCCAATGGAAAATCCTCGGGTATACGGCTTGTATGTTTATGGAAATCAAACTCATTCTTATTCTGTCGGGAATAGCTGACACTGCAAGGGACAGTCTATGTTGCAGCATAGGAGAGCCACTGTGGGTTCCATAGACTATAGAGAGCTCCAATCTTATTGGCATAATGCAATGAGGAAAACAGGCAGAAAAACACCTGACATTCCCTCGCCACATCATCCATGCACGAAGACATCGTTTTCTTATGACGTAGCTTCAGGCGACGATAACCGACTTATAATGATTTTATACTGAAGATCACGTCTAAACGAGTAGTGTTAATCTTTGTTAAATTAGAGTATTTTATTAGTTACTTAATATATGAATATTTTACATGGGTATTATTTACAAGTGGGAGGAGCTCGTGGCTAAGTAACAACAGCTGCACTGGTTTATCCATCAGGTTAAGCTACGCTTGCCGGGGTTGGTCAGTGGATGGGTGACCATCTTTACATACCGAGAATCCTCCGTGCCTCGGAAAGCACGTTAAGCCGTTGGTCCCGGCTGATATTCGTGGATCTTTGACAGTCGTTACGGGTCGTCAGAAGCCCGAAAGTCTGACACCAGTCTTACCAAGGGGTATCGTATTACCCAGTTACTGGGTTGTGGAGGTCAGATAGGCAGTCGCTCCATGTAAAATACTGGTATTCAGCTGCATCCGGTTAGACTGGAAGCCGACCCCAACATAGTTGGGAAAAGGCTAGGCAGATTGATTATTTACAAGTGGGTACATGACAATTTATAACTAAGTAATGAATTAATAAAAATAGCAAAATTAAACTATTCAAAAACTAAAATATAGCATCAAAAAATTCATCCGCATCGCTGTCGACTGGTAATGTACTCAAGAGACTGGCCGCATTGCCACGTTGTATGGCAATGCTTAGCCCCTGCCCAAGGTAAAAACCAGCCATTGGGTCACGGGAAGTGTCAAATAGCCGTTTTGAAATTTCATTAAAGAGGCTGTGAGCACTCGGACCCCACGGCCCGAGGGTTTCGACCCCAAACGTCTCGAAAAATTACCTGTAAGGTAATACTTACGCCGCTTGAGGTTTTCAGCAGCCGCAGCAGCAGCACCAGCACAGCACGCCGAGCCAGGAAGATGGGATGGCGCAAGAGTGTCGACACAGGTTGCATCCCACACTAAAGGCCTAGGGTACCTTCCAGATAAAGACATGCCGTCCAGTCTCTTGCCATCGTCCCACCAAGCCACTGGGTTCTAATATAGCTGGAATTTTACATTATGTTTTTATTTCATACTGAAACTAATTTGTAAAGTTATGTCTAACGCGGATAAAAAACTGAGAATCACGCAAAACTTATCAAGCGTATTTTCTGAAACCATCACCATTTTAAAGATAATTTAATTAATGATCTTTTAGTATACGTGTTTTATTAAAATATGTTTTGTTTTATGTATAATAAATTAATAATGCTTGAAATTGGGGACAGCGCTCCTTAATGGGCGAGTCCTATTACTGGCTGGACGGACGACGCGTTGCGTGAGCTCAGCACAGAACACTAGCTAACCACTCAAGGTCACTGGCATATACCTGCGTCATAATAAAACTCTTCCAATTTTTCCTAAGCCAGAAAACAAGATGGTGCTTACCTACCTACCTCTCTCTACCTGAGAAATCGACACAGTACATTCAGAAACTGGTGAGAAACCTGTGTTTTTAAGTTCTATAAATAAACACTAATAATGTAGAGGTTCTGCCTGTCAATGTATGTGCATACATTTGGGATATTTTAGAACTGATCTTTAGAAGAAAGGTAGCTCGGATGACGTGGTTGTGTTTTGTTTGCCAGTGCCTGAAGAGAGGCCCTGACTTTCATGACATGATTATCAAGTTCATTGTAATAAGTACGATGACGCATTTTCAGGAGTTCTTTGTTAGTTCTTTGTAAGTCATTATTCAGTCAAATAATCTTTGCATCATCATCAACCCATCATCCAATAGCATAAGCAGATATCATATAATAATGTTCCCATTTCTGGGACACAGGCCTCCTCTCTGTGCTTGGGAGTGTGCACCACGCGGGCCCAGTGCGGGTTGGTAGATGTCATGTTACATTTTTCTGAATTTTTGGGTCTAGGATGCATGTTGCAGCATGTCGGTTTCCCCACGAGGCTTTCTTCACCGTTTTGACAGCATTGGTGATGAAATTATTAACCTAAAGTAAAGCGCCTGTCAGGGTTCGACCTACAGTTTGTAAGCCAACCATTTTCTGCCTTTCAAAATGACAGCCTTGACTTAACCGTGTGGTCCGAGCACCAAATACTTTTAAAAAATCCGCGTATATTGGTTTATCAGCTTTACCGGTTCACATAAAAGAATTTAGTAATCGAAGCCAACGAACCCATTGGTTGTCTATCTTCCACTTGGTGAGGATTTTCTTGTCTTTCTTGTGCTGCACTGGGCCCGTATGATGGTTTATGGCCCAGTCCCTCTCACAGAGAGGACGCCCGTGTCCCAGCAGTGGGAACATTCATCATCATATTTCCAGCCGAAAGACGTCCACTGCTGGACATAGGCCTCCCCCAAATGGGAGGGTTGGCCATAATCGCAACGCTTGGCAGGTGGGTTGGCGATCGCAGTATGGTGTTAAAATGCATAAAGAACGCTGCTGCCCATTCTCTAGTGATTCCCTTAGTCGCCTTTTACGACATCCACGGGAAGAAATGGGATGGTGCTATTCTTTACGTCCGGCACCGCACGGACCCTTATACCATTACCCAGAATCATAAAAAAAATCGTGAGAAAATAACGAAGAAAGGTCTCGCAGGCGAACTCACTTGCATAACCCTGTGTATCGAGATCCCACAAAGGGCATAAGGTATGGAGACTGTCTAATCTTTATAAGTGTTATATCAATAGTTGCGCCGGTATCTGTTACTGCAATGAAACCTCTTCCTCCATTTAAGATTGAAAGGTAAGTACAGATGGTGACGAAATTGTTTTTGGGAAAGTTCAAATTTTGGGATCTTTTGTTTTTTTAAATTGAGATGGTGAATTGAAATCAAATAAGTAGGTAGGTACTCGCGTTCAGTGCCGGGAGCCCTCTAGGAGGGTCCACAGGGCGTCTACTATACAGGGTGGCAGGGACATCGACGTGAAAACTCATACCATGGGTTCAGTACATGATGCGACTTAGTCGACAGACTGGGTGCGACTTAGTCGTACGTATAGTTCCGACCTCCGAAAACAATCTGGCCTTGTTGGGATATTTCGTGCGTTCAATGCTATATCACCGGAACACTACATATTTGACGGAGAACATCGTATTCATTGTGCGCACTCAATTCGTACGCATGAGTGAAATTCGTACGAAAAAGCACCCAAAATCGTGCGGTTTTATACTACTTTTGGTCCCACCAGTACACCATACAAAGTTTCTCAATCCGTCCAACTGATTAGCATATTATTAACCATTGCACAACCTCACAAAACATACCATACCTACATCTAAGTGCCCATCTATTTACTTAGCTGAGACCCACAAAAATGACACCCGAGATAAGTAGGTAGGTACGGATAATTTTATGTCCAAACATAACATTTATTTATTTATTGGGAAATTAAATTACAAAGTTGGTGTAAAGTTCATAAATTACTACTTGAGTAGTCTATTTGGTTTGTAAGCCGTTGATAATAATTTGAGGAATTAAGCAGTGATTTTTCCTGGACTCAACTTCACTTTCGGAAAATATACCATGGGAATGTACTACCGGTATTAAAAGTACCCTATGTGTTCCAGATAAAAAAAAAAAAAACAAAAGTCATTTATTCAAAATAGGCTGAGAATCAGCACTTTTCAAACGTTAAAATTACATAAGACAGTCCTCCAAAAACGCCCACCCTTCACCACTTCCTAGTGCTTAGCTGGGAAGAAGAAGTGGCGCAACAAACTCCCCCCAGCAGCACAGCTGTCTGTTCAGTTAGAAAACTTGATTCTATACAATAGCAGTTAAACAATATATTAATTCCGTAATACATTGTTTTTATACATTTCTATTGGTTTTCGCGGCGCACGCCAGTAAAGCTACCATGCATCGGCATCCTCGACATGATTTCAACAATCCGATATCTTCAACAATCAACGTCATATTCCAGCCAATTTACACAAAACCTTTAATGAATTATACACAACGGCATTACGTTTGCGCTAAAGTTGACCGTCGCGGACGGTCAATGGCATTAGGTATAGAACCGTGTTATAAAACACTGTAAAACGAAGTAAAATAATGTTTTCAGAGGGTCTTGTGGCTATAGGTAGTTTCCAACCTTTAAAACACATACACATGCATACACTCATATGGTGTCACAACGATTGACTGCTTCAATTGCACTCTGAGTGAATTCACACGGGCCACATTTTGCTTTTCTGAAAGCTAGTAATAACATAATTTTTAAGTCTAATCTCTGTAAGCTACTCGTATTATAACTATAACTACACTATTGTATTAGGTAAACCTGTGATGATAGCTGTATATGTTTAAAAAAAAAAAATTGTGAATATTTGTAACCGTAAACAAAAAAACAAAAAAAAATATCGTTGAATTTTAAAGCCAACGCATAAACTTACTAATAAATCTTGTTAAAATATATACCATATTTTATTTCCACGATTTATAATAGTGTATTAGCTAAGAAAAACCTACATTTTAAACGCCTCCCAGCATCCCATATGCGACTAGTTGAACCCTCCAGGAGGGCTCCCGGCACTGAACGTGTTAATGCAGCCATTTTAAATGCAGCATAAGAAATTGTAGCAAAAACTGCTCCTACTATAATAAATCCAGGATCGTTAGCACTTCTATTACCTACGTATCTATATCATGACACTTTCGCACGACCATTTCAAACGCATTACTCACTCCTGCGCACTCTGATAAACGCAGTGGTGCAATCTTCATTCCGGAGTAATGACAGCTAGATGATGATAATAGTGTTGCGAAGTTACAAGTGTACTTCTTGGGCAATGGAATAGATGGTGGCCTGAATAGCCTAGGGTAGTTATAGGTAGACAGCAGAAGTACCTAATAGGCTAAATAAATAAACAAAAAAGTTTATTTCAGAATCACTTCCATATTTGTTTGTTAGTAGGTCTCATTTATTCTAAGCTGCGTGAGGCACACCGATCCCGGGGAATGCCTACTTGACTGCGAGCAGTGGTATCCACCGCCCCAACATCGGAGAGTCCCACCTATCAGCCAACGCTCTAAGCACGGTGTTCGGGCTGTCGCGAACAGCTTTAGTTATCCCGCACCCTAATATGAACACTAAAAATATTTTTTTAGTCCGACTTTGATATTATAAAAAAAAATTGTACACGTTTTTTTTCTTTTTTTACGAAATCTAAAGATTACGGCGATACATTGAGGTAAAATGTGCCATGACGTCACAAGTAAGTAGATTTTATACATACTAGTGACGTAGCGACCCCCACTTCCCAACCTAAAATGCGTTTTATCTAAGTATTTTTTTATTAATATAATAAAACAAACAATACGTGTCTAATATTTTTTTATTATCTGACAGATGGAGAAATTAGTTTTTTTTTTTCCCAGGCATGATCCCTATTGCGTAACAGATTTCATCTATTTCCTAATCCATTGCTTCACATGTTTGAAAAATTCGTCTGCTCGCCAACGTAAATAACGCAATGAATGTTGTCGAATTGTCAAAATGAAACGCAATTGTTAGTGTGTGCAATTTTCAGTTATGGTTAGACGTCAGAAGTACCCTTTAAAAGGGCCTTCTTCTGACCTTGACAATGGCAATCCCGGTTCAAGTTTTATTACACTTTTGACTCTACCCATTTTTCATAGATCTCATACGCCATGCCCCGCCATGCATTTTGCAAGTTGACTCCAAGAGGGTCACCGGCATTACGTTTGCGCTAAAGTTAACCCTCAAGGAGTGTCACCGGCATTAGGTTTGAAATCTTGTTAAAATATACAACTGATTTTATTTTCACAGTTTTTAATGCCAAATTCGCTATCAAAACCTACATTTAAAATGAACCCTCCAGGAGGGCTCCCGGCACTGAACGTGTTAAAAAGTTAATTCCCGGTCTAGCCCCGCGGTTTGACATTGACGCGCGCTTTATGTCACTTACAACATTTTTCAGAATTTTTCGGTGTTACCTGTATTTTTTTGGTTATGTTAGGTTTAATTGACGAGAACTGTGGGTCCAAAATAGCAATTTTCTTAGATATCAATAGTTCTATGGAGTAGATAAAACTGCTATAAGAATATCTCAGAAACCGGGTCTCAAGGAATGTCGTAAAATGAAAAATCTTTTGATTACTGTTTCATAATTGCTCACGTGTCACGCAACTGTAACCCTAATCTTAACCCGGTGCATTTCTACTGAAGCGGAGACTTGCAGGAATCGTCCAATTACAGACGAGACGAGAGACCTGATTTCAACCATTTGATTGGTCTACTCTTGCAGGACTCCGCTCAGCTTCAGTGGAAACCCTTAATCTGGCTGATCTTTTACCGAGGGAACCACGAAAAAATTCCTCCAACCTAAAACTTTGTATAAGAACTAATAACCGAATAAAACCAAAATGCCATAAAGCTGCAACCTCGTAAGTACTTGGTAAGTATCAAGATCTTCACACCGTTCTTCAAATATTTTGAACACCAATTTATTCGAAATAATAAATTCTATTTTCATGGAAATGTATCAATTTACTCCGAAGTACCTATGCTAAACAGTAAACATAGCCTTTTGTGTAAAAACTATAAAATTAAATCACACCGCTACATAGCTTTATCAAGCTGTATAAATAAGTAAGAAAAGTAAAAATATTAAATATGAAACTCCTATCATAATAGCCGTAATAATATATTATTGCACGAATCAATATAAATAATAACATGTTGCACAATAATGTTTATTTTATTACTTACAACTTTTAAACTCGATGGTAAATCATAGAAAATGTTACCATAGTTATCTTCCCGTGTTTTATTGTTTTGCTGTGGTCCAAGATACAAGATGAATGTTGTAAAAAAACGCTAAGCGCTCGTGCTTATTGTTTAAAGCACGAGTGTTTTGTTAGATGCTTTGAAAACTTCCGTATACGGGCTCCGAATAATAATTACAATACAGTGATAGTTATCAGAAGGGCGACCAAAAGAATACCATCAGAAGAAAATTTGGGAAGATCTTTATCGGTGCAGTGGTCAAGCTCTTATAGTACGACACAACTTTGATGTAGCTTATAGGACAATGAAAAGAATCGGCTCGAATCATGTAGCTTCCGACAGACTATTATAATAATGATAATCCATAGTAGAAAAAAGTTAGAATTATACAATATAAATAAAATGTGTAGAAGCACACCGTTGAAAAGTTATTTAAAAAGTTATTCAACTTATTATCAATATATCAACACATTGCATAGCTACAATTTAAATAAGAAATGTTGCTATTACCAAAATAAAATAATATCGATACGAAATTGCACTTACAAATCGATTACAATAATATCAATAGGAAACTACGTAAGTGAATTTATTACTTACATAAGATGTAACTAGTAATTCCTGTAATAATAAATACCATTTAGTTATATTTTTGAATATATATTTTATAATTATGTAATACTTAAAAATAATTTAATTTGATTATCGATACCATTTAGAATTGTTTATTTCTAATAACCTTGTATTTTGTCTGTTGTGATTGTCAGTCATCAAAAAGTTTAACTTCACTATACCCAACTATACCGGTCACGAGCGACGAAGTGTTACCGAGTTTGATTGAGTTTTGTGTTGTTTATTGCTGTGTTTCTGGACTCCAATTTTTCTACCATTTACGACTACCTTGGCTGTTGAAACAGAACCTGTATTACTCGCTGTATGACTCCCCTAACCGAACATCTGAACCTGCCTACTTGTTGACCTGGCTTTTTAACCTCGGTTGGGCAAGATACATAATATAAACAAATACAAAATCATCTAAAAACTAGGCTGGATTGGTTATATTATAACCACTCCAGATTTATTAGCCAGATTTATTATTTAAATATGATGATGTACTGTTTGATGACATGTCTTTTCTTATATTAGGTATGTTTAGGTATGTTTTATGTATATTTTTACTATAAAAACATATATGTATAAACGAGGAGAATGTGCTAAAAGTCTTAATTTAATTAATCACTTAATAGTTTATTTCATGTTATCGTTAAAATCAGAAGTATTAAGTGGTCAACTTTAAAGCCCTATAACTTTTTTTGGTGTAATTCTAATAGAAATGTAATTATACTATCAAATTCTATAATTATTTTCCCTTTTTATGAAATATAGTAAATCTTTGTTGGTTCTGGCCGAGTCTTGTAGGAAACCTTGGCATTCTCCTTTGAAAATTTGCATTAATTCCTTTCTATTTTACGAATGTATTTGGTTATATGACTTCACGGGTACATATTTGAACGTCGAAAATTAAAATACCTACGGCTAAAATGTCAATGTCCAAAACATCGAAAACTTAAATATCGAACGACCATATAACCGAAAATTAAAATAACGTAAGTTTATAATGTCGAATAGTTAGATAACCTACGTCCAATATATCTAAAATCTAATTATCTACAAAAGTAACATAGAAATACCTAAATATCGAAAGTACAGAGTATCGAATGTCTAAATATCGAAATACAGAGTATCGAATGTCCTAAATATCGATATTTATTTATTATGTATGTCACAGGGTAATTTGATCATTCGGATATTGCGAAAACCCGGATAATTAGAAAATGGTGAAATAATATCCGCGAGCAACTTGGACGTAGCGTTCGACGGCCGCTGCCGCGGCACCGCTCGCTTCGCTCGCTCGGCTTACGCGCAGTTGGTCACAGTTCTAACCTATTTCACCCAGTTCAAAATGATGAATGAAGTATCATGTGTCATTGGTACTATTTTACCGAACTATAATTCGCCGATTTACTTAATAACTTTTTGCTATTGGCCTATCCCTCTTTTGAACTTTTTCATTTGCCAAATGATATTTTCACCACACCGAAACAACATTTTACGGAATTTATTATATATATTATTTGGTTACTAATAGGTATATAGCCGGTTACTTGGTGGCATTTTCAATATTAAATTAAAATAGAGTCATAAAAACTCAACCGTATGCTATGTGTGCTACAAAATTTTGTGACAGAAACAAATCGCGACAAAACCGACTTCACGCAATTTTGTCTGCCCTACCCCTAGAGTGAAATTTAAGCCCGCATAGGTGCGGAGGGGTGGAGCGGCCCGCGAGCTGAGGAACGGGTGGTTTGAAGGCCAGCACCGCAGCTTCGGCTTGCTGACCGGCTTCGCCGGCCAGCCTCAGCCGCGGCGGTGAGCGTTAAAACCATCTGCGACGATAAGCTCGCGTGGGGCCGCCCAAACCCCGCAGCGCCGGAGCCGTGACAGAAACAAAATTTGTTCGATATTTTAACGAGTAGGTATTTTTAACGTAAATATAATGAACTTAGGTGTATTAAGTGTTGACATTTTGAACTTAGGTATAATGACTATCGACATTTAAATCACTCGGCATTTTAATCTTAGACATTTTAAGCTTAGGTATAACAATTTTCGATATTTCGATACAATCGTTATTTAAATTTTTGATATTTTGAACAGTGCTATTTTACCCGTAGATATTTAAATTTTCGACATTCAAATATGTACCCGACTTCACAAGTTATTGCGTTTGCGTAAAGATCATTTTCACCTAAAGCTGTAATAAATATTGGTGATATTGAAGGAACACTTAGCTCCTTGTTCGTGCACCATTGTCAAATACTAGCATTTAAAAACACTCAGTTCAGGTTCAGATTGTGATCGGTTTTACGAATTTTACTGATGTTACATCTAAGTTTTGTCGTACTGTACCTATTCTGCCTTTAGTAAATTTCGTTTTTGGTTTCACTGTTTTTTTACTTCTAAGATATGCGACAAAAATACGTAACTGCTAAAGTAACAATCCCACTAAAATTATTCATAGCATTTCTACGCTTTGTAAGTCTTGTACTACTTTAATTGCACCTTCCCCAGACTGAGTCATTCTCATCTTCATAAATTAAACGCTCCATAAATAACTAAGCCGCCCGCTGTCAACTCATTACTTGGACACGAGACAGTTAATTACGTTCAAACAAAATGAATAGAAATAGTCTCCCGACCTACATAGCATCGCATAGAGTTACTAGATAGGTAGGTATCATTGGAACCATGATTCACGTTCATAATAATAAACTATACAGTTATAAATGTTATAATGAAGGGATCGCTTTTAGATTTGCTAAACAGTGCCTAGATGGATATTATGATCTTAAAACTGTTTGCCACTTCTTAGTCTTCAGTGAAGTTTTCTTTAGTTTTTATCTATATATATATACTAGCTTTTTCCCGCAGCTTCGCTCGCGTGGAAGTCGGAAATTATCCCATGGAAACGTACTACTGGAATAAAAAGTATCCTATGTGTTAATCCAGGTTATAAACTATCTGTCTGCCTCATCCTCATCCTATAAGTAGCATAACATAATGATCGAATACTATCGTGAATTCATGCAAGCCTAGTACTTTTTATGCCAAGTTTCAAGTTTATGAACGCAAGGAAGGAAGATTTTTCATACAAATGAAATCCCCCTTTTTCATCCCCTTAGGGGTATAATATCGGAAAATCCTTTCTTATCGGATGCTTACGTTATACAAAGAACACACCCTCCAAGTTTCAGGTCTCTACGATCAGCAGTTTAGGCTATGCGTTGAGCCGTCAGTCAGTCAGTCATTTAGGACAAAGCATTTTATATGTATAGATTATTTAAATATACATAAAAGGAGAAACTGACTGACAGACTGACTGACTTAACTACGCAGAGCCGAAACTACTGGGACTAAGAACGTGAAATTTTGCTCACAGCTTCCTTTTATAATGTAGGCGAGCACTAAGAAGGGGTTTTTGAAAATTCCACCTTTAAGGGGGCGAAAAGGGGGGATTTTGTTTCTATGAAAAATCTTATTCCTTGAGTTCATAATCTTGAAACTTGGCACAAAAAGTACTAGGCTTACATGAATTCAAGTTATTCAACATAGTATTTCAATCATTAGACGTTGTGCACAATTTCTGAGCAGTAACCTAACAAAAAGTACTAGGCTTGCATGAATACACGATAGTATTCAATCATTATGTTATGCTACTAATAGGATTTGGATGAGGCTGATATTGTACCCGTTTTAGGTGTAAAAAAGGCATTTGGAAAGTTTCCAAATACATTTTTTACATCTAAAATTAAATATTCAGTGTTACAATATTAATTATTGCGTTTCATAATCAATATTCCAGTTCTCTAGTTCGCCACATTTTTTATTTCTATACATTAATATTGCCAAATTAATCAAATCAGCGAAATATTTGACATCTATTTGCGACGTTGCCAACTTTCAGAGTTTGGCTTTCTGAAGGAATGTCAGTTCACTTCACGTTGACATTCATTTCGTTGTTCGTTTTCAGGTTGACATTTTTACAGAATGAACCGGACAGGTTGTTGACCAGCGATTTATCGTTTATTTTCCTACATTTTATCTCACTCCGACATCGCTTTTGCTTTATTTGATTAAACAAATGAATACGTACCCTAAACAATTCAACACAAACGACTGCACGACAAAAAAAATACTGTGGAAAGTGGCAATTAGATCTAACCACAAGATAATGTTTTGGTATTTCTTATTTTATTTTTACTACAATGTTTTATCCTCACGCTACACCCCTAAGAGGGTAGAAAGGAAAACAACATTTTAACGATTAAAAAGCCTGTAGGGTTGTCACTTGACCCTTTTTGGGCTATAAAATGCAACATCAGATACCGTTACGTGAATCTTATAGTTTCAAAACACGCACTGTCCTCAAGTTTACTATTAAAAGTGTATTTACAGAGAAATTTGATCTGTATGGCCAAGAAATTAAGAATTACAATAGCGTGAATAGGGACTAAAATATTTGTAACGTTTACTTTTTGTATGCACACCATTTTGAGTTTTATGCGATACAGATAAAGTCGAAAATTGAATGAAAAGAATAGGGATGGAGTCTTTATTATTGTTGTTCGTAAACATAGTTGCCATGGTAACGAGGTTGTTAATTGATATCAATCTGAGATCGCTTCGAGATATAAAATCGATCACAATTCGATTTGATTAGCTCGTTTAGTCGAGTTTCCTTTACAATGTGCATTAGTGGTTGCATGAAAATGAGAAAGTCTTGAAAGTAAGAAATTATTAGTGATATTTCTCAATTCAATTTACCAAGATATTCAAAGATGTCAATATAATCTGCACTTGCGAGAAAACCATATACTTAGCTATCTAGCTAATTAACCTAAAAAACTTCTATTAATACCATATGCAACTAGTAATTACGTAACAACCAGTAATTAAACAAACAAAATGGACGGAGAAATGCAATTAATAGCAATTAAAGATGTTTATCAAGATTTGATTATATTACTGGGAGAGCAAACTGAGCCCTCCGGCCCTTCCCTGCATTTAGGTTAGAAGGTTATAACGGTATGGCTCACAGTTTGCTGTTTTCATTAATATGGTGATCAGAGAAATGTTTGGCACCTACAAAGTTACTGACGCAGGGAAATGTGTGATTCACGAGAAGGAATGTGCCACAGCTGTTCCCTTATATAATCAGGTTACTTACTATATAAGACTGTGTCAAGATTAGTTGTAGCTTTCGACTTGGCGACGTCAGCTCATCATCGTCATCACCGTTTCAGCCGAAAGACATCCACTGCTGGACATAGGGTTTCCAAAAACACCGCCTCTTAGAAAGAAAAGAAAGAAAGAAAGAAAAATTGTTTATTCTGCACAAACAAAAGACAAAAAGACATAAAATACACACGTACAAAAGTAGCCAAAGGCCTCGTATTCAAACAATAACAAAAAATAAAAACAATGTTGTTAATTGGTTGATGTCAAGGCCACGGACCAAAGACAATATTGCGTAATTACTCTTGGCACTCTTGCGACATTGGCAAATGACAACAAAAACATAACAAAAACAAAATGCTAATAACAGAGTTAACTACTTTTGTAACAAATATTAAGAAAAATTATGCTGTGCGTCGTATCTGTGCAAGAACAGGTCATTGCTCAGCGAAATGCTGTGAAATTCGGACTCTTCGACTGGTTCTGTACTTCTCCCACCCACCGGATTCCTGCGGCCTGCACGAAAGCTCATAATTGGCTTATTATGTTCCCACTGGTGTGATACAGACCTCCTCCCTGTGAGAGGGAATGTCCTGTACTGTAATCTACCACGCGGGCCTAGTACGGATTGGTGGATGTTTCATGTCTTCTTGGTTCTAGGACGGCTTCCTTACGATATTTTCCTTTATGATGAAACTATTTGCGCCCCGCGGTTTCACCCGCATAAGTCTCGATCCCGTAGGAATATCGGGATAAAAATTATCATATGTCCCATTCCAGGTCATGGTCTACCCGTGTGCCAAATTTCATCAAAATCCGTTCAGCTGTTTTAGGGCGGAAGCGTAACAAACAAACTTACTTTTGCATTTATAATATTAGTTAGGATTAAGATAATTGCACCAAGTAAAGTGGATGCCTGGCTGGGTAGAACCCACTCATGATATAGAAAAAATAAGCCAGCCAGCTAAGTGAGTCTGGGTGATTTTCGCCATAAGTGGATACGGTTCGAGTTCAAACCCAGGCGCCTGGCGGTTTACTACGACTGCTCTCAAAACGGTGAACGAAAACATCGTAAGGAAACCGGCATGTCCTAGAACCAAAAATTCGAAGAAATGTCATGTACCAACCCGCACTGGGCCCGGGAGGTAGATTACAGCCCACTCCCTCTCGTAGAGAGAAGGCCTGTGTCCCATCAGTGGGAACACTATTGGTGGATTATATGGATGATACGGAAGTTTTCTTTCTTGTGGTTTCCTTTCTCACCGTGGTGATTATGGAATATCCTTATGACGTAACCCGATCAGCTTTCTCAGTTGACTTGCAATGTGTTACTTACATTTAAGTAATCGACTGGCTGTCCCAATTAATCTGGTAAACAAAAACTTCAAATTGCTGCGATTGTATATTTTATTTCTACAGTGAAAAGCCGGATGCGTAAGTCAACTTGCATAATCAAAGTAAGTCGTTGTAAATTCAACTTTCAACTGTTTTATGTCAGTTATTATGTAAGTTGAAGGAACTACTGTAGTTTAAAATCCTACAAAATTAAGAATGTCTATATCATTTTATATTAACGCATATAAGTCAGTAGGACCAGTAATATTTTATATTGTATCGTAAAACTAAGCGCTCATTACAGCAGCGGCGTCGGCGCGCGGCGTGCCGCATTGCAACAATGCGCCAAAGCACATTAGGAGCTGCGGAGGGTCGCACCGCAAGGCAGTAAGGAAATAAAATACGTTTATTTGCCGTAAACATGACGGAAAGGAAATAACACAAAATAAAAGAAGATACAAGTTGAGGGAAAATATGCGTCACATTCACGCAAAACGGCCATCACTCAGCATAATGCTGCAACCCTATACGAGACAGAGCTCCAGCGCTGGGTTTTTGGGGACATCCGGCGTTGACGTTATGACGGCGACCGGTGCAGCATACAAAGAGATATAATTATGATATAAGAATTAAATAAATATACAATCATTAATTCCACTATTATATAATATTTAAAATAGCAGCATTCCTGAACGGAAATAATTACGGACCGAAAGTCGGTAATTATTTCAGACAGATTTTTTTTGAATTTGGACTGTTTCCACATCAATGCAATGAGAGAGTGCAATGGTTTACACAAAATATATCGAGGATTTTTGCCATGCGTTGCGTTACGGCGCGTTTCTTCCAAATGTGCGAGAGCCTTTAAGATCTTCGTTTTGCATTCGATGCGGTAGGGTAGAAGACCATGTTCAGTGATTAGTGGCACCATCTGTTCGCTTTCTAAACGCATTAAACAGAACAAGTACAAAGTAACTGCATTTATATTATTTATACATCGCTATTAACTGTGCGACGGTTACATATAGGACTAATATTTTCATATTAGATTTACTTTGGCAGTAATTTTTTGTTGATATTTTCAGAAGACGAAATCTGTTTTTTTATTGTATTATGTCAACGTGTGTTCAGCTATAAATTACAGACAAAACATAGTTTTTCTAAAAGAATTCCTGACGGAAATTTTTGTGCACAAATTTCTGTACCTACATAACAGAAATATTGGAATTTTGTGCACCTCGATTTAGCGAAAGCTTTCTTCCTCTCTTCAACGTTGCTGGGCCCGATAGTGGCACAATGGTCGTGTCTTTGTATACCTACTAACTAAGTTCACATTGTGTAATGCTAATAAATATCATTATTTAGTATTGAAAAGACACATCTTGGTCTGTATTCTATAACGAAACTCTTCTGTCGATCAGTTACATCAATCAATCTCAAACTTATTTTCATTGACGCATCAATAATTGAGTCTCGTTCGGAAACTTGGGATCACAGAGGCTATCGAAGGACCACAGAGGCTATTGAACCAAAACTTACAAAAACGTCAACAAAAGATACTTCCTACTTAAAAGAAAACGAAACTACAAAGTAAGTCCTACACAATGTACAAAGACAGCTATCATGCCGAGCAAGGAAGACAGGCTACCGGACGAATATGTTCAGATCCTTATCTTCAGACCTATCGGGCACACACATCTCTGTATCTTAAGACCACGCCAGAGGTTCTCAACAATTACTTTAAAAGTTACGTCAGTTCGGATTAACAAAAACAAAAAAGTGTCCTGAATTGACTGCATACTGTCATTGGAGCTCTGAATAAAATGGAATCAAATGGACTATACAACCTTTTAAATACTTCCGATGCACCCTGGGTTACCTCTGGTACGCACCTAGCTGGTTGGCAAATATTAATATATTTCACCACGTCATGAATACTTTTCCCCTTACTCATACAGTAGATAAGTAACAGTAATGTGCTTTTTTTAAAGTTATTGTTATTACTTGCATCTTACAACACCCACACGAAGCAAAATGACTGCCTTATCTCGAACTGTCAAATGTATTAGAATTTATTAAAACCTGGTTTAAGTTTCTTATAAAATAGTGTAAGACTTCATATAGAATCTTGCTGTGTTAATATTTTAATGTATTGGAGTCATTAACAGCTGTTCTTTATTATTTTAAGACATTTGCCTCATAAAGGTAATTTATATCCCATGCAATGACATGTTGCAAGTCCAACGCCATTTACAGGTTTAGGTGGCACATCATGAGCTACTGCGCATTTGGCATTTGGACAACAGTTACTCTGCTGGGTATCCTCGTACAAATGTGACTAGTGACCGTAACTATAAAGTGGTTCGCAGTTTTACATTGTTGCTTCATCATCAGTATCATTTCAGCCGAAAGACGTCTACTACTGGACATAGGCCTCCCCCAAGCACCGCCACTTCGACCGGTTCTGTATTTCCCGCATCCAGCGGCTTCCTGCAGCCTTCACAAGGTCATTGGTCCATCTTGTGGGAGGCCTTCCAATGCTACGTCTTCCGGTACGAGGTCGCCACTCCAGAAACTTTCGGCCCCATTGGCCATATGTTCTGCGAGCAATGTGTCCTGCCCATTGCCACTTAAGTTTGGCAATTCTTCGGGCTATGTCGGTTATCTTGGATCTCTTCATTTCTCTCATATAAGATCACGTAGGGAAACAATGTTCTCTAAATTCAAGATGATCGCATCTTGAATTTAGAGAACATGCAATTTAATCGTTTATAATTTGTTAAGTGTTGTTGCTTGTCTTATTTAGATATATAGGCAGCTGATTTTTCTAAAATAACGATCAGCGTGAACGACACATCTGTCGGAAGCCTCAATAGCATTTCGGCTATCAAAGCAAATCTGCGAGGAGTTAACAAGTTCAATTAAAGCAAAATAGTTATTTGTTATGCAAGGCTGCAAAGTTGTTTTTTGGCGCGAGTACTTTCTGACTGAGGGTTTCAAAGGTACGAGGGGCTGAATAACTTTGCTGCCGAGCGAAAGACACAACTTTTCACCTTACTATAGCGAGGAAAATTTTAGGTGCAAGAAAAACTATTAAATTAGAAAACTCAATTCGGCATTGGACCCCGGTTAACCCACAGTAATACATTTTAAAATGTGTGATGTGCATAAGACCAAATAAATAAGTAAATAAATAAATTTATATTCATTAAGATGGAAAGTGGATTGAATAAAGAGAAGAAAATTTCAAAAAAGTTTCTCTTTTCTTTATGTAGTCTTCGTGCTGGCCATTCTAAAAATGAGGTTGGCGCACTGACATAAAATAAGTATTAATGCATTTTCAGTGGACTGGCGGCATAGGAAATGACTGAATTGGAAGATTCGAATTTTATAAATTCTTTCCACGCTAGCAGTTAAAATGCATTTTTGCACTCGGATTTCGAATGATAAACAGAATCTTTCCGAGGTTGTGAGGTGAAAAAAATAATGCCAGATACTTATTTATAACTCAAGTGATACGTTGCTTGTGTGTGGTCATTCTTTCACAGGATCCCAGATTGGCAATGGCGTAGGAGGATACTTATTATTTATTTTATTTACTAACTAATTGTATGTACGTCAAGATGCAACGTTTGGGATACATCGTCAGACATCGAATCGTTCGTCTGTAGGCGTCCTTAGTCACGACAAAATTTATATCCTCCAGTATTCGTGATTGTTGCTTCTTCGTTTATTTTTATTCACTATTTTACGTTGAGCAGGATAGGTGCCTGGTTTTGCTGGTGCTAGGGTTGGCACGGTGCGATAAAAAGCTAAAATTATGCATAATACTCAATTTATATTGCCGCGGAACAGAATAAAAGCGATTATAGCGATTATTTTTAGCTTAATATTTTCTTTCGGTTTTTTGATGACATAATTACAAGTATTGGTCAGTAAAAGTTCTAGACTGACCGTTTCCTACCACATTTGACCAAGTGCCTGGCCCGTTAAATTGCTGAATAGCTCCCATAAATCATAGGGATGGAATATTATAAGTGACGGGAACTCTTGATATGATACAGAGTGGCATGGTCATCGACGCGAAAACTGTTACCTTGAATTCAGTACAGGATTTTAACCACCATGCGCTGAAATTTTTCGTCGACTTTTTAAAAAAAAAGCTTGACCGCGTCGCGGCGTCGGTAGGTGCACTTTTCTATGAAACAGATGATTTTTTTTTAATAATCGGCAGTTATAATCGGCGTTTAGAATCATGTATGTACTGAATCCATGGTAACAGTTTTTGCGTCGATTTCCCTGCCAGTCAGTAAGAGTCTGACACGCCCTGCCGCTCCACCCAGAGCGGGAGAAGTTATTTGATAATTTCCCAACCTTAAAAAAATAAAAACCCTGTATAAATCTAAGTACTTATTCATCGTTGGTGCGTTTCGAGCAATAAAAGTATAATGTTTTTTATTTAATTTTGTTAGCGTACCTTGAATGGTGCGTTTCGAGGAATACTTTTGGTGCGTTTCATTTGGTGCGTTTCAAAGTTGGTGCGCTTCGAGGAATAACCTTACTTACTGACCTTTTCCCCTTCTAATGCTTAAGTTTCTGTGATAACACGTCTGTAAGAAATCGTTAGTGCGTCGTAAAAAAAAACATTCCCAAATGGCATAATACAATACTTTCTTGTTTTGCTGTTAATTACAGGAAAGTTTTATTCTACTGTTGTTAATTACAGGAAACATGATTAAATATCGTGTAGAGTTATTGCAGTACCTATCTTTAATGTCTTTATACTTGACGGCTATGTAATTTGACTTATGACATTTATGACAAGTTACATGTGAAAGCAAAATAGATGGGGATTGTTCTCTTAATTTTAACATAACATGTCTTGTTTGATTTCCCATAACTTTATGTGGTATGAATGAGACCAAACCAAAGAATCAAGTGGCATATTAAGGCTTTTGCAGACCAGCGCGACTTGTCGCGCGACGCGACGCCGTTTATTGTTATACCGTACAGTTTTCTTAGAAATTGCATTGTTTGAGTCGCGTCGCGCGACAAGTCGCGCTGGTCTGCACAAGCCTTTATTATTTTTTCCTTCTTTTTTAAATAATTCGACAAAGTCATGTTTATTTATGTAAACAACCCTTAGGTGAAATATAAAAAAAAATTAAAACATTTAGATCAGATTATTTTTGTTCTTAAAGAAAAAATAAAAACGTCGCATTTTCTTAGCTTTAAATATGAACGATTGGTTGAATGAAAATGATTTACTTGTACTTGTCAATGAAACTTAGATACCCACATCGAGAATCTAGTGGTAAGTAATCTTAAAAAAAAAAAAAAACGATATTGATTCTTTGACATGGTCTCATTAATACCCTAGAGGTATGGGATATCAAAATGAACACGTTGTATAGTATACCCACATTTCGCCAGTTATGTTTAAGTCCCATGTAATAGGGGGCGAGCCTATCACCATCAACCGGGCAAAAATCAACACTCCGGGCTACCACAGAGCAATTCCAGATAGAAAAACCCAATGACACTTTGCCCGACCTGGGAATCGAACCCAAGACCTCATGCTCAGCAGGTAGCGCTTGCGACCAACGAAGCGGTTCCTTAATTTTAATTACGTCATAAGAAAAAAAAAAAAAAATTGTTTCTGAAAAGCCGATCAACCCAAAAACGAACAACTTGTCACACTCATATCAACTACTAATTCCGGCTTTAATTCCGAACGCGGCATCACAACTTCGACAGCAGCGGCATTTCTCTTCTTCAGTTTCTCTATAGTCATTTTGTCTAACAAAAAAAAAGTAGAACCAGTGTCGCTGTGGTCTGTCAATGCGATTCGGCGACGTTGCCGTTTGCGGTTTGCCGTCGCGATCGCCTTCGGAAGAGCAGTTTAAAAGTACCTACTAAATGAATAAGTTCATAGACAGGGTTATTGGTATGTCGGCAATCCATTTAGGGGGTTTAGGAGAGGTTAACCATTTTCGAGTAATTTGACAATTTTATATTAAAAAAAACCGGCTAAGTGCGTGTCGGACCACGCACAATGAAGGGTTCCGTAGTTGGGATGAGTTTATCCCAAGAACAAACTTAACATTGTAGTTGAATAACATGTTCTCCCATACGGAATGTATGGGAGATCATGTTTTTCAAACCGCAAATTTAAATTGGTCGATTATTACTCGTTAACCTGTACAGCCTACTTAGCTCTGATAGTTTTCCTTTTAATTTCGTTATATATACTACTGCTGTGAATTTTTCAAGTAGTCCAAGTATAACCATTTAGCTAGAAGGGTTCCCCCCCCCTTCTAGCTAAATGACTCACTCAATGAACACTTGACTCTAACAAAAAATTTCGGTTAAAAGCTTAATATTTCGCAAACGGATCCCTGAATCCAAAAATGGTTCTCACAAACTCACAATATTTTTGAACGACCTTTCTAACGATACCCCATGACATGGGGCAGATGAGGAAAACAAACTTCCCCACTTTACGTGTAGGGGAGGTACCCTAATTTTTTTTTTTTTTTCTTTATTTTATTTTACCACTTTGTCGGCATGATTAATATGTACGTATATATATATGCCAAATTACAGTTTTCTAGTACTAACCGTCTCTGAGCTAAGCCGCGGACAGACAGACGGACAGACAGACAGACAGACGGACATGGCGAAACTATAAGGGTTCCTTGTTTACTACGGAACCCTAAAAATGAATGAATAAAATATGTAAAATATCAAATGCCTCGAAAATTGTTGGATTTGCATAGGAGTCAAAAAGGGTCATTTGGATGTTAATGACCTCTCCTACACTCCCTAAATGGTTTGCCGACATATAACCAATAACTCTGTATAGTCTGTTTGTCCTCGTGGCAGCCCTTACCTTGTAGAACATTCACTAATTTATGTCCCCGGCGCTGAGCACTTTACATGCAAAACACACGAAGGTAGCTTTACTCACAATAATTCCACTTAAATTTTTATCGTCTGCAGCAAAAATCTATGCAGACATTATACCAGTAGGTTATTGTCCCTTGGCCCACTGCGGGGCAAAGGCCTCATGGAAACAAAGATTTATTTATTTTACCGAGGACTAGGCTCCAAAAAATTTGTATCAGTAATTTATTCCCGACAGGTGGCGCTTCACTATAAAGTCTTCGTTAACAATTTATTTACATTTTAATCACTATCTACAAATAATTTCAAAACCCATTCACAAACAAAATTAACCATCTAGTTATCCTAACGATACCCATTCAAAAAAATGGTGATTAATGAAAGGGAACTATTCAAAATACTTTACATTAATTTCATTTTTAATGAGCACAGCAAGTATTCATTACAAAATCTATTTTACATTACATTTTAGAAGGTACAAAGTCTTTGAAGACCCCTTGTGGCTATTTAATTTCAGAAAAGTGAATTCGAAATAAGTTAAGAAAGGTGCGGGCTTATTGAGTCGTCTTTCAAATTGTGGCTATGTTTATGACCATAGTGACGTGTGTCTTGTTAGGGAACGCACACAATATTGGTATGAACGCTAACCTATATGTCCTAGGCCACAGCCTGGGCTGTTTCTAAGACAAGCGCTAAAATGCGCGGTTTCTTCAGGAGTTCAAGACGGGTATGTGGAAGTACCTACTTACTTTTAGGTTCCATAGCAAACAAGGAACCCTTACAGTTTCGCCATGTCCGTCTTTCTGTCTGTCCGCGGCTTAGCTCAGAGGCGGTTAGTACCAGACAGCTGTAATTTAGCATGGATATACATATTAATCACGCCGACAAAATGATAAAATGAAATCAAGAAAAAAAATTTTTTTTTGGGTATCTCCCCTACTTGTAAAATAGAGATGTTTTTTTTCTTCTCATTTAGCCCACAGTGCGGGGTATCGTTAGAAAGGTCGTTCAAAAATATTGAAGGTGTGTGAAAATCATATTTCAATTCAGAGATCCGTTTGCGAAATATTAAGCTTTAAAGTGCTAATTTTTGTTAGAGTCAAGTGTCCCCCCTCCTGCCAGCTAAATGGTTGTACTTGGATTTGTGAAAAAATTCATAGCAGTAGTATATTCAACGAAATTAAAAGGAAAACTTTCATAGCTAAGTAGGCTGTACAGGTTAACGAGTAATAATCGACCAACTTAAATTTGCAGTTTGAAAAACATGATCTCCCATACATTCCGTATGGGAGAACATGTTTTTCAACTACAAAGCTAAGTTTGTTCTTGGGAGAAATTCATTCCAACCACGGGACCCTTCATTGTGCGTGGTCCGACTCGCAGTTGGCCGGTTTTTATTATAATGCAACGGGAAAGTTTAAGAGCGTTTATAGTAAAAAGTGGGCAACGTCGTAAATAGCTGTCAAATATTTCGCTATTTTGGTTAATTTGGCAATATTACTGTATCGAAGAAAAAAATTTGGCTAACTAGTGAACTGAAATATTATGCAATGCAATAATTAATATCGTAACACCGAATATTTAGATTTAGAGGTAAAAAAAGTATTTGGTAACTTTCCAAATGCCTTTCTTTACACATAAAATGGTTACAACATCAAATTCAGTGTTGTATGCAATTCATTATTAATATTCTAGTTCACTAGTTAGCGATAGTTCTTATCTCCATAAAGTAATATTACCAAATTAATCAAAACAGGTAAATATCTGACAGCTATTTGCGACGTTGCCAAATTTTTGAATTAATGTTCTTAAGAATTAGGCTCAATTTACATTGCCGAGGGACGGAATGGAAGCAATATTTTTCGGGCGATGTTGGTTTCATGGAGAACGTGGTTTAGTTTGATGGTCTGTACCACACCCTATATATGACCTCACCTTTCTTATACATTCTGTATAAATCTCTAGCATTCCTAAATTTTAAGTGCAGTAAACTTGAAATTTTACGGTGTTGTCACACTTTACAGAAATAACTCACAAGGAATGCAGTTTTGTTATTGTTATGAATAATATCAAAATAGCAAAGCGTAGCACCATTCTTTTAGTTTATAAAATATCATAAAAATGATGCTCTAGAGTTTTCATCGCCGGAGAATATTTATAGCTCTTCCGGGGTTCGACAAGAATACAACATAACGTTAATGCTAAATTAAATAACAGTTAACACATCAATTTAAGCCGTAAATCTCGTAAAAAGTGACTAAGCTGTATATAATTTACGCTTTTTTTATGTTATTGTACAGTATTTTATCGTAATATAATCATTATCATGATAATTGATTCGGTTTGCTAGAAAGACTAGGCCAGTCATTCCTAAAGTGTTTTACACCATATGGACCCCTAGGGGTTCAGCTGTAAGAGCCTGGGCTAGGCGAATAAAGACGTATTATCACGACAAACTCAAAACTCAACTCAAACTCAAAGCATTTATTACAAATAAAACAATTAAAGGCACTTTTGAATTGTCAAAGGATCGGTCAGTAAGAAATATGAAGCTAGTTGCCCATTCCAAAGCGTAGTAGGTCGCACGTTCACGAACATGACGCATGGATCAGCACCATTAAGGGAACTTAACGATCCAACACAAACGCCACCACCAGCGAGACATTTGAGTGAGCATGACATACTCTCAGCCGCTAGGGCACATTCAAGACAATGTAGCCGTAGTATAATAGAGATGAAGATATGGAAGAAGAAGTCATGTTGCGCTGCCTTCAAATACCTTGAGATAAGGGCAACAGAATGATGATAGCTAAAAGATCAATGTGCGGATGATGACGCGACTGACAATTTCCTTAATAAATTAGTCTAAATAACTGGGTCTTTCGACATTCCAACGACTAAGAAAATTTATAGGAAGGATGTCGCGTTTATTTAAAAAAAACGAGCGAGCCTCACAGTAGTCGCATATTACGATGTGTAACATCTGACATCTCACCAGGCTCAAAGGCATGAATTGATGGCCAACTCTAGCACCGCGCGCGCTCTTTGGTCAAATCAAATAGCGCGCGCTTTCCGGCTTCCTGTTACAAAGTTCCGTCCCACTATCACGAAATCACTCCGACAGACTTGATTATTTACATTTTGATTTAAGGAAAGCTAGAGGAATGATGTTACATCAAAAACAGAAACAATTTTTATAGTGCCTACTTGCCCTGCGGTAATTTGGAGAGTAGGTTAGGTACATACACGTTTCAAGTTGTAGTTAGCAATTTACATGGATATGATGAACTAACGAAGTAATATATTATTGCAAACGTACCTACATAGTTTCAATTGATTCTTACAACTTAATTATGAATTTACAAATCATGTCTCCGTGGGGATTTCCCATCGGCAAAAAGGCACGAATTTACTCCTTTTAGGGGGTGAATTTTGAAAAATCCTTCTTTAGTAAGTACTCATTTTCGGTATAATTATAAAGGAGGAGTCTTGTGCAAAACTTTATGCTTCTAGACCCAGCCTCAGTTATTGCTCTGAGGACTCAGCGGTATTTTATGTAGGTTGTGCGTTTTCTGTCAGGAGTGAATGAATTTAATATATTCTTGTTCCAGTTGTTTGTATTTTAATACGAACTTCTTTGCGACGTGCGTTGTCAAGATCGGCGGAAATAGGCACGCAGCCAAATAAAATATTCACTAGTGTTCAGACATAACAATGCATTGCTTGAATAATTATTAACTAACTATTACTTTTATATATTTAAATGTCTATTCAAAAGGAATCTTGTCCGTATAATAACCCTGCAACAAAAACTCATCCAATTATTGTAAAACAAAGTTTTTATCACGTCTAATTGAGCGTTCCCCAAGAGAATTACCATAATACAAGCTGCGTGTGATCATAATTATAAGCCTATAAAAAGCCTTTCCCTTTTAGTTTTATCAGAAACAAACCAATTAGAGGTTTTATTCAACAATTATTTATTTAACTTAATGTTACTTTTGCTGGTGACTTCTGCTATTTTTTAAATGGTGATAAAAACATTATTATTAAATTAAATATAGTTGACGATCTAAAACTGATTGTTTGAAGAACGTTCCCCAGGGAATGAAGAATGCAATTAATTAATGACTGTTTATGGTTTCTATAGTTTGACCAATACCGCTGTAACGCGCCTTAGGAATGCGCGGAAAAGCGGGGGTGCGACGCCCCGAGAGCGTTGACGAATGAGCGGCCTACATTGCACCCCCGTCTCGCCGCGCACTTACCTAAGAACCGGTACAGCGGTTTTGGTCAAATTATAAAACCATCATAATCTTTAAAAAGGGGCTTGTGGCTAAATAATAACAGCTGCACGGGTCGATCGATGGTTAAGCTACGCTTGCCGAGGTCGGTTCGTGTATGGGTGAGTATCCATTACATATCGAGACCCCTACTTATGTGCCTCGGAAAGCACGTTAAGCCGTTGGTTCCGATTGTCATTTGTAAATCTTTGATAGTCGTTACGGTAGTCAGAAGCTCGAAAGTCTGACAGCCAGTCTTAACTACCAAGGGCTATCGTATTACCACTGGGTTGTTGAGGTTAGATAGGCAGTCGCTCCATGTAAAATACTGGTATTCAGCTGCATCTGGTTAGACTGGAAGCCGACCCCAACATAGTTGGCAAAAGGCTAGGCTGATGATGATGATTAGGCTTTAAAAAATCTTGAAGACAACTATGATGACCAGTGATCGGAGTAGGTAGATTGATTTTTAGTACTTGTATCATAAATGCACACAGAAAGAATAACATGGATAAGCCATTTTTCCGGAAAGTAATTCCGGTATTTCCGGATTCAATTAAATATTGTTAATGTTGGTAGTGATATTATTACTACTCAATTCAAAATTTAAAGGAAGGTATCAAAACTAAATTAATAAAATGTCAAATCGTGACAAAAAAAAAAAATAGGAAGAATAAAAAGATTAAAATTGCTCATTTTATTACAATTCCTACCTTTTTTTTGAGGATGGCAAATCATCAAATGACTCCTTCCACTCTGGCAGAATACAATTCCTACATAAGTTCCGGTTTTTTTTTAATAATCCACCAATTCCGGAGGAATGTCCATAGTAATATATACGTTTCGGATCAATGACCCCAGTTCAATCTACCTACTCCGATCACTGATGATGACCCACTGACCGAACGACCACTATCTTTCTGTCAATGATAAACAAAGGTGAAGTAAGATATAGTAAGATAAAACCATTGAATTAAAATTTGTTTAATTTATTTATTTTATACAAGTTTCATACAGACAGCCACATTCACACATCTACACCTTAAACAGAATATTTACAATTTTCAGATAAAAAAAACTAAAACTAATAGTATATACTAAATGCACAGGAATGTCAAATTCTTAATCAAAAATACAAATATAATTTCAAATTAAAAAAAAAACAACAACATTTATTTCTTCTAAAATAATTTTGATATGTGAAGTTAATTTTACCCAACTACGGTAGAAACCAAAAAAGAGTAATGTGTTTTTAATATTATTTATAAATACAGGTGGGTAGTTTTACTCATGGTTTCATGAAAAATGTTAACAATAAATATATTTTTTAATAACCTTACGACTAGACAGGTACTAAGCAGTGAATACTGTCAAATGTTTTTATTATTTAATATGTATTTTAATAATATTTTTTACGACTAATTAATAAATTAGTAAGTAGAGTTACGCCGTGAAACCATTTTATTATTTTATGTTTTATTTAATTAATGTTGCTGTAATCTACAATTAATTAAATTAATTATGAATATTTCTGCACAAATCCGTGGTAATTATGCCCTATGAAACAGAATCAGGCTCTCTTCCTGGTTTCAAAAATCCCAATTAATTTTACTTTGCACTTTCGATCTGAATAGTAAAAAAATATCCATAATTAATCTTTTAAATCAGCACTACAATATCACTGGTATCATTTATAATTAACTTATAATTAATTATAATGAAATATACAACTGCGAATGACTCGTGTTATTTATAATTAGGCACAAACAATCTATTAACTCCTAATAAAACCGTTTTGAATTTACGTATTCATTTAAAACAGTAAAATAGTCTAGTAGATAGTCTTACCAAGGGGTATCGTGTTACCCAGTAACTGGATAGTATAGGTCAGATAGGTAGTCGCTCCATGTAAAATGCTGGAATACAGCTACATCCGGTTAGCCTGGAAGCCGACCCCAAAGCAGGTTGATTGATTTCAAGAGCAGATAATGTCAAAAATGTTGGAAACCGAATTTATCAAAATATTTTGCGATTAGTTAAGTAATATGTTTCATCAATTTCGAAATAACTTGTGTATTTCTTTCGCAGACCAATACCTTATTATGGTATAAGTTTTCGAAACAAACAATATTTCAAATAAATGCCAAAGTTTCTCAAACTTTTTCTCTCTAAAAATACCGTCCCTTTCAAAGAGGGTGTTGTTCGAAAAATGATTGACTAATTCCATTTGTCATTGTAAACAGAGTTAAATATACAGAGGGTTATTCCCTTTTTAGATATGAAGCTTCAAAGAAAACATTGGACATCCCCTTTCTTTTAAAAGCAGGGGAATTAGGATGAAAGAAATCTCTTGGGGTTTTTGTCGGTAAGTGAATTTCTATGTTACGAACTAACATCACTTTGTACGCACACTCGTTATTTTTATTTAATGAGTAAGTTAGATAAGTGCATTTATTATTTTTGAATCGAGCTTTTAAAAGGGGTGAAACGTTTTGGTACGATATAAGCTGCCATGCTATTGTTTCTTTTAAAAGTTGTATGGAAATTCACAAAACACATAACAACACGCTTGTGTTCTCCGAAGGCTTAGGCAGAGATGTACCTATATTACACCCACATTCCGCACGTTATGCTTAAGTCCCATTTAATATGGGGTGAGCCTCTTGCCGTCAACCGGGCTCGAATCCAGACTCCGGGCTGCTACTGGGAAATTCCCAATGGACAACCCAATAACACTTTGCCCGACCCGGGAATTGAAACCAGGACCTCAAGCTCAGCAATAGCGTAAGTTCATAGTCGTTATAAAGCGCTATAAAGTGTGTAATAAACATTGAACATTGAAATATCATTAAAATTAAAATCTAAATTCAATTTAATTTCTACTATAAGGTCATATTTAGAGTTCACTCGCACAAAATACTAATTATTTAAAACTAATTTTATTTACAATTCAACACAATTCATTTTCTCGTCACATCACTAAAATTAAATCAATTTTGCATCACTAACAAATTAATTTGAACAATGCTCATAATAATAAGCTAACTGAATATTCTATCTTTCCTCACCTATAATAATATAAACATATTATTCGTTAAAAGTACCCTACATTGTATTCTAAGACTCTTTCCTACGCACAACTAAGGCAAAAAATATTTTTGACATTTCTTCAAATAAAGAATTATCTTTTCTCAACTTTGTGTTTCTAAACTTGCATATAGTGTAGTAAGAAACATTGAAATTTCATTGAAAACTACCTACTAATCATCAAGCGAACTACAAAATATCTGATTCTCAGTCTTCGAAATAAAACACTTTTCTACAAGATTCTGACTCATCCAACTTTAAAATCAATTAAACTCGCAGCTTACACTGTTCAAGATAAGGACTAACACGTCAAATTTAGTTTTCTTCTACAACTAACATTTCATAAAAAGCGATCTAAAACGAATTAATTCTCCATAATTTCAGATCTGCTAAAAAAACAAATGCTTTTTTCTAAGATATTGACAAAATTACTATAAATAATCAATATAGACAATATCTACATTTCAGAAACCAATGAAAACAGATCATCAACAATAATATTTAAAAAGCAAATGAGATTCAGACCTCAAAATCTTAGACTTAATGTAGATCTTAATGAGGTTAATAGATCCATGCCCGGATTTCGGACCACAGGAGCACCTCACTTCACTTCAAGAGTTTGTACCCACGTAAGCGTTTGCTTACACGGCCTGAGGCTAAGGGACGACCACGTGAGTTTCACTGGACAGTAGCCGTCGCACTGACTGGTGGTTGTTACCATCGCTGCTGGAAATGTCGCTTGTGCTGACTACGGCTGGCTGCGAGAAGTTCTTGCAGAGAACTAGGACCTAGAAAAGAAAAAGAGGTTGTAGTATTTACATTTGTGTCATTTATGATTAGGCTGTTAGTTGAAGAGAGTACATTATCTTTGTCAAATTCTTTAAGACTCCAATAGAATGGACCTCTAGTTGGTTATTAGGAAAAGTCAGGAGTGATCCAAAGTGCAAAAAAATATCAGCCATAAAGACCAATGACTCTGCCTAGTCTTTTCTCAACTAGGTTGGGGTCGGCTTCCAGTTTAACCGAATGCAGCTGAATAGCAATATTTTACATGGAACGACTGCCTATCAGACCAACACAATCCAGTAACTAGGTAATACGTATCGTATTACCATTGGTAAGACTGGTTGTCAGACTTTCGGGCTTCTAACGACCCGTAACGGCTGTCATAGCAAGAAAGCTATACTAAAGCTATACACTATACCCCTTGGAAAGACTGGTTATCAGAGAAACACCCACAAAGCCACAAAGGTGAACTATAATATCCATGAGGCCTACATCAGAGTCGTAAACGACTGCATAATGAGGTGAATACTTAAATGCCTTTGGAGCTGTCTAGAGATTAAAAGCACTAATTACGTTAAAACAGTAAAGCACATGCCATGTAAACATGACTGTTGAGGTAATCCCTTGCTGTCATAAAACGATTCCATCATGGTTGCACTTTACACACATTTTCATTAACTATAATGAGGTTTATTGCTTGCCAGACATAAATCAGTGGCGAGAATGGAATAAAATACTGGCAGTCATGACAACATGGTTGATTAAAATCTTTATTTAAATACAATTTGTTAGGACAGAGCACATGGTTGTTATTTAAATTCAGTAGTTTTAATTGTAGGTGTGGAGACTTCGGTCATAGATTAATACAGATAGCACTCCGCAAAATCAATTAAATAAAAAGTGACTCTTGCTAGGACACAATAAAGAGCTATTCAGGTCGCACAGCGCTAATCACCTATAGTTATATTTATCTAGAAGTTGCCTCTCTTTCTATAGCGTGACTCTTAGATCTTCTGACTACGTTACACTCGCTGAATTGGCCCGACAAGACGGGCGCGCGGCGTACTTGTAGCTTCATATCTAAACTGCGGAGTGTCCCATCTGTGTTCATCTGTGCTTCGGTGAACAGCAATTATTTTATGGGAATTCTTGTACAAATATGGAAGGTAATGACTATGTTGTAACTGATTTGGGATCGCGTAAGCTAGTCAGTTATATTTATCAAATTATCACATACCTAATCTGTCTTTATTTACAACTAATCGGTAAGGTTGAACACTTTACCCGGGAGTTCCACTGCGAGGCTTCCAGATTTTCTCATACAAACTTCAGTACCCCGTTTCACCCCATTGGAGATTTCTTTTTAAGTTTCCCTTTGCCCTTCTTCAGGTTATACCCATCGAAATGAGATCAGCAGTGAAGGAGTGAAAACGTTATAAACAGCAAAGATTTAAATCGTAGATGTGCCCTCACCGTACTACGTCGCGCGAAAAAGTGTCCACACTGAGAAGAGTGATCTCGCACAATAATAATGGCGTTTCCATGACAATCAAGTCAAGTGTATGCGGTATTGTGTGTCAGAGGTGTCAAACCGAAACAGAAACGCTATATATTAGTCTATGAGAAACGCGACCATCTTTTAACGCGGCAGGGCGAATCTACGATTTAAATGTTTGATAAACAGATAGACTTTTTCGCACCTAAAGTCTCAATAAAAATAGTCAAGGGTTAAAAACTTACCGTGTACAAAACACTAAGGACTCCCATCGCTCCACCAACTAGCACGTCCCACCAGTGATGCCGGTGATCGCTGAGCCGGCTCAGCGAGCACACGGCGGCGTACACGATGCAGAGGACTTGCAGCACAGGTACCAGTAGGACTGAGCGGTTGTGCCAGCTGAATGCTCGCCTTTGGAGGTACCACTGTGGAGGGAAGGTTTAGTTTTTAGTTTATATATTTTCTTTTTCTGTTGATGGTTTAGCGGCCTGTTGGAATAGCCACTACTCACCACCGAAAATAAAACAAAATTTTTATGAAATTATCAATCGACTAATTTAACGGGAACTAAGTAAATCAGTGGTGATGCAACAGGCACTTGGGACTAGAACAAAAATGCTATAAATTAAATAAATGTAAGTGATGTTTCGTACTCCTATTTATTAAATTAAAAGCAACTGTGGCAGTAAAGTTTGACAATCACTGTCCATCGGTTTATTTAACGATTTTTATTGAATATTTTGAAACTAAGTATGCGTGAGTGTCTATGTTTTATTAAATTTGTTTTATGATTTAAGAATAAATATTAGAAAAAACTTACAGCTAGAAACAATCCACAGTAGATAGAGAGTGACGCATGCGCCGAAGGGAAGCTGCGACTGGAATCGATCTGCAGGTAGCGAGAGTACTTCATCGAGGTGCAGCGGTAGTTGCTGACGTATTCCGAACTGTTGGAGAGAAGTAATATTTATTATAAGGGTTGATTACTGTAATACATAAACCTAAAAATATGCTGCATGATTTAGCCGTACCAGGCCAGGCGCCCTCCACGTTTATGTATGAAGCTACATGTACGCGGTGGGCCCGACTTGTAGGGCCAATAGGCATGTTGACAAATGTTATTAAAAAATATTGGACACGTATTTTTTCTTTTTTTCCGTAATCAAAAGATTACGGCAATACCTTGAGTAGACAATTCCTTAAAATGTGGCATGACGTCACTGCCCGCAAGATTTTATACCGACCTTTGACGTAGCGAGCCCTCCCCAACTGTAATGCGTTTTATCTAAACTATTTTTTATAAATATGATAAAGCATAAATTACGTGTCTAATATTTTTTTATTATCTGACTGACGGACTAAATAGTTTTTTTTTTGCCAGTCAACATCCCTATTCAGTGGGCGTAACGTAGTCAAAAGATATAAGAGTTACGCGATAGAAAGAGATGCAACTTTTAGGTGAATATAACTGTAGGTGATTAACACTGTGCGACCTGAATCGCACTTTATTGTGTCGTAGCAAGAGTCGCTATTTATTTAAATGATTTTGCGGAGTGAATCTTCTGTACCTACTATTATGTATTCTGCGGCCGTACTAGTTTTACCTCTGGTAATTTACCTAATCTCTTGGTTACCAAACCAAATAAACTCCGGTTTTAATTAATAGCCCACCAATGAGTAAGATGCTGATTATAAGCAAGTTACACACAAAAGCAATCTGACATCTGAACCTTCACATTCTGATTTTATCTTCCTTGGTAAACTGAAATCATAATTTCCGGGTCGATTAAATCTTAAAAATTGATTCAGGTCTACTCCCAGTTTGGTCAAAACTAGTTTTTAGCGTATCGATGGTAATCATAGATGAGCCGGCCCAGAATTTGACTACGAGTAACTCGCTAAAAAAGCTAAAAGTTTTAAGACAATAATATTGTACACTGGAATATACTTACTCATTGCAAGTGCTAGCCTTGTCCGGCTGGCACAGATCGAAGAAAGTAGGCCTTGGTGACCCGACCACGCATTTCACGACCTCCAATATGGTTAGGTTGACCACAGACCCGTAGATGTAGTCCCGGTATGAGAACGCAGCTGTCTTGGCACTGTCGAGGAGTTTACTCTTCTTTAGATTGTACTCATCTTCACGTTGAAGTGTTGTTTCGACAGCCCATAGCTGGAAAGAAAGGTGGTGTTGAATTTGGAGAAGCGATTTTTAGTCTTTTTAAAAGGAGTGAGAGTTTAATTTGCTTTTAACTGGTTGCTTTGCGAACGTTTTACATAAAGGTGGGTTTAGACTGAATGAACATAGAACAAGAGCATATATGTATATATTTTTTGATATTCTTGACATTTTATTATGGAGAGAAAACATTGTGAGGAAACCGGCATGCCTGAGAGATATTTGTCGACGGCATGTGAAGCCAAATCAATGTCCCATGGGTGGCATAAAAACTCTGATACCAGTTTTGGATAGACCCATACTAATATGAAGAATATCAAGAAAATTATGCTCTTGTTCTCCACCCTCAACTCATAGACACACTATTCTACTGATACTGTTGGTAGAGTGCGGATAGAATGTGCATTCGTTCTTTTTATCTTAACTGCCTTTCAGTCTTATGATAATCCTGAATTATTGATGACAAGACACCACAAAAAGAATTACCTAACGCAAAACAAAAAGAGGATCAGTATTGGGTCAAGAAAGACAATGATGATGAAATTGATGAAGATGTGGCGGCATCTACATCGCCACAGGCGAACTACGCATCAAAGACCTGACGTCACACAAATCCTGCATCGCACAATTAGAGTTTACCGCGCGAACGACATGTTTAAGACTATCCGACATTAATCGTTGGGCAGTTGCCCGCCAGACACGACACCCGTCTAGTCGGAGGATTCTCCCTTCTGTATAGGATGAGTGAACTTTACACCCTGTTCCTCATGCCTCTACAGGTCCACTCAAATCTGTGTGGTTCTTTCCTCAAAAGACCATTTCAGAAACTAATCTACATGGTTCTCATATACCTTGACCAAGATTATGTCTGGACTTTAAAAGAGACTGCGACCTCATCTACCTGCGATTCTCAGAGTAGTCAGATAGGAAATGCCGACCTCATCTAGCTTATTTTTAATATATTTATGTAATGACATGTAAAAGTGATTCCGATATCCTATTTACAGAATATACAATTCCATTTCATTTAATTTCTAAAAATACACTAATATAGTTTTGTCACTTGATAATCTTTGATCGTCAAGTAATACATACATCTTCACATACATCATGTCCTAATGACAGTACAATATATTAAAATGGACACATATTGATAGACAGACAACGTTGTAATTGTGATGGACAAGCTGTTAACAAGTAGAGGTAATATAGTAACAACTTCTTGTCAATGTGGTTCAAAAACCTGTCGAGGATACCCTTAAAACTACTGAACACATTGCTAATTATTTCAGTAATAATAGTGTCAGCTTGTGAGTGACTTTAAACGTTAAACAAAATAATGAACGTCAGAGTTTTAAAATACTCATCGTCATTTGCTTAGAGTATTCAATTTATTGTTTGAAACGTCTTATTAATTGTTTTTTCACAAACATGCTTGGAAATTCGAACATTATTTTGACAATCTTTTTCGAGATAAATCCGAATTGCTGTACTGGTAAAAAACAAGCGAGTACCTAGTAGTAACTTTTTACTTCGACCCATGGCAACCAAGGAGGTAACTTAACACAAATAGTAAAGAAAAAACAAATGAACATATTGTCCAATATCTGCAATGATTAATGGGTTCAAGTTGAGATATTATGGTTTATACAGACAATTGTTAAACTCAGTTTTCTATCGTTTAAATAATTGAGTACACTTTGTTTCAGCATTTTCGTGAAAATCTCTAGAAACTTGTAGTTATGCTTCATTTGCATTGCACCTGCATTGTATGACGTTAGGTGCATTGTCATAGACTGTAGGAGTACATCAGCTTGTGTATACTAATAAGCACCTGTGTACATTAGTAACTGTGGCCACAACTATAGCGTGGCAAATGAGTAAATAAGGAAAACAGGATATGTAGCTATTGCATATAGCTTAACTAAGAAGTTTAAGAATCAACTTTGCATACAGTATGTTAATTAACGAAAGGCGTTCCTACTAACCCGCAATAGTATAGCGTCCATAAATGCAAAAAAAATACGATAGAAAAAGGTTTAAAAAAATATATGTAAAAGAACACGCACACTTGTCTTTTGGGAAAACAAGTGCGAGCAAGTGCGCGTGTAGTTTTAATTTTACGTATCAATTAATTTCTCATTAATATTTTTTTTTTTTTTTTGTCCTTGGTGAATCTACGGACTCATTAGACGTTATATCTCTATAAATGGAAAACCCCTTGAATGGCTGTAGTGGTGCTGACGACTCTTAATTAGGTGGGTTGTCAGAAGTCAGTATTTTTTTATTCTGGGGGCACTGATAGTCACTCCCACCACCTATGAATACCTACAAAACCAGCGACTTTACAGATGCATTACCATCCCAGCGACAAAGCTGAAATGTCTCATGAACCTGTTTGGCGCCACCGTGAGGCACACATTATTGTTAATACATTATTTTCACTTTTTTATTTTGTTACTAGTACGCCCCTGCTTCGCACGGTTTTTACGACTTGGCAAAACATCGAGATTTCTTAGGCAAACGTAACTTTAATATTAACGTATTAGACACATACACCTTCCAGAATAAATTCTCTAAACGATGGTGAAAACCTCATCAATCTGTTGCGTGTTTTAGAAGAACAACGTGGACATACAGACAAACGCGAAAAGCGACTTTGTTTTAAAATATGTATAGACTTTTATTTTGTTTTTCACGAACTGTGTTCAAATAAACGATATTCTTTTTTTACTTTTTATGTATTAGAAATAACACGGCAACGGTTGTCGGCAGAAATAGGTGTGGAGGAGTTACTTTCCTGGACGAACAACTTGTAATCAATTGGGCAGTCACACGTCAGCATGTTTAGCAAAAATACTCACCACTAAATAAGGCACGATGACAGTGATGGCTGCCACCAGTGATATGGAGAAGGTGTCTCCTGTGTGAGGGTATGACAGCGCTGGGTCGTTGCAGGTGAAGCCAGCTCTCCGGCTCGGCAGTGCGCCCACTTCCAGCAGGATACATACTGCCGCCACTGTTGAAGAGCAGAGAAGGTTAGAATGTATAGGAGAAACTAGATTTTGCAAACGGAAGCCGTTTCCAAAAGCTGGACGTCTGACGCCCAAGTGGACATCGGAAATTATCCCACGGCAACGTACTACCGGGATAAAAAGTATCCGATGTCATATACCCGTTCATGGTCTATCCGTGTGTCAAATTTTATCAAAATCCATTCAGCCGTTAAGGCGTGAAAAGGTAAGAGACAGACAGACGGAGTTACTTTCGAATTTATAATATATGGATGTAGAATATTCTTTCAGGAATGTTATTTTCGTCATCATCTTCATTTAGCCGAAAGACAGCCACTGCTGGACATGTGCCTCCCCCAAGCATCGCCACAACGACCGGTCCTGTACTTTCCGCATCCAGTAATACCCACGACCTTCACCAGGCCGTTGGCCTTTGAGGGGGACTACACACTCTGCCTACCGGTACACGGAAATGGCGCAAATCTCCAGGTACCAAGGTATTATAATTTTATTAGATATTGAGCACTATTTTGGCGATCCCTTGAACCGTTGAAAGTCACTCTAAGAGGAATGAGGAACCAATGAACCCCATCGATGTATCTTTTAGGTACGGTACTCCATGACGTAATATATACGTACACACACCGAATATTTTAAAGAGATAAACCACTAACTCACGATCTGGGATGAATTAAGAGGCCATATAAAATTCATAGGGCTCTTGCAATTATTTAGCAAATGTATCCTTTCCCAGACCATTCGATCTCTTACCGCAATTGCATGTAAAATCAAACATAAAAGGCTATCCAAGAAATTATAGCTTATCTAGAAATGATTAACTGCTTCTTATCATCCTGTGGCATTAATAATAGTCTAAGTACAGGTAGTTACAGCGTTGTTAGGTAAAAGGTTGGCAACCTGTAATTATTTCTGCATTATTGCAATCCTTGCTTCAATAGGTTGCACAAATTGCCGCAGGGTTGTGGTAATGGTTAACTTGCACGCTATTCGAAAAGCGTTTTTCTTTCTGAGTTTATCTTGGACATTACTGACATCTGTGAAGACAAAAATCGTGAGGAAATCTGGATTTATAGTCAATATAACTCTGACATCGCCAACCTGTCTTGAGCAAGCGTGGTGATCAGTGCTCGTGGCTTCTCTGCATGAGAATAGGCCTTTGCCCAGGAGTGGGACAGTTACAGGCTGGTATTTTATGTTCCTTTTTATTAAGATGACAACTCAGATTATGGCAGTAGGCTGTGGCAGTTAATGCATCGTATCGTGAATTTTATAGCCCATGCAAATTGAATTGACAACTGATCAACCATGGCGAATTAAATTAAGTAACTAAAGGTGAGGTCGGATTGTCGTAAATTGCTTAGAATTACGGAGATATATTTTAACCACAGTTGCCAAGAATGCGTAATAAATTGCATTTGTAACCGCATCTGGACAGGGTGTGGAAGACGGAGGATCGGGCGTTATGGCGCATTTTGGGAGAGGCTTATGCCCAGCAGTGGACTGCGATAGGCTAGGTAGGTCGGCGTTTCCTATCTGACTACTCTGAGAAGAAAGGCCAAAACAAAATCAGAGGTCGCAGTCTCTTTTAAATTCTAGACATAATCTTGGTCAAGCCATACGAGAGAGAATACATACACAGGGAGAGACAGCGGGAACATGCCTTTTTTTTTTTTTGGGTGATTATTATCAAATAACTTCCCCGCTCTGGGTGGAGTAGGAGGGTGTCAGACCCTTACTCGCTCCGTACCATGGCCTGGACCAGGGCCGGACGCTAGAGGTCACCGCCGCCGATCGCCTCCACGAGGACATGGGCGGTGCTCCGCCCAAGCCGGGCAGACCTTCACCGTATGCTCCACCGTGTCCTCCGGGTGATCCACACAATGCTGACACCCGGGCGTTTCCTCCCGCCTTATCCAGAACACGAACGTCCCGAAACAACTGTGCCCGGTGAGGACCTGCGTCCAGCGGAAGGTGAGGGCGCCGTGGCGCCTCTCTAGCCACTACTCAAAGAGGGGACTTATCGCGGCAATTATGGCGTGCCCCCTGGGAACATGGCTTAACTTATAATATGAATATTATTGAAAACTTCTAAAGATAGCCTATACTTAACGTCTAGGAACTAGTACCTAAGGGACAAAGGTCAAGTTATTCAATGCTTGCTCAGCTTTTACCGGAAACTCATTAACGTTGGATGAATGGCAGCAGTTTGTGAGACACGACCGACATTCAATATTGAAAATGAGCGATG
Organism: Agrochola lota; assembly: GCA_947364205.1. Classification (NCBI taxonomy): domain Eukaryota; kingdom Metazoa; phylum Arthropoda; class Insecta; order Lepidoptera; family Noctuidae; genus Agrochola; species Agrochola lota. The sequence continues at coordinate 3,915,857 of OX376230.1, read as the reverse complement.
TGGCGATAACAAAGTCATAAATGCAGTGGTTTGAGAAATTAATTGTTTGAAATTTTCGCAATAAAATATCGATACTCATGTTTCATTAAAAAGCTTAGGTATACGGGGTGTCCGGAGCATCGACGCGAAGCCGGTTACCATGGATTCAGTACATAATTCAGAACCCCCCTGCGTTGAAATTTTTCGTCGGTTATAAAAAAAAAAATCTGCTGTTTCATAGAAAAGTGCAATACCTACGCGGTCAAAATGTATGGAGCAGCTGTTTTTTTTTTTAATAACCGCGAAACATTTCAACGCAGGGGGGTTCAGAATGATGTACTGAATCCATGGTAACCGGCTTCGCGTCGATGTCCCTGCCACCCTGTATAAAATAGGCTCCGATAGGTAGGAAGTTTAAATTTTAACAGGTCGGGATTTTATATCTACATTCAGCAAATGGGATATACTGAGTTGCTGAATGTACGTATATGTATGAGGAACAGGGTGTAAAGTTAACTCATCCTCCATAGAAAAGGGAGGATCCTCCGACCAGACGGCTGTCGTGTGTAGTGGACAACTGCCCGACGGTTGATGTCGGGACTTTCTATATATACTCGTCGTGCGGTAAACCTTTCTTACGCGATGCAGGATTTTGCGTGACGTGTGTGGATTGAAAAAAAGGCTCTGTAAGACATTGGAGCTTAAATTTTTACGTATCGGAATTTTGCTTGAAATGGCTTCTAACAGCCAATATCATGCATAAATATGTCATAGGATACAATCTGGGAGGCATTTTCCTACCAATTCCTGCGTGCATTGCCTGCAAATTAGCGTAACTTAAATATTCTTTGCAAAAAAAATGTATGGAGCTAATGCTTATATCTCCGGAACGGAGAGAATAACCGTTATATACCTTGCACACGGTGATGTAACTATTTATTTATGATTTTATTAAAATTTAAGCTCCAATGTCTTCCAGAGCCTTTTTTCGATCGACAGTGAGCGGCTATAAATGTTTTAAATCCTAGCCAGTTAAATCTTGAATTTATTACTAGAATAAAATGTATCGTCTTGATGTCCGTGCAAATTCGAAGACGACACGCTATTCTCTACACAAAAGATTTATTTATATAATCTTCATTTGTCATTTTACCACTACCAAGAGAGGGTCAGATGTTCCAACGGTCTTATTTCCAAACCACATTTTTACTAAGGACATAACCACTCCAACTACTTCTCCACATGTCAAACTCTCCAATTTTCAATAACCATGTATAATTTTTGCAGCTATTTTCACACATGCGCGGGCGCAGACAATTGCTAGAGTTAACACTTTCTAGTCAGGCTGAGTTCTAGGCAGACTGTAATTATCTCCACAATCTAATCTGTTAGTACCGCCGTCAAAACGTTTGTTCACAAGATAACTGAGCTATAATTAACTTGTTAAAGGCTTTTTAACATGACTTTACTTAGACTTTACGTTAAAGGCCGTAGAATGTAAAAAAAAAACCGGCCAAGTGCGAGTTGCACTGGCACACGAAGGGTTCCGTACCGAATTATATTGTTTGCTATAAATCACAGAAAGGTTCTCGTTTAGATAATATTTTTATACCTATATTCTATTTTATAGTCTCTTATGAGAGGAGAACCTATATCCAGCTTATATTCCGATCGAGCAAAAAAATGGCGAAAAAGACACGTTTCTTGTATGGGGACACCTTTAATTATTCACTTAATTTAATTAAATTTGTTTGTTGTTATAGCGGCAATACAAATATACAATCTGTGAAAATTTCATCTGTCTACCTATTATGGTTCATAAGATACAGCCCGCTGACAGACAGATGCGGACGGACGGAAGGACAGTGGAGGTTTACTAAGCGTCCACTGCCCCTCCGTCCAAACGGAACGGTGAACGGTGCCAAACGGAACCCTGTCGGGTTCCGTTTGGCACCGTGCGGGTACGGAATCCTAAAAAGGTTACAACTTTGAAGAGAGACGTTCTTATTGAATGGGCTATGGGCCGGTTGCCAAAATATGTACCCACATTTAATAGTTGGGAGGCAAAGACGAGACCAAACTCCTGCGAGAATAAATTAATTTATGACATCCCGGCTTAGAACCATTTAACCTCCCCTGGTGTTGAAGTTATTTATTTCGTGTAAGTTGTTAATCAATAAAATGTGACTATCTTCTTTTCGTGTGGTTAGTGACTAACCTGGTGATCTGACACCAGGTTTTAAAGGCGCCCATGGGCCTCTGACTTGGCTTCACATGCCGTCGAGAAATATCTCTCGGGCATCGGGTTTCCTCACGATGTTTTCCTTCACCGTTTTTGAAGCAAGTGATGATTATACAATACGCAGAATCCAAAAAGTCAGAGGACGCACCTCTGACTTGGCAACGTGACTAGTGCTTTTGTTCGATATCTCATTTACGGAGACCTTATTATGGATGAAATTCGCATTGAACTTAGATAGAATCTCAAGTCAGAATCCCAGCAGGGATGGCGATTCGTCGATATTTTCCAGACAACCAGTACCTACCCAGAGTGGAAAACTTGTACAAGGAGGCACAAGGAGGCATCCTGTGCTAATAATTGGTTTATGTAGGACGGGTATTAAGGCGCATACAGACGGAATGAGGCACGCGACACAAATGCCGCACTACGTGCCATGGACGTGCCTGACATTTGCGATGGCGAGAATTCACGACGGCATACCGTCATCTGAATGTACACTTTAGATAATAATTTGTTTTGTAGCTATCAGTGTTAACACTGTGTTACAAGTACGTAGTATACGTATATGTACGTAGATAAATGCGACAATTCGTCATAATTTCGTGGCTCAACCACAAAGCGGACATGAGAACTAGTTAGTTATTAATCAAGCCTATATTATTACGCTAAAATCCAAACTAAAAAATATGTTTGCCTCAAGAAGTGGATAGCAACATTTTCTACTTAGAAAACAATATACTACCTGACTAGTTTACTTGACCTGCAATAAACTGTACAAACTGTCATGGAAACTAATAGAATTGTGATAGGATTTGAATGGGAAACAGTTAATGAGATGAGTTTGTTTTACGCAGTAGTTGTTTCCGCCGTTTGGTAAAAAATTAACACGGGTTTCCCTGTGGCAGTATTTTTAAGAAAGTCGTGCCAAGGAATATTAAGAAAACAAGCCATTTTTGAAAGCATAACTGAAACTCCAATACCAAAAAGAAATCTGGAAATCGAACGAAAGAAGAACTTAACTCTTCTGCCGCTGCAAAATAACTAGACTTCTAAGGGTCTCATTGAGCCAAGTTGCATCTGCGTCTGTTTGTCTGTGACTGTCATGTATTACATTCTTTATAAATGAGTTGACCTGCACGATAAATGACAAATGCTTGCTTGCCAGAGCAAGCAGTCAGTACTGGATAAGTTCACTCATATCTGGGTGTTTATTTCCTCAAAAGACCATTTCAGACACCAATCTATGTACATGGTCCTCACCACGATTATGTCTGGACTTTAAGAGAGACTGACCTCTGAGTTTGTTTCGGCCTTTCTTCTCGATTAGGACCTCATCTAGTTTTTTATTTAAATATGATTGACATGTAAACGTGTTTCTGCAAATCTGCTCACAGAAATAAAATCATTTAATTTATCATTAACAATGTGTAATAAAAATAAAATCAATTAATTAAAGTAACTAGTAGTCGCCCAGAGGTCGAAATTCGACCATAATTCATTTAAATGTCATGATTCTAAGGTAGCCATCTTGTGTCAAACGCATGTTAATGTGTGTAATGTTTATTTATTAATTTAATTTATTTCTAATGTATATTAAATAAAAATATTAGCTTTCTGCACTCCTTCTCCATATAAACTTTAACTGTGCCAAATTTCATACTCCTCCGTCCGCGTAATTTTCGTAAAAAGTGGTACATAGTTTTTGCTTCACGTAAAAAAGAATAAAGTTAATTATTGTACTCTTTTTATAATTCCTGTACCTTCACGATTCTGAATCATCCCTTATTATTTAAACTGACAACCATAAAAAGACCGTTACAATAATATTTAACACCTCGTGACCGTGTCAAGTATAATCGTTGACATGATAATCAGCTTGTTAAATATAAAAAGCTTTATTTTATGCCCTATAAACTTCTAACAATGGAATCCAATTACATCCTTTAACAAAAAGCGGCCAAATGCGAGCCGGACTCGCACACGGGGCGTTCCATACCACAACAATACAATATCTAACACTAAATATTTGTTTAAAATATGGTTTCTGGTATGGGAGTCTTTAATGATTAAAGCAATAAAAAAAAATTGCCATTGTAGTACACACTCTGTGTTATGGTTCAAAAGATACACCCCTGTGACAGACGGACGGACGAACAGTCCGAGCCTTAGTAATAAAGTCCCGTTGGAACCCTTTGGCTACGGAACCCTAAAAGATTTTATAGGTTATCGGAACGTACGGACACGTAAAATTATTAGTAAATATTTTATTGATGTTAATAAAATTATGGAGTTTTCTTACTAAGGTGTTAATAAATTACACTGATTTATATTGTTTTTTAGGTGCAGGGTTAAAATATCCTGGCATTTGGTAATTTCCGGTTTATCAAAAGATATTGATTGTTTCTCGGTAAAAAAGTAATATGAATTATGATCAATAACTTTTGTGTTTAAAAATAAATATGACTGTTAAATTATAGCTCATAGTGAAGCTGTGTAAATTAATTTACAGTTATTCTTTGAACTATAATTAACTAATGTTTAATATAATTTTTATTGACATGAATAATTTATTAGTAGAAACTTATTTATAGTTAAATTGTTTTGGATATGTCTAGGTAGAGCTGTGGTGGCCCAGTGGTGATGGACTTACGAGTTGTAGATCGCGTATTCGAACCTACAGGCAGGCGCTTTACTTTGTGTAATTTATTTCATCACCACTGCTCTCAAAACGGTGAAGGAAAACATCGTGAGGAAACCGGCATGTTCTAGAACCGAAAAACATTTGGCATCTACCAACTTGCACTGGGCCCGCGTGGTGGATTACGTACGGCCCACTCCCTTTTCAAACTGAGGAGGCCTGCGTCCCAGCAGTGGGAACATATAGGCTAATTATGTGTAGGTAGTAAAGAATAAGTTAGTCTTTTTCACAAATGAAAATGTTTTCCAGTCATAAAACTAATGTAGTTATAATAAACCTGAACAGCAGTCTAATTACGCAACACATTTTATTTCGGTTTACAATTCTGAATCGAAAGCAAGTCCAGTTTTAAACGCATACCATATTTCGAATTACGATACACAATTTTTATCAGTCGACCGAAATTGGATAGGGTTGTTCTAAAAAATTGGCTATAATTTATTTGGATGATGTGTTTTGTTACACCATATAGGAATGATTTATTTCCAAATTATTGTGCTATAATTGTTTTTTTTTTATTACAACTGATGCTCTACTAGTGCTCATAAATGAAAATGTACAATGATTGCCGAAAATATTTAAAACCAATTTTTAAAACACTTTCTACCAAAAACTACCATAATTGAAATACGTAACAAAACGTTTTTCTTTTCACGTTTTTGTTATCTGTGGCTAATGTCAAAATCGTAGAAAAGCAGTGTTGTCAACTTAGTGGGATTTCCACTAAACCTGGGGGTTTGGACACCCCTACAGGCGAAAAAAATTGCTTTCTGTGGCCGGTGGTTTTGTCTAGTGGTTAATAAAATAAAATTTGTAGAAAACAATACAATCAATTACTAAAACTTTGACTCGAGAAAATATTAAAATAATACGATAATGGCATGTTTCATTGTTTGTTAAACCTGTGTCAGTGATTTTTCCATTTATTTCTTTCAAATGCCGAAACCACTGTGGATTCGAACGCTGATTTGGAAAGACTGACACAGCATGACGAATATATTGAAGCCACACAGAGGCTCCGCCCGAGTGGAGATCGAGAAACAACGTCATTTCAAAAAAAATATCCATCGCTATAAAAGTCAAAATCGGTTGAACGGACTGTAAAAAACGTCTATTTAAATGTCTAATACGCTTGACTCAAAACTACAGTGGGGTCCTCACTTAACATCACTTGCAGGGCGGCTAAGTTCAGCCGCTTACGCTGTTTGGAAAATCCGCCAACTAACTGACGTGGATACCGCGAGACTGGTCTATTTTAGTTACTTTCATAGCATCGTGTCTTACGGTATTTTGCTGTGGGGACGGGCTGCTGATATTAACTATATCTTTATTCTGCAAAAGAGGGCTGTCAGAGCCATATATAACCTCCGCAGACGCGAAGCTCTAAGGGAACTGTTTAAGAAAATTAACATCATGACGGTACCTTGTAAGTATATATATGAAAACATGTATGTTCGGAAAAATCTTCATCTTTTTAGTAAGATAAGTGGCAGGCATAATTTTAACACTAGAAATAGGAACAAATTAGATCAACCACGTTTCAGATTGTCTAAAGTGCACACTTTTTTTATGGGGTACTGTGTAAAATGTTATAATAAAATACCACTCGATATTCTTGAACTGAATGAGAAGAAATTTAAAACATGCATTAAACGCACACTATGTAGACAAGCAAATTATAAGTTGGATGATTATATCATAGATAAAAATGCTTGGCTTAATACTGGTCCTGCTCCACAGCCACTTGGGATCATTAGTCAAAAATTTTAATGTTTGGAAGAGTTGCTTCCCCTTTTATTTTTTTCTGACATTACAAACTTAATGTTTATTTTTTATTTAAACTAGTTTTAATTGTTGAATACTATAATGGATAATGATTTTCTTTCTTTTTGGTAGTAACATTCTATTAATCTCTCAAATACATTGCAAATTAGTTTTGTATAATTTAGAAGCATTTTTTTAAATTTTTTGTAAATGTGAGTACCATGGAGCCGTTTGTATTTTTTTTTTTAAATTTTATTAAGATGTATGTTGACTTGAAAGCTCATGGTAGCTGAGAGTATGTCATGCTCACTTAAATGTCTCGCTGATGGTGGCGAGTGTGTTGGATCATTCGGTTCCCTACAAAATGGTTGAGCTGAATGGTGCTGATCCACGCGTCATGTTCGTGAACGGGCGCCGTCAGTTGTGACTGGTCATCTCTTATCTGCCATGGCTTATTTTTAATCTTATATGATGAATTGTTTTGATTATTTTTTTGTACATTGTTCTCACATATAGAAGTAACAAGAATAATGTACCCAGGATTTTGTAATTTTCTATATTTAAAAGAGTGTCCTTGGAGTTTCTTGCCCGTTCTTCTCCATAAGATCTACGTTTTGGAATGGGCAACTAGCTTCAACTTTCTGACTAACTGACGCGACTATTTGACAATTCAAAAGTGCCTGTAAATGGTTTAATTGAAATAAATGCTTTGAGTTTGAGTTTTAAGTTTGAGTCTAATCTTATTTTATAATCCAGTATAGTTTATTTCTGGTGGTTTGAAGAACTGTCGCTAGTGGACTAGACATTGGCGTTTTGGATTTTTACGCAAACGGTTAAATATCCTATTTCAGATATTGAAATCGTTCTCAAATTCTGTTATTAGAAATCGATTTCAGGAGAGGCTCCGGCTCGCAGTTTCGATCGTCTCTAGTAATATTAATCGGTTATATATGCATCGATCAAAACTATTCAAATATAAACAAATACTTGCTTACGCAAAGCTACCCTTGCCGTGGTTTTGTGAAATCGCTTTGTCTAGTTCGGATAATCGATACTTTAACACTAATCGATTTCTGATTGAAATCGGATTTTATAATTCGGTTTGATGTATCTGACGCATGTCTATAGTGGACTCAGGGAAAAAAATTGGCAGCACTGAGTAAAAGTTGAAATAACGTGACGTGTTTAGTCGAATTTAATGCGAAATATTGCGTGTCTAAACTATACCTTTGCTGCTCTAACTTTATCAGTGTGCAGGGAAAAGAACAGGAAAGGCATAACATCCCATGTTAAACATTGGAAATAATCTGCGCTGGAATGATCATTATTTGATGTCTGTGGAGGATACGCTATCAATCATGGCGATGCTTTGTTTACATTTTGGTTTCATTAATTTCGGTAATGTTTTTGTTCAAGCATTGTTTTGCCTTGAATGCTTTATATTTTTCAACATTCAACATTAAATTTACTATTCTCTTACAGAAACATGGGCCCATGCTAAGCAGTTTTGGAACATTTTTCTTGTGGCTCGTCGGAAAAACTTTGGAAAATTCTCTCGTTCAAGACAGTGCGTACTCTGTTTACGTTTTCTACTGGCTGCACTAAGACTTACTTAGGCTGTTTTGCTCAATAGCGAAAAGTACCTAAGTTGATATTATCACTACAAGTAAGTAAGTCAATATAAATAGGATTGTCGTGTGTAAGAGAGTACCTTCGTATCTCATTAGATTATTGTAGCTGTAGGTACATTATTTGTGAATCTGCCTATGGACAATCATTCCTTTGTTGCGTAGACACAAGCATCCTACTATCCTACAACTATTTATTGTGGTTAAAATAATTATTAATTATAGTTACTATGTCCGTCAACCTCACATTCGAACTGAAATAAAATTGTTAATTGATATTTATGTACCTCTAACCAAATAACTAACTACAAAACATATTTATAATATTTTCACAGATGGTGCTAGAGCTGAAAATACAAGAATGGAACGCTACCCAAAACCAATCTTGTTGAGCAAACATGGATTGGATAACCAATCTTCTGTAATCATTGAAGGTAAGCTTTTTGACACACATGGTTAAGAATCAAGCGTAGCAAGTCACCTAATTATAAGATTATGAATATATTTCCTTGGCCGAACTTACTACATAGACACATCATATATTTTGTGAAACCTAACTAATGTTTACTATTATAATTTAGTATTATTAAATAACTGGAGACTGCAATATCAGCCCTAAATAAAGAAGAAATTATACAACCTGCAGCAGTGACTAGGCTGATGGCTTTTGTCCAGGCATGGGCCTAATGAAGGCCTAGTTGATATGCCTCCTTTACTTTACCACAGAATGTTTCAGTACTTTATTTGAGCAGAAAATAATAAGATTTTGTTTTAAAACTGTAGAGTTCGTGGGGCGTTTCACCTATGAAGACATAAAGGCAGCATGAATGATGTCGCCCATGCTGCGTTGCTCCGTTGCTCTGCTACTTCAGTTTTCAAACTTCTCAAGAATTAAAGTAGAAACTGAAGATTGTTAATGAATCATTTTTTTTTTTAACTGTTCAGTCTTGTACAACAGCGATATAAATGTGTGTTCATATTTTGTTAATTGATAACAGTGTAAACTTTAATAAAGTGTTATAATTATGAACTATAGAAGTACAAATAAAAATAACTTGTTATGAAATATTTAAGAATTCAATACTTTTTATAAACACAGCCAATTGATTATTATAATGATACTATTTAGAGGTACCTATTTACCTAAATTAACTGTCATTCATTAGGTAACAGTAAATAAAGAGAAATAAATTATGGTAAACAAAACTTTTATTATATCTTCAATAGCATTTATTCACATTATTATGAAATATTTGGACATGGGGCAAAAATAAATTGGAAGAAATATACTGTAAGGATTAGTGGAATTTGGGATTGTCTTTCTGTGGCAGTCATCATGGAATAAGTATGTACTGCTTGCTAATTCTTGCTGTAAGCACTTATGAGAGTTTAATTTTTTCCTGAATAATGTAGTTGAGCCTGACACCTGAAATATAAAAATAATAATTTAAGTAAATGCTCAATATATTCCATGAACCATTACATCCATCCACAAAGTCTAATACGCCTGTCCTTAAACACTTCCATGCACAATCTATCTACTTTATAGAACAGCAATATTCTGCTATATACAACAATTAGGTGCCTACAAATGACTTTATTTAAATGTATGGTAAGTTTACGTTTGATGGTGCATTTCGTATTCACCAACTAATAATAAGATTGTGTGTAAAATTGTTGCTGTGCTAAACACACAATCAATGTTCAACTCTAAGAAAGAAAATAATATTGATATTAAGTAGGTACCTTAAACAGACAATGATGTGGAAATAGATCTATGTATGGTGTGGTGAGTATGTTCATCGATGTCCTTGCAGAATTCATTGACATAAAATGCTTCAAACTATATTATAATATTTGTTCTTCCTCTATTATATTTGCTTTTCCAATGAAGTTCAAGTTCAACTGGGTTGTTAAGCTTGTGGCTTATGATAAGTTTGATACGGTACGAGGTACGAATTTGTCTTTCCTTTAAAATGCCACCAAAATACCTCGTTTCTGAAATATCATAATATATATCTTTAGTTTAGGATGTAAGCACTTGTAACAGAAGAAAACTTTCACAATTATTATTAAAAATCGACCTCGCTGCTTCGATATTTTACAGACCACTAATATTGATCTATCATTGAGGTTTCACACAAAAACACATTCACAATTTATGAAGACGACGTTCACTTACATAATTTTGTAATAATTAAGGAGATTATACGAGTAAATCCCGAAAATATTGCAAAGAAAATTGATTGCGACTAGCAAGCTGCCTTCTGGTTCAATTGACAGGACGAAACCAATTTTCTTTGTATTGAAACAAATTTTCAACTGTCAAAATGGTTACGTAATTCGAAAATAGCCTTTTTAGACGATTATCGTTCACTCTTTAGCGTCTGAAACAGAGTGCAGTTGATATCACAGATTTTATAGTTACGTAATTCGAAAGTTGTAAACTGAAAGCAATTCTAGTCGAAACGAAACAAATTTGACTCAATTGTAAATCGAAAATGTGTTGCGTAATTAGATAGCAGTTTTCTTGTTTAAACGCACTGATGTCTGGAACGACCGACGTCGGATTTGAAAAATTATTTTTGCATTTGATAGCTTAATTCTTGAGGAAGGTTATTGGGTCACGCTCACGTAACACGACGCTACGATCCCTAAGAGCTGAGCAAAAAAAAAAAGCCAGAAATAACGCTAAGTGATAACGAAGCAATAGCACGGGTGGGCGATGCGATGTGACGCGACGCTACGATCCTTACGAGCTGAGCAAAAGGAAAGAAAGAACGCTAAGAGGAAACGAAGCAATAGCACGGGCGGGCGATGCGATGTGCCGCGACGCTACGATCCATACGAGCAGAACAAAAAGAAAAAAAGTCAGAAAGAACGCTAAGTGAAAACGAAGTAAAAGCGCGGGCGGGCGATGCGATGCGATGCGGTGGGTCGTCTTAGTATATTGTGGTGTCTTACGACTTCCGCGTGAACAAAGTCGCGGGCAGAAGTTAGTAAGTAATATGGCAGAAAATTTAAATAAGTACGATGTTCTACATTTCCCCTCATTTCATTCTTAAATCATTTTGACCTACTGATAAATATTGACGATCAACAAACCATTCACAATTTCTTTGATCATTGTCTAAACCAAATCCATAACCACAATCTACCAATACCATAAACGGCAGATACACTTCCGACCATATAAAGCTTGGTATGCACGTCACATAATTTGACAGTAGCTGTCACGACTCATGACTCATATCCAGGTGGGCAACTTATCATCTATTTAGTACGAGCGATACAAATCTCTAATTTGACAGCTACTGCATAATGATGTATCGTTCTGTGCGGGCGGTGGCAGGGCAAGCCCATATTATTGTTAAGCTATAAAAGTCATTTGAACAAGATGGCGGACATGTCATCAAATATCAATAATAAAGCATAGAAAATTATGAGACGTTGTCTGTGGTACATGGTGTGATGCTTATTTATAGCTTGTTTTGTCTTTTCCACAAATAATAGGTTGTTGTCAATTTGTCATAAACAGCAAACATAAATAATAGTTTTGTTGAATTGTACCTACATGAAAATAGTAAAGTCTCCGTTATTTCGTCACCTTTGACAAATGTGCACGTGAGTATGAGAATAACGATATTATACATCATTACGTAGATCCATTATGTTAGAAAGCATAGGAATCTCGAAAGTTATAAAATGTTGGCAATTTGTTTTAGTAATCAATAAATCGATTAATGTTTTAACACAATGCCGTAATAACAATATTCTTGTAGTAAATGTTTATGTTTCGAGTGGCTGTAAAATATCTTTATTGTTATTTTAGTTCTTCAGCGTTGTTGTAAAGAATAACAATTCACAAATAATTACTATGCTGTTATGACTGCGTTAATGTGGACCAGCCCTTAAAGTCTTTCGACCTACTTCCTTTAGTTTATAATTTGAATACTTAATGATAAATGATTTTGCACATTCTGGCGAAAATCTGTAAAATTTACAAGTAATCGATAGTGTGTCCTGGCCTTAAGAGCGATTATCCTAAAACTTGGCAACATCGCAAATAGCTACCAAATATTTAGCTGTTTTGTTTAATTTGGCAATATTACTGTATGGCAATATTACTGTATGGAAATATGGAATGTGGCTAACTAGTGAACTAAAATATTGATTATGAAATGCAATTATTAATATCGTATCACCGAATATTTAGTTTAAGATGCAAAAAAAGTATTTGGAAACTTTCCAAAGGCCATACTTCATATTTCCATACAGTATTACAGCCAAATTAATCAAAACAGTGAAATATTTGACATCTATTTGCGACGTTGCCCACTTTCAGAATGCACGCTCTTAATATTATAGCCTTTTAAAGTTACACTTAATTTGTCCAAATATTGCATAAGCAGCTTACAAAATCGACTATCTTGAATATTTCAATAAATCGTCAAATTACTTTGTGCGCTAAATGAAAATCATGTACCATTTTACCTTTCTAGGGTGGGCAGACATCTAAGCGGTGCCATAAGTAGAGATATTGTCTAGAACGCAGCGGTAATAAAATAGTACTCAGTCGTGCCGACAAGAAATCAATTTCCCTCAGTAGGTTTACAAGTCATCTGCTGTTTATTGCCTATATATGAGTGAGTCATGACCGAATGGCATCTGTTTTACTACTTGTATTGCATGTACTTCAGTTGCAGAGTTATAGACCGCCTGTGAGCAGCTGTCATTTATCCAGGTAATGTTCTGGGGAAAGTCAGGAAATTAGAGTTGCAATTCTCGTATTTTTAAGTTGGCATTCGAATCTCAGTCTCAATCCGACAAAAATCGTCCATTGTTGAATAATAATATAATATCTATATATACATCTCATCTCATACATCTCATCATCTAGATATTACATTATAATAATAATGTAATATCGCCAAATTAATCAAAACAACGAAAAATTTGACAGCTATTTGCGACATTGCCAACTTTCAGTATAAATGCTCTTAAGTAAGAGTCCTTTTGATTTAGACGAAGATTTGTGTATTAACTTTCTAAAATGCGAAGTCGTAGAGAAGAACCAAAGCAAACCTAAAGACTTTTTAACTTCTTTAGGCGACGGACACAAAACAATTTTCGGTCAGTGGTAATTTAGTAGGCCCTAAAAAAACGAATATAGCTGAAGTGGCTGGAAAGGTTGCCCAACTCAAATAGGACTGGGCAGGACTTGTCTGTCGCATGCCGGACAAGCTGTGGGCAGATAAAGCACAGAACTGGTACCCTGAGACAGTAACACACGGTCGTGGCAGGCCACGTAGGAGATGGCGGGATGAATTGAATAGGTTTCGTCAAAGCTGTAAGAGGAGTTCGCGCGAAAGATGGAGATAGGCTTTTGCCAAGGAGAAGGACAGAAAAAACAAAATGTCCTCTTGTTCATATTAGCTGGGCCATTTGCCACTACTGTTCCTGGTTATAAAATGAAGGGAATTACCCTAAGTATTTTTGGGAAAGGTATAAGAATATTTCTAAATAAGTAATAGTTCTAAAGTCCACATTTACTCCAGTCGTATCTTAGCCTAGACTAGTAGTTACGCTGTGAAATCCTCATAAAATGTGAGTGCATACTTAATGATCTAATCTGGCAACATTGTGTGAAGTTTATTGTATGCTGTGAGACCGCCATGATGGTGAAAGACGTCGAGTAATTAACGTGATCATTACTCATTTTCATTGTAAGGCTTTATTTAGTGTTATGGATCTTAGTTGCGGGGCTTTGGATTCGACAGGTCGTTGTGACGATTCATGGAGGACTATAAAAGCCTATATACAGATTCAATGGTATTCTTTCGGCTGAAATGATGTTGATCTGCACCTGGAAATCGTCTACGAAACAAGTGGGCCGCTGCAGATACAACTTAGTCAGGTTGCGGTTCTCTGATGAGTCACAATATATATTTCATTTATTTCGGATCACACATAAAAAAGTAGACCGTACATATAATCCATATAGTAATAAGTAGTAACAAAGACTTAAAAAATATTTTAGTAAAACTTACAAAACAACCTAAACACAATTAATAACTACGTGGCTCAAAACATGGTGGCACGTGCCTCCGCATCCAGTACCAACCACCTTATCGAATAATGTTTTTAGGTTGCTGTTGGAGCTTCCGCTCAACCTACCCATTATTGACGCCGCCCGCTTTCTCATTATGGCGTGAAAATCGTCATCACGGGCTTCCGCGAACATCTGCGAAGCGCTGCAGAAGCCCGGAAGCCCCATAAACATCCTAAACAACAATGAGACCCTGGAGCCATATTACAAAACCATGCCTCACCTCTTGTCATACTTGAGACGAATGCTAACGCTGTCGACGTACCTACTTAGCTGAATTCTGGTCGAAGCTAATAGAAATATCCGATCCGGCCCTGCTTCACACGGCTTTTACGACTTGACAAAAAAACTTTCCGGAATAAATCCTCTAATTGATGGTGAAAACCGCAACTAAAACCGTTGAGTCATTAAAGAACAACGCGCTCACACAGACAGCAATAAAGCGATCAAAGGACTTAAATTTTTAATATGTATTGGCAATGGAATCATCGATAATTAGAGGGTTTCAACTCAGTTTCGACTGAAACATTTTTACCCCATCTTGCAGTCTTCTTCTTTTGTTTGTGTGGTTAGTGACTAACCTGGTGACAGAGTTTTAAAGCCGCCGATAGGCCTCTGACTTGACATGCCGTCGAGAAATAGCTCTCAGGCATCGAGAAATTCCTCACGATGTTTTCCTTCACCGTTTTTAAAGCAAGTGATAATTATGCAATACGCACATGAATCCGAAAATTCAGAGGTGCAAGCCTTGGGTTCGAACTCGAGACCTATGAATTGGCAGTCTGACGGTCACACCACTAGGCTATCACATCGTCACATCAGTATCTTGCAGTAAGGTTTAATTTATGTTGCAACAATGAGGTGACTAAGTGCCTACAATAATTACTATCATTGGGTACCAATGAATCATGAGCCCATAGGTATTCCTTACTTGATCTGGTTGTGGTCGTTTGATTACAAAACACAGGTGTGAAACCGCGTGCAACTCAATATTACAATTATTGTATTTAATTACAATGTAATTAGAACAATGGTTGAGTTTGTCATAACTTTATACGGCTAAGGAGACAGGCAGGCAATGTAATTTTCGCTGTCAGCTAAATTGATAAATGAGAGTGCAGTGGTGTAAATGGACATATTATTTTTAGGTTCAACAAGTGATGCCGTCCAAGATCTGGTGAACTTTGTTTCCTCAAATCTTGATGGTAAGCAAAAGGTGCTGGCGATCTTTCTGGACCTAGCAAAAGCTTTTGACACAGTCTCTGTCCCGCTCCTCCTCGAGAGACTGGAGGGAGTTGGAGTGAGAGGAATGCAACTTAAATTATTTTCTGATTACCTCACAAATCGCATGCAGAGAGTAAGGGTTGGTGATATGTGCAGTGATGATCTTGACATCTCGTATGGGGTACCACAGGGCAGTATTCTTGGTCCCACATTATTTTTGACGTTTATCAACGACCTCTGTAACCTCAAAATGCGTGGTGGCAGGATCGTCACATTTGCGGACGACACAGCTCTGCTTTTTCACTCGGACTCATGGGAAGAAGTTTATTCGAATGCTCAGCTCGGTTTCGACATGGTCGCAGAGTGGTTAAAAAATAATAAACTCACCCTTAATGTATCTAAAACTATGTATATTCCCTTTTCCATAAAAAATCATGCGACCACTTCTTCTTCAAATCTTAACATCACACACATGCTCCTTCCTGCAGGGCAATTCTTGCTCATGTCCTGTTCTTAAAAAAACTAATGTTATCAAATATTTGGGTATCCAGATTGACAGTGGTCTTAGTTTTCAACCGCACATAGACGCACTTACAGCGAGAACGCGAAAATTGATATTTGTTTTCAAAAATTTACGTCATGTGGCGGAAACTAGGACTATTGACACCGTATATTACGCACTAGTTCAGTCAATACTATCATATTGCATAACTGCATGGGGCGGAGCCCCAAAGACATATTTGCTTAAGTTGGAGAGGGCACAGAGAGCTGTCCTTAAAGTTAGTCGTAACCTTCCCTTTCTTTTTCCAACGAAAGAACTTTACCAGCAGTGCAAAGTACTAACAGTTCGCCAATTATTTATCTTAAGTACTATCATTCAAAGGCATACTCAACTTCCATTCAATCCTTTCGAAATCCTAAACAGGAGACGCAAACACACAGTCTGTAAATCAAGGTCCTTCAAAACCAGCTTTAGCCGTAGATTCTTTTGCGTCCTAGAAGACTACCTTTACAACAAAGTTAATAAAGAAATTTCTATTTACTCCCTATCCAAATTCAACTGCAAAAATAAATTAAAAAATTGGCTTCAATGTCACGATTATGAAGCCACCGAGAGACTCTTACAAGTCATTTCATAAAAAGCTGCTCGACATGTCCTTCCTACACGACATTAGAAGACGAGTTTGGAGTTTCACACTCACTACACACCCCCGCCCACACACCCTACTTTGCTGTCTAATCTAATTAATTATAAGTTTTTTTTTAAAAGCTTATATTTAACTTCACTTGTTTGTTTTAAATTTGTTTTTATCTTTCTTCCCAACATTAACGTCTGTTATTATGTTTGTATACTGTGACATGTCCGGGTAGTTTGGAGGCCTGGAGACCTGTAACACAGGTATTCCTAGTACAGGCTCCAGTCTCCACTACATCCATGTATTTTTGTATACACATTTATGTACTGTAGTGAGTGTTCATTATGTGGTGGAGAGAATAAACGTTTATTATTATTATTATAGTGTTATTTTTCTCGCCGTTAAGGAGAAGTGGTGATCCAGTGGAAATAGTAGGCTGTAGGTTCGAACCCAAGTAGGCATAAGACTTTGTGTACATCATCACTGCTCCTGCTCTCAAAAAGGTAAAGGAAAATATCATAAGGAAACTGGAATGTCTTAGAACCAAAAATTCTGAGACATAATAAATTATGTGACATCCACCAACTCGCACTGGGCCCGCGTGGTGGATTACGGACACGGCCTACTTTGTTTCCCAGAGGGCAGACCTGTGTCTCAGTAGTAGAAACATCACAAGTGATTTTATGTAAGTACGCTACAATAACTGCCCCATCGTAATCGCGACTGCTGAGCGTGGCTCCGGCAAAGTACGCACACACTTGTGCACTATAATATCTCCTTCACCCTATAGTACCCGGCTAATCTCCGATGACATTGGCTACCGTGACCGAAATCAGTCGATAATTTAATGCAAAGATTATCTTATCTGCTAATTAATATTAGGAACTTGTGACGGCATCGAGATCGCCAAATGCGAACTACGCATCAAAGACTTGACGTCACACAACATCCTGACGTCACACAAATCCTGCATCGCGCAATAAGAGTTTACCGCGCGAACGACGTTGGGCAGTTGCCCGCCAGACACGACAGCCATCTGATCGGAGGATCCCCCCTTTTCAATAGAGGATGAGTGAACTTTACACCCTGTTACTCATACCTGCAACCTGTTCCTCATACCTCTAAAAACCTAACTTCTATTAGGGGTGCATTTAAACAGCTTGGTTTATCGTTTCATGGCATATGCCGTAAGCTTAGAAAGGCAAATACACGAGTGTAGAATAATGAGTATTAAAAATTATTGCGCACTTAATATCAATGAGTTGCCTATGCCTTCCTACCTATTGCATAGACGATTGTTCGACAGGCATACTTAAATATTTTATTGTAGGTATGAATCTATGTACTTAAAATGTGCCCATCATTTATAATTACTGATGTTATTCTTACTAGACTGTTTCATGGTCACCATCAGTCTATAGCAGTCTACTGCTGGAAATCACAATCATTAATATTAATATTTTATTCCCACTGCCGGGACACAGGTCTCCTCTATGTCAGAGGAAGTGGGCCATAATCCACCACGCGGGTTGGTAGATGTCACATGTCTTCGAAATTTTCGGTTCTAGGACATGCCGGTTTCCTCGCGATGTTTTCTTTCACCGTTTGGAGAGGAGTGCTGATGAAATAATTTACACAAAGTAAAGCGCCTGTCTGGGTTTGTTGCCACCTACAACTGGTAAGTTGGGGTGGTTACCACTGGGCCACCACTGCTCACCACCTCCTGGACATAAGGATCTCTCCAATTGGATGTCATTTTCCTCGTTCTCTAACTCTCATTCAGCTGCTATTAGCTCACCTGAAGAGAATCGCTCCACCCAGTCAGAGAGCTTCTTACTCTACGTTTCTTATTACTAATACCTAAATATAATAAACCATGTTGTATTTTCAACCTACAAAATTCAAGTAAAGAACCAATCACGGCATTATTTATGCCAAAACCTTTCAATCTGTCATCGCATGCGCCCGCGCATTATTATGGTAATATTTTAACACGATACTGTCATGTGTGACCCCAATGGACCCGCGCCATATTGGTTTGGTGTCTTGTTTATACCATAAAAGGGTACATGTCTATGGTACATCATTAATATGTGTGAGATCTAGATTTTTCGCAGGTACGGTCAAGTGGACGTCATTAGTTACTTGAGATACGAAACCGCTACGGACTGCTACGAAATAAAGTCGCTGTCGAAGTCAAAATGGACGGGCGGTTAACTGAACCCAGGTTAAAATAATTTGTGGACATCTAGTTGAAGTTTGTTATGTTACTTTGGAGAAGAGGCTATGTTTAGCAGTGAACTACTGTATGGTTTGCTTGATTGAATGATTGATGTTGACACATTTATATGGTCTATTCCAAAATTATCTGATGAAAATGTAAACAAATGGATCAGAAAACGTGCCTGTGGATGCCACTTTGTAATGCCACTTACATTATTTGAATACTTCAACCCGAAATTCTAATTTTAAATCACCATAAAGATGATTTTCATTTTACAATAATTGAGGTTATTTTAATAACCTCCATTTTCGGCAATGATTTTACATTTACAATTTAATCATGTTGTTCAAACAACAATTTTTGAAAAAGTGGTTAGATAGTTAAAAAATTGTTACTAATTCCCTTTAGTGAGTGATTGCGTAAGTATTTAACCTGAACTGAAAGGTTTGTTTACACTATCATTACATACTTTTGGACCGGACTATAGTCTCAAGCATGATCGGTAATTTATTAATTAACTACCTGCACCTATTTGAAACAATTTATTCAAACAATTTATTATACTCACTTAGCAATAAATTTTACCAAAGACACCACAGCTAGAAATTAAAGATACATATATATGTACATATATTAGATGAGACTGCAGCATCTACGGACCTACATAAGTCAAGAAACAAATGAATGGGCCCCGTCTCAAGTTATCAGTTCGCTACAAGTTTAAATATGGTTTCAAGATTGAGGAAACCCACGTCACATCAGTTGTTCCAGCACCATTTTTGACCTGATAAGATATCACGACATTTCCTACCAAACAGCCTTGCATAAAACATGCAAATAATAAATAACTGTCTTATATAAACATTTCTATATACTAGACTAGGCCGGGCCCTTATCACATCTCCGGCCAACCAATCTCTTGCACTCATTGACCGGTTTACTACGCGATCTCCAATAGAGATGGGATGTTTGTCTCATAAATCGACTAATAATGCGATAATTAATTGACAACTGTTAGGAAAAGTCGATTTCGATTTTATGTTGATGACTTAATTAGTGGAGGAACTTTCGACTGAGATAGTATAAAATATGTTGGGGGTCGACATAGTTTAGAAGCCGGATTGAAAGATGTAACTGAAATAAACATAGGTAGTTGAATGCATCCGGCAGAAGGTACGCGACAATAGCTGGGTTTGTGGTAAAATTATGGCCAGTAAGCAAAAATGGTAACTGGGCAGACAAACTCAAACTCAACGTCAAGGGTTCAGCCAGTCAGAAAGATGAAGATAGTTGCCCATTCCAAAGCGTAGTAGGTTCTATTGGAGAAGAAACGGCAAGAAACTGCACGGACACTCTTCTAAATCAGAATATTGTTTAAATCATTCTTGTTGAAATTATATATGTGAGAACAATGTAGGTACATTAAAAGCGTCCGTAATAAAAATATGTAATATGTAATGTGTACAAATGCAATTCAAAAATTAAAATAAGCCGTGGCAGCTAAGAGATGACCAGTCCCTACTGACGGCGCCCGTTCACGAACATGACGCATGGCATCCAAGATATGTCAGACTTACTGAAGTTTATTCATTAAAGAAGAGATTTTAAAAGCTGTTTTTTGTCACATACTCAAGAAGGCGCCAGGCAGACGATTAGGTCGTGTTATAGCGATTATAGAACATTCAACAAATGCATTCTTAATATTAAAGCGATTAGCAATCATTCTGCAATTAACGGTCATCGACTGAGACAACATAATGAGGTGCTTTGTCAAATCAGTGTGGTATGTGAGGAGGCTGGTAATTGCGACGATTTATAAGTCTAAGGCAAGGCACATAGATCTTTACTTCAAGCTACAGAAAAACTTTTTGCAGGATTACTGGGTAGATGAGGGAGAAATATTTGCTGATACTTGGGGCAGTAATAAAACATAGCTGAACCGGGATCTAGATTAATCAGACATATTTATCCTAACTAGGAAAAGAGAGGCTGATGATCACTTAGAAAAGTACAGACAAGGTAGGAATTGAAAGATCTAAACAACAATGTTTTTGATGCATCTGGAATTTCAACAAAAAAATGCAGTTATCTAACTTAATTTAAACATCAGCATTTATTCCGTGGGTCAAAGAAAACCCTAAAACATTACCCATTAAGCAAATCAGCTGACAACTAAACCAAAAAACATTTTGAAGACGCCCAAAAAAAATACAACTCCAAGAAACTTAATACTCGCCATTGCAAGTAGATTTCAAGTAGTACTTGCGCATCACTAATCTCCGAGAGATTTCCATGTTAATTGACACACGGAAAACGTCATTCGATAATGAAAGTGTCATGGCGCCTTGAAATTAATTAGTGAGACAGTAGCCACGTAATGATTGGAAGTCGATTGGGTAATCATGTGTTATTATTTATCGACCATGGTTTGGGAGGTGTTGGTGTTTGAGCAAATGTTGAAGTAATTGATGGTTATCTAATTGATGTTGAAGCGGCTTGTTTGTAGGCTTTGGAAAATAAGTACCGAACAGGCTTATTATGTCCAGCTATGAAAGAAATAAAGAAAAACGTTTATTCGGCAAAGTAATATGCAAGGAACACATTTGAACAAATTAAAAACTAACATAAAACCACACTTTATGAACAACACTTTAATGCTGATGGGATCTCAGGAGTTATCTTAAGAACGACAACTGTTATGCCTAATTCGGAAGAACTAAAAATAAGTCGTCAAGGAAGACACACCGTAAACCCTAGATTCTTTTGTTCGAGGAGTTAAGGCGAAAGAAATTAGATAAAAATGTTACATATTATTTAAGGCAACAAAATCTATAATAGCGCTCAGTATGAAAGAAAACCCTTATTTGAGCAAAAGATTCGTCATACTGGTGACAATTTTTGCCCTAATTTAATTATGATTGATTATATCTTCGGAACTGCATTTTTGGACTACCTATTCTAGGAGATTTTGTGTTCTTTTTACTTAAATAATATAACCCTAGAGTTATGGGATATCAAAAACAACACGTTGTTTATGTACCTCTTTATAGATATGATCCGGTAGATATGAGTTATAAAAACATAGATGGGATTAAGAATGTCTAGAAGACAGTGGCAATACTGTTTTCGGTGTTGCTAGTAATCAATCAGAATACTCAAGACAACATTCCGTAATTGTGTAACTGAAAAAGGAAATATAGAAACGATAAACACATTGAAAATAAAAACGAAGATTTGGTTAAACATAGTCCTAAGGGTCTTCTGAGATGAAACTCGAGAAAAAGCTGTGACATAGTATCTGACAAATTACTTCCGATCCTTGAAGAAATCCCATCCGGCCCTGAAAATGGAAGGTCCTTGACTTGATCGCGTGTTTCAGTTTCGGAGACCTTGAGGCTTTGCAAGGTCAGGTAAACAACCTTCAGAAGCAGAGGTCGAAGGTGAACGAAAGTTTCCTAATGTCCAGTTATTACGAAAGTTCAAAGACTTCAGTTTAGTTTGGTTAGGGCCTGTTTTTGTAGTTAGGTATTTTCATGTGTGGTATGAACAGAATTCTAAAGTAGATACGGTATAAAATATTCACTAGCACTTAGAAACTATTTTTGGAATCACATTTAAAATGTAATTGGTATTAGCGATAGTTTGAGGTGGAGTTACAGCTGCTAGACTTAAATAAATAATGTTTGTGAACCTTAATAGGGTGGGGGCAAGCTAATTATTATTTCATGAAAAGGGATAATCAGAGTTGCTTCGAACATGTTCTTTAATATGGTATGTAATATTAACGATGCTATAGGAATTACGTAGCTGCCTTCGTAATCTCACAAATATGGCAGTAAATTCCAATTCAATTATTTTCAGGGCGTGACAATCGAAAGATTATTAAGTTCTCTTTTAATTAGAGGTCTTTAGTTATAATAGAAATCGATTGTGACGTAATAGGACAAGTAATCATAGTGTGCCACTTTCGATTTCCGTATAGAGAAACCAGGCTTTGGGTACAATTACATGTGTCGTATTGGCATTATTTTTCTGTCAATTGGTAATCTTTCTTTAACACTTTCAGAGCTGGGAGCCCTCCTCGAGGGTTCACCTAGTCGCGTATGGGATGCCGAGCCCTCGAGGAGGGCTCATTTTAAATGTAGGTTTTTTTTAGCAATTACAGCATTATAAACAGTGAAAATAAAATTTGATGTATATTTTAACAAGATTTATTAGTAGGTATATGCGTTGGTTTTAAAATCCAAGTAAAAAAAAAAGTAAATCCTTGACGGTTCCAAATATTCACAAAAAAAATTAAAGGTTGGAAACTACATATAGCGACAAGATCCCCTAAAAACACAATTTTACTTCGTTTTGCACTTTTTTTATCACGGTTTTAAACACAAAAATATAAATAACAGGAGAAGTGGCATGGGGGCGTGTCTGTGTCTGCGCGTCCTGATCACAATGCTCATGCCCCAGGCAAATGGCCATCTCGGCTAACTAGTGCGCTTTCGAACGCGATCGTGATAACATTTAAGAATACCGTGTTGTTCAGTGGTTTCTTGTAAAAATCGAGTCTAAACTAGAATCTTTATAAATCATAGAACCACATATCATAAATCAGCACAAGTATTTTACTATATTTGTGTTGAAAATCATGAAAAACAACAAATCGTAAAATATTTCTTGCCTTTACTACGTTATTTTTGTTTTCATATATCACAACGACTGTACTATTATTGTAGTAAATACATTGCTTCTTTACCACTACCAAAGTAGTCGCTAAGTAACCGGACAAGCAATGTAAAAATCACAAAACGATACGTTCTTTATGCGGTTGCATCGTGTAGTACGGCCGCTGTGTCTTGCGATGAGTTAGTGATGTGGTTGTGCAGATCCACTAAAGTAGGCTATCGACAACAATGTCGATTGTCGTATGAATTTATATTACTATTAAAGTTTTTTCTTCAATTTGTCAACAGTTATAGCCTGATTGGAAGACCGATGTGAAATCTTGAAAAAACCAATTACGGGCACTTTTGAATTGTCAAGGGGTCGCTCAGTCAGAAAAATGAAGCTAATTGCCTATTCCAAAGCGTAGTAGGTTCCTATGGAGAAGAACGGCCAGACAATCGAGAGGGAATACAATCAAAGTTTTTTTTATCTTGAAGTTTTACTAGACCAGGTCCAGTTCGTTCTTCTAGAGTCTAAGCCACAAGCTTTTACCATCACTATCATCCATAGTTACTTAGTTATAATATGCTTGAACACAGAACAAGTATTCTAAGAACCACATTTTTCTTACATCATGACAGTCACGACTTTACTTTGCAGCCTTTTGCGTAATTGAACTTTGTAATAATGTTTTCAACAATTACGCAAATACAATAATTATGTTAGTCAACAAGTGCCCCAATTACACTCTACTGACTGCACGCAATAACAATTCAATACTACCTACAAGAGCCCTGTATAAGTACTCCCAACATGAAAAGCTCCCGCCATATTGCAACCATAAACTAAAAAAATCTCCTACTTTATAATCACAACCAGTGGCCACACGTGTTGCCATAACTTATAAACAAATCATAAATCCCAGCTGTAGACAACAAAAAAGCATAATTACAAACTGTGAATTTATTAATGTAAGACATTGGTCAGTCAATTCTGAAGAGAAAGCAGGCGTAGGTGACGCGTGGACATTGAGTTGTCCAGTGTAGGAAGTATATCGCTTTGCATAGCATTCTTGGTTTAATGATTGCTGGTTTGGCGGGCTTGGATGGGAGTTTTGTTGCATTTATAGATATTGTAGGGGATTTGCATTGAAACACCACTTTGATAAATATTGTTGAGGTATATTGAGTCGCGCACTAAAAAACTAGCTTTTTACATTTCGGTTTGAGCTTAAGTAGTATTCTACTATGGTACAAGTAGCGGGTGGTTCTATTATCAAAAATAAATGATTTACAATTTTTAACCAATGATAGGTAGGTGAGGCCTGTATATTTTAGTCAAGCATGAACTCGATTCTCGACAGGTTGTAACCTGCTCCCTGAATGATACCTTTTTGCGTAAATTATTTTCGACAAGTTGCAACTTGTTCCTGGGCGATGCCATCTGGCTAGTTTCTCGTCGACAAGTTACGACTTGTTCGTGAGTGATGCTAATATTCTGTTTATGTGTGTTTAGGTGACTGTTAGTGATCTACCTGTGTGTTCTTGTCAAGTTAGGACCTGCTTGGTGGGCAATACCATTATTGCTCATGTTTATGCATGTGATTTGCAAGTAGTTTACCTTTACCTGCCTTACCTTACCTTCGGTATGTGTTAGGGTGCTAACTACGTTCTTTAATTATTTTTCTTACAACTAATTACTTAATTCAACAAGAGGCATAGGTACCAATCAGGCTTAAAAGTATGGGAGATTAAAACTATCCCTATGCTCATTACAATACAACTGTAGGGGATTACTTATATCTATCTAATTAAAATGGTTTTTATTGGTTTTAATCAAAACTCTTAATTGCTAATTCGTCGTTCTTCTTGTCGTCGCCAACAGTCTCCCTCTCAGTGCGTTGCACTCCATCTCGTTGGGGCGACGTTGCAGGTACAATCAGGACTAGGCGTGATGCTGGCCGCCGCAGGGTACCCGCCGCTGTTCGCACGTCGACGATCCTGGTTCTTCCGTCTGGTCCGGGATGAGTGGCGACTATTTCGCCGCGTGGCCACGAGTATCGTGGCAAGGTGTGGTCCACGATCAGGACTATGTCGCCCAATGTCGGGTCCCGGTAGTGAGGACCTTGGTTATAGCGAGGCGAGAGAGTTGGGAGATACTCTCGCAACCACCTTGACCAGAAATGATCGGCCAGGCGTTGGGATGTCTTCCAGTTGGGAGAACCGATGAGTTCTGTATCGTCGAAGGAGCCAAAGAGAGTGGCTCCGCATGACCGCCCGATGAGAAAATGATTCGGGGTCAAAGCTTCTTCTTCTTCTGGATCGGTGCTGACGGAGAAGAGGGGCCTTGAGTTGACCACGTGCTCGGCCTCCAGAAGCAATGTGTGGAGAATTTCTTCTTTAGGTTGCCGCTCGTGTAGTGTAGCTGTGAGAGCGACTTTTACAGATCGCACCATTCTTTCCCAGGCTCCGCCCATGTGGGGGGCTCCAGGAGGGATGAACTTCCAAATGATGCCCATCTTGTTTACTTCTTCTCCTAGACTCGCGATGGCTTCAGCGATCTCTCTGTTGGCACCGATAAAGTTGGTACCGTTGTCGCTCAGTATGATCTTAGGCGTTCCTCTTCTGGCGATCATTCTTCGTAGTGCGAGGATCATGGAGTCGGTTGATAGGGAGTTAGCCAGCTCTAGATGAATTGCTCTCGTGGTGAGGCACGTAAATAACGCTCCCCATCGTTTCTCTGTACGTCTTCCAATGGTGACGAGCATGGGTCCGAAGTAGTCTACTCCTAGGCAGGTGAAAGGAGGGCTGGTCTTCGTCAGACGTTCAGGTGGCAGATCTCCTTGAGGTGTGATCTGCGGCGTCTTCTTACGAATTCCACACCATCCGCAGTCTCGTGCTATTTTCTTCACCATGTTTCGAAGCGATGGTATCCAGTACTTCTGCCGGACCTCATTCATCACGGTGTTGTGGTTCCCGTGGTTGAAGGCTTCATGGATGTACTTTACTAGCAGCTGGGTTATTCGGTGGTGTTTATCCATCAGGATCGGATTCTTGTATGAAGCTATCAGGTACTTGGCTGCCCCAATGCGGGTGGATAATCTGATGAGCCCGTCTTCTAATTTGATTGTGAAGTTATTCAGATTGGATGTTGGATTGAGGTCTTCTTTCTTTCGTAAGGCAGCGAGTTCGTCTGAAAAGCTGTCTTCTTGCACTCTTCTTATTAGCAGGTGTTCCGCCTTTTCTACGTAGAGTGCAGACTTCGGTAAGAAGGCTACTTCTTTTCTGCTTGGTCTCTTTTCTAATGGTTGGATTTTCTGTGTTTGTGTCTTCTTCCAAGCTGGGTCTTGTGTTTTTCTGGTGATGAGTTTCGTGACGTTCACCTTTTTCTTCATTTTTCGCTTGAAGACATCTATGGCTTGCAAGTATCTTGCTGTCGCGTGCAGTAGGCGCGTCCAACTGGAGAACCTTGCTGGATCTGGCACGATGACAGGGATTACTTTTCTAACGCTTAGAGTGATGGCGTTAGGTTTTTCTTCACCTGTGTCGGTGATGGGAACTTTCTTCTCTTCTGTAGGCCAATTTCTGGGATCTTCGTGCAAGAAGGCTGGGCCCTTGAACCATCGATGTGTTATGTCGAAGTTGGATGGGGTCTCTCTGGTAGCATCGTCGGCTACGTTAAGTTTCGTTGGAACCCAGTGCCATTCCTTATGTTTTGTCAGCTCTTCTATCTCGGCGAGACGATGTGCGACAAAAGGCTTGAATCTCCTAGGATCTGATTTGATCCATGTCAGTGCTGTTCTCGAGTCGGTCCAGAAGTATCTTCGGGTCACAGTCAGGTCCATTTCTTGACTCGCACTATTGGCCAAGCGACTTCCCAGCAAACACGCTTGTAGTTCGAGTCGAGGTATTGAGGTTGGCTTGAGAGGTGACACTCTAGCTTTCGCTGTTAGCAGCTTCACTTCTACGCGATCGTCCGGATGTTGGGAGCGCCAGTACACCGCGCAGGCGTACGCCTTCTCGCTTGCGTCGCAGAATGTGTGCAGCTCCCCCTCAGTCGCGTCGTATGTGAGGCAGCGAGGGATTCGAAGATTTTCAAGTTTTCTTAGATCTTCAAGCCACTTTCTCCATTCCTCTTCTCTGGGCGGTGGCAATCTTTCGTCCCATTCTAGGCCAGACCTCCACAAGTTCTGAAGCATTACTTTTCCTTGTATGGTTATGGGTGACGCCAATCCTAAGGGGTCGAAGACCGACATCACTGCGCTTGTTGCTTCTCTCTTCGTCGGTGCACGTCTTCCTTCTTTGGTTTCGTCGGGAGTGTTGCGCAGACTCAGAGTGAAATGAAGGCTGTCTTCATGGACGTTCCAATTGAGTCCCAGAGTTTTCTCGACTTGATTCTTTGATTCTCCTAATACGATGGAGTTTGTCTTGCTTTCTGAGTCGGTGAACTCTTCAATCGTTGAAGAATCGTTGCTCGCCCAACCTCTCAAGACGAAACCTCCTTTCTTGTGGATCTCGTTCACATCTCTTGACACTTTGGTAGCTGTTGTCACATCGGAGAAACTTGCAATATAGTCGTCCATGTAATGATTTCGGTTTATTGCTCTGACGGCTTCTGGACAGTGACTGATGAAATCTTCTGCATTTCTGTTCTTCACGTATATGGCGGTACACGGCGAACAGGCCGCTCCAAATATTAGAGATGTCATTCTGTATTCCTTGTTCTTCCAGAGAAATCGGAGGCTATCTCTGTCTTCTTCGTTGATTTTTATCCTCAGGAACATTTCCTTGATGTCTGCGACGACGGCTATTGCTTCTTGACGGAAGCGAAGTAGAACACCGAACAGTGATTGTAGTAAATCGGGTCCAGCTAACAATGCATCGTTCAGCGATTTTCCGTTTGATTTGGCTGCGGCGTCGAAGACCAGTCTCATCTTCTTCTTCTGGGGGTGGACAACGGCGAAGTGAGGCAGGTACCATGTTCTTGAAGAGGTAGGCTCATCTGTTACTTCCTCGGCGTATCCGCTGTTGATCAGGTTTTCAACTTGTTCTTCATATTTTTGTTCAAATTCATTGTCCTTTAAGAACTTCTTCTCCATTCCCCTTAGTCGTCGCGCTGCAGCTACTTTGCTTTCAGGTAGACTTTCGTCGTCCGTCTTCCAGATCAGGCCTGCGCTGAATCTTCCATCAGGCAATCTCTTTGATGTGGAATGCAGCACGTCGAGAGCCCGCTGGTCGATGTCGCTGGATGGTCTCTTTGCAGCGATTCCTAGGGCTTCGATGTCAAAGTGGTCTCTGATCATCTTCTCGAGGTGATCGTCCTTTCCGATAGGCTGCGTTACCAGATGATTCACTATTCGTACTGGAGTGTTGTTGCTCGATTTGGTCCCATGTAAGACCCATCCCAACTGGGTTCTGGAGGCTACTGGCTTGCTTCGGTCGCCGGTTTTCACTTCTTGAGACACGATGAGATGCCAATTGTCCTGCCCAATGAGTACCGTAGGACGAGCGTTAGGATATTTCAGTTGCTCTGCTATCTTTTCTAGGTGCTGGCAATCTTCCAGATCCTTATCGCTGACCTCTTGGGGGGATAGGTTCAATGTTTTTACGGTATATCCTGACATTTTTTCTATGTTTCGCTCGAACTTCCCTCTGATCTTAATGTCGATCTTCTTTGACTTCTGATCCATTCGATGACCTCCCACGCCCTCAATTCTTAACTCTTCTTCGGGACCGTGGGCTCCAATCATGTTCACGATGTCATCTTCTATAAGTGTCACTGTTGATCCTTCGTCCATGAGGGCGTAGACTTCGGCTTTGGCACCTGGTCCCCATAGTTCTACTGGTACGATTTTCAAGTAGGCTCTTGATATTGTCCGTGTTGCGTTCACCGTTGATGCTACGGCTTGGGTCTCTTGTGTGATTGGCTTCGTCCTTTCTTCTGAATGTAGCATCACATGATGACCTCTCTTGCATTTTCCACACGGCTTTGCTTTGCAACTGTAGCTCCTGTGTCGCCCCAGCAGACATTTAAAGCATATGAAGGCTCGCTTGGCTTGTTCCCATCTTTCATCTATGGAAGAGTCGATGAACTTTTTGCATTTCAACAGTGCATGTTCCCCTGCACATTCAGGGCAAGTGATCTTCTCTGGCTTCTTTATGTTGTCCTTGCAAGAACAAACTGTTGCTGTTTGTGGTTCGGCTTGCTCATAATCTGAATCCTCTTCGTTCGATGAATATTCTTCTCCATTGTGCTGTGTGACTCGAGTGGCGTTCACGCCGCGGGAACCTGAAGATCGCATGCGGCTTTTAAATCCTTCTTTCTTTACCTTGGTCCCCATGAACTCGTGCATCTCGAACTGATCCACCATCTGGTTGAAGAAGTTCATGAGGCTGATGAGGATTGGTTCATCATCTTCTTCTTTAGATGCTCTGTACTCGTACCACCTGAATCGCACCAGGATACACATCTTCTCAATTATTCGATTCGATATATCACTTGAGTGTAGGTAACTTTGTTTCTTCATTTGTTTGACAACGCTGACTGTATTGGCCACGGCTCCAGCGTATCGTACCAACTCTCTTGCATCTTCAGACATGGGAGGCAGTTTCTCTATGTTTTCTATTTCGCTTCTTATCAGGTAAGTAGGTCTTCCGTATCGACGTTCTAATGCTGTTATTACTTCTTCTGGATCCACTTGTGTATAGAGAAGGGACTTCACCGCTTCCTTGGCTTTCCCTTTGATTGCTCTTCTTAATCTTCCCATATTTTCAATACCACTGAAGAGAGCCTGTGAGTCTTTGTATGTTGCTTTAAAGGCCATCCAGTCTCTTGCATCGCCGTCGAATTGATGTAACTCGCTGACATACTTCGGGGCACGTTGCATGATCGCTGTTGCCTTACTGTCTGTGGCGGACTTGACTGCTTCCAGTATTGCTTCAGCCAGCTGATTGGTGTGAGTCGTTGTGGGTGCCATCGTTTCTGCAGTGTGTGGCGTCTCCTTGCTGATTTCTAGTTCGTCGCGCTCTGCTTCCTTTGACTTTGACACCCAAGCTTCAGTGGCCTTTTCGGCAGCGGCTTTGGTTGCAGCATCCTCTTCATCATCACTCAAGTCCGTGTCATCTTCATTGATACGTGTTAATTCCAACTTGGTATTTGCCAGCTTGGCTTTCATCTTAATTTCTTCCAATTGTAATTTCTCTAATTCCAATCTGGCTTCTAGTTCTTTCTTCTTAGTGTTTGCTTTATTCGAGGTTGGTTTTGCCTTATTCTTTTTATTTTCTACCAAGGTAGCATCCGCTTCCTCGACCACGGTTGTGTCTTCAGTACGTGCGCTGCTATCCGTCACCACCTCGGAGGTGGTAGCGGAGGTGGTAGCTGACGTCTCCGTGGTCTCTTCTTCCGTGGTCGAGCGCGTGCTATCCCCTTTACGGCTTCGCGTCATCATTATTTATTCACTTTCACAGCACTTATTGTCAATATTGTTCAGTGACTTACCAGTCTTTATATGTAGCAAACCTTCAGCAGAGGATGCATTGAGGTGTAGGTGTAACACACCCTTCGACACACACAGTTAAAACTTCACTAAACAATGTTTGATGTTCCTTATGTATTCACTATACACGTTCACATAACACTTATGTATTCTCGATACACGTTCACATAACACTTATGTATTCTCGATACACGTTCACATAATACTTGTGTATTCTCGATACACGTTCAAATAACACTTATGTATTCTCGATACACGTTCAAATAACACTTATGTATTCTCGATACACGTTCACATAATACTTGTGTATTCTCGATACACGTTCAAATAACACTTATGTATTCTCGATACACGTTCACATAATACTTGTGTATTCTCGATACACGTTCACATAACACTTATGTATTCTCGATACACGTTCACATAATACTTGTGTATTCTCGATACACGTTCAAATAACACTTATGTATTCTCGATACACGTTCACATAACACTAGATCCCGCAGGGCTTCGAGTGATACCGGGCAACAGGTCTTCCGTAGAGGGCCTGGCTTCGAGAATAAGCGATCTTCTAGTCGCCTATTCCCAGCAATAATCTTCCGGCTGTGATGAGTAGTTAGTGCGCGGCACGTAGAGCACGAAATACATAAGCTTCTCGTAGAACGCTGCTTATCTTCAAATAGCGATGTATCTTCACGTAGCTTATGTATTCTTCACGTATCTTCAGACTCAGGCTTCAGTTCTTCAAATCTGGCTGCAGAAGGACCAATTCTTGTAGGGGATTTGCATTGAAACACCACTTTGATAAATATTGTTGAGGTATATTGAGTCGCGCACTAAAAAACTAGCTTTTTACATTTCGGTTTGAGCTTAAGTAGTATTCTACTATGGTACAAGTAGCGGGTGGTTCTATTATCAAAAATAAATGATTTACAATTTTTAACCAATGATAGGTAGGTGAGGCCTGTATATTTTAGTCAAGCATGAACTCGATTCTCGACAGGTTGTAACCTGCTCCCTGAATGATACCTTTTTGCGTAAATTATTTTCGACAAGTTGCAACTTGTTCCTGGGCGATGCCATCTGGCTAGTTTCTCGTCGACAAGTTACGACTTGTTCGTGAGTGATGCTAATATTCTGTTTATGTGTGTTTAGGTGACTGTTAGTGATCTACCTGTGTGTTCTTGTCAAGTTAGGACCTGCTTGGTGGGCAATACCATTATTGCTCATGTTTATGCATGTGATTTGCAAGTAGTTTACCTTTACCTGCCTTACCTTACCTTCGGTATGTGTTAGGGTGCTAACTACGTTCTTTAATTATTTTTCTTACAACTAATTACTTAATTCAACAAGAGGCATAGGTACCAATCAGGCTTAAAAGTATGGGAGATTAAAACTATCCCTATGCTCATTACAATACAACTGTAGGGGATTACTTATATCTATCTAATTAAAATGGTTTTTATTGGTTTTAATCAAAACTCTTAATTGCTAATTCGTCGTTCTTCTTGTCGTCGCCAACAGATATGTTAGCGGTACGATACTGTTTATAAATAACCGTATCTCCTATATTTGGTTTTATTCATTGTAATTGTAGAACAGTATAGATAGATCTAAGTCATCTATGTTTCGGCAAAGATTCAATCATAAATGAAAAAAAAAGGTAAACTTTTATAGCTTTCCTTCGGGAGATTTTTCCCAGATATGAGACCTAGCTAGATCGATTTTTCGCCCCGTAAACCCCTATATTGCAACTTTTATCGAAATCGTTAGAGCCGTTTGCGAGAACGCGTTTACAAATATAAAAATATTGCTCGTTTAGTAGTATAGGATTTCTTACTGTGAGGCGATAGATAACAAACTAAGTTATCGTGTAGACGTCTTTAATGGATCTTAAATTTGGATTCTAGGTTTGTGGTTTGTGATCATGTCTTTCTCAAGTGGTTGTTGTTCAGCCAAAAAGATTGTTATTGATTGAGTTATTATAAAACCACAAGACATGCAGTCCTTATCTTCAGTTGATCGAAGAGTTTTCTTTGTAGGTCTTTACTTCTTTAGTACCAAATATTTACAAGTTTTAGTTTAAATTAACAAAATTCACAGACGGTGAATAATTTGAGAATAATACTAAGTAAAGAAAGAAAGAAAAAACAAGTATTGATTGAAACTCGCACAGGAAATAACAAATTAAACTAAAGTCAAAGTCAAACAATTTATTTCCATTAGGCACATAAAAGGCACTTATGAACGTCAATTTTACAAAAAATTGAATTGATTCTAGTCGCCCCTTCCAAAAGGTAGTTTTCGTATGGAAAAGAATGGGCAAGAAACTGGGACTAAAAACACACTAAACATAAATACCAAAGAAAAAACTATAAAAAACCAAGTAAAACTAAAATTTTAAGCAGGAAGTCCTGTACGACGCCAAAAAGTTCATACCTCAGCATGATGCTGCGACATTTAAAAAAAAATGTCGCAGCGCTGGTATTCTGATAGTAAGTTCCCAAAGCGTTCCCACTAATTTATAGTGCCAGTAGAATACAGAGTCAATTGAGCGAAGCCAGCCAGTACAGATAGTAATTATAATAAATTAAGATTCTCCGGAAATATTGGCGCATTCAATGATATCTATAAATTAACTTGTCCTATCGCAATCCTGCAAATTTATATGCGCAGGATCAATGCTTTCATTCAAGATACGACGAGTTTCCAGTTCCAGTCTGTCTGTCAGACCATTCCGTGACTTAGGGATACCAGCCTTCCAGTCTTAAGAATCTCCCGCAGTAAGATATAGAATTAAAACATCATAATTATGCATGGCAAAATCGTCAAAGACAACCGGATGCATCTGACAGCTACATCTTTTCTATGATAAGAAGCTGGTACTTATTTAATTCATAGATTAACATGGAAAATTATAGATAGGGGAGTTAATCTTATAATCTATGGAACTGGATATTTTTTATCTGTTAAATCCAGAATTACTGTGCGTTCATAATAACTTGTCCCTTGACGCGATTGGGAGCACTGTTCTGTCAGTTGCCATTTTGACCTCTGACAAGCAATGCTGCCAGCATGACAGCAAGGGACAAGTTCTAATGAACAGTCTATATTTGATTAGAAATAGAATGTGGCGTTTCCTCTCTTTTCTATAGCATCTGCGTATGTGCTATTACAACAGTAAAAAAAGATAATTATAATTATGTTCTGCTGTACAATCATTGCCAGAGATAAGACTACTTGAAAGATTCTTGAAACCGTCAATGATAAGGAAGCTCTATCAAGGGACCTGTTAGAAGGTCTTATGTATGTATACTCCATTTGAAAAAAAGATAAGCCATTTAAACAAACCTTTTTTACAGTCCGTTCAACCTATTTTGATTTCTATTGCGTTGGTGGCATAACGAATGGTAGCTGCCGTAAACAGTTGGTATTGTAATCACTTTTTTGCTTTTAATGCCATCCGTAAGCTTACGGGTTAGAAGTGAGAATCGGTTGAACGGACTGTAAAAAAAGGTTTGTTTAAATGTCTAATCTTATTTCAAATGGAGTATACACCAGTTGTATGCAATCGTTGATTCTTAGCGACGGACAGATTTTGAAAGTCTGAGGTAAGCCAATCTGCCTAGCCTTTTCCCAACCATGTATCTTGGGGTCGGCTTCCAGTCTAACCGGATGTAGCTGAATACCAGTATTTTATATGGAGCGACTGCCTATCTGACCTCCACAACCCAGTAAATAGGTAATACGTATCGTATTACCCTTGGTAAGACTGGTTGTCAGACTTTCGGGTTTCTAACGACCCGTAACGACTGTCATAGCAAGAAAGACAGCCCGGATCAACGCCTTTTGAGTCACGGAGGAGTCTCGGTATGTAAAGATGGTCACCCATTTACGGATCAACCCCGGCAAGCGTAGCTTAACCTGATGGATCGACCCGTGCGGCTGTTATTACTTAGCCACGAAAATTCTGAGGTAAGTACTATGTTTATTGGCAGTCGAACTTGAACACTGAAAAATTCTGTCAAATAAATTATTTCTCCACGTGTAAAGCTTCTCGTAAGTTGAGTAAATAATATCATAATGTGTGTAGAATCCTGTTCAAGGTAACACAGTGGTTTTCAGTTGACCTGGCTGTAGCCGCAAGTTGTTTAGTCTGTACAATAAATACTCGTATTTGTTTGGTTAAACACAATTATATAATAAGTTTTGAGATGTAAAAATTTTATTGGAAAAATATTTTGTATCGTTCTCAAAAGGTACCAAAGGATGGATGATTGATTTTTAGTTATTAAAACAAAAATCTTTCTCAAAAATAATTAATTTCGGAGTGGTGGTGAGGATCACTACCACTCATCACTTGACAGAAGGAGATTTGATACTCAGTATATTTATTTTAAATTTTTCGAAGGTGCATTTTGTATGTTCCGATGCAATCATCTTATTATATTATCTTATCTTGAACTGGTTGCACATCTTATTTATGCTGTTTTGTTTTTATCGCTTTAGCATATCTATAAACTATGCTATGTAGCACAACCTTTACGTCCTCAATGCAGACAATACATAATAAATAGGTAGATATATTATAATATATCCGCAAGTTATTGGCTGTATTTACATTTTTCAGATTAAAATATGACGCTGTAGGTGTTTTCAATACGATGTGTTCAATGTTTTACAATCTGTCAATTTCTTATTTGGTTTGTAGGTTAAACATAGTCGTTTGTCGAAGGCGGAGAGTTGTGGGTGAAACTGCGACTTTTCTGAATTCATCACAATTTTCAATAATTATAATTCACAACGAATTTGTGAGATAAATTGCAGAATAAATCATGCTGATTCTGATACACATACGACCTTAGAAAATGCGGATACTGGCTATTAGCCAAAATCCCCATTATAGAGGAAGAAGCATAAAATCAATTTAAATACATCTACGTAATGCAAATGAACTGGAGTTACCGACATAGCTTGCAGAGGTAGCAAGATGAAGTGGCAGAGGGCCAGCCAGCCTACCTACTAGACCGATAGACATTGGAGCAGACGAGTCCTGGAGTGGAGACCGGGAATCGGTAAATGTGGCGCGGGACGAACACAAGATGGACTAAGAAGAAGAAGAAGACAGACTGGGTGCAGATGGCGGAGAAAACGGTGTAGTTGGAAATTGTCCTGCCTTTTAACTCCGTTTTAGTTCTTCTTACTTAATAGACAGGTGTGTTGCTGGGGAGTTTGTTGCGCCACTTCTTCTTCCCAGTTAAAGCAACTGGGAAGTGGTGAGCGGCGTTTTGGGGGACTGTCTTAATTTAAACGTTCAAAAAGTGCTGATTCTTGGCCTAACAATAAATGATTTAGATTTTAGGATAGGAAAATACAAAACGTAGAACAGATATCAAAAAGAAGACATAATCGCACTATGGTAATTCCGGGATTGCGATAAAACTAATTAACAATATTAACATCTGTTAAGTTCTACAAACTTTAAGTTCTACATATTCTAAATTTATCGAAATAGTACACGAACTACGTCGAAGTAAGCCTAGATAGATCGATAACAGAATGTCACTCGTTTATACTGACAGTGTGTCTATAAATCATAGTAATTGCGGACATAATAGCTAAATTTAATTCTTGTACTTGTCTTGTTCAATTAGAACAAGAACCATTTACTATATTTGAAGGATAAATTAGTAGTGATTTCATTAAAAGAACTTCAGCGAGTGAACAGTCAGCTCCACTCCTTGCTGACTGCATAATCTTTTACTAAGGCATGTGACATCTACCAACTCACACTGGATCCGCGTGGTGGATTACGACCAATTGCCTCATGGGAACATTATAGGTTGATTATGCTAAGGCATGATTTATTTCTCATATACTTAATTCTAGTCCCGGCTGTCATTCGTGTCAATCTTTGGGAGTCGTTACAGGTATTCAGAAGCCCGAAAGTTCCAGTAACTGGGTCGTGAAGTCGAGATAGACAGTATCTCCATTGACCATTCTGGTATTTAATTGCTTTAGCATACATAAGAACAAGATAAGAAATTAAATGAAACACAGGTCAAGTAGTAACGTACGACGGTCGACGGCGCGTTGTGTTCCACGCGCGCCTCAAAGATATATCAGCACAACGGAAGGTGTCCGCTAGGACCGATGCCTGCCGGGGTCGCGGGCAAGTCCGAAAGGGATACCGCGGCCCCTGGCAACATACAGGCAACTGAAGGAACACGGGTGGGTTTTAGTCAGTAAGAGTCTGACACGCCCTCCCGCTCCGCCCAGAGCGGGAGAAGTTATTTGATAATTGACTCGGAAGTGAGAGAAAGAGATACATGGAACAAAAGACATGCTGCCTAGACCACAAATAATTTGATTTTGAATTGTGATAGGAAGATTATGATGGAACCTTTCTAAGATACCACAAGATATAAGACTGAATGGCAATGCAAGATCTTGGTATGATTGTGGAATGGGATTTCCGGCGAGGTTTTATTTTTCAATCAGAGGCCCTTTTGACCATCTCGACTTTACGCATCGGCCGCGTTCGGCGCTCCGATTGGCCCTTCACAAGCCTTCACTGGTGATGGGCCAATCGGAGCGCCGAACACGGTCGATGCCTAAAATCGAGATGGTTACAAGACACTCACACTTGGGCCTCAGAACCCAGTTTTAAATTGAACATAATATTAAGTTAAATATTTTTGTTATTAGGTAGGTTCACAACATTTGTGTAACGGGCTGGGTTATAGTTCCAAACCCACGACCTCTCTCACAAGTCCGGCTCATCATATTTTAATTGATATCATTATAAAAAACCGTTAAACAATTTTCTGGGAATAGTGAATGCAAGCTACAGAAGCAATTTTCCATTCATAGAAGCTTAAAAGATATAAAGATAAACTTTATAGCCTTAACACATGAGATAATACTTTTATACGAACTTAAATAATCTTGCATATAAAGTGTTTAATTTTGAATTTAACGACAAATGAAGCGCTGCTACCTGACGAGAGAGAGACGATAATATACAATATTGGATACATTCATCTCTGTCTCACAATAAGTTAAGAAGCAAAGAAAATTCGGTATAAATTATGCTAATTGTAATTAAATTTTATCATTAATTGATTTTATCGGTGAAATAAGTTAACGCAGAAGTTTCACTAAGGGATTTGCATACAAGTGGATATTCTTCGGATTAGTTGATGCATTTTAGTGTCAAGGGTTTGTGTTGGAATGTGGGGAAAGGCCATTGAAGGCTTGTTAGAGGTAGGTACTATATTACCGGTGAGAAAATGCAATGAATCGAATATTGTCGAGATTCCTAAAAGATGTGCAGGAAGGTGTAACGCGAATTGTACATATTAGATGTCGCTTAGCGTAGGTAGTTACTACCGGAATTCTAGGACGTCATTAATTTCATTGTCTGTTATTGGGATTGTCCTAAGTAACGATATGAAGATTATCGAGTCTCTAAAGAGGTTTCTTTAGAAATTACCAGAACACCAACAGAATCTACCAGTACCGATCTAATTAAACATGAACCTGATGTCATAATAGTACCTACGCACCTATCTAAGAACAATGGACTTGTGTTTTATAACCAAAATAAATGATGAAATTCAATTCATTTGTATCATTTATTATAATTTTATTAAACAGTTCAGTCAGTTTTTTATTTTATTTATAAAATATCAATCGATTGAAGCAGTTGAAGGAAAATGTCGTGGGGTAGGTACTTATGAAAGAAGGTGGTAGTATGGATTTTGTGGCGCAACTTCGGAGAGCATTTTCCAACAGTAGCAACGTTTTGATAGCAAACATGGCATGAAATGATGAAACATGTCAAATTTTTAACAATTCGTCTTCCGGAAATAGTAGCATGTTTTTGATATCTAGAACATTTTCCCGTAGAATGCAAATGATAGTAAACTAGGCCAGCGCAATTGTAACTGCAATTGCATTTGACTGGGCAATTGACGTTGGCGCTTGAAACATACGGGGGCGGAACATGTACGGGCCCGGTTGGACGGTTATTAAAATTTCATACGAAATATATTAGTATTATGTTTGGTTTTAAACTTTAATAGACAACCTAAAATGTCTTACTTGCTATCTGTCCATATCATAAATTGAAGTCAGTTTTCATGTCTGTCTGTGTGGCCGCGTTGTTCTTCTAAACTACGCAACAGATTTTGATGCAGTTTTCAACAAATTTAAAGAATTTATTCCGAAATGTTTAAGTATGTACATTAATATTTTACGTAGATGTTATTATAATAAAGGAATCTCCATGTAAAGTCGTAAAAATCTTGCGAAGCAGGAACGCTAGTTATTGAATAAATTGATAGGTAGTTGCTGGGCTAACAGCTTAATTTAAACACGAATTTTTTTACATAAGAATAGAGGTTCCTAACGGGATTCTTTTCTATTAACAATATTACAGAAACGCACAATGTACATTTTAATATTTAGTCAATTTCTCAACCATAAAATTTACTTATTTATGGCACAGCCGATCGCATTGCATTCACTGGACCATAATGAAAAAAAGCGGTCTACGACATAACTCCCATGAAAAAAACACTGTTCTATAAATGACAAAAATATAAATAAACGCTCCTATAAACATCATTGATTATAGCCCAACACCATAAAAGTCCCATACACAAGTTGTCTTTCCAAATATAGTGTGAAACAAGAGCCATTGATGGCGCTTGCTCATTTTCTATGCAAATAAAAACCAAACTTGGAGACAGATGACTCAAGTTCAGGTGAAAGTTTATCTAAATATGACAAATATTTCTTGTTTTTGGTGACATAAATCAATACAAAACTTAATATATCTAACGAATAAATAAATGTGAGCCGTTTTAGATTTAGGTCAATTAAAATTAATAAGAGGCAACCATTTGGAATATTTATGTGAGTATTAGATTTTTATTATTGTTCTACTGTAAATTGCTACAGATGCTTTGCCTAATGTAGTTGTAAATTAGTAACGTGATAACATAAACGAACTAGGAAATAAAAATCAAATAAAACAAAGTGAACTAAATTCTTTCAAAATGGATCAACAAGATATAAGTCACAACTGTTACAAGGTTACAATTAAAATCGTGATTTTCGTTTACTTAAAACTGTCACTACTTTATGTTTCTTTAAGATATAAAATCGGTTGAATACAAAAAAAAAAATCACTTGGGACAAAAACGCAGCGTTTTTTCCCGAAACGTCGTGTAATCTGTCGCAAAATTTTCTCGTATCAGCTTATTAGGAAATTGATGGTTATCCAGTGCAGTAGATAATACTTTGACCTCTAGGCAGCTTAAACTCCGGTTATCATAAGGCGCATGATAGTTTATCAATGACAGAATAAAGGTTAGGCGAGACGGAATGGGATCGCACAGGACTAAACATTCATGGATCAAGTTTGAAAGATCGACGACCAATAAATAAAAGTGAGATAGTGGATTATTGCCTATTTTCTGCCCTGGCTGGAGGTCTCAATTTATTAAGGCATTCACAGGATAGCTCGGTTCAGCACCTCCCTAGAGTGAACAGAGAGATGCCATTCACAAAAAAAAATGCAAGCCATTAATTTTAGAGATTGTTCAGCAATAAATGCAATTTTATCTGATCTTCTTTTCGTGTGGTTAGTAACTAACCTGGTGCCAGAGTTTTAAAGCCACGGGCCTCTGACTTGGCTTCACATGTCTCCGAATACGCACATGAATCTGAAAAGTCAGAGGTCTTGGATTCGATCTCGAGATTTATGACTTAGCAGTCTGACGGTCACACCACTGCTAGGCTATAACTGCTTGTTGTTTTATCTGATGATAACAATTAAAAGTTGTATGAGATGGAACGGGAGCATTGCATTGGGTGCATTTTGTTTATTGTGTTCTTGTAGATGGCCTAAATAAAGCTTGTTAGTTGGTTGTTCACCTTATTACCGAGTGCACTAAAATGTTACCTCGCTTTTCTATATACCGCAAAGCAACTGTCCCACACCTTCGTAGGCGTTACGAAGGGAAACCGAATTATTTTGTAATAAATGTATTTCTTGTTCTAGTATGCAGGTGTTGGCAACACTCATAAAATACGATAGTGGTACATTAATAAATTCCCTATAATAGCGTTTATACTAAAAGT
Source organism: Agrochola lota (assembly GCA_947364205.1). Lineage (NCBI taxonomy): Eukaryota > Metazoa > Arthropoda > Insecta > Lepidoptera > Noctuidae > Agrochola > Agrochola lota. The sequence continues at coordinate 3,874,547 of OX376230.1, read as the reverse complement.
TGGCAACGTCGCCAATAGTTGTCAAAATTTTACCTGTTTTGAATAATTTGGCAATATTTCTGTATGAAAATAAGAAATTTTGCTAACTAGCGAACTAGAATATTAATAATGAACTGCAATTATAACATTGAATTTGATGTTGTACCCGTTTTAGGTGTAAAAAAGGCATTTGGAAAGTTTCTAAATACTTTTTTTACATCCAAAACTAAATATTCGCTGTTACGAAATCTTACAATATTATAGTTCGCTAGTTAGCCACATTTCTTATTTCCATACAGTAATATTGCTAAATTAATCAATACAGCGAAATATTTGACATTGATTTGCGACGTTGCCCACTTTCTGAATAAACGCTCTTAATAAATTCGCTTTAATAAAATAGCATAAAATTAGCAATACCTTTTTATCATTACTCTATACTTAACATATTAAATTACTTATATAAATGTGCTAAAGGTGAAAGTTGGCGTGGTAACTGGTGCTATCAACGATCAAGATCTAAATGGCTATATAATGTGACTTAAACTTAGTACAGTGTATATCAAATTGTCATTTATAGATACTGTCACATAAAACAGTTCGGTTAATACATTTGCATTAGTATTGTATCTCTGCTTGATAAATTTATCCGATATTTATGATAAATAGCGACATTTGCCAGTGGCTGTAAGCTACTTGGGACCTAGGTGTGGTTTGCAAATCGGAAAGAAGATGGTGGAAAGGAAATCTTTGATAAATAGGTGTGGTGGACTGTTTACGAACCTAATTTCTTTACTAGGTTGTGGGTTTAAAACTTAGAACCTACTGATGTGATTTTCTTTAGTACTGTGTTTATAACTGTGTTCGTGTTCGGTATATTGGAAGACTGCAGTTATCAAGCGAGCTGGTTAAAAATGTACGTTTCACCTTTGTATGTTATGAGGATTTTCGTGATTTTTCATGCAGTAGGCCCATTTTACTTTGGCAATATTATTAATTAAGAACGGAAATGGCCACGCTTTAAGGTAAGTCCATTTAAAACAGGTTAAGAACTTTGACCTGGCTGGCGACAAAACTATGTCATTATATTTTAAGAAAACATTAACCAACAAGTACCAAGTGTTCTTTTTCTAAACAGTTTCTTTTTCATTTATATAACGGTCACATCGCGTGTTGCGCAGTGTTGCATGCAGAAATATACACGTAATATTGCAATAAGTTCTTATTGTAAGGGTTGCCAGTGTGAAAAACTGGCGGCCATTAGTCGTTTCCTGTGAATTGACAGTTTGATCTCCCTTCGCATGATCATTTGCATAAGGTTTTTATAATAGGTAGCTTCATTAAATGTACGCACCTGGTGACTATTCTACTCTTGTTGGATAGGAATAAGTAAGGAATAGGGACTTTTCAGTATTAAAATATAAATGAATAAATATTAAAAATTATTATTATTATTTTATTAAATTTTTATTATTATTTAATAATACTTAATAATAAATATTATTATATTCAGTTTTTAGTAGTAGTAGTAGTAGTATTAGTTAAATACTGAAACGTTAGTTTGAAAACGATATTTATCTATAACAGCTCAGTGCCTAATGCATATGAGATGGGAAGTCAACTTTAGACATTCTTCTGTTTTATCTTTTAGATGAAAAACTTATATCTTTAAAAGAAAAACCACACCAAACAGTTCGCAACTCGGCATTACAGACTCCATAAAAATTATTAGACCGCATAACTAACTTTGGGCTGCACAAAGACCATTCACACTTACAAACATACATACAAACAAACATAAAACAACACCGTTTTTATTAAATTAGCATACTGCATCCACTGACCTTATTCTGGTCCACCAACTTACATCCTCCCTCACCATCACGAATACCTACCTTGTTGTAAAGACATAAGGTGTATGCGATGGTATTGTTATGTTGGTGGTGTGCCGTTCAGAGTAATTAGCGACTTTGGGGTCATTGCACATAGACAGCTAGGTTTAGTACTATTTGAGTTGGATTTAGAACTGTAGCTTTGTACTTGAAATGGATTCTGGAAGGTTCTTGGTCATGATTCATGAATTGTGCAGCATTGGTCAATTAAGAAGGATTGGTTTAGGATAATTATTATAGTTCTGACTGTAAATACCTAGTCAAAAACTACCTACCTATAAGACTATTTGTTATCGATTGATTGCTAGCCAACAACACTTCGTCACGATTTCGTGACAATTCAGTAACCATTTAAATAATAGTTGTTGATTGCTTGTTATTAATTAAATATGTACTATCCTACTATTGCTGACACTCAAACATCTTCACAGATTACATTGGAAGTTCCATATATGGCTATAATTCCATCTTGTAAAAGTTGTGAATAATATTGAGGCACTTTTCTTCGAAAAAAGGAATCACCTTTTATAGGAATGAAAGGCCCATGTTCAGTATGAAGAAAAACCACCACACTTAAAAGCGTTTATACAGAAAGTGGGTAACGTCACAAATAGCTGTCAAATATTTCGCAGTTTTGATTAATTTGGTAATATTACTGTATCGAAATAAGAACGGCTAACTAGTGAACTAAAATATTGATTATGAAATGCAATAATTAATATCGTTACACAGAATATTTCGTTTCAGATGTAAAAAAAAGTATTTGGAAACTTTCCAAATGCCTTTTTTACACCTAAAACGGTTAGAGCATCAAATTCACTGTTATAATTGCAATTCATTATTAATATTCTAGTTCACTAGGTAGCCATATTTCTTATTTCCATACAGTAATATTGTCAAATTAATCAAAACAGGTAAATATTTGACAGCTATTTGCGACGTTGCAGACTTTTTGGATGAACGCTCTTAAAATTAAAATGAACTACGTATCAACTTCTACATACATAAACTGACGCGTTCTTCCCATGGGGGTTTGACAGACAGAACGTCACCTGCTTCGGTAATTACATACTCCGTTTGCTTCGATAACGTTAATACATCAGACACGGGTCCTATAGTTTGACCAAGAGCGCTGTACCGCGCCTTAGGAATGCGCGGTGAGGCGGGGGGCAGTGTTGACGAATAAGCGTTAGTCGCCGTGAGCATTGACGAATGAACAGCCTGCACTGCCCCCCATCTCACCACGCACATACCTTTTTTTTTTTTTTTGGTGGTGAAATTTAATTGCTTTCACTGCTTTCTAACGGAAGAGAACTGGTGGAGTTTTTGAGGGTGGGAAATTTTTGGAATAACTTCTCCCGCTCTGGGCGGAGCGGGAGGGTATGTCAGACGTTTACTGACTAAAACCCGCCCGTGTTCCTTCCGTTGCCTGTGTGCCGGGGCCGCGATATCCCTTTCGGACAAACCCGCAACTCCAGCAGGCATTGGTCCTTCCAGACACCGCCAGTTGGTGCTGACATCTCTTTGAGGCGCGCGTGGAACACAACGCGCCGTCGACCCGGGCCTGGTCCTTATCGGACGGCAAGCTACCCATTGCTCACCGTTCGCACGCCCGCGCCTACGGTGGCCGAAAGTCGGCTCGTGACTCCCGACGCCCGGGGCGTCTCCTGCGGCCACTAGGGGCGCGAGGGCGTGCAGCTTTGGATCTCCCTCGCGCGCTCCGCCTCTTCCTTCGCGAGCATAAGTGCTTCGCAGAAGGAGGTGACGGCCTCCCATGCACTCTCGCTCCGAACCATGGCCTGAACCAGGGCCGGACGCGAGAGATCGTCGCCGTCGATCGCCTCTGTGAGGACACGGCGGTGCTCCGCCCAAGCAGGGCAGACCTCCACCGTATGCTCCACCGTGTCCTCCGGGCGATCCACACAGTAGTGACACCCGGGCGTTTCCTCCCACCTTATACGGAACAGGAACCTCCCGAAACAGCCGTGTCCGGTGAGGACCTGCGTCAGGCGAAAGGTGAGGACGCCGTGGCGCCTCTCTAGCCACTCCTCAAAGAGGGGACTTATCGCCACAATTGTGGCGTGCCCAGCCGCGCACATAACTAAGGCGCGGTACAGCGCTCTTGGTCAAGCTATATCAACTTCTATTTTACCACATTTTAGAACTAGCACCAATTTCCGTACCAGCCTGGATTTGTTAAAAAACCATTGCGTGTTAGTTTCTTACATAATGTCATTAAATTTGCGAAAGTGGGATAAATTATACTATGGCATTAAGTTTTAAACGATGACAGGTAACCAATTAAAACCTCGTCACTCATTAAAGATGTCGGCACGATCAAATAACATTTTTAATCATTTTTATTTCAACACTGTTTAAGGTTACCTTATTTTCTCGAATATTTTAAAGGAGTTTGTGTTAAATAAAGATGCTTAACAAACTGGGTAGCGGTTCTCTTCAGAAAGATTAGTAGGTTAGGTATGTGGGTTCCTGACTTAGTTGGTGTTCAAACTTTGAAACAATAGGATAGTCTAGCTTAGAAAATTACATTACAGTAACTATACCCGGAGGCTAACATTTTATCATTATTGTCTAGTCCCCGACCCTGATACCTACGATAAAAATTATATTTAATTTATATTGAGTAGCCTATCCGATCAGGCTGAATAAGAAAGTATAACATTTTTTTTTTAAGCAATCTTTACATAGTATAAAATGAAGTCGCTTCCGCTGTCTGTTCGCTAAGATCTTAAACTTAAACTTCTTAAACTTCTCAACGGATTTTAATTCAGTTTTCAGCAATAGATAAAGTGATTCAAGAGGAAGGTTTATATGTATAATACATACCCGTGTAAAGCCGGGGCTGGTCGCTAGTATGTAATACATACAATACAGTATCGACCCTGAAATTTGAAAAAGTTAAATACTCTCAAGGAATCCATGAGACAGGCGACCTAGTATGGAGTCCACAAGTTAAAATATTAAAATCATGTTTCCTATAAGACAATCATTTTAGGAATAGCTTGTGTACTTTTAAGGTATTGTAAAAATTATTTATTTGGTAAATGAACGATTTTATTTCAAAACTAAGTTTAAGACTAGAACAATTTCCGTGAAGAAATTCTTCCACCAGAGTCGCGTCGTACCTGCGGAAGCCGTTAACCGGGAATTGACCTGAAGTCCTCGATCACAACAGTAACTAATCAATAAATTACGTTATTGTTGATTAAACTCGACTTTATTTTTACTTTTTGTGCTCCTAGTTGAGCGCGGATATGATTTGAAACATCCTCAATATTATCGCAGACTATATTGTTTATGGATATCCACTGTTACTTCCTGCACGGGATGGATGTTGATTTTTATCGATATTTGAAAATTGTTGTGTCGATGTTTCTTTATTGTTGTTTAAATCTACAATATACCATACCATCAAATTCTAGAAGGGTTAGGCAGATATTGGACCTTTAGTACACCCACAATTCCATGTAATCGGGCACAAATCCAGAGTCCGGTCTGCTATTTATTTTGTCTATTCAGTTATTTCCGTTGTAATCATAGAATACTCTTTGTCATTTCTACGATCTATAGGAACAATATATTTATTGTTATCCTCTGTATTCTTATCTTCTCTTTATCTGTATTATATTAGTAGCAGGATTTATGTTGAAAACAATGATTATAATCATGAATCTAGTTAGGACACATCGCCCTAAGCTTGTCTGAACTAAAGGCGCGATACCACCAAAATTATGTTCAGCACATTTGTTCACAAACATTTTGTGAACACTCCAACTGTGCACGTACTGAGCTGCCTCTGTTCCCATCGGCAAAGCTAGACGAAACTTTTGTTAACGTACAGTGTAGCATATTTTTGTAAATGTTAACTTGAGTGAGTCCACCGAAAGAAACATTTGTGCCATACACTGTGCAGTACAGTGTCGCACAGTGCCGCAAACTGGTGGAATCGCGCCTTTACACCTTCGGTAATACCTCAACAATGCTTGTTCCGCTCCAGGCTAAGCCTTTCAACAATGTTTCATGTTTTAATGAACAAGAACCTTATAAATAACAATGGACAGTTGGAGTTCGATGTACCTACTTTTAAAGGAAAATGTAAGTTCTTGAAGCTAAGCACATGATTTGGCCTGGGGTAAAGTCCTAGGACTTAGCCTGGAGTGAAGTCCTAGATCACGATTACAAATTCAAAACTTCCAACGAATTTAGTTGGATGTTTTCAATTTTGTGCTCGGAAAATCTATAATTTTGAAGGCTTAAGAATGTACATTCTGAAGGTGGGCAACGTCGCAAATAGCTGTCAAATATTTTGTTGTTTTGATTATTAATTTGTTAATAACTGTGTGAAAATGTGAAATATCGCTCTATAGCGACCTAAAATTCATATTGCCAAATTAATAATAAAAATAGATAAATATGTGACAGCTATTTGCGATTTTGCAAACTTTTAGCAGACAGTATTTGCGCTACTGAATTTTGGGTGCTATCGACACACTAAGCAGAAATTATAAGAAGATTACTTTTTGAGTAAGAAGAAGACCAGGTAAACGAAGAACGGATAAGTACGACATGATGACATGGCCAGGAACAGGGTGAATACTGCGATGAAAGCTGGTAGATAGTTAAGGAACAAGAAGACATACAGTCCGGCCGTCGAGTGAATGCGTTCCTGGCACATGTCAGTTGGACAACTTCTAGTAGCAATAAGGATCAAATTCGCAAAACACATAAATTCGTTAGTATGAAACTGACAGCTGTCAAAAACGCATTCTCTCGATGGCCGAACTGTAATAATAAATCGGTATAAGAGCAGCGAGATGATAATAATCTAAAAAGAAAGAGGAAAGGAGACACAAGAAAGAAGTAAGTTGAGGAACACAGTCACCCATTCCATTTAGTAACCGCCTCTGTGGCCTAGTGTTAAGAGTACCTGTCTCAGACCTAGAGGCCCATTCCCAGCGGGGGCAAAATTTTCTGCTCAGTTTGGTTGGTGGAAGGGCTTGTTCTAATTCTACCTGGCTAGCTACCACCATCGTATCTAAGTCTGTCGCCATAACAAGACTGTTAACAGCATTGGTGTGTTTCGGCAGTAGAGGTAAGATAGCTAGTTTCTCTATGGTGTAGCTCGCTTCCACCTTCGGCCTGATCATCACTTACCATCAGGTGAGATGAAGGCCAAGAGCTGCACCGTTGTGGATATAAAATAAAAATAAAATGCTGATAGAGCGACCTTCCCAAGTAAAAATGGTGGCGAATTGAGACAAATCTTTGATGGTTCTGAATCCTAGATGAGTAAACTAAGTGTTAGTAGATTACCGTCGTTTTTTAAAACTTATCCAATCAGAAGGCCTGTCAAATGATAGTTAAATCAAATGATGTCAAACGGAATGGTAGAAATTTCGTTTAGTTAATAATAATAATAGCTTACATTAGATATAACAGCAGATTTAAATAAGACTCTTGCACAATCTTTCAGAAACCGGGAGGTCTTGCAAATCACGAGTTACTAGATTTATTATAGAAGGTGATTAACACAAATCTCGGCAAATACAGCCATAATTTCCATCTTCCTAATAAATAATATTTACTTGGACATATAATTTATAATTCCTGTCTTAGTAAGTTTTGCAACATGCTAGTATTCTTGTCTGATTTCCGTCTTAAGTAATAGTAGTATAATATTAGCATGCCTTGAGCTAGGTTTCGACATACCAATCCAATCTGATCGGTGTTCCTGAACGAATAATATGATTATTTTATTGCTGAGACCATTTGTTTACGTTCTAAAATGCCTTTTATAAATATGTACGTATAGTATCGGATTATGTTGTCCTGTTTGATTCAATTCCATTCTGGTTTTATTGAAGGCCAGTAAAGTCATATGAAGCAAGTTTGAGGATAAGACTCCTACACAAATGCATTACCCCCTTACATGTCCACAGTCGGTAAAATCACATGCGAATAAGATCACTGAACTTCATACTCAAAATAGGACTCAAATAGGTGGTTATAATTATTATAACCATTAAAATCTATATGGATTTACGACTCTTTTCGAGGAAATGTTATAACGGGACTGTATTGTTGTAACTGTAATTGCAAATACAGGTGTTCAGGCATTGGAACATTTTTTTTAATGCAATATGGCGTTAAAAAGTTTAATGACGATAGTAGGCGACGCAAATTTGGTTAGTCCTCCTAATCATGGCTATTAATTGACACAAACAAGGAGTTTTGAAGTATTGAAATTTTGGTATTGTAGGCGATTTTAATGAGATGAGTTGGATATTTAGGATATTCTCAGATGCTAAACATGTTCCTTTCAGTGAGCGAGCCGAATGTCACAATTTCCCTTAATTCTCACGGATATTGTTATTGTAGGTCGTAGGTTCGAACCCCGACAGACGCTTTACTTTGTGTAAATTATTTCATCACCACTGCTCTCAAAACGGTGAAGGAAATCGGCATGTCCTAGAACCAAAAAAATAATTCGAAGACATGTGACATCTACCAACCCGCACTGTGCCCGCGTGGTGGATTACGGCCCACTCCCTCTCACAGAGAGGAGGCCTGTGTCCCAACAGTGGGAACGTTATATGTAGATTATTGTTATTGCAGTGCTGTTATTGTAATTAGCAGATGCTATGATGACATTATTATTGGGTAAGGTCCTCCTACCAATAGGGTAATCCTTTTAAGGGACTGCAGTAACTGCATCACAAAGGCTCGTTCCACACTATAATTGTAGGCCGGATACCGTGTCGATGATAGGAAACGTTCACACTGCCATAAAATATTCTTAAAAAGAAATAGAATGACGTTATTCTCACTCTAAAGGCACCACGTGCATCAATGCTGACGTCATAGAAAACTATGGAAAAAATAAGTTGTAGGCGTTGCCGTTGGTATAAGGACGTGGCCACGCGCACGCAAAATAAAAAAGCTGTTAGCACATGCATTGATTGAATTATTTGTAAACTACGTCAAAGCAGATCTAATAAATAAATTCTTAGAATAATCAGTATAAACAAATTAAAACTACTTAATATGCCACCATATTAAGTAGTTTTAATTTGTTTATACTGATTATGATACTCTTGTAATTTTACCATAAACAGTTAATCTGAGATTAAAATATATTTATGCAAATTGTTAAATACATTTATAAGGACAACGAGTGACACGATGGCTCAAGCCGATAGTGTGATTAATTAATGTTTTGATTCTAAATTACTGCGCATAATAATTCTAGTCGTTTATTCGCTTTGAGACAAAATTCGATATCAAGATCACTTCTGTAATATATTATATACTAATTCCATAGTTTTGTATCACTGCAGTTTTGACATTGACAACTGACGCATGATGGCGCGAAAACAAAACGACAGTGACTTTTAATTTACAAAAACATGCAATCACCTGAGATATTAATCAACCTATAGCCGTTTATTCACTTTCATTCAAAATTCGCTATCAAGCTCACTTCTGTAATACAGTACATACTAATTCCATAGTTTTGTATCACTGTAGTTTTGACAATGACATTGACAACTGACGCATGATGGTGCGAAAACAAAACGACAGTGACTTTTAATTTACGGAAACATGAAAAATCACCTGAGTGATTCCGTATTTTTGGACAATCAGACGATTGTTTGAAAAATACAATAGATATTTTAAGAATCGCCTTTTGAACATATTATTATGTCATGGTCATGATGTCATTGCGATCATGATACTTACAACATTTCTTTCATAAGTATCTACGATAATTTTCCCTGCCTATATCAAGGAACTACCCATCTCTTTTGCTCAATGGATGACCGTTTAGACAAGCAAACGATTAGCAAGCGCAGGCGCACATTCATTCATAATTATGGAGAGTTTCCGGTAGGGCGCCTAGCAACTGTCACCTGATGAGTGGCGAAACCTACTGGTATTCGCATTATGATTTCATCAAAGTCGATTTTGGTGTCGGAAATCAAACACAAATATTGTAATGAATGCAATGGTAAAAGATAATATTGTCTGATGAAAATGATGACCCAGAAGTTCAGTTTTTCTTCTGTGCCCGACAGTTATTATGATCTCATTACATAAGTTGCCACCTCAGTATACATTGTGGAATGCAATAAATGATTTAGTATAGAATTATCTGTATGAAAAGAACTGTTATCATATGTGTGGACTTATCTAAGAGTATAGGTAACTAAATACCAAAGAACTTTAAAGAATTACCTAATAATTTATTTTTATAAAGTTAAAATTATGGCTACTGGAAAAACAATTTTATTCTATAAATTAATTTTATAAATTAATTTTATAAATTATATTATAGAATAAAATTTAAAATAGAATTAACATTATTTAAAACCAATTAACATTATTCAAATTATGGAAAAACAATTTTATTCTATAAATTATTTTTTTAAATTAATTTTGTAAATTAATATACAGAATAAAATTGCTTTTCCATAATTTTAATAATGTTAATTAGGTTTAAATAATGTAATTCTATTTTAAATTTACGTGACGATAGTATTAATAATGAATGTATTGTAAAATTTATTAATAATGGAAGCATTTAAAGCATACCATTGGACATAAATATTATACTCTAGCATTTATTTTATATTAACATTGTAATGTTTTGCATGTCAAATGTCTGACTTTGTATTAGGAATTTTAACTTATTACTGACTTAAGGAACAACACAGTACAAATACTTATTGCAAATAAATGATTGGTTGATTTATTTTCCGTTTTGCAACGAAGAATAAAATTATCTAAAGGCCGCTCATTTCGTGCGGATTTCGCACTTGCGTCGCAGTTCGTCGAAAGCCAAACACTCTGCCAGTGAACCAATTCTATGTATTGTCATGTTTCTAGCGAAATAAATTGATGATCTTACCGCGAGTCGTAATACCCCCATTTCTTTGTTAACAATTCCTACACAGTACAAAGTGGCAGACATCTTTAGCTAGTCTCCATCCGATCATCAAGTTCCAATAACCCCTTTTCACCTGCCATCTTGCAACACAACCGTATAGCCGTCACTTCCATCAACGCCCGATATAAAAGGGTTAATAAATAAGGCCAAAAGGCTAGCGTCTGAACTGTCGCAACCCGGCTATAAAGTCTATCGTCGTAAAGTTTACGTGGATGTAGCCTACTCCGGTTTAGTTCAGATATGGGTTAGTATGGTGCTTTCAGGAAACTGATGTAACACAGCACATTTGTGTCATGGTACATAAGCTGGTAATATAATCTTTTTACAAGGGATATTTCCTTCTGCCCTGCGACGACGTCAGCGGATGATTTTTTTAAATTGGATCTGTACTTCCAGAGATAATATAACCTCTTACAAATAAACAAACAATAGGGATGAAGAGTAAAAAAAAATTTGTGTCCTTCATGAGTAAAAAAAAAAGGAAACCCATATTTTATCTTTATTTAAGTAATCTAAAGATTACGGCGATACATTGAGGTAAAATGTGCCTTGTACTCACGAATATGTAGATTTTATACGTACTAGTGACGTAGCGACCCCCACTCCCCAACTTAAAATGCGTTTTATCTAAGTAATTTTTTATTAATATGATAAAGCAAAAAATACGTGTCTAATATTTTTTTATTATCTGACTGACGGACTAATTAGAATTTTTTTTTACCCAGGCATCATCCCTATTGCTTTTAATCTTTTTGTAATACTACTTTAGTAAGTTTAAGACTATGGAAGTTTTAGGATACTATAGGATAAGTGACATGCATGCGATAAATGGTTTTTACTATGGCGCAAACTATGTCCCACCTCCTATCCGGCACTCAGTCACAGACTACTCATGTGCCTAGGTGCCCCTGTGCCTCTATCTATTGCATCCATAACAAAATTTAATACTCTGTCGTGCCATCGACACGAAGAAGACGACTGGCCATTAAGGATAGAGCATGAACTATATTTCATTTGAAATAAGATTCGACATTTAAATAAACCTTTTTTACAGTCCGTTCAACCGATTTTGACTTCTATTGCGTTGGTGGCATGACAAATGGCAGCTGCAGTAAACACGTGGTATTGTAACCACTTTTTTTGCTTTTAATGCCTACGTTACGTTTAAGGGGGCTAATCTTATTTCAAATGCAGTATAAGTGTTTAGGCAAATCTATATTGCTGCTTGTGCTGTCACGTAACTGTTAGCCCTATCCATTTTTATTAGACCGTCGTAGTTTCCCGGTAATTTAATGGACAGTAGGAAGTTAAATAAGAGTTAAATCTAAAGCAACAAATAATGATCAGATTAAATGACTCATGAACCCCGTAAATTCTAGCTGAAACACTTTTAAACGAATATTTAATGAAGCAAAGAGTATTCCTTTTTCTTCGAGACACAAACAATGATTACTTACATAACAAGAAGCGTGTTAAAAATGTTGAGGCATGATGATACCAATCTACCACAAAGTTTTTTTTCTCAAGCCAGTAGATATCGTTATCATTGACATTGTAAGTTCAAGAGAAAAAAAAACTGACATTATTGTAGATCGGGTATCGGATGTTACGTGTCCGATAAAGTGGCCGATAACATTGTGTACGCACTTGTACACAGAGCTTTATAAATGCGTGAGTTGCTTCGTTGTACAGTCACTGACAAAGGCGCTTTTGTTTTTTGTTTTGTTTCATTTATTTAATGCATAGTGGAGTGTAGTTAATCATGAATTTATGAGTCTTTGTATCCTATCAATCACTCTACCTAGCCTTGTCCCAACTATGTTGGGGTCGGCTTCCAATCTAACCGGATGCAGCTGAGTACCAGTATTTTACATGGAGCGACTACCTCCACAACCCAGTTACTGGGTAACACAATACCCCTTGACACCCCCTGATTGTTAGACTTTCGGACTTCTGACGACCCGTACCGACTGTCAAAGACCCATGAATGACAGCCAGGACCAACGGCTTAACGTGCAATCCGAGGTACGGAGAAGTCTCGGTACCTATGTAAAGATGGTCACCCATCCACGGACCAACCCGGGAAGCTTAGTTTAACCTGATGGATCGACCCACGCGGTTGTTATTACTTTGCCACGAGCTCCTCGAGTCTTTGTATCCTATAAGTGGCTCAAATTATGTAGTATAAAATCACTTGACGAATAAGTAGGTATACTAGTAGTATTTAGTCCAAAACAAGAAGATTGTTAAGCAAAAATTCTGAAGCAATCAATAATTTGAAAGTAAATAAATAACAATGCATCTTATTTTATAATTAATACCCCTTTCCATTATATCTGTTTCTTCTTTCCATTAAATAATACAAACTTATAACTTGGTCGGCAGTGCAGAGTCCTGGGAGACAGCGGTATCCTTCTGCGAAACAGTTATCTCACAGAAGGAAGCTGCAGAAACGGAAAGGGAGATCACAAGTACTCTCCCGTCCCGCAGCAGCCGCACTGGGCGTCGGCAGAGGGCAGATAACGCCCTCTTCCAGCCCCCCTAAATAGTTCCAGGGGTGACAGACTCGCGGACATCCGTCGCCGCATTTCTTTAATTATTCAACGACATTTCGGCTTTTCGGACATCACTAAGACAAATCATGTCGCCATTTAGATCTGCCCACACCGTAACGAGAAATAGTATGATTATACTACTACTACATCCATCTTGAGACGAACTAGGTCAATAAAACTATGAGGTAAACAAAGTTACATGGATCAAAAACATTTTAAAGGGCTTTTAAAGAAAATCCTTGAGCCAAAATGCATAAAAATATGTCATTTATCACCGGTCTTGCCAGTTATGGTACTTCATAGTTTTAGAGAATTTTCTCGACTTATTTATGTTATGTAGGTAGGGTATGTACATTAATTTTAGAGAATGAGGTTGAACCGTTAACTTGAGTTGAATCAAAAGGAATTTATAAATTGGAACGGAGTTAGAGTTAATTAATTGATTGTATTGCTTGTTCGATTGATTTTCTGTTAAAGGGTTTAGCAAAGCATCGAAAGAACTGCGCAGCTTGAAAGTTATAGAGACCTTCTAAGAATAATGTAGGTCAAAGACCAGAGATGACGTTTTAGTATGTATTTTTAGGATGTATTTTTAGGATGTTTTCATTATTTAATTTTCATTCCAGTTTTTGACTGCTTCTTTGGTTTAGTGGTCGCAAGTGCTACTGCTAAGCATGAGGTCCTGGGTTCGATTCCCGGGTCGGGCAAAGTGGTATTGGGTTTTTCCATCTGGAATTTCTCAGTAGCAGACCGGAGTCTAGATTTGTGCCCGGTGGCAATCGGTTCGACTCCTATTACGGAGGTCTTAAACATATTTTTTAACATATTTGCAAAATATGGGAGTACCTTCGGGGAACACGGACGTAGATGTTTATGTTTTTATTTTGTCCATCAGGTGACGAGACTAATTGCACAGTTGAACACGAATAATAATAAAATAAAATTATGTAATTAATATTATCGTAGTGTTTAGGTACCTGACCGTTGATCAATGATCTGTGCCTAAAAAACGAAGTGTGCATGTTATGCCAGTTAGTAAATAATATTATCAAAGCCATAAAATTTTAGCACTTTATATTTGTATTACAATTACTTATCTACGTAATTTAATTAATCTTACGCAACAAGACTTTATAAAGTGAGGTTATAAAAACATTTTAATAATAATTATGAGATAACGATTTATGATTTTAATTATTTTGTAGGTTGTAGAGTAAATTAATTAAAAACAGGTGACAGTATCTTAAAATTATTATGGTAATTAATTAATATTTAAAGCTGTATTTAAAGCAACCAACCGATTTAAATCAAAATATTTATTATCAATTTTTTTTTTTTTTTCTTTGAAACAAAAAAAAATATATAAAAATGTCACAACACCAATAAACCTACATTGACGTATACCTAAATGCACTTGTGTGGGCGATCATACCTCGTGACTGGTGTCAAGGCAATGTCACCGCTGTGTCAACAGTGTCAGGTATCGTATGTCACTACTGACCACCCAGCTCGCGGGTAACTTTAGAAAAAAATAGAAATAGCGTGAATATACTCGTTAGGCGTCAAGACAAATAGCCTGTGACGTGTGTACGGAGTTGGACAAATATGGTAGTTGTGTGAGAAACGGTTGAGACAATCGTGATGATTATGAGGAATTTACCATCCTACTGCACCTTGTTCAAACTCAAACTCAAAGCATTTAGGCTTGTGCAGACCAGCGCGACTTGTCGCGCGATGCGACACGAACAATACAATTTCTAAGAAAACTTCACAGTATAACAATAACCGGTGTCGCGTCGCGCGACTAGCCGCGCTGGTCTGCACAAGCTTTTTATTTCAAATAAACCAATTACAGGCATTTTTGAATTGTCAAGGGGTCGGCCAATCAGAAAGATGAAGCCATTCCAAAGCGAAGAATAGGCAAGAAACTCCACGGACACTCTTTTATATAAAAATATTGTTAGGTACAAAATGGTTCATCATCCTGGTTGAAATTATAAATGTGAGAGCAAACAAGTATTGAAAACCGTTTTTTTTTCTATTAGATACTTACCTATACAATTTAACAACGTACTTTTTCAATTTAAGTTTAGGTAAATATATACTGTCTCATGTCAGCAGTATCTTAAACAATACACTGATGTCACACCTTAATCACCAGAAGTGACCTAACCCCTATGTAAGATTTTGCAGAATAAACCTCCTTTTTCTTAGGGCCACAACAAACCCTAAGTTTACATTCAGCAAATTTTGCTACACTTCCGTACTTGTAAACTAAGCTCCTTGTAAACAAACCACGGTGGTCAAAGAATCGCAAGACATGTAGATCACGAGGACTTTGGTTAAACCTACAATTATATTTATACTGTGCTACAATGATGTTGACATTCTTTCCCGGCGATGAGTTTAAAAACAATGCTCTCTCATTACACACACACGTGTATACACCCACACACGTGTCATATAATGGAGTGTGTTCACATCACACGAATCTGTAACGTTATAGTTTAGGACAGTGATTCTGAAACTTTTTGTCTGATCATATTTTTTGTTAAGAAATTGGATAACCAGAAAAATAATGACTTATTAAGCATTGACAGAAAATTTCAGAAATCTTACCGACATTTTGAAACGCTAAGCAATGTCATGTAACGAATTGTGAGTGTGGCTTCTGTAGAGACTGAAAACTAAAAGTTATTAAAACTAATAAAACATCCGGAGTCACACGTAATCTTATCGATTTATGTGATAACACGTGTGACTCCGGATTTTTTATTAGTCTGTCTGTGCTGTCTTGTTTATATCTTTTTAGTTGACTTTTTTGTCGTAGTTGGGTTTTAGTTTTTATAACTTTTTTTTTTTTTTTACGTACCTACTCGACATGCCATTTTATTTGATATCCAAAATGGCATCATTAAAAAAAATGTTTTTATCATAACTTTATGTCCTCTAGAGGACATGTTATTGAATTTTATGTAACGTCACATAGCCTATAACCAGCGGACGATCAAGACGCTTCCAACGATACCACATTTTTGTCAAAATTATGATCAGTAATGAACATACATACATACATACCGGTCAAAATCATAACCCTCCTTTTTGCTTCGCCGTAGTCGGGTAAAAATAGCAGAGAAAATGTAAGTGACTTACAGTAGGTAGGTAATCAACAAACACGCAATGATGTCATTCACTATCTTCGATCAACATTGTGGATCGAAGTTCATTGTGTAAACTCGATGCAGCTTAGTGGAGGAACAAAATAGGAGAAAGCGTAGCCACATACAAAACGAGAGGTATCGTGGGACACCCGGTTGGTACAAAGTTCATTTCGCTTTGACCGTACATTTGACGGTACGTTTTGACCATCACGACAATTTTGTTACTTATCGAAAGTGTCGAGTCCATAACGGTTAAAATGTTAAACTTGTTTCGGTCTAGCTCTCATTTGCCAAGTATGCAAAGTGTAACGTGCGATAAGGAACTTTGTTAGAACATTATAAGTACCTACCACATAAAATAGGGAAACAGGAAACACTTTGAGAGCCACTTGTCGAGACTGCACTCGAGTTCTCACAGAGCGTGTTTACTAAAACACTTCGATGACTTCGAGTAATTTGATTCAGCTTGATTGATGATGAAATACCTAGCATTGTTTTGAAAAATTGTGCGTAGTTTATTAACCTTACTATGACTAGTAAAGAAGGTAAGTAAGTATTGCGTTTTATATTTGCGTCAGTTCCCTAGGTAAGTAACTTAGTTGACGTTCAAGTGTTCTCTTTTCAAGTGCAAACTATCAATGAAGATTAATTTTGACAAACTACACTTGGAAGCATGAATGAGAATTTAGCAGGCAAAAGAATCTGTAGGAACTTTTACAACACTACATTATTCACAGCATCAAATTTAATTTAATTTAAAAAAATCAGTAACGCTATAGTGTTACAAAGTTCTTTTGGCGCGTGGCCAAAATGGGAACTAACGCCGCCATTTTAAAAAATAAATAAATTGCAGATATGTCTACCAACGGCGCCCCCCTGTCAGTGTCATTCGAGCGCCAAAAGATCCCTTTATCAGTGTTAGTTGATGTGAGAAATGACAATCCCAACTAAGTCACACTCATATTTTTATATTCTGCGGGGTAATTGCTCGCTTACAGTATAGCAATGACTTTAATTTTGACAGTTCAACAACATTCATTGCTTTATTTACGTTGCTGAGCAGATTTTTTTTCGAACATATTGAAGCAAAGGATTAGCAATATCCTTCAAAATCATTCAAATTGTGATTAAAAGTGTACAAAATTAGTTTCCTGACCTTTTTCCATAAATGTAAACAATGCACATTTGTTTATCTTTACTTTTTAAAGGGCAGTAGCGCACTAAAGCCTTGTTCGAAAAAACTTGCAAGTAATTGGTGATTGATTTGTTTTAGTATCAAATGAGAAGGATGAGCTTACATGACACGTCACGTTAAATAGCTGACTACACCCAAATCGGTCAGATAAGCATAGAATTACAGCTTTATTTCATTTGATCTCTTTTAAATTAGGTAAGCAGTAAATAAAGGGATTGAGAAGTCAATGACGCATTTTTTTTTTTAATACTATGTCAAAACAAACGTTAAAAATATCGCATTGCTTAATACTCCTCCATTTTTCAATTTCTCGCGATTGCATGCTTCATATTTCCAAATAAGAATAGATCTGATATTACCTACATTAGGAGATCTGAGTTGCTCATTCTCTAGTAAATAGCTGATGTTCTGCTGTACTCGTAATAATTTATACAGGAAATCAGTTTACAACATGGTTTGGAGGTTACGTTGATGCCGAGAATGGTGTTTTAAAGACAACTGCCCAAATATTCAGAGTTAAGACGACGATTTATGCCAGTGGCCTTGAGTGGTTAGCTTGCGTGTCCTGTGCTGAGCACTCCAGAATAGGACTCGCCCATCAAGGAGCGCCGTCCTAAATTAAACGCATTATTAATTTATTATACATAAAACAAAAGGTATTTGAATAAAACATGTGTACTAAAAGATTAATAATTAAATTATCTTTAAAATGGAGAAGGTTTCAGAAAAATACGCTTCATAGTTTTTTGTATAATTCTCAGTTTTTTATCCGCGTTAGACATAATCTTAAAAATTAATTACACTATGTAATATAAACACATTCTAAAATATTCACAGATTAAGTTATAAAGAAAATGCTCTTATTTAACATATATTTTTTCCAAATCATTATCAAAGCTGGTTTAGACGTGGTTTCCAGTATAAAATCGTAAAAAGTCGGTTATCGTCGCCTTAAGATAAGCGATACTGCATTGCGATTTAAAATCGTTTTAAATGTTAATCACTGGAACTGTACACATAGCAATACTAATCCGCACTGTAAAACGACCCTAAACAACGTCTTAAGTGTCAGTTCCAAACCAGTTACAAAACCAATAACTCTTTGGCTTCACTATAACTCTTTTATAGTGCCATTAGATACCACACGGATATTTATATCGCATTAATCGGCAATTATCGGTGTACCATGTCCGATAATCTGAATTCTAAGCCAGTTAAGGCCGTGGTCTGATAGTCGGACAAAAAGCGGTTCCCACAACACGCTAACCCGTTAGTCCGACGATGTAACAGAGACGTGAGAACTAGGCTTTATAAATTGAAAATGTTTGTTTGGATTGTTACTAAACCTATAATTTTTAAGTACAGTGCATTATAATTTACTTAGAAAATATCGAATTTTGTTTGCATGTGGAGCGTGTAACCTCTTAACAACAATTAGTTTTTCAGCTATTACCCGGCAATCCTATTTTACTGATGTGTGCCGGAAGTATTCATAATTAGACAGAAAATATATCGCAGAGTGTGAGTATGTTTAGCGATGGAAAGTTCAAAACCCACATCAAACGTGTCCTTATCAAAAAAGCATATTATAAGATTAAAGACTACGTTAAAGACAAGGAAGTTTGGCAATAATTCCTTCTGCACATGTGGCTTCCCTGGTACCTCATTAACGGCATAACTATGTAAATGTAAATGTCTATTAACTGCTCCCAAATTACGATAATTATTTTATTTTACCTTTATTTTTATTTTTTTTCATCCTTGACATAATCATTTTATTATTTGACATTATATACTTACAATGTTCTAAGTATATATATTTTTTTTATTTATAAAATTTGGTTTGTTACAGCTGTAGTGGCAATCATGTCATTTGGTTTAAATAGGTCTTTATTTTTATTAATCTTTTATATAGTGTCTTTTCTTTAAGAGTTTGTGAATGTGAGAACGTTGTTGGCTTAACAGACTGTAGATATGTGGACCATTTTATATTTTGATAAGTACCTGGTACTTGTTGATAGGCCTACACTGTCCTCTCATTCCTTTTAACACAGTAAAAACCATTTACTTTTAAAAGAGTAACCGTGGAGTTTCTTGCCGGCTCTTCTCCATAGGAAACGACCAATTGGAACCGTGCACCTTGCTTCTGACGTTTCATAAGTGCCCTTGTAGGTTTATGTGAAATAAAATATTTTGATTTTGATTTAATAATGAGATACCATTCTTTAAGACGCAGATATATGCCAGTGGCCTTGAGTGATTAGCTTGCGTGTTCTGTGCTGACCTCACGCAACGCGTCGTACGTCCAGCCAGTAATAGGGCTCGCCCATCAAGAAGCGCTGTCCCAAAACAGACGCATTATTCATTTATTATTCGTAAAACAAAGGGTTTTATACTAAAAGATAAATTATTTATTTATTTAAAATGGTGAAGGTTTCAGAAAAATACGTTTGATAGTTTTTGCGTGAACCCTCAGTTTTTATCAGCGTTAGACATAACTTTAAAAATTAATTACACTATATTATATAAACATAATCTAAAATATTCACAGATTAAGTTATTAAGAAAATGCTCTCATTTAACATATTTTTTTTTCAAATTATTAAAACTACTCCTTTGGACGTGATCTTCAGTATAAAAACATTAAACGTCGGTTAGTGTCACCTTAATAGCCATAAAAAGTTTCTCAGTAGAAATTCACTTTTACATCATGGTGGATTTATTTACAAACATTTCTTGACCTGTATTTATTTTGACTTGCAAGTTACCATCCTTAAAAACCAATAAATCTTCCTGCTTTAGGTAGGAACTATAAATCCAACAAATGGTGTGGCGTCAAAGATTGCATACCGAATAGATAATTAACTTCCCTCCGTTGCAACTGTAGGCACACACTACCGCTTGTTTACGTTTCATTTCAAATGACTTTAATATAGTCGTAAACGGTGTTTCCCAGTCAATGTGGATTTCTAACCAAATGAACATGAAAGTAAACTTGATTTTTCCGTGTAACTTTTCCTATTTTAATCAATTAAGACTCGTGTTTAGCAACATTTAATTAACCGTTCAATATGTACAGATATAACATGACACCTGTAATCTCCGAAGGGTTAAGTAGAAGTGTCATCATCATCATCATACTACAGCAGTTCACTGTTGGACATAGGCCTCTCCAATTGCATGCCATTCAACTCGATTCTTGGCAACTCTCATTCAGCTG
Source organism: Agrochola lota (assembly GCA_947364205.1). NCBI lineage: Eukaryota > Metazoa > Arthropoda > Insecta > Lepidoptera > Noctuidae > Agrochola > Agrochola lota. Next base: position 3,853,577 of record OX376230.1, on the reverse strand, counting down.
TTGCCAGCCACCCTGCGAAGATCGTCGCTCGGCCTAGCCTGAGGGCGTCTCACCTTACGTTTGCCGATTCGCGGTCTCCACTCAAGAACACGTCTACCCCAACGGTCATCAGTTCTACGGCTAAAATGCCCGGCAGAGGTGTACCATAAACCCATATTTAGCCAGTTACGTTTAATTCCCATGTAATTTGTAATCCGTTGATTAAAAGACCTGAACTTGAACTTATTGAACTTTGATGATGAGCTCACAAATTCTGAAGGTATTATTCAATTTATCTCTGTGTTTGTTTCGTTAAATACGACTTTGATTGTGAAAAAACAACCATTGTGCATATGGGTACTGTGTACACCTCAATTGACAACTGTATCAAGCTAAGTATCCATTACGATACATAATCTTTGGTATTACCATCAACAGGGTGGCCTAACGTGTGCGCCCGTTAAGTGTGATAAGCCTAGAGTTATCTCCTCACATTTTAAGGTGTATAATTAGTTACAAGGAAGTTAAAGTGTCATTTACGTGACATAAATAACAGTAGACGTCCATTACAGAACATGGAACCCTGATATGACTAATTTAACGGACTTGGTAGACAGAATGGAGATCGTTTGGTTACCTATTTTTAGTTATGTGAATAACAGGTGTTGATGTAAATCACAGACTTAATTAATTTATAGGGAACCTTGGCAGTTGAATAAAACTAATTGGAATGTCGTAAAAGGGGAATAAGGTAGTGTTTTTCTATTAGTTAAGTTGGTATAATCGACAATCCATCTGCTTACCGACCTATATTGAATATATAAAGAGGTAAAATTTGTGTTTTTTTCGTTTTGTTCGCCTCAATACTGGGGTGGGTTAGGAAAAAAGAATATTAGGAAAAATCCAAAGGAACAGCCGACAAATCGAAAAACTAAAATTTTTGTCTCCCATAGTACGAATGTCATCTATAAATAAATAGAGAGTGGCAGGGACATCGACGCGAAAACTGATACCATAGATTCAGTATGATTCTGAACACCCCTGCATGCATGGGGTTCAGAATCATGCACTGAATCCATGGTATCGATGTCGACGTCGATGTCCCTGCCACACTGTATATAAATATTAGATAGTAATTCTATGCTCATACGATGTATCGTCCTGTATACGCTTCAGAGTGTTCCATGATCAGTAGCAGTTTATTATACACACTGTTTATTATACCCAACCGGTAACTTTAATACCGTTGGACATCGCAGTCATAAAATAATAAAATCTCCATGGTAAGGAAACGGTCCTTAAACAGCTTAAACTGCACGGTGAATAACCGGGCAGTAAATAATTTACCTTACTAAGGCATCATCGTTTTGAAATGATAAAATTATGGAGGTATTAAGAGCCGAGAAGCTGACCGTTGATAGTGTTGGAATAGAGATAAGTGTTTAAGTACTCAAATAGAGTTGGGCAGGACCCCGGGCAAGGTATAGTGTTGACAGGTGGAGGAAGGCAGTGACAGAGTGGCGTCCAAGGACTGGAAGACCAAGTGTCGGTCGTCCGGCGGCGAGATGGGCGGACGACATTGTTACCATCGCGGGTAGAACCTAGATGATACTGGCATACGAGCGTGAGAATTGGCACAAGAAAAAAGAGGCCTATACCCAACAGTGGGTGAAGCTGGGCTGTGGGTGATGATGATGAAGTAAAATTTATTTATTTCTGGTGAACTAAATAATATGTTTCCAATTTGATAACACTGTGGCGGCATCTACATCGCAACATGCGAACTACGCATCAAAGACCTGACGTCACACAAAATCTTGTCGTCACACACATCCTGCGTCGCGCAAACACATCAATCGTTGGGCAGTTGCCCGCCAGACACGACACCCGTCTGGTCGGAGGATCCTCTCTTTTCTATAGAGGATGAGTGAACTTTACACCCCGTTCCTCATGCCTCTCAACCACTATTATAAATTGATCGAAAAATAATTTTAAACCAAAGTGATAAACTCCTCACAAATCATAATCTGCGATGAGCCGTGAACGATGCACAGTAATAATCGTATTCAATGGAGCGTTTATTTGTAATTATTATTTTGATTAACGTTTATTGCACTTGATCTGATGATGCATCATATTCTGTTGAGGTCATGGTTATTTCAACGTTGAGCGGGACTAGTAGTGGCGATACTTAGGGGTAGATGCTTCTATATCTAGAAGAAGATGTCTTTGACTTAGATGATGATGGTTATTTACCGTAGTTTGATCAGCACGAAGGGGGGAAGGGGTACCAAGATGCAACACTTGAAAGTCCTTTTCATATTATGAACGTTGCTTCAGTTTCTTACTAATTAATCCCAAATAAAGCCATAGATATAATATACGGTAGGTATATCTGTTTGATCAGAGATTTGTTCAGGCTTAATAAAAGACTTTGGGTGTAAATTATAAAATCGAATCCAAGTCCAGCAAGTGATTGTTTTCTTAGCGAGGACAGGACCTGCTGAAATTTTTATAAATAATTATAAACTGGGGTCGGGGTTGGTAAGTTTAATGAAAAGGCATCCCTTGAGGGTTAAACTTTTATATTGTGGCCATTCATTCTCATCGTGCCCCATGTCGGGGCCTCCTGGCGATCTCATGTTATATGTATCAACTTGTCAGATCACCACGGACTGTAAGGATGGGGGAGTCCGTATACCGCTACAAAACGTAATATCAATTATATTTGAGCACTTACCTAACAACAATATAGGCAGGTCAATAAGCAGGTGCCACAGTATGCTGTGCCGCGCCTGCATCTCCTCAGGGGCGGACGCTCGCTGCTCCGATGCCGTCTGTAACAAAAAGGATAATACTTATCATTAGCACAGCTAAAAACTTTTTCTTCCGATCGAGGGCGGAAACTACAGAATTCTACTTGCTATATTCCTAAAATCAGACATTAAGGTGGATCCGCAGTTGCAGCCCGCCAAAATTCAAATTTCCTTGCATTTTTTGCAATTCAGTGTGTAGAAGAAGAAGAATAAGAAGAAGAATAATTTATTGGTCCATTGTTACAAAATAAATTTAAAAAATAATGATATTGTATGCTTACTGTAACTAGAATATTTAACATAGTATTAAAACAGTGGTCCCCAAACTAGGCAGCGCCTGTATCTTGGGAGCCTGAGTTGCGTGATCTTAATTTTAATTCGAAACATTTTTGCGTTAGCTTAAATTTTATTTCAGGATGTTTGAAAATGGACAGAATAGTTAATTAAATAAGGGTAGCGAATTACCAAATAAAATAAATTGAACAAAATAAAATAATTCTAAATAATATTATAGTGAGTGTGTGAGAGTGTGTGTTAGCGTGTGTGTTAGTGTGTGAGTGAGTGTGAGTGTGGTGGTGAGTTGCTGGTGTGAGTTTTGCGTGAATGTCTGGCTTGTGTATTTTAGTGTTAACTCACTATATCCTCCGTGTCGTTGTATGACAGGGAGAGAAGCCAACTTTTTATAATTCTTTTATACGAGTGGGTGTTAAGACCTTTAGTATTATAGCGCTTGCTTATTTTATTGTAGATATAAGTGTGTGAGTAAGAGGGGCACCGTCGGGCCAGAAGACTGTTTGAATTAGGAAGAGGGACGTGTAAGATACGTTTTGAAAGCAGGCTTTGGTAGTCAGGTCTGTTTTTAGTAGATTTGTGTGCATGCAGTGCGGCACTGAGTATGTATAGTTGACGTACTCGAAGAACCGGAAATTGGTTGTATAGCAGATCTGTCGGGAACCTAAAAGGCTTTCTAAGCATCACTTTAATTACGGCTCTTTGAGCTCTTTCTATTTCAATAAATATGCTTTTCCCGGCTCCGCCCCAGACGGAGATTCCATACTGGAGTATTGACTGACAAAGACCTAGGTATATTGCTCGGAGAATTTTAATAGGTGTGCAGTCTCGTAGTTTTTTCATGACGTAGATTAGTTTTCTGACGCGGCCCGCTAGCAAGTGTATGTGAGGTTGAAATGATAAATTTTCGTCTATTGTAATACCTAGATATCTAAAGGAGGAAATACGGTCTATAGGAGTACAGATACAGTTTGTGAGTGGTGAATTGTGATCGTTGCGGCATGTGTGGAATTTGAGTGTCAATTGGCGAGGAGGACTGGAAGCTATGGTTTTGAAGAAAGTGATCAGTTTAGTTTTTTTTACGTTTAGTGTAAGTAAATTTCTACTCAGAGTCTCGGAGATTATAAGCAGACCATTTTCGGCAAGTCGATACACCTGTTCCCAAGTTTTGGCATGGAATATGATTGCCGTGTCGTCTGCATAAGAAATTATTTCAGCGTTTTGAAGCGGTGCATTAAGGATGTCATTCATATAGAAAGCAAAAAGAGTCGGACCGAGAGTACTACCTTGAGGAATTCCAAAATTGATTGGTAGTAATCCACTAGAGTAGTTACCTACTTTTACTAGTTGCCGGCGATTTGTTAGATAGCTTCGAAACCAATCTAGCGCGTTTCCTCGTATTCCAATACCTTCTAGTTTTGACAAGAGTAGATCTACCGATATTGTGTCAAACGCCTTGGCTAGGTCAAGGAAAACTGCCAAGACGTGTTCGCCCTTTTCAATACAAGAAGCTATGGAGTTGGTCAATAATATACCAGCGTCCTCGGTCGACTTACCTTTTCTAAAGCCAAACTGTCTTTCAGATATTAGATTGTAATGTTCTAAAAAATTGACTAGTCGCTTATTTACAACTTTTTCAAGAAGTTTTGATAGAATGCACAGGAGTGCGATAGGACGGTAATTTTCCGGTACTTCTTTAAGACCGCTTTTATGAATGGGTCGGACACAGGCAACCTTCCAGCAGTCTGGGAAGATGCCGTTTTCCAAACTTAAGTTAAAAATGTGAGTGAGTGGTTTTAACAGTGTTTTTTTAAGAGGTAAAATTTGTCTGACACTAATTTCATCCAGTCCGCCTGCGCTGTCAATTTTAAGTTGATCTATAAGTTTTTCTATTTCGTCCTCATTCGTTGGGTGGAAGAAAAAAGAGTGTGGTGGAGTTTCACGTGGTTTATATTTGCCCGCAAGGGATGCTTGTGTCTCGGACAGTCGCGTAAGTATGAGATCAGAAAGATTGTTGCCTAGGGAAGTGAAATAAGCATTACAACTATTTAAAGAATCGACAGGGTCCTGAGAGTTAGATAATAACTGGGAAGAATCACTTTTTTCGGTATTTGGGTTGTAAATAGATTTGATGGTGTTCCAGAGTTTTTTTGAGTTATCTTGGTTTTTGATTATGAGTTGACTGTTATAATCAGTTTTAAGTTTATGTAGCAAGTTGTTACAAAAATTTTTGTACCTAGTGTACACTAGGCGTCGCATTTCGTCATTTGGATAGGATCTTAAAGCTAGATGAAGATTATCACGATGCCTCATGCATCGCATGAGGCCTGGCGTTATCCAGGGTTTTATATTGTATTGACTTCGAGTGATAGTGATAATGTGTAATGGTCAGTGTTACGTTGTATCTTGATCCAAATATGATTCGCGACTCTTAGTTAGATTTGTTCCATAAGGACAATTTTTTTAATGTAAAAGACACAAAAACCTAAATTAGAGAGACGTATTAATGATTCTAATTCTGTAAATACATATCTGTTATAGTCGCGAATCAGATTTAATCAAGATTTAATCTGACACTGACCTGCAACTTGCAAAAAAACGTTTAAAAAAAATATTTCACGGGCTACAACTGCGGGTCCACCTTAAGGAACAGGCCAATCATATTTAAGTGGGCAGGACACTTGGCTAGATGTGGTGGTGGCAGGTGGAGCATAGTCATAACGGAATGTTTGCCGAGAACGCTAGAAGGAGCGTTGGCAGACCAATAACCAGGTGGGTGGACGACCTAGAGAAGATCGCGGGAAAGACCTGGATGAGACTCGCACAGACCAGGGAAGAATGGCACAAGGAGTAGGCCTATACACAGCAGTAGGTGGAAAATGGCTGCCAGTGATGATGATATCGTCATTATAAAGACACTAACTGCAGTGCCCCGCGGCTTCAACCTTAAGGAGATTACCATTTCCTATGAAGCATACATTTTTATGGAATAAATTGTATCCTATGTCACTCGTGAATAGTGTTGCCTTCTTTTGGTGAATTTTCTTCTTCTTTTCGTTTCGACGGTACATCTATATTCTGCTGGGTCCAATAGATGGCCAAGTTTATCAAAGGCGTTGTTCAGATCGGCAAGGGTCCAGGTGAACGGACATTTGAGACACTCAAGCAGATGGGACATACCTAGTCTTTTCAGGAGCACCACGGTCGCACTCGGTGTTGGATGCATCGATAATTCAGGTAAGCAATTGGTGAATAAATTTTGTTAACCGGTTCAGTACCCATTCCAAAAGATTTACCCTTTATAAACATCCAAAAAACATTACTTCTTTACAATTTTAATTTTGATGACAAATAGACGTCAGGCCAATTAAAAATAACTGTATGTATTTTTTATCCTGTCAAATTAATTGAGCATTGAGCATAGCCTGCAGCCTGTTTTAACAGTAAAGACGGAACCAAGAAAATAGTCGACTTTTATGGTATACAAATGGATTTTACTAGCTTCTGCCCGCGACCGCGTGTTTCTTGTTTTAAAATACATATACATGAAACTCGGCAATGGGTCCTGTAGCTTCCCGTTGTGGAGTTTCTTGCCGGCACTTCTCCTTATGAAACGACCAATTGGAACCGTGCACCTATCTTCTGATGTTTCATAAGTGCCCATGTAGGTTTATGTGTTTTTTTTTTTTTTTAATTTAAATTTTTGAATTCGAATTTTTGAATTTGAATTTTTGAATTTTATTTTTTTTATTTGAATTTGAGTTAGTGAAACAGAATCCTGATACGATCAGTAGTTCCGAAGATAACCACCTAAGTATGTACCATCGAAGAACTTGATATCTATACACCGTACGGACTATTTCTGCTTGCAGCGCTCGGCGGCTTTATAACTGGGGCGGTAACAGATATAGTCACCGTGTTCACGGGATTTTGTTTTCAAACTAATTAGATATGAATTTCTTCGTTAGTAAGTACATAAAAACTCACAAATTTTACCTCTTTATATTATTAGTATAGATTAGTTGTAAACAGCTGCATAATAGCGACAGCTTTTGAGTGGCTATTGCAGTCTTCAAAGATCAATTAAAAAAACATAGGAACAGTTTTCCACATTATCTTTGGCAAAAAATACTTAACGTTTAGAAACCTATTTCATCTAGGAATCTAAAATACGGTTAGTCTGAAGCTCAAAAGCTTGTTGCTAACAAAAAGTAGCTTTTAACAATATTAAGTGCTGGCAACATTGGGTGGGTTGCACTATAACAAACGAATTCGTCGCGGCCCATCGTAAACCCAGATTAACTCTTCAAACGTACCCAGATTACCTCTTCAAACATTAACTACAGTTAACACAAATAGCTAAAGTTTAAAAGTTGGGACGGAGGTATCTAAAAATATGGTTGGTGTGCAAGCATTCCCCTCAAGCTAGGACCTTAGCTAAGAATTTTAATATTCATAAGTTATTAAAGATTTAATTCTAAATTTACTGCATTTTGATTAAAATACAAGCAAGTTAAATTATATACTTTGCTATTAAATGTGCAGCAATAGAACCACTGATTCTAATCTATTCGTATTGAACCTAATAATACCAACAACTACTAGATCCGTTGCAAAGCTGAATGGCACTAAACTACTGAAGTGGTCATAATAAAGGCAACAAATCACTTAGACAGAAATAAATCAAGCTTAGGTACAAAACAAACTGACTAGACCAGTGTCAATAACCTGGTTTATAACATTTAGAGTCTCTTGTTGACGCTTATCGAAACCAGCAGATTAAATCATTGTTGAACTCTATATGGTACACTCAGCCTTATTTATGGTTTCATATCCATCTATTTCTGTACAGTCTATTAAATAGAATTGATATGTCTATTTTTGGTCAACTTTTTTTATTGCATGACGCACAGTGACCTGCGTTACTATAAATAAGTCATAGAAAGGTAAATAGGTTTCTAGAGGCCTATTGCTAAACAATTGAATAACAGCAGACCACGTATTTCTTGAAGCCACAGCCTATAAACGAAGAGACCGGTGTTTTATAAAACCATGATTAACGGGCTGTTAGCGTACGTGGTTAGAGTTAGAATTAACCATCGTTTAACAAAACCGATTATAACGGAGGCTAAAGATAATAGATTAATGACTAAGGGGCTATTGTCTAGATGTAATGTCCATTTAAAATATTTATTCTATGGCCATCGCAGTGAGGTCATTATAGAATAACAATCGCAGGCAGGTGTATCGATAATTTGCAATTCGCTGTCAGGTATGGGTCTAACGGTAGGGTTGGGGAACTCGAAATCTAAATCGTGATTGACATCAATGTAAATTAACGTCACGTCAATGAGGTTCGTCCTTTATTTGATGGTGACGGAATTAGGCTCTGTGGCGCCTATGTCCGTTTATTGAGCTGGCATTTGATGATAGGCTAACTGTGCATTTTGTTGAGTCAAGCATCGTATCAAGGTAAGTATTTTTATTAGTTCACCTTCCAATAAAATAAATTATACCAATATTACCAATTTATTTGATAAATTGGTGCAGGTGGTAATTCATTTCCAAGAACAATTAAATTGGATCCTCTCAATTCAATAAACAATTCATAATTGTTTTCTCAAACTATGGACCTTAATCTTGTTACTCAGAAGAACCTAAATATAATATTTCTTGCAATAAAATCATTTGTCTAAAACAAGAACAAATAATTGTGTAGGAAAACCGCATACGATAATAATTTTAATTGTAATTCAGGAATTTCCTTAAATGCCGGGGAAAAAGGAATATAACAAAGTACCTACCTTTAATCATTATATAAAAATAGTTGCAGGAAAATGGGAAAGTCCATAGTAGGTTACCTAATACATTTATGGTCCAACACTCGCGCTGAACGTGGCCGTGGTAGTTACAGCCAATAGGTACTGATTCTTTTCAGGCAGTAAGGAAAACAGTGTACTGGAACACAATATGTGGTTTCTTTTAGCTAAAAAACTTTTAAAAAAACCTCTGGCAAAAAACGAAAATTCAAGACACCGACTTCATTTTGTAGTGCTTTTTTTTGGAAGTCGGTTTTTATTTTTCACTTTTTTGTTGCCGAAACTCGATTATCACTATCTGCTATGTAAATAACAGTGACAGGAAGTTATCATCATATCATCCACTTATGATGTGTACAAATAAGTGGGAAAAATACGTATTATATTATTGAAGCTGACTCAAAAACTATCCAAGCAAAGCCAATAAAATTTATATGGGACCAATTTGGGAGCACAACATTTCATACAAAAAAAAAATCGGTTCACAATTGAAGAATACATCGGTGGACATACATAAAAAAGAATAAATACGCGACGAACACATAACCTCCTCCTTTTTGGAAGTCGGTTAAAAATGGAACATAAAATATATCATTCTGTTCGTTATTTCCAATTAATTTTGCCTAATTATTTAATGGAAAGACCTATCTAACACAAATGTTTGGCAGAGATATAGTACATCCACATTTCGCCAGTTATCTTTTTTAAGTACCATGTAAGTGGGGGCGAACCGATCTAAGTATGTACCTACAATATATATACGATATTGGTACTCCTCTGCATTGCTTGTAGCGTAGAGTAGGAATAATAGGCAGGGTACATAACTTATTATGAACATGTAATTTAAATATAACAGCAAAATAACTCTCAAACAACTTTGAACTCAACGTTTTAATTTTTCTCCAAATAACATCAGTTAACTTTAGTTTTTCTTTTTTAGAAACATCGAAATAACATAAAAGAAACATTTTTTTCCGTCATCCATCTTATCAGCTGCCACAAAAAAAGATATTTTAAATTTGACAGCCCTATAGTCGGGATCGGTTGACAGTAGCCGTCAGTGCCATATTTGGTGCGCTGTCAAACTGTCATTGACTTTGAGCTGCGCAAACGCATGCCTTAATTACGTTTGTCAGATGAATAATAAAAATATTCTAACTGTTTTGTACTGGTTCTATGTTTAAGCGAGTAATTAGTTTATGGTCTGTTGATTTGTTATTCGTTATTGATTACGCTTTGAAGTAACCGCTGGGGAAAAAAAATTAGGTATTAGTTATGGTCGATTCTACAAAATAAATGTTTTGTAACATTAAATGTTAATTAAAATTCAATTCATTTCTAATCAAATTGTAATGTGACATTTAGGCTTCCATTTTATTGATGTCCGTACGTCACATATTTTAGGCGCCAGACAGATATAGGACCTAAGTAAAATTGATGATAGAGCTATTCTTGTTTGTAACTATGTATAAGAAATAGAACACGGCAGGTCTGAATAGAAACGCCGGGAAGGGCCGCCCTAGATAGAAGAACACACTATAGTGACTTTATTGGTGATGATCTTCAGAAAGTTCAGGTGCGTGTATGACCAGAGGCGATTGCCGATTGGCAGCCGGCCGGCCTTCACCAGTGAAGGGCCAATTGGAGCCCCGAAAGCGGTCGATACGTAAAGTTGAGATGGTTAAAATAAACTCATACTAGAGCCTATGTATGAACGTAAACGAAGTAAAAAGAGTATAATCATAACCAATCTGTCTAGTCTTTTCCCAACTATGTTGGGATCGGTTTCCAGTCTAATCAGATGCAGCTGAGTACCAGTATGTTAACATAGAGCGACTGCCGATCTGACCTCCATAACCCAATTACTGGGTAACACTTAATAACCCCTGGTAAGACTGGTTCTCAGACTTTCGGGCTTCTGACGACCCGTAACGACTGTCAAAGATCTACGAATGACAGCCGAGACCAACGGCTTAACGTAATTTCCGAGGCACGGAGAAGTCTCGGTATGTAAAGATGGTCACCCATCGACGGACTAACCCCGGCAAGCGTAGCTTAACTTGAAGGATCGACCCGTGCGGCGGTTATTACTTAGACACGAGCTCCGCTAGTATAATCATAATCATAAATCTTTATTTATCTCAACATCATAAATTACAGGCACTGGTTAATAAAATGCAGCAATTTTTTCCAGTCTATTATCAGAGAGGTATGGCGCTGTGTATGAAAAACCTATATCTCGTATAGGTTTTTCACCTAGTTCGGCTGCAGATGCTCCCATGTTGTATTATTTTCATTATAGCCTACATTCTTCCTGCCAGGGTTGCGAGTTTGTCCGAAAGGGCAAGGGCACCGGAAGGAACACGGGTGGGTTTTAGTCAGTAAAAGTCTGACACGCCCTCCCGCTACGAGCAGAGCGGGAGAAGTTATTTGATAATTACCCACCATCAAAAGAAAAAAAAAGCCTACATTCTTATTACGTAATATCGTACCATCGAAGAAGTTTATATCTAACCACCGTAAGGACTATTCTTGCTTGCAGCGCTCGGCGGCTATAGCACCGGGCCGGTACCAGATTTGGTCATCGTGTTCACGGGATTTTGTTTTGAAACTGGTTAGATATGAACTTCGTTGATAGTACAAATAGTATTAATATTATAAGTTTCTGCCCCCATGGGGAGAAAGCGTGAGTTTATGGGTAATAGGAAATCAAAACTAGGCTGAAAGATCAGTATCTTCGTCTACCGTAATCACGGAAATAAGCAGTAATTTTTTATTTACTCCTGCGCCGGTTTTGAAGGAAGTAGTGTCATAAAATGTTATTAATATTAACGGCTTTTGATCACGCGCAGTTTTCAAATCGACGATGACGGCAGCAGTAATATCAATAAATAGATAATAAGAGCTACCTGTCAATTCACCATTTTAAGTTATTTTAGTTGCAAAATTAACTTTAAAATGTGAATTAACAGAAAGCCCATCTTTATTAAAACGAAAGTAAAATCCAAGCTTTGTTCAAAGGCATACTATTCTATAAACGACTACTTAAATGATAAGAATAGTTGGTCGCTGTGATTAACTCAAGACAATGTTTATGTTCTTTCTCCAGATTACCTACTGACAAGTTATATGAGTTTATATAATTGTATTTTTTTATTTTTTATTTGACTTTATAAGTCAAGCTATTTTTAATTTTATTTCAATTTATTGTTGACATAATCTACTCATTACAATGTTTTTTCTAATGAGTTGTATTGCAATATGTGGTTAGCTAGTGACCTCGACAATTGATCATATTAGTTATTGTTATTAGTAATTAACTGTTTGTTTTATTTATTTTATCTCGATGGTCCTAGTTTATCATTTATAACTTCCAGTTACAACTATATGTAAGCGGGCACGCCCTTTATGCCTGGAGGCTTTTATTTAGATAAGTTCTGTTTACGTGTAGTTTTTATTTCTGCCTGAGTATAGTTCTCGATGATGTTGTATGGTATATTGGCGTGTGCTAGCGAACATATGGCTAATAATTTAAATTATGTTTTGTGTTGCGTAATCCAAATTATCTAAATTATTATGAATACTATTATATAGAATCTTATTTTTTTGTTCTTCTAACTGAACAGACAGCTGTGCTGCTGGGGAGTTTGTTGCGCCACTTCTTCTTCCCAGCTAATGCACTAGGAAGTGGTGAAGGGTGGGCGTTTTGGGGGACTGTCTTATGTAATTTTGACGTTCGAAAAGTGCTGATTCTCAGCCTAGTTTGAATAAATGACTTTTGAATTTTGAATTTTTGAATTTATTATGTCCAACGTTGGATCAAATATTGCTATAAATCTAATGTAGCTTTGTCCTAACTTGTACTGTACCTAATGATACTGGTTAAGTCATCAACGAATAAAGATACAGTGTCTTTCTTTATTTAATATGACAACTTGACCACTAGAACTTGGCAGAGAAAAGCATCGTAAACGAAATATCTTGCTTTCCCAGATACTTAGGGCCTGCTCTCACTGGCGGGACTCCATACATGCGAGCGTATTCTGACGGCAACGATGCCGCGACGTCCTTAAGCATCATCATTCAAATTAAAATTTTATTGTCATAGTATTAAGTTATATTTTTGAGGGGTTTGTGGCTAAGTAATAACGGCCGCACCGGTCGATCGATCAGGTTAAACTACGCTTGCCGCGGTTGGTCCGTGGATGGGTGACTATCTTTAAGTACCAAGACGCCTCCGTGCTTGGGCAAACACGTTAAGTCGTTGATCCCGGCTGTCATTTGTAGATCTTTGACAGTTATCAGAAGCCCAAAAGTCTGATAACCAGTCTTACCAAGGGGTATCATGTTACCCAGTAACTGGGTTGTGGAGGTCAGATAGGCAGTCGCTCCATGTAAAATACTGGTATTCAGCTGCCTTCGGGTAAACTGGAAGCCGACCCCAATATAGTTGAGAAAAGGCTAGGAAGATGATGAGTTGTATTCCTATTAATTGTCGCATCAAAATCCCTTGCTGTGCCAGTGGACGCAGGCTTTACAGGCTTCACAGGTTACAGGTGTCTTTGGCAAGCATAAAGTCATTTGACTTTGACATAATTTGCAATAAAACCCAGGCACAGCAAGCCAATAGAAATTACTATTCAAATGGTGAAGTTTCGCAAATTTCTCGGACAACCACAAGTGTTTTATTACCTTTGATATCGAGCCAATCTTTGTGTTCAGCCTTTAATGTTATTCTAGTAGTAACTCGTTTAACTGTCAGTTAGGGCCATCATTTGGTCAAAAGTTAGATCAAACATGGCTGAGTAATTATGGGATGAGCATAGGAATGTGTTTGAGTAAGTTATGTTATTTTTAATCAGGGTTTTATTGTTTAGAAAAGTGTATTATTTTACTTTTATTAATATGTGTTTTCAGTAAATCCGTCTGTCATAGGTACGTAAGTATTTTTACATTTCTTAGACAACTTGATTATCTTGTTCTTCTAACTCAACAGACAGCTGTGCTGCTAGGGAGTTTTCTGCGACACCTCTTCCCAGCTAAAGCACTAGGAAGTGGTGAAGGGTGGGCGTTTTGGGGGACTGTCTTATGTAATTTTGAAGTTCAAAAAGTGCTGATCCTAATTTAAATAAATGACTTTTGACTTTTCCCAACTTTATTGATTTAAGGTCAATGCTTTTATCTCTGATTATTATTTTATTGTCACAGGTTAATTTATTCTAGTCATTACGATAAAGGCATAAACTACGCATTAGCGATCGTATAATTAGTTATAGGTAGTTAAATTAATTACTAAAGCAATAAACTATTGCTGGATTAATTTAATTATTTAACGAATTACGTTCGCAATAATAATAAATCCAATTAATTATATTAAATGAGTAGAGTAGGTATTGTTTATGCAGACATTATTTATTAAAATAAAATATTTACAGCATTTTAAGTAACTAATTAATTTTAAGTAACTAATTAACTTTAAGTAACTAGGTAATTAATTTTAAGTAACTAATTAATTTTAAGTAACTAATTAATTTTAAGTAACTAATTAATTTTAGGGTATTAGGGCAAAGGAAATGAGACAACTATTATAAACTACGAATCATACTTTCATTATTCGTAGATTATTATAAGCTAGTGACCCACCTCGCCCCTGTTTCGCACGGTTTTAGAAATTGAAAAAACATCGACATTCTCACTATACTTATGGAATTTTAATATTAATTTATTATACACATAAATCTTCCGGAATAAATTCTCAAAATTATGGTAAAATCTGCAAAATCCTTTGCGGAGTTAAGAAGCACAACAAAACAGAAAAATATGCATAAATGTTTCAATAAATTTAAATTATCATTAAATAATCATACATTCATTTAAATTCCATACAAATAATCTCTCAAGTTTCTTTGACAGCTCTTACTACGGCTTGAATACTACTAAGATCATGTTTAATTCTATTACCCATACGAAACAGAAACTACACTTAAAACCCAATCGATGCATCCAAGCAATTTGCACACTTTCCTATGTAAATAATTGTCTCGTCTTTAATCCTGGCATGCATTCAAATATTGGCCCCAACTCCGCAACTCCCCAACATTGGCGCCAGGCGTGGGTTCACATTCCTATGTTAATGCTTGGGCACAAAATGTATAGGCTCAGAAGGTCGGTTCCATACAATGAGCGAAAAGACACGCACACATAGGCACGCTTCACGTACAGCGAGTGCAAGCGCACTCACGACGATTGTCATTTGTTTCGGATCGCACGGCGTGCATACGCGTCTATGTGTGCGTGCGCATGTTTCCGCTCGTTGTATGGAACCCACCTTCTGTACTATTCTGTGGCTTAGGTATCAGCAGTTTCATAGCAATTGACGGTGCACCTATGGCACTTTTGGCCTACTTATTTCTAATTCGTGTTTTCAAGGATTACTAGAAGACCTACGCAAATAAGCTGGCGTGAAATGTGAATACATTTGAATGACCTGGAAGGATCAATGAATTAAAGATTGAATTATTTGTATGACGGATTAATTTTGTAGGTACTTGAAGTTTATCAAATTATTTATAAGCTACAGATATGCATCAAAAGTAAAGGCTGAACCTTCGACTTCTACCTTTACAATGCAAGCTTCAACCACTAGGGATACCACTACTCTCCCAAGAATTGATGTGAATAGTTATAATCTCAGGTTGAACTTGAAAGAATGTGACCTAGGATTGAGACAAATTATGCCTACTGCACCCAGCACTCCTAAAGTTATATTAGGGCCTCTCGATGATGATGTCGATGACGATATAAGAGCTGTTGAAGCTAATGATGATAAACAATTAAATATGCAGACAGAACCTCAGACATAGCTAGTTCAAACAGATAACTCGGTTAAATAACTAGGCAATGTTATTGTAACACAGTATACATAAGATGAATAGATAAGTTATAGAGAGCCGTTATTTATAACAAATACACTTCCATTCAATGTTAATGTTAATCCTGCGCAGTTTTTGCAAGTGATTTGTTTAACGGTAATGAAAGTGTTGTCGAAGTTGTTGATATTTCGGTGTTTGAGACCACGAGGAATAAAATAATTGCCAAAAAAAAGAAAAACAGAAAACGAAAAGGATGTCTTGCCCTGCAGTGGTCCACAAAAAGGCCTAAATATTGATATAAAAAATATTCGTTCGATATTGATGTCTTCGTTGTTAAAAAGGAAATAATAGTGGCAGGTGAGATTTATAGCGTCATGGAAGTGAAGTTTCTATGAATGAGAATGATATTTTAAGAGGTCTTGAAATTTTGGAAGACTTCCCCCTTATATTGAGAATACGAGAAATAAATCGTGTTTTTACTTTATTTAGATGATTCTATGAACTCGTTTTAGAAGATGGTTAGCTATAGCTAACAAATAAAAAGCTGTTCAGTGTGTGAAAAATAAATAGTAGATATTTATTTTTCACAATAATATCACAGACTGCCTCATTGGCGCTACTGCTGAGCATGAGGTCCTGGGTTGCATTCCCAGGTTGGACAAAGTGTTATTGGGTTTTAACATCAGAACGAGCCCGCAGTATGGACTTGAGACCGGTTGATAGCAATAGGCTCGCCCCCTATTACATGGGATTAAAACATAACTGGCGAAATGTGGGGGTCCTTGAGGTACTCCTCTACGGTGGAATACAGGCATGTCATGATGTTATGTAAAATCACAGAATCAACACTAAACCCAGCCACGATTATCTACTAATACTAATACAACAAGCTATTATACCGTTAAAATTTACTGTCCCCCACAAATAGCGCCAGCTCCTTACTAACACTCAATATTGTCCAGATATGATTGGAAAGCGCAAATCCGAGCGCTATAACAGCCTGCCATGATCTTGCACGTGCCAAATGCCCTAATACACCGTAAAAAACGATCGAAAGCTGCTGTGGACACCATGGAAGAAGATGCAGAAGTCAGGTTACAGGATGAGAAACAAATGACTGAGGATAAGAAACTCAGACATATGCATAAATCATTCTGTGATCTGGACTATGATAGGACCTCATTATGTAGTTTGGGGATAGCAGTAGGAAGATTTTGACTCTGATTATGTGCTCACTGGTGCAGAAAGATGCAGAAAGAAAAAAACGTGCCGACAACACTATTAATATCCTTTTAAAAGAATAGGTATGTCATCAAACCATGTATTTCTCTACGCTGAAGTTCCAGTAATTGCTCATTACCTACGCTTTCGAATAACTCACTGTCACTGGGACTTCTCGTTCAAAGTCTTGTTCTATTCAGAGTGGAACTTCTACAAATATATGTTAGGTAACACGCTGCTATATTTATTGCAATTTCTCTATAACAATACCGCAGCAGCTTGAAAGTTTCTCCATTTTCTCAAAGCTACGACTTTAATATTCATATTACGTAATTACAGTAAATTGCTTACAGCTTTCCCTAGCATGGTGAAAAATATATTGACTCCAACTGCAGAACTAAAGAATATATAAAACACTTTCGACTGAGTAAAAGTGCTGCTAAACTGGTCTACCTCGGAAATGTTGATAATAAGCCTTTACTTCTTGGAGAAGCACTAGAAGAAGAAGACTTAAAAGCAGACAACACTGGCAATCCGCTGGACTATATCGACGATATTTTAAGATAACCCAAAGAGGCAGACAGTCGTAAAACGAACACAGATCCAAAACATTCCATTTCTACTCTTGAACTAAATTCCTTCACTCCACAACGACCTTTCTCCATCAGACCTGGCACTGACCAGCAAAAACTCAGGAAGAAACCACTCACTAGGCTAATGAGTCTATTAGCGATACGCTTTCAAACCGTCCGCGTCGCCGGCGCAGGCGCCATCTACTTAGCCACAGTATCTAGGTTAGCCAATGTAATAGAATACTGAATTTATTTATGTAAGAATGGATTGACGTTTGAACGTAGCTGGCATGTGGGAGGTGTCGTATAGTAACAGATAGGCTAGTGCATATATGATAGATATGTCATAACGGTATTTTAATGTTGGTAAAGAGTTGCCGATGTCCGGAAAATGGTTGCTGGAACAAATTGGATGAGGAAGGCGGAGGACAGGGTGTTGTGACACCGCCTGGGAGAGTCCTATGTCCAGCAGTGAACAGCGATAGGCCGAGTTGATTGAAAAAGTTGCCGGATTATCAGGGGTAGGAAGAAACTACAGAACGCCATCGTTTCCGTTCATCCCCTAAGGCATCGCAGTGGAACATTGAGTGCTGTGTAGTCCCCTGGGTGACTGGTGTAGAGGATTTTAGTGGATCGAGTGCATACATCTGGTCATACACGCACGCGTTGCGAGTACTACGCACTTCGAAAAGTTCGTTATAGTTGTTATTAGTTTTAGTTGAAGTTCATTATCATCATCATAATTGCATTGGAATCTTACTGCTAGTCCTCCTCCCCGTATCGCCACATTGTTATTTGTACAGCCTTTAGCGTTACTATGAGGTAGTAAATTCTTGAATTCGCTCTCAGATGGTTAGTGAATGCTCAACCACCATTGTAATCAAAATTAACCTTAACTAATTAGTCACAGTCAACACTAAAAGAAATATAAAATTAATAATAAATAATAATTATTATTAATAATTATTAATTCGATTCGCTTTTGTAACTCGCTTCAAATAAGAAGCAGCAATCTCCTTAATTATCATGTATGATTCTTCATAAAACATTATTTATCAAAACCGGCTTCAAAATATTACTTAACAGTTGCGTAAGTAAAGTTCAAGTCCGTCCAAAGCTATAAAAAACAAAGTACAGTCGCATTCTAAACTGTTTATTTTAGATATTGATGGCGGACCACCTGATTTTAAGTGGTTACCGCAGCGCCGCTTATATCTGCAATAGCAGAGGTATCGCAGGTGCGTTACCATCTCACAGATGAAGCTGAAATGTCTCAAATGCCTGGATTAACACTGGCAGACATACCCTTAAAACCGTACCACAACAAAGCTACTTGGTAATCGTACATTCCCAGATGACGTCCTTTGCAAAAAGCTCAATTGTTACTTAGTGCGGATTCCACCAATGAAATTGTACGCGTTCAGCACATCTAAACGCGTTCAAAAGCTGTCAGTGTACAATATTCCATAACAATTTTGGCACTGAAAGCTCTTGAACGCGTTTTAGAAACGTTCAGCTCACGTTCATTTTCATTGGTGAAATCCACACTAAGGGTTGCATATCTAAACTGACTTCAAGAGCTATCAGTGTCAATATTACCTCTTATAGATGACACTGACAGCTCTTGATCGCAGTTTAGATGTGCTGATCGCGTTCAGTTTCATTGGTGAAATTCGCCCTAAAAAGAATAACTACTACGCTACAAAATTGAACTTGTGAGTACAGTAGCACAGAGCGAAGTCTCGTTCACCTCCGACCTCTGTTATTTATGTTCTCGTGAATAAACGATAACAAACACTTTGAAGTTGTAATAACCGTTAATATAATGTTATTGGACAATTATGAGCGCGAATGTACTGGTTTATATTTAAAGTTTATTCGTGGTTTACGAGTTACGACAGGGTATTGAATTGTAATAGTTCCTTGTTTGTGTTTGGAGTCTGCCATCTTGAAAACGTAACTTTTACTCTACGATGCTTTTGCAAGGAGAGTCTTTGCCGAAAGTATTGCTCGTGTCCTTAGAATTGAAAGCACCCTAAGTCCTTTCAGTAGTAGTCGCTCAGTGGTAACCTTCGAACCTAGACAGGCGCTTTACTTTGTGTTAATTATTAAATCACCACTGCTCTCAAAACGGTGAAGGAAAACATCGCGAGGAAACTGGCATGTCCTAGAACCAAAAATTCGAAGACATGTGACTTCTACCAACCCCCCAAACCAACCAACCCAACCCGCCTTCTCACAGAGAGGAGGCCTGTGTCCCAGTAGTGGGAACATTATAGCCTGATTATACTGTGGCAGCATCTACAACACCAAATGCGAACTACGCATCAAAGACCTGACATCACACAAATTCTGTATCGCGCAAGCAGAATTTACCGCGCGATCAACATATTATATAATGTTTCCGACATCAATCGTCGGGCAGTTGCCCACCAGACACGACACCCGTCTGGTCGGATCTTCCCTTTGATGAGTGAACTTTACATCCTGTTCCTCATACCTCTATAACACTAATGCTATGTCCTTCCACATGTTTCAGGCTATATTCGTGTTAAGTTTCTTCAAAATTAGTTCAGGAGTTAAGTCGTCATGAAGCAACAAACAAACTCCCTATTTCATTGGTAACTAGCTGGTACCCGGCGCGTGCCGTGCGCCTGCACCGTGCCGCGCCGACGCCGTGCACCTACTTGTTGCTTGTAACTTAATTGTACTATGACTTGAACCTTAGTGCAAGTGCAAGCAATACGTTAACAAAGTTTTATCGTAATCAGATTACCGGTATGGCAGTGCATAAAATACGAACAAACAACAATACACCAAGGTCCTATTTCACGATGTCCGAATAGCCACTAGTTACCGCATAAATCGGTTTAAAGAATTTATTCTCATAGAGAACACAAGACAGTTCACTTAATATATGAGATATACAAATAAATCATGCAGTTACAAGGTAACAAAGACTCCGTGAGTCGATAAGAGGAAAACTAAAAAGAAAATTATTTAAAACTAGGCTTCTAAAAATTAAAATTAAATCCAAAAGATTAATTTCGTTATTTATCATTCAGGCATTTTCTAAATATGTGTTACACTGTTTCTGAGACATAAACTTTTAACATTTTTTTTAAATATTTTTTTTTTTTCAAAAATGGAACAGAATTTGTATGAAATTAACTGCCAAGTAAGTTAATAGGAATTAATCAAAGGTGGTGAAACTGGCTCTAAGTACAATACAATATTAGAAGATTGAATTGGATTTATAAAACTAGGACTTTTTAATGCAAGCACCAAAAAAAAAATAGAGCTTTTAATTCAAAGAAGTCTTATTACGGTTACGGTCAGTTGTCAAGTACCTGTCTTGTGAACAAAACCGCTGTTCCTAAGCCCCCTTCGAGCCTGCAGTTAAGTAAGCCGGTATTAAGCACAAGTGGGGCTTCCTTGTCACATAATTGAATAACGAATGCTAATACCTTGTCTTGGTCCTGTTACTTTGAAACACTTGGGAATTAAAGCTGTTGGCATCCGGAAGACCCGATCAGAAGCTTATAAGAAAGCATTATTTTACAAAGGTCATGGTTGTGATACCCTACTTGCCTGCTGACGCCTATTATTTGACTTTCAACTCTTTATTAGTGGCTTTTGTGGACATGATAATTATTCAAATGTGTAACAGTTGAAATAACAATCATGTCATTTCGTTTAAAATTGGTTTTTATTTTTATTAAAATATTTATCCTTTAAATTCTTTTCTATTTTGTGAATGTGAGAACGTTGTTGGCTTAGTGGACTGCAGATTTGTTGACCATTTTCTATCTTGTTAAGTACCTGGTAATTGTTGAAAAGCCTACACCGTCCTCCCATACCTATTAACACTGTTATTTGAAAATATTCTAAAATTAAATTATTTTTAAAAGGGTAACCGTGGAGTTTCTCTCCGGCTGTTCTCCATATGAAACTACCAATTGGAACCATGCACCTAACTTCTGACGTTTCATCAGTATCCATGTAAGTTTATGTGAAATAAAATATTTTGAATTTAGAATTTAGAAAGTTCATTTGTTTCTCAATTGTGTGCAGCATTTAGTAGCTTAGTTGTATCTAGAAGTACATGAGTGTATTTTTATCGATGAATACTGCTTAAATATGCAAACATAACTAAAGACGCATGACAGGCAGTCAGATTGATCAGGCAGTAAGATCTTACTGTCTGACATCGACAGCTATAACAAAAACCAAATATAAGAATAATACATATATAGTCAGTTAACCTGGGTTCAATACTTTACATGTTTTTTTTTTTTTTAAGATAATATCTTCTCCATAGGAAACGATCAATTGGAACCGTGCACCTAGCTGCTGACGTTTCATACGTGCCCATGTACAGGTTTTATGTGAAATAAAATATTTTGATCTAGATTTTTTAACAGAGTTCACTAACCCGAGTGCCTCTTTATTAATACATCACAAAACTCCGGTACTTCGGTAAAACGCATAAAAGGTCGACTGTTACATCGAATGTCACAACATGACACTCGAAAGAACTCCCATCACGTCGGAACAATTAGAAAATCCAAACAACTGCCCTAAAATGTTCATTTACTGCGCTTTGCATTCAGACAACGCACCTGATTGGCTAGGCGACACACGTACTTATGTATACAAATGGTTTTATAACCAGCTTTTAGTAGTTTACTAAACTGTGGCATTGAGTGTGAGGTAGGTAGCATGATACAAGTAGGTTGGGATCGACAGAAAATCCAGTTGGAACAATGGTTGACAAATACAGAGGAAGATTACCAACTGCAAAACCACAAATAGGGTATGGATATGAAACAAAATCATGAGAATTTTCCTGCGGCTTTTGGAGGAAGTATCTTTTTGACCGTTTATGGAGTACCTATCGTGGTCAACTGCTTCTTGTACGCTGTAAGGAAAAATATACTAATTACTACTAATTGCAACACTTATAATAAGGATGACACCTCGGTAAAAAAAAAAGAAATTCTAATCAATCCGTCAGTAGATAGTAAAGAAAATATTAGACACGCATTGCTTGTATTGATAGCATCGGCAAATTCCCATAGTCCTATCTTGAAGAATAAGCGGTATCAAATTTTTACATTCATATCTGTAATTTGTAACGTGTACTTATAATAAACGAGTATTCTATTCCATTCTAAGTAATCGAAAAGCCAGTTTCTTTGCACTAGATTTCGGTTATTAATCTGGATTGGCCAAGGCAGTTTTCGTTTAGTTTCAACCTTGTTTCTTATGTATAAAACCGACTTTTAACTAAGAAATTAATTACGTAACATAACACAAAATTACGCCGACTTTTCCCGACCAGGGAATCGAAGGGACTTCACTCAGCAGTAGCGTTAGTGATACTAGACCGAAGACGCAGAAATTATTTACTTCGAGCGTTTTGACATGGGCCTTCTGTCTCCACTTTCATGTGGTTACATGATATTTGTTTTGTAATTTAGTTGCAGGCGCCAGTAAGAAGTGAACTCACTTTGAAGTTTAATGCGTGGAAACCACTTCTGTATGGGCAGTACGACCTTTATTACTGAAGTTTACGTTCCTCTTGACATTATGACATAGGGACGAAGTGTGAAGGCAGACTGCATTATTTCGTAAAGGGTGCAAAACATTTTTTTTTTTAAATGATTGTCGATTATCGTGTTTGCTATTGGACATGATAATCCCCCTTGTAATTTTACTGTCGTTTGTTTCTCGGTGGCTCAGACCAAATAAAAAACCGACACAAAACAGTGAAGTGAAGCCGGTTTCATAAACATGTGTGCACTTTGTGTGGTGTAGTTTGATTTTAGTGTCATTGTAAATGGTTGTAAATGCGTGCGTGTGAGCGTGTATGCACAAAGCGGCGGTGTAGTTTTGGCATGCTTCACTGTATTGTTCGCATCGCTCTGTCTTGGTTTTTTATTTGGTCTGAGAGCGGTGGACGATATTATCGGCCATTATCCTAGTTATTCAACAGACACAACGTTTGTTCGGCGATGGAAGTCTTTTAGATTTATGATGATTAGAGTAATTTATTTAATTAAGACTGTGTGAAATTCTTGACACTTAACTTTTCTGAACACCGTGTTTTTAGTTACCTACCCATTGTGAAAGTAGGTAAACTGTGCTAACAGTAGTATGTCTCATGTAAAGTTTTAAATCTTGCGGTAATCTCCAGAAACTAAGCTAGCTCTAACTAATGTCACCAGTACGCTTAGCATGACCATAATAGAAACGGGTTTCGTCGACGGAAGAATAGACAAAATGACAGATTGTGATTGTTTATCTGTCATTTTGTCTATTCTTCCATCGAAAAAATCCGTAAAAACCCGTTTCTGTGGTTGTCATGCTGCGCGTGCTGAGGGCCTCGTCGAGTGGCAATAACTTTTAAGGCGACGATAATTGACTTTTAATTAATGATTTTATACTGAAGATCACGTCTAAACGAGTAGTGTTAATGAATTGGAAAAAATATATATTAAATGAGAGCATTTTCAAATAACTTAATTTATGAATATTTTAGATAATGTTTATATTACATAGTGAAATTAAATTGTAAAGTTATGTCTATCGCGGATAAAAAACTGAGAATCACGCAAAAACTATCAAGCGTATTTTTCTGAAACCTTCACCATTTTAAAGATAATTTAATTATTGATCTTTTAGTATACGTGTTTTTATTAAAATACCTTTTTTATGTATAATAAATTAATAATGCGTATAATTTGGGCCAGCGCTCCTTGATGGGCGAGTCCTATTACTGGCTGGACGTACGACGCGTTGCGTGAGCTCAGTACAGAACACGCAAGCTAACCACTCAAGGTCACTGACATATATCGTAACATTACAACATAAGCTTTTCGGTAACTAAAATCAAACCCATAGAATTTTCCATCATCAAGTCTGATGATATTTCCAGCTTTCTTCTCCATATTATTTTCAATATTTGCACATTCTTAATAATACTTCTTGTTAATTGCCTTGCACCGACCTTGGACAGACATCTGCCCATCATCATAAATTCTAAGCGTCTGCAGGCGCCTGCACCGGTTACATCAAGCCATAAATAATTACCACTAATTTGACATTTCCTGAGACCTATAACGGGAGAACCTATTTTAAGGAGTGCAAGAATGTAGTATTAGAGTGAGTGGGGTCACGGTAAAATATGTTAGACTTTGATAGTATATCAAAAGATTTTTAACTTTGATTTTGTGTGAACAACCATGAAAAAAACAGGAAACAAGGAAAAAGTGGGTGTATCTATACTAATATTATAAATGCAAAAGTGATTCTGTCGTCTGTCTGTCTGTTACCTTTTCTCCCCTAACCGACTGCACCGATCGTTATGAAATTTGAGAGATAGCCATCCAGAAATCAGTAGAAGGACGTAGGCAACTTTTCTTCTCTGTTATTTGTATTCAAAAAAATTATATCATAGTCAATGAACACGCAGATGAAGTCGCGAACAAAAGCTTGTGTTGTTATATAACATGGCAATACATCATTGAGTCAATTAAAGTCTGTTCTAGGATCGTATGCCGAAATTATGCAGGGATTTTCCTTATGAATGTTATAAGGTGGCAAAGCGGCTGACGAACCGTCTGATGCAAAGTGGTTACCCACTGGCTCTTGGCAATCGCTTTGGGTTCGCAGGTGTCCAGGAAGTGGCTTTAGAACTGGACACCTGCAAAACCAAGATCTATTATACATTGTAAAAGCGAATAAATTTTCACTCATCCCGAGACCTAGGCCAAAAATGTTTTGATGTTCGGATAGCTCATGCATGAACCAAAGAGCTGCCATAAAGAATAGGAATTAAAAATCTAAAAAATATATATATAAATCGGCGAAATTTTGTGACTAATAATGTGTAATTTTGTGATTAATAATGCACTACTGACTTGAAAAACAACATTGAAGACTCAACCTATTATATAGGCACCCAACCACAGAATCTATTAGGTGTGACCTCTTTTATTATATTTCTATGCTTAGTGACCGAATGTGCTTGTTTTCAATAAACTTCACAACTGTCCCATTGCTATATCTACCACAAACATTCTGACTAATTAAGCCTAAAAAATGGCCAGATCCCTAAGTCTATACAGTCTGTATGAATAATGATCCTTCAAATAACCCATGGGAAATAGTTATCAGCTGCTTGGAATAAAAATTAGCCTTTATGCAATTCTGTGACGTAACTTCCTCTGTGGCTCTATCCTTTATACCGTCGGGACAATATTAAGTAAGTGATATCTAGGTTTACTACATACACTTACGATACCTATTCATATTGCTTAATAGTACCTATCGAAGAAGCTGGTAAATTCAAGAGCAATGGTTTTCACTTTTAGTGAGAGTGTGTGTGTGTGTGGTATGTGTGTGTGTGTGTGTTCGAGTGTGGTGTGTGTGTGTGTATGCACTTTGTTTTCAGGGAATTTCTGACGGCTTACCAACAAAAAAAATTACTAACACGCTGTCAAATCTCAAGTTAATCTGCTGTGTTTGGTTTACATGAATAACAACAGCCTATGAAAATTAGTAGGTATTTGATATGAAATGTGACAATAGATTTAATCCCGTTTATAAAATGAGCTTTCCCCGGGCCTACATCTGAGTTCTCTATCGAAAATCATTTCTAAATAGAAAATTATATGTACTACTTTTGCTCCAGTGTTTTTTAGGGTACCCCATTGCCCTATATTTTCGGGAAAACTGTTTTAGGTCTAGAATGCTCGACGGAAACCATTCACAGGGGCAGTTCAATCTCGAGTTATAGCCGGGTTATCCATTTACCTACTTCAGCGCAGCTTTTAAAAGTTTGGACAAAGCTAGGTACCCTAGAAACCTAGTAGAGCAAAAACTAACTGGTTGTTGTTACCGAGCGATTTTTTTTGTAGGTAAGAAATCGCAATAAAAAGAATTGGGCCGATTTATCAATCGTTATACCTATAATTTTTATATAAGGTAAAATATGGTATAGTTTGATATTATTTTCTAAATAAAAGCTGTCAAACCGTCATATTAATTCCTTAGCTAAAGGTTATCTGTTAATTGAAATATCGGCCTTAATTAAAATTTAGGAATACGTCAAATAATTGCTTAGTAGAGCCCTATTGTTGTATTCGGGTCAGAGACAGTTCTGCCCGAGTAAACTCAACCCGAATAATAATACCACATATTTCACTCCCTCTGCCAACCCCTTTAGAAATCAGGCGTGATGTTATGTGTAGGGTAGGGTGGGGCTTAAAGGTCCGCGGGTAAAAAGGTCCACTATGCCTATCTCCGAAATTAAAAGGGTGCAAGCGAAACGAATGACAGGCGTATGAAGGGGACACGGGAGGGGTATCCACGTAGCCCCGCGCAGTGAGCTTGCGAGCGCCGGTGAGAGTGTACGCGGTCGCGGTGCAAAAAATTCACGTAAGTAAATTTTTTCACGTCTCTTATTTTTAGTCTGTCTGTTGTGTTTATAACAATACAAAACTGAACTTTTATTAAATGTGCAGCTAGTGGTATAAAGTTTAACGTAGAGCCAGTGTTTTTTTAATAGTCTGTTTAGATTTTTCTCTATAACCCCAAACTTCAATCAACATACGACTGGGGTATAAAGGTCCACTCTAGACCTTTATGCCCCACGGTGGACCTTTTAACCCTATACAAAATATGTCATGTTATGGTATTCTTTTCAGAATGCGGAATTACAAGAGAACCACAGAGAGAGGTACAAAGTCTGTCGAGATCATGCAACGTGCGGCTGAGCTAGTCAGTAACGAAAATAAATCCCTACGTCAAGTTTGTCGTGACTACGAAATTAGTAAAACTTCTCTAATAAGATTTATCGCACGCCTAAAAGAAAATCCAGAATCGCCACGATTTGGTTACGGGACTCCCAGACTAGTATTTAGCACAGAACAGGAATCTTCTCTCAGTGAGTATCTGCTTACACTTGCGCAAATCTTTCATGGTTTAGGACCCAAAGATGTTCGTCGCTTAGCATATGAATGTGCCGAGAAATATAATCTTCAGATGCCATATACATGGCATTCAAATAAAATGGCTGGCAAAGATTGGTTATCAGGTTTCTTGACAAGAAACGACCGTCTTTCCATAAGGAAACCAGAGGCTACCAGTTTGAGTAGGGCAACTTCCTTTAACCGAACGAATGTTGCTGAATATTTCGATAAATTGGCACAGGTCATGGATCGTCACAAATTTAGAGGGTCTCAAATATGGAATGCTGATGAAACGGGTGTATCAACTGTCTCCAAACCTTCCAAAATCATTGCGGCTAAAGGGAAACGAAACGTTGGATCAGTCACATCAGCTGAAAGAGGAACCAACGTTACATTACTGGTTGCCGTTTCAGCAACTGGTGGTTCTGTGCCACCATTATTTGTGTTTCCAAGAAAGAAATATCAAGATCATTTTGTACGAGATGGGCCTGCAGAATGCATAGATGTGTCAGTATTCGGTCCACTTAAAAAGTATTTATCATCAGCACAGGATGCATGGATGCGTAATAATCCTGGCAAAACAATGACAATTTATGACCTCCCAGGTATAGTTCGAACTGCGTTACCACTGGCGCTAACTCCCAACAATATTTCAAATGGGTTTCAAAAAACGGGTGCGTATCCATTCAATCGAGAGGTTTTTAATGATTTGGACTTCGCTCCAAGTTATGTGACGGATCGACCAAACCCTAATAATCGGCAGGCATCATCTTCTGCATCTACTGAGCCGTATATGATCACAAATTCTGAGTTGCCTGCAGCTATTGAAAGTTATCCACCTATTTCATCCACATCACCAAGATTGTTAACACCTAGCGACCCAGCAGCAGTTGATTTATCTACCGCTTCGTTCTTATTGTCATCAAGTGATCCATTACTTTCTGCTAGTACTGTCGATGTGATAGAGCAAGAGCCATCAACTTCTCACGCTGTTCTATCCTTTTTCAATGACCCTCAGCCATCAACATCTACGAGTAACGTGTTTTCTCCGGAAGCTATTAGACCTTACCCTAAGGCTGGAGCTCGCAAGGGAACAGGAGGAAGAAAGCGACGCAAGACAGCTATTTTAACAGACACACCGGAAAAGGAGTCACTGCTTTTAGAGCAACAAAATAAGCACAAGAAGAAGAAAGCAATTTCTCGAAAAAAAGCTGTTAATCAGAAAAATAAGCAAGTGAAAAAAATCATTTTAACTGATAAAAAGGAGGACAGTTCTAGTTCAGAAGAGGAATGTTTTTGTTTGGTGTGCTGTGAATCATACCTGGAGAGCATTCCTGGAGAAGGCTGGATACAATGTTCTAATTGTAAAGGTTGGTCCCACGAGAAGTGTGTGAATCCTTCACTGTCATCTTTGACATATATGTGTATTAATTGCGATTCAGATGACGAGTAATTGTTAAAAAGTTATGTTGTTTTAATGTTTCAATATAGGTTTCGGACCAAAAAGCTCAAGTTATAGACTAATTAAGACTGAAATGCTGTGCCATAAATTTGATATAAGTAACGTTGTTTAGATTTTTAATTAAAATAAAGACTGGTTGATTTAAATAGTTTCAATTTATTTACATGCTTTAATTAACCTAAAAAATATATTTATTTACACTGGTTCTTTTTACCCCAGCAGCGGTCCTTTTTACCCCACCCTTGGGGCAAAAGGGACCATTCGACTCAACATTCAAAAAAGCAAATATCTGGGTAATAGATAAACATTACTTATGTTCACTTGTTCTTTCTTGTAAATGAAGGATAGCGGTATCCATTGCTAAAACAGTTATTTTTATGAACCTTATAACTAAATAGTTACAAGGCAATAAACGCAAAATGGACCTATTTGCCCCACCCTACCCTACCTAAAGCATATCAAGTAAAGGTTTTTACGCTAACTGTACAAACATTGTAATTAAAATTAATTTACCGTTTACATACTTAATGCCACATTTACAAGTTACTAAGAAGATAAACATTAGTTAAAGGAAACTTAACTTAGACTTGACACGTTTACTGGAGATAAAGCTATTTAATTATAGCCTAAGCAATTTATTTTTAGCTTAGTGAATAAGCTAGCTAGGTATGTTTGCGGTGAAGCGCCATTTAATGAGGATGTGAGTGCAATGAGAATGACTGGAATTGGGTGACTGGATGCCTGTTGCGATAGTATTACAGAGCTTTAGGAAATGCTTATGTCCAGGAGTCGACTAAATGTGGGGCGAACAAGATTTTTTTGACTGGGGCGAAACTTCGTGGGGCGAATATGAAATAAATCTGCATTGAAAGAATTGACGAGTGACAATACTATAAGCAACAACGGTCCACATGGATAGCCTTGCCCTCAATCTCACTGACTGACGGCACGAGATAAGCATGGTTACGACAGTATCTCATGTCAGATGGCTCCTGCCGACTCGAGAGAGGTAAAGCTACTTATTTCAGATATTTCTCTTTCCGGGTTTTGTCTGAAAACGTGATTGTTCAGAGTTGAAAGCGAATCTAAGGTAAGAATATTTTGCTATTGAAGAAACAGCTAATCTTATGATCCACAATTCCTTAGCTTAGTTCCCATGATCCCACACAGCTGTCTCAAACCAATCAACTCTCAATCAAAAGATTGATTCATCACAGCTCACATTTACACGATGAGGATTGATTACAACCGGTTTTTAACAAAAATATTTATCTGCCATACCTAAAAAGCTTGAGAATTAGAGGTGCATTCAAATGCCATCAATCTTTACATGTCCTAATGAGACAGGGCTTCTTGAACCATCTTCAAACATGTTGATGTTATGATCAGAAACGTCAAAGTGTTTGTTGATTTGTCAAATCAAATGTTTTGCTTAATACAGTCTATATTTGTATAACATAATGTTGTATTATTTAATGGGACGTATGACAGAGCAGGTACAGAAGTTTAAGCGTGACATATTTTATAAATTTTATAAAATGTTTATTTAAACTTATATAAAAATAAATGCTTGCTTTGTTTTTTATGTATGCCCATTCCTATGAATAACGACTTCACTCTTATTGTTATGTCACGGTGATCGTCACTTAATTGGCATGTGCATATTTAATATGAAATTCCAGAAAACCATTTAAGTAGGTAATCAATAGTTTAAGTAATGACTTGTACAGAAAACGCAGGGCTGATGAAGGAGTGCATTACAATAGCCTCCCAGGGTATGAAGCTACAAATATCTACGCGGCGAGCTCGAAAGTATGTAGCGGGCTCGACTTGTTGGGCCACTTCAGTGAGTGTAACGTAGTCAGAAGATCTAATAGTTACGCTTTAGAAAGAGAGGCAACTTCTAGATGAATATAACTGTAGGTAATTAGCGCTGTGCGACCTGAATTACACTTTATTGTATCGTAGCAAGAGTCGCTTTTTATTTAAATGATTTTGCGGAGTGCACCATCTGTATTAATCTGTGGTTTATTAGCGCTTAACGAATTAAAAACATCGTTCTGTTTCTGACAATCTTTTGCAGATGATAGAGACATAATTATGTCTCGAATATTTTTTGCGCATAACGCATTTCGTAATTTGTGGTACCTACCTAAGCATCATCAGCAATCAGCCCCAATAAAACATAAGCAGTTCTCATAAAGTTCTTACTAATACGGAGAAAGGACGGCTCAAAACAATAAATATCTTCAAAAATTTCCACCGTAGTGTGCTACTCCAACTGTTCCTCTAGAAAATCTGCAGTCATCCAAACACCACATTTTTACGTGACCTTTTCAAAGTAAACCATTAGCATTAATACGCCTTAATGTACATAAACGTATCGTAAATACTAGTACCTTTGTATCTAATAACATGATTAGTATGTGTTAGCGTGAACTTTATGCTAATCGACGCTAATTATTAGGTAATAGCCTACCTCCTGCGCTAATAACGTAGTATTTGTGCATGTCAATTGGTAATACATGGAATTATGACATAGGTACTTTGTATGATACTACTGTTGAAACTAGTTTTAGAATTAGCATTTTATGAGTAATTTTGGTAAACATGGATTCCTAGTTTGAACACAAATCTGATGATTTGTTGACGACTAGACGAAGCAAAAAAAGGCAAGGAAGACATGATGGCAAGAAGCACAACACCCTGAACAGTACAAAGAAGCTTTTACCCCAGAGTAAGACATAATAACGACCTAATTAATGCAGATTTGTTGAACATACTTCGAGCTGTCGGACTTCTAAAATCATACTTACCAACTAGCAATAAATTACTTTAAATACTAAATATAAATTTCACAAAAAGAACACGAACATCACCTTCTGTTCTATCTCTACAGGGTGTTCACCGACTGACTGCGATGAATAAATCATGAATAACTGTAGCTCCTTATTGTTACGACGGACGCGGCTCTACGCGGTAGTATACTTATAGCAAAAATATAAATAAAAAATATGAGTGACAGACGATTGATGGGGCCTATATGGCCTTTGTGCATCATCGACTTGTTTGACAAGAGTGAAATCAAAATATTTTTTGATCTGGAAGTTTTATAATCATCGTCATGATTATCCTGCCCCTATTCCAATTAATGTGGGGTCGACGCGTACCATGTTTTTTTCTCCCATACTTTCTTTATTAGACGTCATCTCAATCGCAGGAAGTAAAAAAAACACAGATATCACCCACTTGCACAAAGACAAACATTAATACTTTTTTTTTTTTTTGTGTGGGAAATTATCAAATAACTTCTCCCGCTCAGGGCGAAGAGGGAGGGCGTGTCAGATTCTTACTGACATAAAGACAACCGTGTTCCGTCAGTTGCCTGTACGTTGCCAGGGGCCACGGCATCCCTTTCGGACTTTCCCGCGAAAACATTAATGCCTCATTACGTAATGGATCATTAACGCTAATGATTTCATTAATTTCATCAAAGAACTATTAAAATTAATGTTGCTTTCTGCAACAAGATGATAAGTATTTAATGACAGCTTTAAAAGTTAAAGTTCGTTTCTGCAACTGGTTGTCAGGCTATAAGAAAAGAAGCAGATGAAAGAAAAGGCGGATAATAAATCCATTTTTTCTGCGTGAAAAATGTTAAATGGCCAGTGAGTAGGTAGGTCACGAATGAGATGAAAGCTAAAAAAAAATAGATCATGACGTCACAATATTACGGAGTCTTTAAACTACTCCTTAAACCCGAAAAAAAACGATAAAAACCCATGCGACACTCCTTACAAACTTTTTATACAAATTGGTTGCGCGGGCGCAATGGGAGATAAAATGGTTGACTGACCGTTACATTTAAATTAAAATCGTGTGCAGCGCGCTATTTATGGTCGTAAAAAGTTTTCAATTTATGTATTCAATCAATCACTTGGGAACAAACTAGGTTTAATATTGATTTGTTACTGTTTTGTGAACTAAATGTAGTAATAAAAGAATAGTATATTTTAGATTACTTATTATTATGATTGATAAACAGGGGTGCCAATTCACTGACATGATGCATGAATGTTAGTCAGTGAATTAGATTGATGGGGTGTGCATTATTTTGCTGCCAATCGATTTTATAAATGTGGTTTATATATTGTATAATAAAATGTTGCTAAACAGTGAGAGTATTTTCGCCTATAATTTGAAGTAGGTAATAAGTTATCCCAATAAAAATCATTTTAAAGACAGAATTTTCCGCAAAGAGTTTCCTTCGAAGAAATATCAGAAAGAAAGAAAGAAAAATATTTTATTTGGGACACGCACAGGAAATAAAAATAGTAAGTAATAACAAAATTAAATAAAACGAGCATTTAAAAACATTAACGATCAAAATATTAACGAACTGTGCGAGGCCAAAAATGCTCTTGTCTCAGCATAATGCACATTTAAAAAAAAAAACCGCAGCGCATGGTATGTTGATAGGGTATCAGAGGGAAACGTAGTTTCGGAGCTGTTTTACTCACCTATTATATCTTGCACCCCCACAATAAACTTTTACTTACTCCATTACAGTCTATTGAGGTAAAACTATAAAAAAAATCTCCAATAAGACCAACCATTTTATGTTTGTTTTGGCTGCTGCAAGTGAAATTGGTTTTCCTTTAGGCACATAAGATTTTACAGAAAACTAGCGACCCGCTCCTGCTTTGCACGGTTTTTGGATTTGACAAAACATCAGATTTCTTAGATTGAACGTTACTTTAAAATACTAATGTATTATACACATAAACCTTCCGGACCGAATTCTCTAAACGATAGTGAAAACCTCATCAAAATTTGTTGGGAAGTTTAGCAGCACGACGCGGACATAGGTACATACAAACACGAAAACCGACTTTGTTTTATAATATTTAATAGAAGGTAATACTAGGTAACAATGCTATACAGCAATATTTATTTTATTTTATTACCTCTTGAATGTATGTTTCCGGATGACAAAATAGTTTATTTGTTGCTCGCATGGTTTTTGCAAACACGTGACTGTAAAACTGTGAATGAAATATTTATGGGAGTTTTCAATGGATTTTTCAATCGTTTTTTATCAAAATTTTACTACTTATGTGCTTAAACTAAATAATGTTTTAGTTTTGGCGATTCCTATTTGCGATATCTATACTTATAATAATAAAAAGACGTAAAATTTGTTTCTTTGTTTTTTGTTTGTTTATAAGTTTGTATGTAGGGGGTTATCTCCGAAACTACCAGTCGGATTTGAAAAAATATTTTTGCATTGGATAGCCCACTTCTTGAGGAAGGTTATAGGCTCGCGGACAAAATCGCTAGTCTTAGATAAAATAAACAATTTTACATTGCAATACTGAAAAACAAGTGTTTGATTCGAAACGTTTTACCCACTGTGCTCGGTTTAAATAAACTCTCAACATCGCCAATGCGATAGCCTAGTTTTCAAAGCCCATTTAACGTTAGAAACCATCAGATTCGTGAATGTAAAACCTTCAAGTCCAGCTAAACTGCACTACTAACTACTAGTTGTTACCTTCGCTTCTATTAACATCGCTAACCGACAATTTTCAAACGAAATCATTGAAAATGAAAGCCAAACCCCTCATCTATCGGGCGATTACGTCGACTAACCCTGACAGCCTGCCCTTTACCTGTCCAGAACGGCTTTCGAGGGGTTTTCACTTTGTCTAGACTCCTAGGTGATAAGTCGATGAGGTGTGAAAATTGGAACCTGTTCAGGCTTATTGAAAATTTAATGAGGACACGCCTTGAGTGTCAGGGCAAAAAGCCGGCATTTAGAAATCCAAGAATGATTGTCAGTTTCTGTGATTTCTTTTAGTTTTTCTTGAAGTTTCTTGAAATTAATGGTCTAGTTGTGTCTCAATAACACATACCTTTTTCAATCATAATTGAAGCAATGTTGGTGTCGGAAGAAATTGTTCATTTACCTATTAGAATTTCGTAAAATTATTATACTCCATTTGAAATAAGATTAGACATTTAAATAAATCTTTTTTACAGTTCGTTCAACCGATTTTGACTGATTTTGACAATGGCAGCTGCAGTAAACAGTTGGTATTGTAAACACTTTTTTGCTTTTAATACCATCTTTATGCCCATGGTATAGAAGTCAAAATCGGTTGAACGAACTCTAAAAAATGATTGTTTAAATCTTATTTCAAATGGAGTATAGTTAAGACCAAAGAAACGATAGATGGACTGTGTGATATGGCTAGAAAGAAACGATAGATGGACTGTGTGATATGGCTAGAAAGAAACGATAGATGGACTGTGTGATATGGCTAGAAAGAAACGATAGATGGACTGTGTGATATGGCTAGAAAGAAACGATAGATGGACTGTGTGATATGGCTAGAAAGAGGTGACTACCGAAATGACGACTAATAGAGAAGGACGGAGGAAAAAGACCCCAAATAAGGCCACGAGAATGATGATGACACTAAATAAGTTCTCATTGCAAGTACCGAAAAAATGTTTAAGTGTGATTTCTATGAAGTTCATCCATGGGTACCTGACTATATGTTAGTGTCTCTTGGAATACGTCCTGCTGTAAGCATCTTTCAATCTCATCTTAAAATAACAATAACAAACTAAGGGGTGGTCTCACACGTATCCCCACATTTACAAACAGACTGTTCACACTATACCAGTTTAAAAACAAAACAAAATAGCATTACAACTTATACAGAGGTCTTAAGAGATCACTCATAGATGCATAATGTATGATACATACAAGTGTACATTCATGTAAATTTCAGTTTACAAATAACGCTCTAACGCGCGATCGGTGGGCGAGAGAAGTGATTAAGACGTGGACACATGGAATGGGAAAGACAGAAGTCCAACCATAGACAACGACACACTTATAGCAGGTAGTCACTGTAGGACAGATAAACGATAAGTGTAACAAAAATGCAATCTCACTTTCGTATGTATAATATTAGTTAGGATTAGGATAGGATAGATACCATTGTAAATATTAAGAAGGTAAATAATTAAATGCCACCAATCTACTTTTGGATTGTCAAAAGAAGAAATTTGCCACATCTAGCACAAGCTAGCGCCACAATTCGAAAAGATGGATATTACATACATAGCAAAATATTTACTAAGATAATTATTTCAGTAAACAGTGCATTTTGAAGATTTGCGATGTAGGCTGAGGCTGGATATACCGACGCCGCGTATATACGTATATAATAACCGTTTCTATGTATGGCTATTTAAAATCGTTCACTGTGAGGAGTAGAATTTCTGCTTCCATTTTAGTGATAGTAGCGTAGAGATGCGCAAGAGCAAGTGGGCGAGTAGTGATGTACTAACTGATTTATTTGAGTAATAAAATGTTTGTTTGTATGTAGTTTTAGAATTGATCATCTATTTTTAAACGTAAATACTCCAAGTGCAGTATTTAAATGTTTTATTTTTAGAAATAACTGCCAGTTGAAGCTGTTTTAAGAGCTAAGGTAGAAACTCTTTGTTTTGACAATCGTCGGCTAAGTAATTGCTTTGCATCTGATTGTTTTGATTTCGCTGTTCAACCGGATATATTAATAGGCTTTCACAAGTTCTTGATTTTTTATGTTGATATGAATGTCTTGAAACTCATAGATGACCTTATTGAACAGAGGCCACACAAACACCCAGACTCGAAACAAATAAGCAGAGGCCATGTAAATATTTGTAAAACTGCAGAAACCCTTGGACCTTAACAAGGCCGAACCTCAAACAAAGAGAAACATCGTTATCAGGAAAGAGAAATGTGAGAGGTTGCCCTTAAACTCTTGAATAAGGTATTCATGGTTGATGCAAAGGTCACAGAATATCGTGCGAAGGTCGTACTAAACTTTATAAGTAAAAATCAAAGGGTCTTCAAACTAAAACGCCCTTCACCTATGAAGGCCGAACATTTAGACCATTAAATCTTGGAAAGTATAGAAATACTTGTAGCTACAGCTTTACAAATCTAGTTAAAGAAACTTAAACACGCAAAACACCATAAAACTGCAAGGGTCATAGTTAGAAATTAAAAAGATTCGGTCGCCATAGCAACGAGTAACAATGCACAAGCTTTATTACAAAGTCATTATTACGACTGCAATTAACCCAAGACCATGCTACTGAGAAGATTCCAATCAATTTTGTGCCACATTTCATAAGGCATAGAGTCGTTGAAAACTTCATACTGCAGTTTGTAAGTCAATTGGATA
Source organism: Agrochola lota (assembly GCA_947364205.1). Classification (NCBI taxonomy): domain Eukaryota; kingdom Metazoa; phylum Arthropoda; class Insecta; order Lepidoptera; family Noctuidae; genus Agrochola; species Agrochola lota. The sequence goes on along the minus strand of OX376230.1, from coordinate 3,816,316 downwards.
CACCAACAAAGTAATGCAATCGAGAAGTACTATTTTAAGTCTTACTACTACAAAGATAAGGTTGTGTGTGAATATAAATATAACATTGACAAATTCCGTTGGCGCCAAGTGTGTTACTTCGAAGTGTGGGACTATGAATAGCTCATAAGTTCATTACTTTGATTTATAGGCACAGATTTGAAAAGACTATTAAAGCAATCAACGTGTAATGTTGGAAACTAAATCTTTTAGTGATAACAACCTGTTATTATCTTTCATAAAACGTGCTGATCAGAGAGAAGATATTTTTAGAACTACTAAAGTTATAAATGGAAGCTTGAGTCGATATTCTCTATGGTTAGAGGTGTGAAAGAAATTGTTTATGGCTTTCGTGCCCACGTTCAGTTCTTGAATGAAAGTGCATCGGTCTATTTCACTGCCTTCTATATATCATTCATTGCTTTTAACTCTTGCTTTCTTACTAATCGCTTTAGATTCATTAGGCTCACGGTGAATTGAATATTTTCAGTATCTAGTTTGCTCCATTATTTCATTCTTACTGTCTTATATTACTTCAACTTGAACTTGTACGGTCTTCTTTTATGGGGTAATTCTTCTCAGGCTAACAATGTCTTTATCACACAAAAAAAATGTGTCAGGGCAATCTGTGGGGTTGGACCGTTTCAATCTTGTAGACCTTTGTTTAAGAAATTAGGATTACTAACTCTACCTAGTCTGTATATATTAGAAGTAGGATTATTTGTTAAAAAGCACTCTGAGCGTTATACTAAAGCCATAGTAAATAAAAAATTCCTTTCAAGAGATCCAACCCGACTGGCTGTCACAAGATGTAGAAGCACACTAGTTCAGAACAATTGTTACAATATGTCTGTCAAAATCTATAACCAAATACCCAAACAGATCAGAGAGCTACCACTAAACTACTTTAAAAATAAACTTAAGAAATGGCTCTTTATCAATGCGTTCTATACAATAAGTGAGTTTTTAAATTATAAGCAAAGCTCGAAATATAATGTCACTAGTAATTTTTTTTAAATAACGTAGTTTTAAGGATTTTTAATTTTATTTTTATTTTTTACTTCATGATCTCAATAGTAACAAGTGAAGTGTATATAATTTTATTATAAGGTATTTTTTTGCATGCTGAAATAGTAAGTAAGCAAGATATGTGGAACTTCTTATATTTAAGTTAAGACCTATTGTACCATATTTTATGCAAAATAAAGAAATTCAATTCAATTCAATTCTTGTGTCAAGTTTTGCTTCCCTATATCTGACTTCCTTCGAGTTATCATTACTTTGACTTTTGGCTTGCGTTTGATCATTATCATTCTCACTTGATGATACGGAGTGATTCGGTCAACGATGGTGCATGCTCGCTTAGAGGTCCTATATACATTCGTGGTTTGAAGAATGCCAAGTTATATGATTGGTAGGTATAGTTTGACCGAGACCACTGTGCCGGGCCTTAGGAATGCGCGGTGAGGCGCCAGCGTTGACGAATTAGCGGCAGGATGCCGTGAGCGTTGACGAATGAGCGGCCTGCACTGCCTCTCCGTCTCACCACGCACATACCTAAGACACGGTACTGAGGTTTCGGTGAAACTATAGCTATGCTATTGTAACTACAGTAGTTCTTGGTTAACAAAGACTACAGTAATCAAAGCCACTTTGCGTGAGTAAGAATTATTTTTAATAACACTATAGGTATGCATTTTACCGACTATAATAATTCAATTATTGTGTGACGTCAATCCTGCATGGTCGTTTATAGGGACTTGCGAGACAATTGTGGGAAAATGCACAGGTTTGAACATAACCTTGTGAATAATGGATAATAATCAATAAATTGCAGTTTGCATGTACATATAGGTTTAAAGAGATCCGTGATAGACCATAAGATATATAATACACAAGCTAAAACAATGAATACAAGAAACCCGGATTTTAGATATTTTTCGTTGACACGTAGGTTGGACTGAGAAAGATTTTGAAAAACTCAACCCGTATCGGCGCTGACAAGGAGGTTGAAGTGTGTACACAAAAGGAGTTTCAGGTAAAAGCAATGGACTGGACACTTTATAACACACAGCTGCACCCAGTGGTTTCACCCGGATAAGGCCCGATTCCATGGGAATATCGCAATAAAAAAGTATCCCCTATCCTAACTCAGGTCATGCTCTACCCATGTGCCCATCCAAATCCGTTCTGCCGTTTGAGCATGAGCACAAAATAATAAACGATTAACCTCACTTTCTCATTTATGATATTAGATAAGATTCTCACACTTTGAAATTCTGCAAATTGTAACGTAGAAAAAATTGCTTGAAACTGAGTGTAAATCTTGGAATTAAAGAATGGAGAAACATGATAGTAAGATCGCTTTGAGTTTCGTGTTTCTTTTATGAAGAAAAATGGTTTGTCCGGTTAATTAGAAGAGGTAACAAGATAACATCCTAACGGTTATGGTGCTAACTGGCCAGCAAGAAGACTCAAGAGAGTTCAAACTTCGAACTTAAGAGAGTTCGAACTTCGAAATCCACCCGTTACACTTTTGACGTGATGTTGACTCCTAGTTGAAAGCGCATTCTAGTGATTTAAAAAAAACTTTACCGTCTTCATTAAAAGGAGATTCTCAAATTGTTACTGCTTTGCTGTTGTTAAGCCAATACAAAAGAAATTGTTCATTTTAAATTCTATAAAACTGTTTAAATAATATGGTTCTTAATGATGTTTAAACAACTGTACTGATATTGACTATAATGACTTTTATTTAAACTTTACAGTCGAAAGAAATGTAATTTTAAACGAAGATCGTTTTTTGGAACGATGTTCTTTAACGCGCCTTGTGGTAGGAGTAAACTGGCAGAAAACGTCACGTAACGAAAAACCGTTATGCCTGAAAAATTCAGTTTCAAGTGTCAAAAGTTTTTGTTTTCGTTTTTTAATACAGAGCCATCTGGTATAAGTTTTTAGTCTATATTAGTACAAAGTAAACAACGAAAGGAACTTCATTCCAACTAGGCGTCCCACGACCCCGACTTTTTTTTATTTTGCTGTCAATAGCCGAACTAAAGATTTGTTCACACGCTGCGACCGAAAAAAAGAAATTAACTACTTTTACGCTGATACTTTGGATATTGTTTACAATAGCAACAACGATTTCATTGTTTACAATAAGTTCAAGGAACAAATCAAAAGATAACATCACGCCTGTGTTTCTCGAAGGGTTAGGCAGAGGTGTACACCCGCATTTCGCCAGTTATGTTTAAGTCCCAAGTAATAGAGGGCGAGCCTATTGCCATCAACCGGGCATAAATCCAGACTCCGGGCTGCTACTGCGAAAATTCTGATGGAGAAACCCAATAAGACTTTGCCCGATCTGGGGGCATACCACCACCTCTAAAGCAGTATTATTTTAATCTTACTTCAGTGGGGGAAAGAGATGGATCTATACGACCTGTAGAGCTTCATTTCTTCCCACACTAAAGTTATATTAAAATAACTGCTTTAGAGGTGGTGGTAGGCCCCCTGGGAACCGAACCCAGGACCTTATGCTCAGCGGTACCACTTGTGACCACTAGACCAGGGAAACAATCAATTGTTCAAGGAACAATAAATGCTTTAATGAACTCATATAATAATCATTAAGCGCCTGTCACTCAATGAGTCAAGGCTTTTATTGAATAATAATTATAACTACGATTGCAGTTCAAGTTCAATGCTTTGATTAGTATCTATTTTTAGATTGGAAAAGATAATGATAGGGGTGAACGATTCTTTAACAGAAATTATAAGTATGAAAGCTATCTTTAATTAAATTAAATAATGCTCGATTGTTGTGTAAAAATAATAAATAAGGCGCAGCAAGTGGCGCCGCGCCGTCTAGTTTCTTTAAGAAGTTACTAGGAACGACCGAAGAGGTCGGATAAGAGTGACACTGGTGCCGATTCTCTTGTCACAAATGCTTCTAAACTACACTAAAAATCACTAAAATTTAGTTTATTCCTGTCAACCGACGATTTCCAATTCTGAAATAGACTAAAGTGACACAACTTAACTATATTTTAGTGTGACAGCACTAAGATAATACTGAGTTTTTTAATTTAGTGTAAATGGCAATTTTGCTATTTTGAATTTGACGTTTTTCACCAAAACCAGTTTATTGTAAAAAGCAAACCAGACTAAACCTCACAAATTTTAATCGCGATTAAAATGGTGTGGGATAAAATACGCTGTCACGAACTAAGATTCACACCAACATCTCGACTTCACGTGCAAAAACAGTACTGTATTTATTTTTCTTTTTCTTATATATATATCTCGAAAATGGTGCGTCCTATCGCAAAAATAATGAAAATTTCGACCCCCTTTAGCAAAAACCTTAACCAAACCCTTAAACTCCTAACACTCAACATGTAGGTACTATTATTTCATATTTTCCATAAAAAAAAAAAAAAAAACCATATAAAACACGTCGAGGCTACAACACCTGCGAATCTCTGGCTCTAAAAAAAATGACGGGGTATGGCAAACCGCGGGTACCACGTGGAGTCGCGATTGTCAAATTCAATTTTAGTTGTGTCAAAATTATTTTTAAATTTAGAGATTTGTTTTGCCAGAATATCTTTAAAATTCTCATAGCCAAAGGAAGAAGTAAGGAATTTTAGTGATAGTTTAGTTCGGTGTACAAGAGACTCGGCACCACTGGCTGATTACAGTCACTCAAGCAGAGTGTCCGATCGATGATGGCGTGGCGGCTAACTGTCTTCTAATGACAGAGATGTTGTCAGAAGAGCCACTGTCGTACCCATATATATCTATGGTCGTACCACGTCCACGACGAACTGCTATATTCCCCCTGATTATATTGAAACTGCTGAACCACTAATACGATGATCACTTCTGGTAAAGGCTATCCTATGCCGTGAGGGTACACTGGTCGACGGCTCGAACTCGTTGGTGGGCGTGACTAATATGCATGCTAATTAGCCTAATTATTTAGTATTTATTTATCTAGTTATTATTTATTTATTTATTTAGTGAAATATTTGATGCTTTTTAACGAAAAAGAGCGCGTAAAATTTAATGAACAGACCTTTGGGCGTATAGATATTATGAAAATACTACTGAATGTATTTACTCAAAATAAAATTATTTGAACTATTGAATAAATTATTTATCCCTGTACGGTTTCCATTTCGCCAGTTTCTTTCAACATAAGTTTTTTTTCTTCTTACAGAAGGTAATGATCAACTTGGTTTGGGGGCTGTCAGCTGTCGCATTATACATGGACATGTCGAAAGCTTTCGATCGTGTCGATCACAAAATCCTCTTAAGAAAGATGTATGCATATGGTGTAAGAGGAAATGTGTACAAACTCATAGAATCATACCTTAGCAACAGACAACAATTCACAGAAGTAAGGAGGATAAATCTTAGCACTAAAACAGAAGAACCATATGTATCTGAGTCTAGAATAGTTGAATTCGGTGGGTCAAGGGACTATTGTCGGCCCTCTGTTCTTTCTTATCTATATAAATGACATGCCTTCGGTAACAACTCATGACATTACACTGTTTGCTGATGATAGCACCCTTTTATTTACTAATGATAATTCAGCTGATTTAGAATCTGACATTAACCAAACAATATTATTGATTATAGACTGGCTTAGAATAAATAATTTAATGATTAATATTGATAAAACTAAAATAATGGATTTTAAAATAGGAACCCGACGTACAGGTGCTTTAAAAATTAATTACCTAGATAGTGACATTGAGGAAACAGAAGTAACGAAATTTCTAGGACTACATATTGACCACAAACTTAACTGGAAATTTCATATTGAGCACGTTTGCAAAAAGCTGGGACAATTTTCATATGCATTATATAGATTAGGGAAAATAGCGAATCGGAGTACTTTGCTAACAGCTTACCATGGTTACGTTGGTTCTATTCTCCGATACGGCGTAATATTTTGGGGCAACAGTACGGAAAAACAGCGCGCTTTCATTGCTCAAAAACGCTGCATTAGGGCTATATTTAATTTGTGTGAAACTGACTCCTGCAAGCATTTCTTTAAAAACAATAAATTATTAACTCTACCATGTATATATATACTTGAGGCAGCAGTATTTGTTAAAAACAATATCCACATGTTCAGCTTCTACACGCGTATACGGCGCAAAGATTACGTACACCAGCCAGTAAAACTCATCTAATGCATGAGAGCATCTTTTGTTAAGCTTCTCGCATTTTTAATAATATACCGGGGCCTATTAGAACGATTGTCAAAAATGAAAACTTTAAAAGGGCTCTCCATGATCTGTTGGTTAACCAAAGGTACTACTCTGTAAAAGAATTTCTGTCCGACAAGTCTCTACTTAAATATAGTACCCAGTCATGATGCGTTCGATGACCTGAAATTTTACCGTAAAATCTATTTTTATTTATGTTTAATTTTATGTATGATTTTTGCAATTTGACATTTTAATTTGTTACGATTCTTTTTATTTTATTTTTTAAATTTTATTTGTATAATTTGACATGTACCTATGTTAATTTGTTATGTTTGACTCTGTTTTTAATTTTTTTGAATCATATATGTGAATTAATTTTATATTCTACAAATTGAATTTGACATTTCCCTTAATGTTCCCTTTTGGTGTTTTTAATCTTTTTATTTATTGTGCTAGAAGGAAAGTGAAGATAATTAGTAATAATGTTAATTTTATTAGTCGCTAATTTATGTTTAATTATTGTATGCCCTACGGGCGGGACATAGCTGAACGAGATTTCTCAAATATTTAAGAACTGTACTGTACCTACCTATATTAGTGTTGAAATATGGAAGTTTCGATGGTCATAACTTCCAAACCAATAATATTTTTCCTATTCTGCTTACATACAGGGATAGCTAATGACAAGAAAAATTAATAAAAAAATAAATTTGAACGTACACCGTCAAACAAACAAGAAGAATGACCGACTAGCGTACCCTTAAATAAAATAAGTAAAGGTATATTTCTTGCAGTTGTGTTTTATGGAACATCACAGAAACAAGTGAAGAATTTTAATGGCCACGTAAAACAAATAATAAACGCATAAATGACGGGTTCCATTACATAGACAAACAGATTGATTACTTGACTAGAGTCACAATTATGTCTAAGGCCAAACTAATATTTGACCTACACGGGCATCGAACTTTCGACCCTGAGTTTAAAGTGCGGAAGCTGTAAAGCATCTTTGTATCGTCAAATACTTTTAAGTCAAGGACTAGGGTTTTTGTTTGCTTGTAAACATAAACCTTTTAAAAAGAAAATTTTAAGGTAGAGATAATCTACATATGGCTCGGTCGGTTGGTACCTACATATAAACAGAATGCATCTAGCTAGGGAAACATATTTTAATTTAATACACTTCTGGAGTTACAGAAACAATGCAAAATTGGGAATAATTACCACTGCCAACAAAAAAAAAAACATACTAAATTAGTCTGGAAATAATAGATCTAACACTTCAATATTCGATTTCGCATTGGAGTTTCTTAACGTCTGTAGACCCTTATTGAACAGTCCGTAAATGTGACCTATCTATTTCTCCTTTCGAAACCAAGGCTGCACTGACATTTAAACAAAATAAATGATCCTTCCCATGGCGCCGATACATCAATAATCTAAATTCTAAAGCCATTATTTGATGGCGTCTGTCGCGGTCGTGCGCTGCAGCTGAACAAACCATTATATGTATTAAGATGTAAGATGGCGCAGGAACGGACTCAGGGAGTCAGAGTTTGTTGCACTTTTGGGGTTCAATTTTATTTATTTAGGTTGCTGTGTATTGGCCAATTTTGGTTTTTGCGTAAGTAGTAAGTAAGTAAGTATATTTATTTGTTTAAACATGGTATACATACATTGCATGCAAGATATTACAGTAGAAAAGAAAGTTCAAACATGTTCAGCCGCGTGACGTGGCGCACAAATTGTTGAGTGGCGTACAGTTGCTGGGTTTTAAACCGGGACTACACTTATTAAATTCAAAATGATAAAATTACTATAACAATCGTACTACATTATCAATACAATTCAATTATCAATTCTATTCAATGTCAGTTCAATTATCAATTCAATTCAATGTCAAGTTAATTATTAATTCAATTATGTCAAGTTAATTATTAATTCAATTCAATGTCAATTCAATTTAATTATCAATACATTATACAATAAAATAAATTAAAATACATAATCATCAAGAAAAATTATCCTCTTTGCGTAGGTATATAAATTAATATTTTAAGGGAGAAATTAATATTTTGAGAGGTAATGAGCAAGAATTTAAATTAAATAAAAATGCGCTAAGCTTAGGGGATAATGTTAAGGCGATATTTAACGCACCTATAAAATCCTGTAGGTTCTTTTTTAGAATCTTTATCGAGGTCAAATGCATAGCCCAAAAAATATAAAAACCGAGCTACTAAATCATGACGTGAGTCAATAGCAATCCATAAGTAAATCATAACCCATAAATTCCTCCCATATTGATTAATTCCTCCTATACAGTAGGTATTAATAAAAAACTTTCTAGTCGCCATCTGGAACAAAGCGCATTTGTTGACTTCGGAATTTATAAACAAATGCATTGTTAAATCTTTATTTATTGTGATTGGATAGTTTATCAACGCTCTAAAGCGGCCACATAAAAACAAATCCATGTTCAAGATAATATTGTTTGACAACAGAAGACATTTTGTCTGCGCAGTGTGCGCACAGTTCAAAAGAATTTAGGGCGACATAAATATTTACTTGAATAAAATTTCTTGATTTCCGAGAATAAAAATAAAAATGTACCTTCGTATCACATCATTATCATGTTTTAATGTTTTATGAAATAAACAAAAGAAGTTGACTCTGTGTCTCTATTTTGACTCTGTGTCCTAAGTATACAAACCATTGCACTTGTCGTTTGCACTCAGAAAAATAATGATCAGACGAAAAGTCCAAATATTTACTTTGGAACAGGACATTAGATATCCCTACCAATGGTACTACATCTCTACCAATATTATTTATTTCTAGTTAGGTAGTATAAACATGGATTATTGTCCTATAAATAAACAGACTTATAATCCAATTAGTTTAAATTTATTTATTAATTTATCTATTATTAATAAGTAAATTTCCAATCACGAACAAAGAAAACACGAGAAAAAATTATAGAAGCGGTAAAAAACAAAAGAAAGTTTTGACCATCCTTAAGATTGGAGGCATTCAATTCGACCTACAAAAGGCTCTTTACAATTGCTTTGTTCAAGTGATTATAACATTCTTACATTATTATCATGACACCGTTGGGTTCTCGTTCCGTCGTAAGATGGAAAGAGCGTGAAGAAAACAGTTATCTCCTTGAAACGACGACTAAAGACCACTATTTACCTAATAGGTGTAAATTTTGAGCTGTAAGGTAAGCAATTCCGATGCCATTTTGCTAAATCACTTTGCCCCATGATATTTTATTCACGAACAAACCTTCTTAGAATGCCATGCTATACAATGCATGGGATAATAAATTGATGACACCTATTGAATTTCCTACTAAATAACTAGACGGTAATTTAATAACTAGCCATATTTTAGTTACAAAACTTTGGTTTTTCTAACTTTGTTAGAATAAAAGTACAAGTAATTTAGTTAATAACTGGATGCCGACAATACAACAGGATTGTTAGTAATCAAATTAATCCAAAATCATTAAAAAACATATCAAAAAACTAACTTATAATAAAAAGATTTTTTCTAATCCAATTGGTAGTTCCGGAGATTACCCCCTGCATACAAAACTTACAAACAAACAAATTTTACCTCTAAATCTTGATAATATTAGTATAGAAAAGATCATTGTTAGAGCAAGATCATTCCATATTTTTGTTATTAACTACCGTGTTCATCTGTAAATTCCTCACCAAGCCCGGCTCTGCACGCAAGTGCACTCAGATGCAGCACCGAATTAAAGGCAGAGTTGATGGACGTTAAACAGCATCATTATTTATTACACAAACGTATTGGTGCCAGCCTTTGTAAGGAAACTCACTTCTAAAGGTACAGTTCCAATTGAAGCTATCTGCTCCATCATTGCATAGAAATGGCTGAGCATCTCGACAGAAGATAGTAGCTGAATCGTAGATCTTATGCGTAGATAATCAAGCTTAGAGATAGCTGCACCATCTGAGAGGTAGCGGAACTTTAGCACTTTAAGGTCAAATGCATATACTAAGATCTGACCCTAGATTAAGTGTGTACATATTTTACTTGGGAAGATATAATTGAATTAGAAACTGGCTTTGGGTTGGAAAACTGACTTGTAATAAGAGTTATTGATAGTTAATCAACTTGATGGGGATAAGGTTAAATTGGAAGGGATGATTAAATAAAAAATAATAAAACAGGCCAAGTGCGTGTCGGACCACGCACAATGAAGGGTTCCGTAGTTGGGATGAATTTATCCCAAAAACAAACTTAACATTGTAGTTGAAAAACATGTTCTCTCATACGAAGTGTATGGGAGATCATATTTTTCAAACCGCAAATTTAAGTTGGTTGATTATTACTCGTTAACCTGTACAGCCTACTTAGCTCTGATAGTTTTCCTTTCAATTTCGATATATATACTACTGCTGTGAATTTTTTCACAAGTCCAAGTACAACCATTTAGCTAGAAGGGGAGAGGACACACACTTGACTATAACAAAGAAATTCAGTTAAAAGCTTCATATTAAGCAAACGGATCCCTGAATCTAAAAATGGTTTTCACAAACTCACAATATTTTTGAACGACCTTTCTAACAATACTCCACAACATGGGGTAGACGAGAAAAAAAAAACATCCCCACTTTACGTGTAGGGGAGGTACCATAAAAAAAAAAAAAAACTCTCTATTTTATGTTACAACTTTGTCGGCATGATTAATATGTATACATATGCCAAATTACAGCTTTCTAGTACTAACCGTCTCTGAGCTAACCCGCGGACAGACACACGGACAGACAGACAGACGGACATGGCGAAACTATAAGGGTCCCTTGTTTACTACGGAACCCTAATAAAAAGGTGTTAATAAACCAAGGAGTGGCGTAAGTGGAATTTGAGAGATGGCTTTTAGATTTGGTCAATGTGAGCGATGTTGATACAATCTATAATTCAGAGGATGAAGAATGACCTTCTAAAGTGAAAAATTAACGTAAATGCATTCACTACACATATTACTATTTTATCTATATCTTGCACATCTGCAGTAAGAAGTTCTTAATCATTTCTTGAAGACAGGTGTCGCGATCCGCAATGAATCATTGTATAAAATGGAAACCGTCATATAACAAAGACACATAACATAGATTTTTCATGCTTTTGTGGGAAATCCCTCATGTTCTAGTGCTGACACATTCTACAAAACAAAAGAAAGTTTATACAATATTGAGTGTTCTTGATGACATTGTAATCTGACACATGGGGTCTATTTAGTAAAACCGACAGGCTGTAAGTGACAGGCAACAATCTGACAATGCGAAAGCTTTATACAACCCTAATGCGAAAATGTGTAAATTTTGTAATTTTTTGACAAATTTGTCGCATTATCAGTTATACTCGTATTAAATACAGTTTTTCTTTTTACAGTTCCCAATTGTGATATGACGTTGTCAAGATTATGTCCATTACGATTGACCTGACTGAAATCTATTGCATTAGATATTCCACTGGGTAATTTAATTTCAGATTACTTTTGCGGTAAGTAACCGCTGAACTAATTACTTACAACATGGGTTTTACCGCATAATCATCGCTTTCCAGGATAATTCATCGAGTAATGGCAATGATTTGCAACTGTGTGAACTAAATGTATGTCACTAACAGTCATTTGATCTAGTTAATTGTTTATTATTTAGAAAAAAATACTTGAAGATACAATGGAAATGATGTGCTAGAATGCGTCTATCGAATATAATTTCATAATTATTTACTTATCATGACATTGGTTTGTGTCAGTAGCCAACTCTGTGCCGTGCCGTGTGAAAAGTTACTACTAGTAATTTATACTAGATTTGTAAACGTCAACAAGAAAAATGTTCCGGAGTCTTTACGGCCCCAATGTCGTATTTTCGTCATATTTATTGAGACACGTTAACTTAATTTCAAACGCAATAAACGACAGAATAAGTGTCAATCAATTCCGTAATAAACTCATCAGCTTCTCTTTTCAAACATCTGCCAAGTTCAACGCCCCTTCGACAGGGGGCGCTATACGAGGTGTCTTCGTCAATTGATTGTTACGACTCCCCTACAAGTTACTGTGGTTCTGGACTCCATATTTATCTTTCGTTAAGATCACCATAAGTATAGTTAGCAGGTAATTGTTTAAATTAAAAATAAACAAGACCAATTAATTTAACGCACGTTAATCTTAGCCCGCAGTAGTACTTATCTTAAACACGGGGTAATTATGCAAGATGATTTCTCACAATGCTAAACTATTAAATGCAGACACTGATGACAGAATCTTTATGAATGCCTTAATTAAAGAGAGGCCTCCTATACTGCCGTGCTAAGCCGAAAGGCGGTATCTCTGAGATACGGCCTTTTAGTTTTTTTTATACCATTCAATAGCTATAACAATTTCGCATCCACAGCAGGGAGATAGAAAAGAGCCTAGAAACCAACGTAACTCCGCCAAAGGATTCATAGGCGAAGATTGACTGAGCCAACTGGCTGCGACGTCGTAAAAAGATGCCCATCCATAGATAATTAACACCCGTCTCTCCACTATTCCAATGCTTACTCTAGGATGCATATCCGGTACGGCTCTCAAATCCTTCCTTATCCTAAGGGCACGTCTACCTTACCATTACCACGCGGTCTACTCCTAGATATGCAATGGCCTTTGTAGTCCCATGAAACATGAGGCTTCATGGGCTAGTGCAAATCTTGGGGTTCATTCGATTTATCGAGTCTGGTTAAACCACGCTGGGATCGGTGCATTTCATTCATTCATTCATTCATAATGGTATAAGCCAAATAACGCTATCTAACTTAAAACATTTAAAAAAACCACTAAGAAGTTTTTTTTATCCTTATGTTTCCTTAAATTACAATTTACAAAAAGTCAATTTTCTCAAAACTTACTCCGATTGAGATAACGCCTTTCGGCTTAGCAGGGCAGTATAGCCAGCAGAAGAATGTTAAAGGCTATGGACGATGATGATAAAGATGATAAACTACAGATAGATTCTAGAGAAAAACACAATCAAATAACCCCTGCAATAGGAGATCTACAAGATAGAAATCTATATATTATGATGCTTGTAAAATATGATGATACAAATTAGAGCAATGATACTAGTGAAGCAACTACTAATAATGAGAAGGCACTAGTTAAACAGGCGATCGTAACACGGCCCATAAAAGTTCCACATGATAAACCGCAGCTTCCGTGAAACGCGGCCGTTCAAGAGATTAAAGTGTAAAGACAAACAGACAATTCCCTTTCGTAAGAACCACAGAACTGTGAGAAAGTTATTCTTTTTTAGTTTTTATTTCTTTGAGTTGCGAAATATGCGGATGAACTGATTTAATTGCATGATTGTGTAATGGGTAATAGGTATAAAAGATTTTCTTTTTTATTATTATTGCTACATTTAGAAAACTTAACATGAATAGCAGCTGACTGTGAAGACCATTCAAAGAGTGTTCATTATTCTAAAAAAGATCTGAGAGAAAGGATGTTTTGACGTTGAGAATTTGACCAAAAGAAACAAAAACAAATATTAATGAAAAGTGACTTTCAGAATGAATGTAAATAAACCTATAGATGAAGAAATCAATCATCATCTATATATGTTGAAAAGAAATAGTAATCGTAAAAGTTAGTTACGCAAAAATAATTATAGAAGTTCTTATGGAATCGAATTACATTCGATTCGACAGAATCGGCTTATACAATCGATATGGGAATGTGTCGTAACACTATTGTACTTTTTTATAATCCAAAACCATGCAATGGTAATGTTGCTTCTTACATTTAATACGTAAGTAGGTACATATAAAATGCAGAAATCTGTTTGCTAACAAATAAAAGGATAGCGTAGGAAGGATTCAAATGTAAATTGTAAAGCTATTTTCGATAACTTTCTTTTTAACTGACTTCCAAAAAGTGGGAGGTTCTATGTTCTATGTTTTTTATTTACGTATGTCCACCGATTTCTCCAGCAATTGTAGACCGATTTAGAAAATTATTTTTTTGTTTGAAAGGGTATGCTCTCGAGGTAAATTTTATGAACTTTGCTTGGATAGTTTTTGAGTTAGCTTCAATAATACGTATTTGTCCCACTACCACTATATGGATGATATGATATGTTCCTGTCACTGTTATTTACATAGCAGGTGGTATTCGAATTTGTGTGGGGTGACTTCATTGTATTTTTTTTTTTAATCTCCGCAAAAAAAAAATGAAGTCACTTGTTATTTTTTTGTAAAAAGGTTTTTTAAAGATAATAGGTTCATCTCTTATGAGTTTTAGAACATTCAAATTTCAGATGCGTCAGGATTATAAATAAGGATATGTTATAATTAGTGGCTTTAGATTCATTAACTGCGCCATGTTTGGATATGTAGAGATAACAGAATCACCTTTGGGTCACCGCCTTCAATTCTACCGTAGCCAATTGTAATTCATAAAAAGTAATACATTTATTTTATTATCTATTGAAGTATCTAGCTAGCGAGTTACAGTTAGTTTTTTAGTCGATTGGTTTCAATTTTTTACGATTGATTGATCGATTTTGTATTAGTTTGTTTTTCGGACATTATTTTGTTTACTAGTGCATACTTTTTGTTTATTTATCTAGTAATATTGGCTCATATTTAACGGGAACCTGACTGAGGTTTGTATGCTTTAAAACAAATGTCTCTACTTGCTTTTGAGACAAATTATCATTTGTTTTATTTAGATGTATCTAATATTAATCCATAAACTACCAACCAACAGATCTGCATAATAAAATAGTTAAAGCCATCAAATCCGAGTGCTACAACTGACCCCACTGGTAGTTAAAATGCCAGTGCGATACTTGACACATTATCGGATGAGACGATGAAATTAACACTAATTAGGTCGCTGGTTGAGTTACAACTGTTAATGACGAATACACGGTGTAGACTTATTCAAATGGCTGGATCAGTTGGAATATGGTAAGCAGAGTCAGAAAGAAGACAGGAAACCCATTTGCCGCATGCTTTCTCTTGCCAATTTCATTCGTGGCGCAATCCATAGATGTCTTTGCTGGTTCCGTAGCCTCAGTAAGGACTAAACTTAAGAGATTTCATTGTATAATTTATCTTTTATATAAAAAAAATATTTCACGAATATTTTTCCATTTCTTCAATTTGTAGGATTTGTATAAGTTTTTTTTAGTTTTTTAAATAGTGAGTGTAATTTGTAAGTGTTACTTAAAATATATATTCTAGATTCACATCTAGTAGTTTTGTACCTATTTTATTACAAACATCAGTTTTATGAATTTAATAAAAATAATAAAGCTACAAACTGATTAAGTTAACAAGTCATGTATAAACTTTCAATTATTGGGTTTCTAATGATTTTTTAAACTTTCGTTTTTATTTTTCATAATCATTGGAGATAGTAAGATCTTGTGTTTGATTGATACCAGCAGGTTCATTTAATTTAGTGACCATTATCGTTTGAAATAAAGACAGCTTCATTGTTTAATTGAGCTTAATCTGACTGTCATGTCCCCTAAGCTACATCAAGTAGCTTACTAATAGAATTTAACTTAAGTTCCCCAAATATTTGGTTTTCTTCACCTACTGAGTATTTGTGAATACTACTACTGGCCTTGTGATATTGCAATAATTTACAAATGTATCGGCTCGAAGCCAATACAATCGACTGGAATTTACAAATAACAGCGCGTGGATTTCCGCGTGTTCATTTTCTTCGCATTTTAATTTTTTTATCGAGTACGTTTTGGTAAATGTGTCCCAGGCGACATAATGGTATTTTAACTTTTATGTATTTGATAAAATCTTTTCAGAATAATGGTATTTCTCTGTCCAGACATTGGAATAATATTGTTCTAAGAAATATTTTTCTCGTCGTGTCTGCAAAAATATTATCATCAGCTTCTGATGACTTGACTAACATCAAAACTTAATCGTCAAGTGACGTAACAGTTTACTTCGTAAGTCCAGCTGAAGGACTAACGTAAACTATTATTACTTCGCTATCATTCATCATCTCTGTGATGGCTCCATCTGCTCCAAGTTAGTCTGAATCTAGAGATTTGGAATCTCTAGATCTTGTCTTGATGACATGTTTTGATGATTGATCTGAGTCTTGTATAATGACAATACTATTGGCATCATCCAATCTATGTCGTCAGAAGCTGGTGTCGTCTTACAGCAAAATAAAGGGTTATATATTACTATTATAATTTGTTCAATAAATTGTCTACATAATTATGTATTGTTGAAAATAACTATGCCGTCGTTAAAATCAAATAGCAACAAATAGTTGAGGAGTCACGTGCGACAAACGTTTCCTTAGTGAAACTGGAATTCATGGCTAGTGGCTACTGGTAGCTTGGTAATATTTGCCATAAAACAATAACGCATTAAAACTTGTTGCTACTTCCGCACCAGTTTTATTGTAGTAGGGAAATGGTTCCTTACAATCCTTACTTGAGAATTTGTAACTGAAACCATGAAACTACCTATTTAAAAGAACTTACGAGTTCCAGACTTTTCCATCTGTACGTGGAATTTGAAATGGGTTATAAAGTGCGTTTTATTGTAATTTTTTTTTTGTCTCCCTTAGAAATATTAAGTTGTATTTTGTAATTGAGACGATCAAACTATTTACATCGTAAGTTTATGTAGATAGTTCAGATTTTCCTCTGTACTGTGTATTTTTAGATTGTATTTCAAGCAGTACTCTCAAAAGCATTCAGAGGTTTAAGATGTTTTCCCAAGTTAATTTACATCGTTTTACTAGGCATACATTGCAAATTTCTAGATGTTTCGAGCACGTTTCAACGTCGCTTTTGAATTTGTTGGAAAATGTCTTTGCGACAGTGTATCGTCGAACTGTTATCTTTTTTTTAAATTATTGTTATGTTCCTCTCAAACAGAGCACCTGCCATCTTATCTCTTCATCACCCTAAAAGGCATTAAGTCCGCCTAAGATTGTTCTAGCTCTAATTGTAAATTGTAATTAATTAGTTTGAGCGTTTTAAACGATGCTAATAGATTGTTTGAAAAACGCTAAAATTAAGGAATCTTTTCGTCGAAGTATCGTGTAAGTTACAGAATAACACTAAAATTTTCCGGCAGAGGAAGATTTTTCTGGCTCTTTCGCGTAACTTATACGTCTTCGTGAACGCTATTTTAATGCCAATTACTATTGAATGCTCTTGAACTGCAATTAATTTTCCATGTCATTTTGGATTGACGGATGACGTTCAAGTGCTATCATTTCAAGTAGTAAGAGTCAATGAAACTGATTATTTCATAGTAATGTGCATGCGCATGTGTTAACATTTAACTTGACATACCGCAATCCAGCGCTTCTATTATTTCTAACGTGACCAAATTATCGTGGACGTCCACGTACTCGTCAATAAAATGTTTGGAAATACGTGCAAGCTTATAACGTTATCGTGAGCAGAAATTTAAAAGCGTCTTCACAAATATTTCCATAAATTTTACTTCTTTGTGTTATCATGATGCCGTAGACGTCGACGATAATAATCGTCAAGTTAGAAATGATAAAAGTGCACATGTTGTTGAAAATTGAAGTTGGGACATTGAAATGAGTTTGATTAAGATTTTTTACAACTATAAAGACTTTTTTGTCAATTTAATTAGTTTTTACGAAAACACTAATCAAAAACAGTAAAAAAGTACCTAGTTAGACAAATGATAAAAAAAACTATCAAAAGACTTCAAAGTAATGTTGCAGAAAACGTAAAAAAAACTTTAGTAACTTAAAAAAATACAATCTTTATGGATGTTTTTCTTCTGTTGGTCTAATTACTGATATTATAGTTAGTGCACATTCGGGTGTTAGAATTCAAAACAATGATTTAGTTGTGTTTAACCCATTTACCTACTGCTATGATGGAAAACGGTGTCACGCGAGTGTTCAAAGGTTTTTGTGACGTATTAATACCGTTTTATGTCATTTTAGAATAGTAACAGGCACTGTATTACTGTTTGCGTAATAATTAATCGGTCTTAAAGATAAGTAAATAGGTATTTTGTATTTTTAGCATTCCTCCATGCATATTTTAAAGGAAAACGTCTGTATAGCTGAAGAAAACACTGTTAGCTTAATGCCATAGACAATGTTTGGAAACTTTTAAAATTGAAGTTGCGCATTTTACCTTTTTTGCGCAAATATACAGTTATTAGGATGCGGGAAGCACAGAATCGGTCGAAGTGGCCGTACTTGGGAGAGGCCTTTGTCCAGCAGTGAACGTCTTTCGGCTGAAATGATGATGAAGACACAGTTATTCTTTTTTTTTCACAAAGTGATTGCGTTTGTAACACTTTTGAGCATTTATTTTGGCGCAAAAACACAAGTGCTACGGAACCGTTTGTTCTTTTATCAGTCAACGTGTGAGGGGTCAAGGCGGAGATAACATAGTGCTGTGCCCTTATCGAGAAGAAATGTTGGGTCATTATGATACGGGCACTTTTTGTGGGGAATATGAGTTATATGTCAGTGTTGTGATGTTATCGATTATTTAGACATTGTTAGAATGTAAGTAGATAATTGTACAAATTGGGAATATGTTTATTAGTTGCGCTTGTTTAGGCCATGTTATAATACTTAGGTACAATTCGTTTGAACTTTATCAAGTATTGAATTTTGATATTTCCGCAACGAAGTTACCATAATTTGCATGCACCTACTTACTTTAGTAAATGTAAATACAAAATTACTGTGTGTGTAATGTAATGTAAATTACAAAATGCAAATAATAAAAATAAGTTTATATTTAGGTATCTGGTTGGCTATTTGTATGCAGTTTGTATGACTATACTGGTTGGGAAGGTAGCTATCTCAATAAAATATGAATTTATGAACTCTTAATGAGACGGGACCCCCCACAACTTGAAATTGTACTAAGTGGGTAAACCAGTTTTTAAATCACTAGAAGCAAATTGTAATTCTGTAAGATTTTTATGGTAGGTACTGAAATTATTCAAAAGGAAATTGCCTTTTTTACTTCAATGTCCATTGAAGGAGTTTGCTTGGAAAATGCTTTGATTTTTATTTCTTAACAAAGTTGTTTAATACGAATTTGAGGACAATAGTAGTAGCGTAGCGAAAGAATCTGAAAAATCGTAAGTGCACAAAAAACCTGAGTTCATTAGTGCAAGACTGATTCTGTTATTGAGTTGTTTTTTTTCTGAGAAGGAATTAAACGATATTGAGCTACAAATAAAATTGTGCACGGTTGAAATAATTCAACCGTGCACAATTTTATTTGTAGCTAAAAAAACAAGCAAATAATTGCTTGTTTTTTTGTTAATGGATAGCTGATAACTTGTGTAGTTGTCTTATTTTTAAATTGATTGTTTTTCTTAATCCATGAGGTTTCGTGTTAGCATGACATTTGTATAAAAAAGTATTGGTTTGTAACTGTTATGTAAAGTAACGATTAACTTATTAATAAGTCTACCTAATCACACCGTTCAAAAATGCAATACTTATTAACTAATTAGAAACAAGTGTAGACATTAGAATAAATAACATTGTTGTTATCAGTTCCTGTCATTTACACTAGTACCGATAAGTTTCGAAGAGAAATTTCTAAGTAAATTAAGAATAAAAAATTATTTGTTTAATGTCTTAAATATTAAAAACAAATTTTTACTTACCAAAAAAATCTTCTGTCCGGCTAACTAGCCAATAATGCAGCAAATCGTATCCGCAAACATTTTAGAAAAAAAAAAACAATTTTATCTCAAAATAAAAAAGAAAGCACCTCACTAAACACTGTCACTCTTCAAAAAGAATCGTTTAAAAATAAAACAGGAATAAAAAGGGTCGAATTTAGAAAAAAACTCAATATTATCGTGTCTATGTTCGATCGCGTTCGAAATTTGAAAGTGCGCGGGAATTGTCGCGCGCGCGTTCGTAGAGCCTGCTGGGCAATCGCTAACTGACGCGATGTTTCGTTTCGATAGCGGTCTGAAGAAGTGAACCCGTAGTTCTGTGTGTGAGATTAAAAATTGGAGGGTTCGGTATACACACACACACTCGGCAGTACGTAGGACGGATGTTCGCTGTTTATAATTTCAACATTGACAAAAAACTTTGCAACTTGTTTACATTGTTTAGTTCTAAACAATGTAAACAAGTTGACCGTTAAGAACATCCTGTATAAAAGATAAACAACGCATTGAGAAATTTGATAAAAAAAACTTTTGACTTAACTTTTAATTTAATTTCACTTTTGAAGGCACTGCATGACTGCAATCTTTTATCACACTTATAACAATCAAAACATTTAGAATTTTAGAAAGTAATACAATTTAGTTTTGTTCCACTACGCACTAGATGGCACTACTGTAGCAAAAACAAGATTGTTTACATTTTAGTTACTCTACTCGCCGCTAGATGGCGCTGCAAACGCAAGATCTACAAGAGCGAAGATAATTTTTCAAAAGCGTTGTATTATTATATGGAATTTAACAACTATAAAATTACTAGAGGTATATGTTTTATTATGAAACTGCGACTCCCTGTCATGCCCCTTGCGTCATCACTTTGCTTACGATATCAAGACAAGTTTAGATGTAATTAACGTTCATAGGCATCATAAATATTTATCTAACTAATGTGTTAATGATCTATTAAAGACGCTAACAGAAAAGTCTAGTAGCTAGACCAATGGGAGCCATACAAATTGTCTGGCTCATGAGATTAATAAGAGTAAAACAACCAGTCAATTGAACCGCGTTTTTTCTGCAACATTAGTCTGGCCTTGTGCTAAGAGCTTATGAATTTTGATTAGGATTAAACATTGAGTTGATATTATTAGTTTGGGAATGCGAGTTATGTAGGTACCTATTGCTTCACATTATTCTATATATTGTAAAACGTTTTAAAAGAGTAACTATGGAGTTTCTTGCCCATTCTTCTCCACACGAAACTACCTTTTGGATCCACCTAGAATCAATTATATTTTCTTGTAAATTTTGACGTTCAAAAGTGTCTTTTAATGGCCTACTTCGAATAAATTAGTTTATTGACTTTGTCTTTACCTACCTACCTAATCATTCTGAACCGGGTCCAATCTCTTGATATTTAATTTAGTATTTAAGTATACTGAAAACTAACCAGAATGTAAAAGATTTTATTTTCATTATCAATGTTAAAATAATGTCATCATAAGCCAATTATTATATTGCATTGATGACGGGCAGAAACGTCACTTATGAGGTCACATTAAGTGGTTTATCCAGCTACTACATGATGAGGAATATTAAAACGAAAGGTAGTATAAAAATATACTTATCAGAAATCAGAGGGTAACTAGCAGTGAATGAATTTGAAGAGCAAAATCGAGTCGAAATCTATGGGACCCAGAACGCTACCCTAAGGGACATTCACGTCCGGCTTATACTCGTAATAAAGCAATAGGAAATATTAGGGTTGAATTCAGCCTCATTTAAAACAAATACTCCTAGATACTTAAACAATAAAATAGGTACATTGTTTCCCAAAAACTACCCCAAATTGCGATGCGATGGTGTATCGAACACTTTTTAAAATGCAAGTCGATCTCATTGACTCACTATTTACCTGCTCATTATTTGCTACAATTGTGACCTTATTTTTATAAGGTTATTTTTATATGGTTACATAGGCCGGAACATGACAAACTCCACATAGTAACCCTTAAAAGGGTGGCGAGGCAAATTCCGCCATTTAACCATATCCTAGATATCTTCATAAGGTAATAATCACCTATTAGGTAATACTTCACAGTCGATTAACGCACAGACTTCTGGTTAACTATTAACAGGTGACTTAATACTAATAGTTAATCAGAAGTCTTTGTGCGCTCATCGCTTCATTTGTTCAAGTTACTAAGTTACGCTAAGCAATTATTTTGCCTCTTAGGTAGCTATTTACAGATTTGCTTAGCTGTAACTTATCGTTTAGTATGGTGTGTATGATAAAGATTTCAAATAATCTTCTTCCGTGCCAGCACTCGCTAAACAATATAAAATAGCTCATGTAGTGGTAAAATCATAAGTAGTAAAATGGTTGATTTTATCGGGTTTGGCTGCGCAAGAAACTGGCTGACTGAATTTAACCTTTTTATTTAAAAATCATTATGTTTGTACCCAGTAATGGGTACAAACATAATGGGTTAATTATGCTACGCAGATTAACATACTTTTTAAACCTATAAACTGAAAGAGTGTTTTATTTGGCTCGAACTTCAAGTTATAAACATCTTTATCTTTGCAAGTTTTATCTCCATGGTAGCTGACTTCCACGAGTTTTTTTTTTAAGTACTTATTGTGCAATCTGGAGAAACACTCCTGCTACTACCTTGCTGTCTTACTAGTATCTCTACCACGGTATATTGCATGTGCCATCAAAGATCTAATTACCTCTCAGTTTCGAAACCAACAAGATAACCTGTACTATTGCTAGTCCCACATGCTACCCGAGCAATTTTATAGTGCTCTAAACACAATCAACACGCAACTGGGTTATCGGCATACTGTAACAACCAGTAACGTTGCCTACTCATAAATAAGTTAAATATAAACTCCCAGTTAACATTTACGATCTTTAAACCTAATTCTTAATTGGTTTCGTGACGAAAACTGTATTAACACGATTGGAATTAGTGGCGTTTTCTGGTGCTCGGTTTTGTGGGATTGCGTCAACTGAACCTATTTCAAATAAACGTAATATTTGTATGACGTAACGAGTCATACTTCTGGTACAAATTAATTAAATAATCGGTGCCTGTCAAGATGGAGGGACCTAGTCTTGGATTTGACGTTTATTTATGGTCGATATTTTCTCAAACGATTAATGTTCGGGACAATCAAATGTTAATAGATAATAGCTGCGCCCCCGCGGGGTTTTTATATCGGGATAAAAAGTATCCTATGTCCTGCTCCAGGTCATGGGTTACTCATGTGCCTATGTTTCACCTAATCCGTTCAGCCGTCTTACCGTGAAAACGTAACGAACATACAAACTCACTTTCGCATTTATAATATAATATTTTTTTATTAATTTGACAAAACAAAAAATACGTGTCTAATATGTTTTTATTTTCTGAGTGACGGACTAATTAGATTTTTTTTTTTTTACCCAGGCATCATCCCTATTGCACTAGTACCTACAAAGATCGCATTATTATATTATTTCAGCAGGAGGTTCACTCTCAGGAAAGGCGGCTTGCGGTGAAAAGAAATAAAAATACATAAAAAGGTAGGTAAGTAAGATAATTGGAATAAAAAAAACAAAAAAGATATAAACAGACAACAGAAATAGTCCGCGGCTGTACGTCGCGGGTCGTGACTGCGCTGAGTGGAAGCCTTCTTCTTCCACTCAGCGCGTGCGTGCGATACGACGACGGCTACATTTTTACAGGAAACGCAGCTACAGTAAACTATCAAACCGAGATAAGGTATCGTGACTCCTTAAAACTTGGAAAATAATGGTCCCTTTGTTTTTTTTTTCCCTTTGATAGAAACAGACATACGATTTTTATATGTCATAAACTAACATCAACTTCTCTAGTCCGATCTAGAGGTAGCGGCCAAGGACAGAACAATAAACATAATGTATTCAACAATAGAATTACTGTGGGTAGGTCTGTAAGTACGTGTATTACTTAACTGAAATAATTTCCAGGAAGAAGTTATGTAGGTAGATTACTGTTTAGAAGGATGAGAACTGGATATAACAGGCGTGGGGTCGGGTCTTTTGGTGTTAATGCAAGAAGGAGTAAGTTTAACACCTTTTAACACCGTCAAAGCTCAGAAGGCATCGCACTACGATTCATCAAAAAAATAGCAGTTAGTGGGGTAACAGTCTGAAGTGTTAGGGCTCTATGTCAGTAGGACATCAGTGGCGGCGCAACTATGGTCGCAAATCTATGCTTGGTTGCGCATCCGACCGGGCGCCTGGTGAGAGCTGTGTATATTTTGCTGGCAGCGCGACTATGACTGCACCACCATGGTGTCCGAGTGAGATAATAAGCCTTACTGCAAGGAGGTGCGAGTTCTTACACCTTTTAGTATCTAAATAAATAGTTCAAACTATGAAGACATCGCAATAAAATTGTCACTAAATGGGTTGGTTAATAAAACCAGCTCATCCTTTTCCTAGGAATATTCATTCTTGTCTCGAGAAACAATCTTCAACTAACTTCCTAGCTATTAAAATAAATTCAATCTGTCCGTTTGTCGGTTCCATGAAAGATTATGAATAATTTTGAATGTTGAATATCTTTGAACAAGATGTTATACGAGGTTGAAGTCTTGCTTATTTCAATACAAACTGGTTTTTGCCCCAGCTACCTTTGGCCTTCGGTATTGAACCAATTTTAATTAACAACGTCTCTAGAAAAGAGGTTGAAAATAAAATAAATACGACTTTTAAAATGGCTATCGGCCAGGTAGGTTGGTATTATGTATTTTTTGTAACATTATTCTTACCTAGAATTTAAAAGTAACCGTTAAAAAATAACTACGAGGCAGTGATAGCCTAGTAGTGTGACCATCAGACTGCCAAGTCATAGGTCTCGAGGTCGAACCCAAGACCTCTGACTTCTCGGATTCATGTACGTATTGTATAATTATCACTTGCTTCAAAAACGGTGAAAGATAACATCGCGAGGAAACCGGCATGCCTGAGAGATATTTCTCGATGGCTTATGAAGCCAAGTCAGAGGCACATGGGCGGCTTTAAAACTCTGAAATCAGGTTAGTCACTAACCACACGAAAAGAAGAAGAAGACGAATAGAATTTGCGCGAATCTAGCGTGACTTCATTTAAGATTAGTGAAACTCATTATACCTAGTCTGAGGAATCAAATAAGGCAGCAGTAACTCGGCAAAATCCGCGTGCAAAATTGGTTTGTTATCCTTTTGACGCATAGCATCTCCAATGTGATCGAGGTCTTTAAATGTTAAGGTCAAAAGTAACACGATAAACATTACTTCAATAAATCAAATCATCATATTAATATGTAGGTATGAGTCGAATGATTCAACCAGAGTACCTATCATAATATCTAACAGGAAAAAAAAAAGGAATGTCCTCTGACGTGAAATCAAATCAAATCAAATAATTTATTTGCATAATACATGTTAAAAAGGTGTTACAGGTATAAAAGGTACATTATATTATAACCTAATAAGGTGTGCAAATTAATATCTTAGGTACTAATCGCAACATTCATTAAACAGAATACATTTTAAATTAAGATACATTAAATAAAGTAATGTCAAAATAAAATCTCAAATCAAAATTTCAATATTTAATCATTATACTTGTGGTGCCATTACAGATAAAATCAGTCATCTTTCATTTAAATAATCATTAATTGTATAGTAACATTTTGCAACTAGGAATTCGCGCAAACCTAATTTGAATTGGTCCATTTTGTGTAGGTCTGTGATACTTTTTGGCAATTTATTGTATATTTTGGGTGCCATGCCCAAAATGTTTTTATTAAATACTGCTTTTTTATGACGTCTTACGCATATTTTATTTTTGTGTCGTGTGCTTCTGTGTGGATGTGTATAAAGCTGTAGATTCGCTTTGACAAAGATCGCCACTTCATATATATAAAGACACGGGAATGTCAATAGCTGGAACTGTTGAAAATGTGGCTTACAAGTTTCTGTGCGTTGTATTCCACACATTGCCCTTATGCATTGTTTCTGGGCTTTGAACGCCCTTTCTCTGTCTGGCGAGTTCCCCCAAAATATAAGACCGTAACGTAAAGTAGATGCAACATACCCGTGTTACGCCGTTAATAATGTTGCACGATTTGATACTTTTCTTAGGTTATGGAGAGCATATGAATACTGGCTAAGTTTTTTGCATGTATTTTCAACGTGTGTTTTCCAGCTCATATTTTTATTTATCCAAATACCTAAGTATTTTGTATGTTCTGCTTCACTGATAGTTTTGTGACCGTAATGAATATCCAAATCAAATCAGATAATTTCAAAAAGGGGATGGCTATTCATAAATTTTTTGATGCTGCATTGTCAAAACGATAAAGGTAATCCGGCTTATTGTGCTACTCGTCTCACGTGTATTAGAGTGTGGGTATTTACCTACCTATAGTATAGTAGCCATATTTATCGAATAATAAATTGGTGCTGGCTAGATCTGGTGGCCACAAACTAAATTAAAACTAGGTAGGTACCTGTTGCCATCTTTTTTCCTTGTAAGCAAAATGAGAAAGATAGGGAAACAATTTGAGCTACACCTCAATTTTTAGGTCTGTCACATTTTTCTATCTACCCATCTGGACCTCAAGAAACAGTAACTCCTGTATTACTTTCTTAGCACATCTGCCTTCCAATGGAATCCTCCAAACAGTTTTTTTCGAATTCTAAATTTTGGCTTTCACAAAATTACTCAATGACCATAACTTTCAATATGACATGTAAGTAGTTAGACTTATGTTTCTAAGCGAATCGAATGTCAAATGAGTTATCATTAGGTTCTGAATCGTGGGGCTGATTTAACTTAAAAACCCATCCAGGACAAAATACTGGCTTTACCAAGCTAATATACTGCCATTAAAGCATATTCGCTACGCATCAGCCACCGATACTGGTTGGCAATGACCGACCGGTTTCAGCAACCAGTTCTGTCAGCCAATGTTCAATATCGTGATAAACAAACTAATAAGGATTAGAAAGCCAGCTCACTTCTGAGAAATTAATCTACTTCTTGGTACAATACAATCAACCAGATCTGGTAAATCGATCAAGTCTTATTTACCAAATCTGGTTCCAGGCTGAATTTATTCAGATTCGTGAGTCACAAAAAAGGTAAAACTTGGGAGATGCTAAAATGCTGACGAATCTAGGGTTCCCTGGAACCCTTCACGACTGATAAATCTGCCGTGCATTGACAATACACTGTATCATAAGGTACCGTGTTGTGTGGTAACACGCATAAATTAGTTCCATGCGCATAAAAAAAAACCTATAAAATTTCGATTAAGTAAGTCTTAAACATACTGCGAAAGACTATACTCGGGGAATATACGATTTATCTCCAAAAAGTAAGGTTCTGTTTTGTCAAAAACACATCATTATAAACTATACAGAGTTTTGTCAAAACACAAGTCATGTTTTAGTTGCCCACTTTCTATGAATACAGTGTTTTGTATAAATATCCCCAAAGAACCCAAGTTCGAGAGATGCCAAAATAAAACCGTGTTTGACGATACCCCTTGTATCGTATTATTCAGTTACTGGGTTGTAGAGGTCAGATAGGCAGTCGCTCCATGTAAAATACTGGTATTCAGCTGCATCCGTTTAGACTGGAAGCCGACCCCAACATAGTTGGGAAAAGGCTAGGCAGGTTGATTGACTAGCAGCCAGCCGACACGGATTAAAATTGGTAATTATGGTTGAAGTTGTACGTATTGACTCCTACTCCTAGGAGTCAATACGTACAAGCACCAAGTGCAAAGGGCAACTGATAGAAATCCGACGACTGACGAAACACGACGTTTGCCGAGGGACATTAAGAAAATGGTTGTACTATATACATATAAGCGTGGGAAAACACTATTTTGTTGCAAAAACATGGTAAACCAAGTAATGCTTTAAAATTTATATTCCTTTACTAAAATATGTTGGTAACTCACCAGCCATTCGCTTTAAAACATCTTGAGGGTTTATCTCTTTACTTAGTATCCGTTCAGTAATCTATGGCTAAGCCTACATTAAAGTGAAACCTAATAATTTAACGTGACGTTTCGACGATACTGTAATTTTCTTTGCTCATCCTCCGTAAAAATAAAGAAAGCTAAGAACATAAAGACACTAAATTACCGCCTTTCAGCATGTCTATCAAAAGAAACCATCGCTGCAATATATCTAGAAACTAACGTTGATTCTAAAATCACTCAATTAGCATCATAAACATTGTATAGTCGTAAACCGCTGGCAATTAACACCTTGTTTACGTTCGCGCCTCTTCAGTTTTGACGGCAGGGATTTAGAAATCAGAGTTTGCGAAGCTTGAAAGAAAAAGCAATGACGTAGTCAGAAGTCAGCGTATAAAACCGAGACACACAATGCAAAACAAGATTACATTTTTGATTGCAGGTATAAAGAAAAGGAGAGAAAGGATAACTGACGCAGAATTACCATCATTCCGATCATGGAGAAATTGAAGTTCACGACGACGACGTAGTTGAAACAAACAGGTCAAAGAATTGGCTTTCATTTAGAATTAAGTATTGTCTATTTTTTTAAATTTTTGCATCTCATTGTATGCTGCACTGGTCTTGGCTTGGTTGATTTTCTAACTTTAACTTTATATATTTTTTATCTAGGCATCCATCTAAATTATAGGTTTTGTGGACATATAAAGCGATGTTTAATAATAAATCTGTAGATAACATCCTGTATATATAGATATTGTATCGCTATCAATTTGTCTACGACACGAGTCCATTTTTTTTATGTTATTTATTCGATCAATAAGTTAGCATTACGTCATCAACTTATGCTTAATGAGCAATGTAATGATACAAACTGTGGTGAAGATACACTGATAACATGGAAGAGGAGTATGTAGGTACAAGCTGTAGCATTACTTCAGAAGGTCAATGATTATTTCGATGATGATGACGATGTAACTGATAGATTCCATTATTACTAAGACTTTTTTTTTGTGAATATTAAATTGCCATCCAAAGAGCAATATTCGTTTAAATCGCGTGAATATTTTTATTCGATCCATATGTTTTTAATATTCAAATCATGTATAATGATATAGCCAGGTTAAATACGGCCCGCTACCGACAAGAGGCCCGAGTTTCGATTACTCATTCTACAAACATTAAAACACATCGGTCCCCCATTTCACGATGTTTCCGTAAACGAACGCATTCTACTCGGAAATTACCTATGTGTTTTGGTGAAGATTTATGTCCATGTATGGTGATGAATGACGATGTTTTAAACGAAAATGCTTTTAAAGTAAGGATTTTTGGTGAGGGTGACGATGTTCTTACACGTGTTTGAAGATGCGGTTAAAGAACTTGATGATTGTCGAACGCGGATGATTGCGAAGGCTAAAGGAAAGATCAGGCATAAACGAGGAAATAGGTTATACACATTGTGGTAGTGGGATAATGAGGTTTCGTTGAAAACAGTGGATACAGAATGCACAGACCCAAAATGAAACGCAAAAAAATAATGTACCTAAGAAGAAAATTATGAGGATGACATTCGATCCATGAAATTATTGTAAAAATTCGCAAATTTTAATGTCTGACTAATTCTATGGCCATAAAACATGACCAAAATGGGGAATCCTCATAAATTAAGCTTGATCATTATTTGCCAAGTCGGTTAAAATGCTAATGATTCATGACGACTTGGAAAAGCGCCATGTTATTGTCAACCATGTGCAAGGTTGCAGGCGTAAGGTTGCAGTTTCATATCAACACGAGTGGAAGAAAATAAAGACCTACGCTTATTTGCGGTAAAAAACTGTCGCAAAGGAAAAACACAAACAGAAAAAAGGAACAAGTTGGGGGATATAAGCGTCACATCCACGCAGTCATCGTTCAGCATAATGCTGTGACCCTATGCGATACAGAGCCACAGTGCTAGTTTGGGATGGTAACACATTGTAAAATTACAAAAAAAAAAAACTAATAAGCAAATGACTAAGCATCAACAAAGTCATCTTCATATTTATCGTAAAACTCTAAATCTCTCCAGATACAACTTCAGGTTTCAGCATTAAGTATAACATTGTTTATTTTGTTCCAATCCAGGCACTTATGATCACGCTCATATTCTAGAAGGTTTTCTCCATGCTACAATCAAATGGAAAGCAACTGAACATTGTTTAAACTATGACTTACCTAAATACAATGGCATGTTTATATATTGCAGTTTGTATAAATTCAATAGTACCTACATATTTAGTATTAGTATTTCTACTTACTACGTCATCGTGTATGGTTGTGGTTCCATGTCCAATGTTTGGAGTCACGTTCACTTATATCCAAGTTTATGAATTGATACCAGTATAATCGTGATGGACAATATGGTATTTTCACTCATGATTTCCTGTAGTAAGGTACCTATCAATGGGGAACGATAATTTGCGGGAGCCAATATTTAACCATTGGAAATAGTACCAAATATACAATATTTTTTTTTATTATAATAAGGTGATTTGTATTTAGGTGCATTCCTTGAAAAGGGGTTGTGACAAGAGCTAATTTAAAACAAATATGACGGCTGATACGTTATCGAATTTCGCACTTTTAAAATTTTATTGAAATTTTCCACCTCTCACCCAAAAACTGCTAATTGTGAAACTACTCAATTCTGAATGCTAATTTATATTAACTTTTCTGATAGCATAGAAAACCAATTCAACAAAAAAAAAAAACCCATAAACTTGTCCCTAACGTGCTCGAACTACGACCGAACGAAGGTTCCCATTGTATTTATTTCCATTGAAAAAATACGCACCACCTCCGCTGGGTTTTTTACTGTCTTTTTTTTCATTTACAAAAACAAGGGACTCATCAAAAATCTGATGCTGCGATGCTATTGGTTGATGAGATTTCTATAGCGGCCGAGCGCTGCAAGCAGATATAATCCTTACGGTGTATAGATATGAAATTCTTCGATAGTACCATCGCGGATATTGCTTCCCTCAGCAATATCCGCGATAGTACTATCGAAGAATTATTCTAAAAGAAATATCTATTAATAGAATAAGGTCGAAAAGTGGTTAGGCGCCAGTGTCCGCGATGGTAAGTATGCGGGTAAGACAAATGCATTGTCACTTAGTTTTATATCTACTTTTCCAGTTATGGTGAACCACAACACCTCAAGATTTTCCATAACCAACGGTCAACGACCTTGAAAGCGACAATATTTCTCTCAAGCGGAACCACAGAATTTCAAGTAAATTATGGCTTGAAATGGGGCTCTTTATTGTGGTAATTGTTCTTCGTTGTTGAAAGTTGAAACTACAACATTTCAAGTAACTATAGCATTAATTTGGTGAGCTCAAATTGAGAGTCACCGACCGCTTCGTAAACATTTGCTAAGACGCCATGTTTTGGTAGAACCTGTAGCTCACTGATTGCAAATAGATTTAAAAATATATCTCCATTTATCTCTCGAATTGAACCTTGAACATGCAAGTCACATACATTAACGGTTTCATTTAACAAAACATTGTCCACGTTAGATAATGCATTAGTATCGTAATTATTTAAATGACCTTTGAAATTATTCTAGTGAAACATATCTGGAGCTACCGAGCGAAACACAACAAACGTATTTGTGTTAGAAATGAATGGCAGGAAGCGATGACCCACTGCATGGTCTTTTGTGCTTGTTTTGTTAGCCATTTGTGTTTGGATGTATCTCTTCAACATTGGGGGTTGTATAGGATCATCACAGTGACACGTAGATTTTTTTGTTTTTAATCCAGCTCTTTATAAGATTCTAATGGATACTGCCTAGGATAGGAGGAAGGCTGTTTTTACATAGTTTCAAATAATATATAAAACGTACCAATATGTTCTGCCATTAATCTGCATGGTCCTTATATAGCCTGGCCATGATTATGTCTGGACTTTAAAACAGACTGTGGCTTCTGAGTTTGTTTCGGTCTTTCTTCTCAGAGTATTCAGTTAGGAAACACCGAACTCTTCTAGTTTTAAAACATAAAGGACAATGCCGATTTTAGTATGGAAGATGGCGTCTTTTTTTTTTCTCGCGGCCGTCAAACTAAACTTGTTTTTCTATTATAGAATAGTGTAACAAACGAAACTTATTTGATATGCATATCTCTAAACTCAGTCCAAAATGGGATATAAGAGTATACAAATATAATAATACATACAAACTTCTAGTTTGTATGTATTTATTAGCTTTATATTCAAACTTTATAGCATTAAAATATTCAAATGTCCAAAAACATTTAGCGGCTATCTATTTTGTGGTATCTTCACAGTAACCTTGCACCTAGGAGTCAAAAATTGCCTACAACGTCTATCGTGGAAAAAAATTTTTTTGAACCAATTTGCAGAAATAAACATCATTTATCTGCTATACCTATGTTTGGCACATCCCGAAGAACAAAATGTTGTACCTTCAGCAGCTGTTACCATATGTGATCAGGATCATTTCCTGTCCCATGTCTGTAGCTAAAGAATTTTTATGTCAGAAACAGTTTCTTTATGCGTACGTCTGATTGCAGTCTGACATACCTACATATGTATGTCCATACGGAAATTGTGTTTATCCTATAGGAAGTTTTCTCACTATTTCTATATTATTTGACTGTAATATTTTACAGTAAAAAGTTGGTGCTTGTTTAAATTGGAAAGGATCAACATCACTTGTTGCTTGACAGTTAACTTTTTAGAGGTATGAGGAACAGGGTGTAATGTTCACTCATCCTCTATAGAAAAGGGAGGATCCTCCGACCAGACGGATGTCGTGTCGCAGGCAACTGCCGAACGATTGATGTCGGATAGTCTTATGTATGTCGTTCGCGCAGTAAACTCTAATTGCGCGATGCAGGATATGTGTGACGTCAGGATTTTGAGTGACGTCAAGTCTTTGTTGCGTAGTTCACATGTGGCGATGTAGATGCCGCCACATCTTCATTAAACATGTTAAGTTCATTAAGGCCTTAAGTCTCTTCATAGACTACTCGATCTCCTTTCCCATGATCAACGAGGCGGCTTCAAAAGTACTATTTACTCCGGAGTCTATCATTATATTACCGATACCGCTAATATTGGCGCCGGTCGAACCAGTCTCCGTAATAATCTAGGCTTTAAGATGATTGCCGTGCGTGAGCAAAGTGCTGGACCATCGCTTAGTATACTGAGAAGTTTCCTTTTAGTAATAACGTGTGTATAAGATGGACTTTGATCTTTTATAAAATGCAAGAAAAACGTTTTAATAGATTGCATTAGTGGCAGCTTAGGTTACTAATGATACCGGGTATTGACTTGATCTGATATTGATACTGGTCATTTCTATCCCACCCTCTCGATTTCGTTTACTTAAACGTTTCAACTTCTCTTATTTACTTATTTTGGATTTGTCTGATAATAGGCTTTTGCCTTCATGTATTTTATGTTTACACGTGGTTTTTAATGTGCATCTGATTTGTGCAGAACACAAAGAGACTTTCTTTCTTTCTTTTCTGTATGATGTTGGACAACCAGAAAAACGCTACTATCCTTCCTGATGATTTCCATATTCCAACCGTGCTGCTTGACATTTTACCTTCCAAGTATGTGGTTTTTCGCTGACTGTGTCGCTAAATGGGAAAGACCCTATGTTCACGATTGCACATCTACAGGCTACCTCAGCTGACTGAACCCTGCACAGAATTTTAACAAGCTCACAAATTCCCACTTTATATTTTACAGTAGTTTCTTGCACATTTTTTCCTAAAGAACACACGTCATTCTCTGAATCAATTAGGTACGTTTCGTATCCAACTATTTATATTATTGTACGTGACAATCTTTTAAAACAACCACTGTACTACCGCAAAGCTTCTACGTTATAATAATTTGTATACCTCAACCTATGAAACATCCACAAAGGAATTCCCAATACCAACCGTTCGAGGAATTTCCTTCAAAGCCTTTGATAACCACACATACTAATCTAAACCTTACCGTTATCATGACAAGACCCAACATAGAACAACAGAAAATAAACCATTTAACACCCAGGTAAGTTTAACACGACTTATTTCAAAAGTTCTGTTGATTTTATAAAAGTATTCTGACGAATGTGTTTTTAAATTTGCAGGTTTATTTTAAAACATGCAACGGTCGAAGCAATTTATGACAAATGTTTTTTTTTCTACTATGCATTTGTGGTTATATTATAAACATCGTAATTATTTTGTAGCAAGCGATTACTAACGTATAATTCTGTATTTCCAATCCTTTTCTTACAGACACATGACAGGGGAACAGCCGTTCGATTCTGTAAAAATATCACCGTGAAACTTAGGTGAAGTGAGCTGTCAATAGTGTTAATCCCTAGCTTCCTGCCGATCGATTCTGGGGCAGTGACAGTTCACTTCACGCTCACTTTACCTAAGCTTCACGTTAATATTTTTACAGAATCGACCGACTGGTATCCTGGTGCAAGACCAGTGCCCATGTAGATTATTTTGAAAACATGGCCTTTCATTCTTTGACGTTCTAGTTGGATGAGATGAGGCCTTTCCTCTGCAGTGAAACAGTTACAAGCTGGTAGTACGAGTCACAACAATAATTAGCCTGGTTTAATTAGCAACCCTTAAAAGGTCTCGCAACAGCGCGCAGAAAGGCTACCGACATAACGTTGCGACTTGTCGAGACAGACCATTATTTTGATACAAATTATTAGAGCTTGTCCAATCCGAAATGACGCACCCCGCCGAAAAATATGAGGGGAATATGAGATCATATTCCCCTAAAAGTTCCATATTTCATATTTTTTTCTGTTTCTAAAAATAATCTCTGTCTCTACTACTTTATCAGTATACCATTTTTTTAAATATGGTACACATTACACAAATCTTACATCAGTCCACAATTTGTCTGTTAAGTGCAGCACAAACAAAAACGATAAGGTAAAAATTACTTACGACTGAAAACTGCTTTTAGATACTTAATAACTGAAGATTATATTTCATTCGCTTTGCGATTAGCAAGGTTTGGACGGTGTCAGAGTAAAAAAAAACCTGTGATGGATGATGGTCAAGGCTGGACAGGAATGTGGTTAAGAGAAGGGTGATAAAATATAGTTGTCTTGACTTGACTTCACTGACCGTCTTATGGACTGTAAGTCAAATGCCTATTAGTACAATAATGGCGTGTGCTAGATGACATAATTATGGCAAATATTTTAATTTCATGTTTTTGCGTTTCATAATGTTAATTACTTTGCATAGAATCTAGTTGTTGTAACTGAACTGACAGCTGTGCTACTGGGGAGTTAGTTGCGCCACTTCTTCTTCTTCCCAGCTAATTAGCACTAGGAAGTGGTAAAGGGCAAGCGTTTTGGGGGACTGTGATATGTAATAATGACGAATAATATTGACGTTCAAAAAGTGCTGATTGTCAGCCTAGTTTGAATAAATTTCTTTAGATTTTGAATGAACTGTCAAGAGCATGATATATCGCGATAATCGTACAAGCACACGGATTGGTGTATAAGTATAAGCCAGAGCTGGAAAAATATTCGACTGCCATATTAAAAACATTTCATATCCAAGCAAATCGATCGACAAATAAGTTAGAGTGCACTTCTGCGTAAAATGTACGCAGCGACGGGCATCTGACTACACAACCCAAGGCAATTCCGTTATATTCTAAGTTAAAACTGTTTATTATATAATACTTTAGGGTTTCGGAAGAAACCGTACCATTAACAACAACATTTATTGCAGTAGTCGTTTAAAAGGTCCTTATTCTGCAGACTGCAAAGAAAAGAAAGAAAGAAAAAGTATTTATTGTGACTCGCACAAGAAAAAAACAAAAACAATAAAAAACAAAGTAACAGTAACATAAAAAGAAGGAAGTCCTGTACGAGGCCAAAAGGCTCCTATCTCAGCATGATGCCGCGACATTTAAAAATAAATAAAAATGTCACAGCGCTGATATTCTGATAGGGCCCGCAGTGATGTCACGGATAGATACAGACAAATAAATATAATAAAAAATAAAAATAAAAAGGAGTGTGAAATACAATGAAGAGTGAAATATTATGTAATCCGCGTGTCTGCATCAGACGTAACATCAGTTACTTGTCTATGCCTTTAGTATCTGTGGTACTCTATGGCATCGTATTGACAAGTAAAGAGACGCAGACGCCGACACCGGCAAACTGCACTGCACATACTTATCTATACTAATCTTCTATACATATAAAATTCTCGTGTCAAAATGTTAATTACCATACTCCTCCGAAACGGCTTGACCGATTTTATGAAATTTAATTTTTATTCAGTAGGTCTGAGAATCGGCTACTATTTATTTTTCATACCCCTGAGGTAAGTAGGTAGGTAGGTAGGGTAGGTAGGCAGGCAGGTAGGTAGGTAGGTAGGGTAGGTAGAGTAGGTAGGTATGTAGGGTAGGTAGGTAGGGTAGGTAGGTAGGGTAGGTAGATAGGTAGGTAGGGTAGGTAGGTAGGTAGGTAAGTGGGTAGGGTAGGTAGGGTAAGTAGGTAGGGTAGGTAGGTAGGGAAGGTTTGTAGGATAGGTAGGTAGGTAGGTGGCGCTAATGTCTGGAACTACCAGTAGGATTTGAAAAAATCTATTTTCGTTCTTGAAAAGATTATGCTATTTGACATCATGTTATGGCCCTTTGGAGCCGAGCAAAAAGTAAAAACGTAAGGAAGAACGCTAAGCGGAAACGAAGTAATAGCGCAGGCGAGCAATGCGAAAATATAGGATATAAATGTTAAAAAACAATAAATTTTACGCGGACGAATTCCCGGGCAGAAGTTAATAATATAGAAACAATTATGAAGGTCAATACTGTCCTCATTGCAGACTTATCACCACATACAGCTGTGTGCAATAATCACATATTTACATGAATATATCGATCACAACAACTCATTACGAACGACAGCTCATTTCCTAAGAACATTAACATTGCTTTCACCGTCACTCACTTCAATATAAACTTGGGTTTCTAAGAAAAAGCTAATGGAACATGAAGCTTTAGTATCTATAAAATCAATCATAGTTCACACGACTTGATTGGATCTTTATGTCTTTCACTAACGATATTGGTAACGCCTAGAACATCACTTGTGTCTTGCTCGTTCTTCTCCTGCGCTATGGAATGGGCACCTAGTTTCATCTTTCAGCCTGACCGACCCCTTGACAATTCAAAAGTGCCTGTAATCGATTTTCTTGAAATTAATGCTTTGCGTTGGAGTTTGACTGTTAATGATATAAGAACTTACTCATATTTTCGAGAATGTGAAGTTTCTAAACGGTGAAGGAGCCTTCAACGTTGCTAAAATAACGTTTTTAGTCTTTCCCAATCAGACATATCCTAATATACGATTGGTAAATGGTAAGCCAAATTCGCTGTTTCGAAATAAGAACCGGATATACAGTGTAAGAACAGTAAATATCTATGCACCCGAGGAATGAGGTTGGTTATAAACAACAAAGTGTCCGTTCGTGACAATAATCGCCTTTTGCACATTGGACGATAGCGATATCGACACGA
Source organism: Agrochola lota (assembly GCA_947364205.1). Taxonomy (NCBI): domain Eukaryota; kingdom Metazoa; phylum Arthropoda; class Insecta; order Lepidoptera; family Noctuidae; genus Agrochola; species Agrochola lota. The sequence continues at coordinate 3,778,737 of OX376230.1, read as the reverse complement.
TATCGTTGGACTGATAGTTTTATACAATTATGTACTACTAAACGCTTTCACACTGTGAGGGTGTAGTCGACAGTATCCTCGCCGACATTGATTGTCGTGCCGATATCGGCGGACGACACAGTGCACTTGTTCACTGCTGCCATTATTACTTCGAATACTCTATTACACTTTTGGAACCGCGCGGTGATGTAAGTTTTTGCTGGCGCAACGTGACTATTCGAGGCTGCTGTGACATACCGCATTACAACAATAAACTGTTGTTTACCTTGTCATATACCGATATCGTCCTGATATTGTCGGCGATATCGTTGTCGTCCGAACTGACGATAATTATGTCGGTGTCGTTATCGTCGCAGTGTGAAAACTACCACTGCTGCTTGGTTAAAGTAGAACAGTGGTCTTATTCATAGCCCAGACAAAACGGCAAGCATACATGCAGATAATATATTCAGTTGCATGGTATATTAGGTCTTGGTATATATATTTTGCACCAACTGAATCAATTAGTGCTACATAAGTTCACATGTTATCAGCCAACTCAATAACTTTGTCACACAAATGGGATTTGTATTGTTATTATAAATTAACGCGAAACTTGCGAGACACGTCTTCAAAAGATAAAGCTCTAAATTTAGGTTGTAGTAAACAATAATATTAAATAAGATCGTTCTGTGAATGAGAGTTTTGATAGCATGGACGAATTTAAAGCAATTTTGATTTTCGATGGTGAGGAAATGAAGTAGGATGGTAATGTACCATATCCTGATATAGCACTAGATGTTGCGGATAATGGTCTACTTTGGGGCAATTAGCGGAGCAACAATAAAATAAAATAAAATAATGTGTCATTGTATGCTGCGACTCATTGAAATTCGTGGCTGAGACGGACTTCCAAGGCGACGCGACGATTTGCAAGGCGGAAAACTGGGTATTGGGGCAAAACTTGGGAGAGGCCTAGATGTTTCAGTAAGTCTAAGTTCATTAATTGATTGATAAAGTACCATAAGAAAAACGAATTTACAGTACCCAAAAAAATCTAGAAAAGGCCACTTTTCATCAGCCAAAGAAAGACAACCAAAGCAAAATACTAAAACATCAACAGGAGACCACCTGAGAGCATAAAATGATAATTTTAAGTGCAAGCCTTCATTGCATTTAGAGGCAAATCGTAAAAGGCAAAGGCTAATTACTGCAGTTAACTTCAGTCGATCGTTAAAATGAATTTTAAATGTTCCTCACTTCAGTTCTAAACGAGGTAGACAGAAAGTTAGGTAGATAGGTGATAGGCTAGTTAAGATGCAACTGATCACTATCTCAATGACGCATGTTTTGTAAGACATGTAAGGATTGAAGTGTAACACGAATGTAATTAGCATAATGTGCCCACCTGTGCCTACATTTACATGTCTCAGACAATTTCCTAATACAATCGCTTATAGATATTTGAAATGCAAATGCGGTGAAGCTGTTGAAAGATACGAGACTTCTTATCTTTCGAATTCGATTTTCATATTCATAATACTATGACAGATCTTTTTTTTATTACGATATCGGGGTAGCTTCTGGTCTGCATCTGACCAGATGTTAAGTTATGATCAGGCCGGAGGTGGAAGCAAGCTTCACCCGGAAGCCTCAACCACGGAGGATCTGGCTATCTTACCTCTAACTGCCGAAACACTCTAAAGCAGTTTGGTGACACGACTCGAGCCCCTGGTGTAGATATGGGTACCTTTTTCAGTGACCTCTGCGGTTTCAAGGCTTCGACCAAGGTGAATAAAATTATTGTTCATTCGTCTAAGAGTTCCCGAGACTAAAAATCTATTGTAGAAATTGTTATTATTTTCTCATGGGTTATTACTATTAGTTTATTAGGTCTTCCATGAGCTGCAGAGGTCGTCGTAGACCTAACAAGTTATAGCTCTGCAAATAAGAATAAAGTGTAAGAAATATTGCCAACACCTTCAAATGACATTCAACTTTAATTATTTAGTGGTTTTAGCCTTCATTATACAATTGCAACTTTCTCTTGCGACTGAATAACAAATGCAAATACACAGTGGAAGCTGAAAATAAAACTGAATAGTTACGAAAAGAGAAACGTTTAGTTGTAAATGAGAAAGGGAATTACAGATTAGAAACTAGTCTAAGGATTATATGTTATTGCAGTTTCCTTGTAGTAGTAGAACCACACAACAAACAAGTGTATACACCTGAATCTCTTCCCACTTTCGAAATACATTTTGCAGATAATAATTGTTTAAGTCTTTCGATAAATTGCTATATTTGACCAAACTCTGACCGCATTCAGCTGGATCTTACGGTTCTTGTGGTACTTATTTGTGTCGTAGGGCATAATGACTATGAGTCTTCATGACTTTGTCACAAAACTAGAACTCAGTCAAAGACCCCACAAAATTGTAGGTGCATTACACGAGGAAAAAAATAACCGCAGTACACGATGAACTGGATACGTGCAGACGTGAAAGGTGGAATAACCTGTCACCAGGCTAAACCTAGCTCGTACCACCTCACCATGTCGGGGATTTTGTTGTATTTAGTCATGCCAAATGTGAAATATGTCTTGTAGTGCCTTCTAGCTATTGGAGAACCAGTCACATGATTTGAATTTTTTATTACCAAAGTCGTGACATGCTGTAACGATTAAAGTGTTAATGAAACCAACGTCATCTTGATAGGCTAGAACTGCTAGAAGCCGACCCAAAGCAGGCATTGGTAATTATGAGGCAATAATCTAGGTTGATGAGACAGAATTTCATCAAAAAGTATTGATGAATTAGGTTAAAGGGTTATATTTCTTTTTGATAAAGTTAATGGTAGACTACTCTTTATTATGTGCACCATAAAAATTACAGACATAAATATAGAAATTTTACATAGGGTGACAAAATGGGCGGTCTTATCGCTAAAAGCGATCTTTGGATGGATTAAAGGGAGAAGGAGAGACAATACTGCAATAGTCAGTGGTGTACCATTTACTTAAACAATAAATAAATACATAAGTTACAAGTTAAACCTTAACTTAGATTGATAATATAGGAAGGATTAAAAGTATGTTGATTTGATAACCAGTAACTCGTAAGTAACCATATTTTAGTTAACATAGTTAATCATAGCCTCATTACATAACTACGGTGCACAGCCAAATTACCTATCATATACTAAGATACATTCAAACTACTCGTAGCATTCAATTGACATAACATCAAGCCAGTATTCCCCGATGGGTTGGGCGGAGGTGTAATAGTACACGCACATTTTGCCAGTTATGTTTGAGTCCCATGTAATAGGGGGCGAGCCTATTGCCATCAACCGGGCATAAATTCAGACTCCGGCTGTTACTGAGAAATTCCAGATGGAAAAATCCGAACACTTTGCCAGACCCGGGAATCGAACCCAGGACCTTATGCTCCGCGGTAGCGCTTACTACCACTAGATCAACGAGACAGACAAACATATTTAAATGACGTCATATCAACACAGCTGTTAGTTGACACAACACTATCGAAAAGTCATAGCAAGCCGGACGTTTCTCTTCATGTTTTCAACAATTAAATTTATCCTCCTAATAGGTCATTATTTTGCAATTAACTCACGACAACATCCAATGTGGAGGTAGAAGACATGTCGATTGTAAAAATCCCCTCGCCACTCGATGCTGGTACCACTTTAGTGCCACGTTTTGGCACTTTGAAGCACCCCACTAGTTTAAAAGTACGCACCATTATCACAATTTGCACAAAAAACACTTTTTTAATTCAAAAAAGGTCGTGTTTACACTTCGAATAAATCAAATATGGCGGCAAAACGCGCTGGCCGTGCGAACGCTACGCGCATGCGCGGTTGAATGACAGTTTGGGTCATTATGGCGCGAAGCCTGTGCGGTGGCCAGGTAGATTTTGTCTATTTTATCAGGTACTCGATGGTCAGCGATTAACCTTTTTGCATTGTTTCCCAGCTGTTTCTTTCGAGGATAATGGAGATATTTCAAACCCGTTTTTTATTATTTTGGTTCCGATTCTTGGTGAAACTGTAATGGATTTTTGTGAGTGAAGGATTTTTTCGTCTATATAATTATCACGATCAATACCTATGTGGTTTTTCGGTCTTACATAATTTCATTGTTATCTTGGATAGGATCTGCTGATTTGCGTTTAAACGTCTCGTGTATACTCAAGATTGAATATTATATCTCTCTGGATATAGTCAGTGTAGAATTAAAAGACTATTGGTACACAGTAACATCTCAATAATCTATTGTACCTACATAATGAACGTTTTAGTATTTTTTCAGGTCCTCCAATGAAACTTTTTGGCGCACTATTGTTGGTAGAACATTATTTTCACTTGTTTATTTGTATTTTGTGTTTCACGAACTGTGCCCAAATAAACGTTATTCTTCTTTTTCTCCAAGTAAAATATGGAGTAAGTTAATTGTGCAAATGTCGAAACTTCACGTGATGCTGGCTCGTTCTTTAGCTAAAGAATTAGCATTGCCATTCAACGTGGCAATGCTGCCAGTCTTCTGGGCACGTTTCGGGATGAAAGCGATGCGGTCGAGTACTTCGACGCCTAAGTGTCCTTTTGTCTTTGTATTTATTTGTATAGTTAGTTAGTTATTCATTTAATTGTTAGATTGTAAATTATAAGTAAATAAGATTTCTATATAAAGTTATTATGCAACACACGAGTTTCCCAATTACAGACATCTTGAAATATTTAAAGTAGATATGATTATAATAATCTATCAATGAATAGATTCACTACAAATAGATACGACTACAAACAAAAATACAATCTCCCAATGAAACCATCGTAACTGTTATGCTATTGTTATTAAAAAACAAGATGAGGAGAAAGCAGGTAAACCCATTAACATCACACTTTGTTTATCCTTCAAACACGTTTTGTTAACTAGCAACACAGTTTTAATGGTCGCGTGCAAGTCTTGCCATTTGCATATAAATCTCGGTGTTGCCAAGTGAAAGTAGCAGCGCTTGCGCAAGGACATTGATCGCAAGCACCGGTGAATGATTCATAGGAAACAATGAACTGGTCGTTCGATACTTAGAAATGGTGGGAAATAGAAGTACTTAGTTAAGTTGCAAAACGGTGTGAGATAACTTGGTTGATTTTTGGATTGGTCGATTGAAATACGATTTCGGAGAAACGAATTTCTGGGATGTCTGGTAGGGTAACAGCTGGATGAGAGTGGCTAAGGAACGAGTTGAATGGAATATGATTGGGGGAGTCCTATGTCCACCAGTGGACTTCAATATTATGATGATGATTGAAAGGCAGATAGCAAGGTAGCAGATACGTGTTAAACTCATTGTTATTTGACTAACAGTAACAACACATTACTACTGGTTCCTGTGGGTGAGGTCGTTTTAAAAAGTGATTTACGGAGGACACTAAATAAAGAGTATATTTAAAAATATTAATGGACCTATAATATAATAAATGTGCCTCTTTTTGTAAATTTCTAATAATTCCCGTTTTGATGTCCTAAAATATAAAATACCCAAGAAATTGTGTCCAATTTGGATATAGCTGAGCTAAATGAGCATCTTTTTAACTTTCAAGCCTTTTCTCAAAGTTGGTCGCAGCAACCTAATCCAAAAGTAAAATTGCTGATCTAAAACGTCAATAACTTTTTAGAGGATCAATAAAATATTTGGCATTTTTTACCTATATCAAATTATTATTTCCTTTATTTAACATTTTAACATATAAAATACATTTTAAATATTTCTTAAAAACTATATAAAAAACATTTAAAAATTATTATTATTACTATTCATCAATAAAAACTCGATACTAATGGAAGCTGTACAATACAACGAAAGATGCTTCAACACGAACCATGCCTGAGTGATCTTGCTAAAACTAATCGAATAGATACCACATCGCTTACAGACAACACATCAAAACCGGTTACAAGCTCGAGAATGCATTATATTGCGATATAGCATCGATCCGAAATTAACATACGTCCTTCTGAGAACCGGCATTATCAATGAATGACTCATCTGCCACATTTTCCTATGTTATAAATACAGCCTTTGTTTTTTTGGTAGTTCGTTGAAAATTCTGTCACGATTTCATAGGAAACCACAAAATGTTGTAATTTGCTGATCACATCTGTAGATTCTTTAGTAATTTATTTAGTCCCGTCGTTTACTTATTTTAGCGTAGTAGTTTATGTTTTAGATGAGTATTTAGATGTTTATCTTGGTTTTTAACCAATTATTTTTTTTCGATTTGTTGTTACTAATACTAAAAGTATTCTTCTCCTGTTAGGTATTGGAAGATAGAAATAAAACAAGTTTTTTTATACACTTTGTTTAATTTTTTGGTACTTTCATGTTGTATTGTATATTTTTTTATGTTTTATTACAAGACTAAATATATGTTGGAAATACAGAATTTAAAAGATTAGCCCGGAATATTTATTTATTTTATTATGCAAAATTTTCTACTATTAACATAGGCGGCTCATTGGATATACATACCAACATGGTAAAAAATAAATAAAATAAAGACCATATTTGCATTTAAGTACATGAAAATGGTTCATGTCATGTGTTCATTTGGATCTATCTCTAAAGTTTCTAAATATCCATTCCAAATCTACTTTCACGTTAAACACTTTTCCAATTTGAATTCTTGTACCACAGTGGCAGCATCTTCAAAAGTTAAATCCATCTGCTATAATAACGCAAAAAAAATAGGTAATTAAAATATTCCAAGAGATTCAATCCTCTCGAACAGTTTGATCTTCATTTGAAGCACAGCTAGAATCCAGTCTGCTTGAAGCGCTACATACCGCATGTCGTGGTCTGTGTGATGACCTTCAATCCTAAACCACATCTGGAAGAGGAGAAAAAAGCGCTTTAAAGTTATGCGATCGTTTATCTTGGTATGGGCAAGAGATGAGGAGGGAAGAATTGCATACATATGATTATGAGATTGATGGATACAGAGAAATAGGGATACCAAACGAAAGATGAATGGATTGTGACAAATAGGGATACCAAACGAAAGATGAATGGATTGTGAGAAATACGGATACCAAACGAAAGATGAATGGATTGTGACAAATAGGGATACCAAACGAAAGATGAATGGATTGTGAGAAATACGGATACCAAACGAAAGATGAATGGATTGTGACAAATAGGGATACCAAACGAAAGATGAATGGATTGTGAGAAATAGGGATACCAAACGAAAGATGAATGGATTGTGAGAAATTAAATGAATGAAAAGAAAGTGAATAATAATGTGACAGCTAACAAGTAAAATTTTCCGTCAACCCCAAGTAATATTGGAGTAAACGCAAACAGAAGATGTTTAGTTACTGCTGCTGCTTCCCTGCTTATAGAAATAAGTGCAAACGCAAACTCAAAGTATTTATTTCAATTAAACCATTTACAGGCACTTTTGAAACTTTAACTGTGCCACATTTCATACTCCTCCGTCAGCGTACTTTTCGTAAAAAGGGGTACAAAGTTTTTGCTTCACGTATTAATATAATAATTTACACAGCGGCCCCGTGATCTTTATGTGCCCAGGGCCTCCGACAGCTTAAAGAAGGCCCTGAGTAATATGTACGGGAAAATCAATCTAGTCTGGGCAACGTTAATTGATCACCAATGTGAAGACGAAATGGTACAGTGATGGATGCCGTCATTTCACTGCTGCACTCAAAGCACATTGTATTCATCAATACTCTTAAGGAATGTGCTCATGGTAGGTACTATGGGGAACAGGTGCCCTAGTTGATGCTGCGTGAGTGAGTGAGAGGCAGGACATGAATTTGAGGGCCACCACGAAAGGATCTACATAATAAATATCTGTATTCACTGTCAAACATTAAACAGCCTAAGCCGCTCGCTCTAGAAGCATAAAAATTTGCGCAAGAGTTCCATATACAGGCTGAAATTTAATTCATTGGTAATATTTTAACCACGTATTCTAACTATGATACTTCTTCAATTAGGCCAAAAACTTTGAAAAAAAAGAAGAAAATTATTAGACTTAAATAAAAATTATCATTGTTTTCTTTTTCTTGTCTATAAGTATAAATAAATAAGAAGTATCATGGTTAGAATACCTGGTTAAAATATTTCCAATGAATTAAATTTTAGTCTGTTGGTATAACGCAGCTGAGCACTACATCAGGGTTTTAAATACATCCCCTAGAGGGGTAAATAGGGGATTAAATTTTGTGTAGAATCTTGAGGAAATTGTACACTGGGTTGGTGTGATATGGATGATGCCTGGGTAAAAAAAAAAAAATTAATTAGTCCGTCAGTCAGATAATAAAAAAAATATTAGACTCGTATTTTTTGCTTTATCAAATTGATAAAAAATTACTTAGATAAAACGCATTTTAGGTTGGGGAGTGGGGGTCGCTACGTCACTAGTATGTATAAAATCTACATACTCGTGACGTCATGGCACATTTTACTTCAATGTATCGCCGTAATCTTTAGATTACGTAGAAAAAGAAAAAATACGTGTCCAGTATTTTTTTATAATCTCAAAGACGGACTAAAAAAAAATTTTATTCGTCATCCGGATTCGTGAATGCCGTTTCAATATTTTAAATGTATTTTGTATACAGTTTGTGTGTTTGGTTTATTATTCAATCACGAAAACGGCCGAACTGATTGGAATTCAATTTGGCACACAGATAGTTTACAACCTGGATTAACACATAGGATACTTTTTATTCGGGTAGTACGTTCTCGTGGGATAATTTCGACATCCACGCGGGCAAAAGCTAGTTGATAATAAATAAAAAAGCGGCCAAGTGCCAATTGGTCTCTCACACGAAGGCTACATATACTTTTTAAACACTTAAGCAAAAAAACAAGAGAGGTGATATAGTAATATGTGAAAAAACGCCGAATGGTGATTCCAAAAAATGCATTAAATGGAAGTAACTAAACGAACTTTTAATATGTCACAGATACCTAACTAAAGTAAAGGCTATGCCGACTCTGCACCTAACCTAACAGAATATAAAACTATCACTATGATTAATCAAACCACAATGCACAGGCTGGGTTTGAACAATGTGTAAGTACCTATTCTATATTGTGGTTTAATTACCATATTTATGTACGTCATCTATTTAATATCATACATTTTAGGACAGGAAGAAATCAAAGTAACTTGGACTATCTTACCCATTTATTAAGCGTTTAAAATAGGTTAATAAATGGAAACCGGTAATTTTAAATGAATAGTGAATACCATTTACTCCTCCGCGGGTTTATTATATACTAGTTTTCGGCCGCGGCTTCGCCTGCGTGGAGGTCGGAAATTATCCCACAGGAATGTACTACCGGGATAAAAAGTATCCTATATGTTAACCCAGGTTATAAAGTATCCGTGTGCCAAATTTCATCCAAATCTGTTCAGCCATTTTTTCGTGATTGAGTAACACACATCCAAACATGCAAACTTTCACATTTATAATATTAGTAGGACTAGCTGCGCCCCGCGGTTTCACCCGCATAAGTTTCGATGCTGTGGGAATATCGGAATAAAATGTGTGTGTATCCTATGTCCTAATCCAGGTCATGGTTTACCCATATGCCAAATTTTATTCAAATCTGTTCAGTCGTTTTAGCGTAACAAATAAACAAACAAACTGGTACGAATATGTGACAAGTATTGCTGTATTAAGAAGGACGACAAGCTTTGACGGTGGGCTCCCCGAGCTGACAACCGCATATCATGAAAAAGAAAATTAAAAAATGTCTTTATGTTCTAAATAATTATTCGTGTTTTAACACAAACTTAAGCGAGCCATCTACCGCCAGTTAACTAAGTTAGTTGGCACTTACTTTAGTTTAGCTTGCCAGCTTTTCATATGTGCGTGAGTGTTTGATTTATGATCCGGTTACCTACTTCCCTGGACAAAAAGCTTTTTTTAACCCCCTTTTTTCACAGCCTGGATAAATGCTCTCGTAATTTTCTTTGTAAATTTGGCTTTTGTGCTGTAGGTACAAATTAGAGGAGTTCCTTAGGGTTATTGTGAAATTGTATGACTGTGTTGTTAGGTGGATTATTTTGAGACTTACCTAACGGGAACGAGATAACAAGTACAAATACAAATACAAAAGCCGCAGTACATTTACTATGGTCGCGTTATCTCGTTTCTCGTTGACGTCCCGATCACCGTGCGGTGGACAAACATCACGCGTCTTTATTCTGTGCTCTTGTTAAAAATATATTATAGTAGTATATTTTGAGATGATGTCATCAACCACATTTTGGATGCACCCTTACACTAATTGTTCGACTTACCGTCGGCACTCCTCGTCTTTCTGGGGGGTCAATGTGCTTGTCTTCAACCGTGAAGAAGACTGATACTGTAGCCTGAGGTATGGGGTACGCTACTGTCGGCTGGCTGAAGATAGCCTGCAATGCAAATCGCTCTACAAATTGTTCTCAAAATGGTTCAACAACAGTCTGGGAACAATAGATCATAAAATAAACTTGAGCATTGCTAAATGTGGGGCTTTCGATATTCGCCCCGGGCCTCCGGTCTTGCGGGGGGCCCAAATCTCGAGTAAAAGCCCAAAAAAAGCTAAAATATGTTCAATAAGTAAAAGGCAGTTTGTAGTTGGAGGCCCTCCTACGTAGGTATGCTAAATATAAACGCAGAGTCCGAAAAAATTTGAGCTCGCTGCGCTCGCTCTTTTATCCTACATTCTCTTTATCTCTGAGTTTTCTGTGTAATTCGACAAAGTAACTCTTATTTATGTATGCTACCTTACTTATCCGGGACATACTGGAATTTCGAGATCGCTTCGCTCGCTTTTGCATTATTCATTCTCAAACAAAAATTCTAGACCAACATAATAAGTTGATCATCATCCATACAGTATTATTGTTACAGTTAGCCACATTTCATATTTCCATACTGTATAATGCCTAATTAATCAAAACATTACTCTCTTCTACCTTCATTTTCGATTCGACTATTACTGATCACTTCTCTACCCTCCTTTGTTTAAATTTGAAGCCACCCCGTAATTTTTCCAATACCTCAACCCTTAAGACAGACTTCGTCTCACTTGACAAGTCTATGCAAAATCTGGAATTCACGCATATCTTTTCCTTGACTGATCCAAACGTTGCTACAGACTGTCTCATCCAAACTCTATCTCATGAGATAAATAATCACTCAACATTGAAGCGCACAGCTAAACGCAAGAGAATCCTCAAACCATGGATTACTCCAGGACTACTGCGATGCATGAGGAACAGAGACATTTTACACAGGAGATACAAACAGTCTCCTGATAATGAAGTCCTTAAAACTACCTACACAAGATACAGGAACTTCTGCAATAAGATTCTTAGAAAAGTTAAAAGACAGTTCGATTCAAATGAAATTGCCAAAGCTGGTCGTAATACAAAGTTGTTGTGGGATACAGTCAAGCGTGTCACAAACACAACTAAAATTACTCACCCCCCTACGGAATTACTGTCCTCCTCAGAAACCCCTTCTCAATCTCTTAATGAAGTTAATTCATTCTTTGTAAATATAGGCAAGGATCTTGCTGATCGTATTCGGAGTGTCCAGGATAGCTGCTCTCCTCATTCCCAGTTCAATACCTCCAATAGTTTGAGTTCCTTCGTACTATTGGACACAAATCCTGATGAGATAGCCTCTATTATTGGATCTCTGAAGGTCAATGCTGCAGTGGGCTTTGATGGCATTTCTACAACCATCATAAAAAGGTACTCTGCAGTCCTTACACCCGTACTATGCCATATATTCAACCTATGCCTTGCCTCTGGTACTTTTCCTTCTTCTTTCAAAAATGCCATTATTCATCCCATTTTTAAAGGGGGTGACCGCACCTCTGTCTCTAATTATCGCCCTATTGCGGTGCTACCTGCCCTGTCCAAGATCTTAGAACGACTCATTAATAATAGGCTTACCACATACCTTGAAAACAATAACTTATTGTCAACCAACCAATTTGGGTTCAGGAAGAAAAAATCAACTTCTGATGCAGCCATGAAACTGATAGATAGAATCGTTGATAAACTTAATCAACGCAAAAAATGCCTCACAGTGTTCATTGATCTTGCAAAGGCGTTTGATACCGTTCCTCTCCCCTGCCTTCTGTCTAAACTAGAATGCTTAGGCGTTCGTGGTATGCAACTCCAGCTTTTTAACTCATATCTTTCAGACCGTAGGCAGATAGTCAAAATCGACGGTTGCCTTAGCGACGAGCTGCCTATTTCATATGGCGTGCCTCAAGGCAGTGTCTTGGGCCCTACATTGTTTCTGGTGTTCATAAACGACCTGTGCAACATGCACCTGAGCTCTGGTAACATTGTCTCTTTTGCCGACGATACTGCAATTACCTTTTATGATGAATCATGGGCTAAACTGCAAGCAACTGCTCAAAATGGATTTGATTCAATATATAGATGGCTTATCTCTCACTCACTCACGCTAAACACTAATAAAACTAAACTCATTACATTTTCCCTAAACTCCACTACTCAACCCCTGGCACCCGTTACTCTAAAAGCTCACACCTGCCAACCCAATTCCGCCTCTTGCAACTGTCCTACAATTTTGTCTACTGACACGGTGAAATACCTCGGAATTATCTTAGATAAACACCTTAACTTTAAAGCACATATCACCCACCTTACTGCTCGTGTTCGTAAGCTCATATATCTTTTTAAAACACTCAGACACATTGCCAATACTTATGTAATACGTACCGTGTATCTCGCCATGTGTCAGTCAGTCATCTCGTACTGTATTAATAGTTGGGGTGGAGCTGCGAAAACTACACTCAAACCTCTGGAAGTAGCTCAAAGAGCCATTCTTAAGGTTGCTACTTTCCGGCCAATGCTCTACCCAACCTTTGATCTATATAAAAAATGCAAAGTCCTCACGGTCCGCCAAACTTTTATTCTCAACATTTTATTACATCAACACACAAAAACTCCTTTTACACAAACACAATCCTCACTTAGGCGCAAGAACGAAATTTGCAAAGTACCCTTCACACGCTTTGCTTTTACTAAACGTTTCTTTTACTACCTTGGGCCATTTTTATATAACAGAATAAACAAAACCATCCATGTACATCAATCCTCTTACGAAATGTGTAAAAGACAGATAACATGCTTTCTAGCCAGTTTAAACTACGACGACACTGAACTTCTGCTTACCTCAAAATCGTAGTGACTTCTCTAACACTCCGTTTCTAAACTCTACCTCTTTCCCTTCCGTTTACACACATACAAACACACCACGCCTACATCACAAAACACACTCACACCACATCTACATCACAGAATACACATACTAACACTTTAGTAAGTATATTTAAGTAAACATACGTTTGCACCTTGTAGTTCTAAGCAGTCTATTATAAATTATTTGTGCTCCTTCTGTGGGGACCTGGGCTGGCGATCCTTAATACAGGTTACCATGTAACCTAGCTAGGACGCCAGATTCAATTCTATTTATTGTTACTCTTTTCTTATTATCCGAAAATTGTGAATTTATATTTATCGTAACAGACTGTACCACACTTTTTTGAAATAAATAAATTTATTATTAATTTATTAAAACAGGTAAATATTTGACAGCTATTTGCTACGTTGCCAACTTTTAGGATAAGCCCTCTTAACTGCCGGGTACACCTTTTTCTGATTGCGCCAATCTCGACGCTGCTGTACCAGCTTCACCCAGGTTCGACCCGTGATAGTTAAGTTCTTACCTCAAAATAGTAATACTGAGACACTTCATTCCTAGATCCTCCCTTGTACATGACGAAGTACTTGAAGGTTTGCCCAAGATTCCAATCATGCTCAATGGTGTTGTTGATGAACTTCTCACTGGTGATCGCATATGGCGGTTTAATGGGTTTCATGGGGAGCTTGATATGGGTAGCAAAGTCGCGACTGGCTGGAATTTGATAAACATTATAACAGTGATGATTATCATCGTCAAAATTTTATAAATCCATTAATACATATGCAAAAGCAGGAATGAATAAAAGTAAATATGATTCTAAGAGCGGCCATACACGGGCAGCTTGAAGCAGTCAGGACTGCTTCAATCTGCTGACCTCCCGGAGCAGTCGAAACTGGTCGAGCGGTCCCACCTTTGTATGTAAATCGAAGACTGTAAGTTCACTAGTCGCAACTTCAATCAGTCGATCTTGACTGCTTCAAACGTACTATGACGCTAAGATGTAAATAAAAATGATGAGGATGGTATTATATTCAGTGTTATAATGGAGATGAAACATTTAGCACTTTCACATGCTTATAGTTTATCTCGCACTGGTGATTGATAGGCTTTTGTCAAACTTATGCAACTTAAAGTCGCGGTAAGGTGACATTCTCGTACACTTATAGGGTGCTACCAATAATAGATGTCATAAAACCGCAATGTGAAGTTAGAGTGAGTTTGCGTGACGTCTGCACTAAGGCTACGTCCGCACTGACAGGCTTGCTTAGTGCTTAACGTCTACCGAGTCACCTGGCGATTGGCGAAGTGAAACAAACCTTCTAGAACAGTAACACCTTCCTATTAGATTCGACTGCAACTATCAATCCTTACGGGAAATAGGAGGAGCATAGCAGCTAAAGACCACTTCATTCTTATCGAATAAATTAATATTTAGGGAGTAGTGAATTTAAAGGGGGTTAATTTTGAAGTGAGTTCCGAATTCGGACAATGTTTAGAGGATTCAAGATCTAACAACGACAGCGACTTACTTGTTCAGAATGTCTTGTATTTTTAATGCGTAAAACGACCATCATATCGTGAAAAGTTTGTCTGAAGAAAAGTCAATTTCAACGTGTACGCAATGTGACTGGTAACTGAAATCAAAATATTTATAGACTTGAACCTCTGACAACGTGAGAGTATATTGTTATATATATAATTATTGTACATACGTAACCGTCACGCCTCTGGACCCAAAATGGGTTGGTGGAGGTTTCGGTGCTGTCATGCAGCCAAAGCTCTTGAAAGACGGTTGATGGGGTTCCCATGCGTGAGGAGAGCATGCATGTGCGCAAATTCCGTCTCCATGCTGCAACTGAGAATTTCCCGTCAGAAAAGTTCGATTAGATGACCAGGTTTGGGGATACTAGTCAGATATGACGAATCAGTTAGAGTAAGGGGAAACATTTTAGATTCCCACATCGCAGTGGAGATGTGTGGAAGTGCAGCAATTGAGAGAAAACAGGCATTAATGTGGCCAAAGCGAAATTTTAGTTTTTCTTCTATTCCAATACACACCAGAATCAAACATCCTGATTAAACTTATGACTTAAATATTGAGACAATTGAAAAGTAACAAAGAGTCGCAAATTGAGTCTGCAATACCACGAGCAAATCTCCTGAAACAGGATTAGCGTTTGACATGTTCAGAAAATGCGACCAGATTCAAATCAATTTTGAAAGTACCATCGAAGAAGTTCATATCTAAACACCGTAGGGACTGTTCTTGCTTGCAGCGCTCGGCGGATATGGAACTGGGCCGGTAACAGATGTGATCATCGTGTTCACGGGGTTTTGTTTTGAAACTGGTTAGATATGAACTTCTTTGACGGTACATAACCTACGTTTATTCCAGTACGAGATAACGATATAAGCTAAGAATTATGATAGTACCGTGAGTTTTGTATCAGCAGTGATGCTACATAAGCGTTTTTCTAGAGATTGCATTAGTGCTCGAACCGTGGTGCTGTACTCACTCGCAAGTTGTTTGAGGGTCATTCGCATCCCTAGCATTTCTTTCGCCCGGTTAATCACAGACACCACGGTGTCTATAGCCTGTTCTTCATACGATTGTATTTCGGGAACATTCATGTTGGAATGCTTTAAGGACTTTTTCTATTGAAATATTTTGTTTCGACAAAAGGGTTGGTTGTGTCACGTCATTGTGGCGTTTTTGTTTTTTAAATGTGTTTGTTTTTTTTATTGGCTTCGTACAAAGTTTTTAATTATGTTGTAAGGTTTTCAAGGTTGTTTTAAGAAGTTTTTATTCAATGGTGTCATGAGCTGGTTTCGACGAAATTGCCAGGGATGATATTTAAACTACATTGTTTTAAGAATGACAAAGACTTGTTTATAAATAGATGGGACAAACCGCCTAGTAAAGGCAGTTTGACGCAATTTCAAAACTCAATTAGTATAATTTTATGTTTCTGATGATAATTCAAAATCTATAGATAATAGAATTATGAATGAAAGAATGAATGAATGAATGAAATGCACCGATCCCAGCGTGGTTTAACCAGACTCGATAAATCGAATGAACCCCAAGATTTGCACTAGCCTATGAAGCCTCATGTTTCATGGGACTGCAAAAGCCATTGCATATCTAGGAGTAGACCTGGAGGCGCGTTTTAATGGTAAGGAGGGCGTGCCCTTAGGATAAGGAGGGATTTTCTAAATCCCGGCAATAATGAAAAAATCCTAAATATTGTATTACCCTTAGGATTTAGGATGGACAGTACATCCTATCAGATATTTTCGATCACAACGAGTTATCATAATATATTCTTCTGAATTTAACTTAATAGGCAGATATTTATGACGCAAGACATGTCCGATAATATTGCATTGACAAATATTCTTGAAGCCGATGCATCATTCTATATTTTGGCGTCACTAGTCTCGCCAGATAGTTTTGGTGTTCCTTCGATATCACTTGTACTGCCACTTGGCACTGCCTTCCACATCTTCCTTAAACTTCATTTGAAAACCAGCTCTTATTACTAAGGAAAATGCGTAAAGTCTAGTAACTTTACGCATTTGCCTTTCTACGTCACATTATAATGGTATAGTATATGTTACTATAGTTGTCGCATTTTAGCGTGGCAATAGGGGTCATTGGTGCCGATTCTCTTGAACACTGAACTAAACTATCACTAAAATTCCTTAGTTTTGGCTATGAGAATCTTAAAGCTATTCTGCAAATGAAATAGGGATGATGCCTGGGTAAGAAATATGAAATTCTAATTAGTCCGTCAGACAGATCATAAAAAAATATTAGACACGTATTTTTTGCTTTATCATTTTAATAAAAAATTACTTACATAAAATGCATTTTAAGTTGGTGAGAGGGGGTCGCTACGTCACTAGTGTATGTATAAAATCTACATACTCGTGACGTCATGGCACATTTTACCTTAATGTATCGCCGTAATCTTTAGATTACGTAAAAAAATAAAAAATACGTGTCCATTATTGTTTTATAATCTAAAAGACGGACTAAACAAATTTTTTTAGTCATCATCCCTATTCTCTAAATTAGAAAAAATAATTTGACACAACAAAATCGAATTTGACAATCGCGAGTCCACGTGCTACTTGTTTGCCCTATTCCGTGATATTTTTTTAGACCCGGAGGCGCGCGAGGTTTTGGCAGCCTCGACGTGTTTTATAAGGAATTTTTCACTTTTTATATGGAAAATATGAAAAATTATTACCTACCTGTTGAGTTATCAGGGAGTCGAAATTTTCATTATTTTTGCGATAGGACACACCGAGATATAAGCAAAAGAAAAAAAAAAGATAAAGTATTGTTTTCGCACTTGAAGTCGAGGTGTTGGAGTGAATTTTAGTTCATGACAACTAATTGTATTCCACATATTTTTAATCGCAATTAAAAATACTCAGATTTAGTTAGACAATCGAAATTATAGGTGAAAAACGTCAAATTTCATATTATTAATAACTCAGTGCTATCTTTGTGCTGTCAAACTAAAATATGGTTAAGTTGTGTCACTTTAGTCTATTTCAGAATGGGAAATCGTCGTTTGACGGGAATAAACAACATTTTGGTGATTTTTATTCTAGTTTAGAGGCATTTGTAACAAGAGAATCGGCACCCCTTTTCCTAATACCTCTGTAGAAAAAAAAAAACTATGTATGGTTTTTCATTATCGGAACATGTTGAAGACCACGATATATATTGATTCAGGACGTTAACGGACTTTATTTCAGTTTTTTTAATAAAAAATGCTAGAAAGTGTAGGTGAGTCAATGCCCGCTATGGCCATGCTAAAACGTGACAACTATAAGCCTCTTTATCTGATAAAGGCTCTGTGTGTATTTCGTCAGTTAAAGTTGATATTAATACGTCAGTAAACACTGTAATTACCTAATGTACTTGGTGATAGCTTCACATGTCTGACTTTCCTGTTATTGTTAATACGAGTATTACACTCTGTTTCCGTGGCTATGGGAAAATTTTATACAAAAACGTAGAAAGTTATACATGTTTGCTGTCACGTTCCTTTTGAAAAAGCTGCAAAATCGGTTGCGAAAAGTTTGGGTGCAGTAATGTAGGACACTCACGATCGACGGTAATACCTCGGTAACGAGTATAAATAATAATAATTGCCGAGAGTTTTATCCAACTCACGGCAATCATTCTAATCTATACTTTATAACAATGAGATAAGAGTTACATTACAATGATCTACTAATGGTTTGACGTCATTCAAATTTGATCGTGAATGCTCTGCTTAAAAGAGCCTTCGGGCTCCGAGATTGATGAAACTACCAGGGCGTTGGTAATAGTAATAGTTATATAATAAACCAGATGGCAGATTAATAGATTATAGTGATACAGTGAAAGCAAAACTATACAGGAAGATTTTTTTATCATCAAGTGCCTCGAATTCAATCCACTTACCGAGTCTAAACCATGTAACAAGAACTATTTTTCCCTTTTCTGTTTGGGTCTCAACGACTGATTAATAACGGCTAAACTTTTCACTGCGGCATTTGTTGTTGTCGTATAGCCTATGCTGACACATGAGAAATACAGGAAGAAAGCGTTTAAAAATAATCATTTTTAACCCCCGATGCAAAAAGAAGGGTGTTATATGTTTGACCGCTATGTATGTGTAGCCGTTTGAAGATTATCAGCTTTTTTCTAGTTGACGAATGGATGTAAGGGTCTTCCACAGGTCTGATCGATTTGAAATCTGGTATTCTGTTTCTTCAATGATGTTAGAAGAACATAGTAATCTTGAACTGTTGCTGCAGCATCAGCTGCACTTTGCAGGATACCCAACTCCCTTACCAATTTACAGCACAGGTATCGTGTTTGGGCTCATTGGAATGCTCTCAATGAATAGGTTATAGATATATGAACAGGGTCTGGTTATGGAGTAGGAAAGAGAAATGAGTAAATGTTTGTGTCGGGGTTTTTTTTAATTTTAATATAATTATATTGTCCTCTAATTAATTATTGACTGGTACCTACTTATGCTTTAATTTTATCAATTCGAATCAGCTGCCCAAACACCTGACAATAGATAAAAAATGCAGGTGTTAATGATTTAATTAAACTATCTTATCAAAAATCATGATTATTATTATCACTACATTTTCGTGTGATTATCACTGTTTAACCGACAATCATAATTTTGTATTGGCGTAATTTGTATGACTATGCTGTTGGATCTGTATTTGGTTGTGTAAAAGGCACCTGCAGACAGGCTCAACGCGACGGTGCGACGCGATTCTGGTAGAACATTTTCCATGAAATTTTCATAGATTGTTCTACTGCGGGAGCCTTTTTTTTTGTATGAAATTATCAAATTACTTCTCCGGTGAAAGGGAAGGTGTGTCAGACTCTTACTGACTAAAACCCACTCGTGTTCCTTCAGTTGCCTGTACGTTGCCAGGGGCCACGGTATCCCTTTCGGACTATCCCGCGACCCCGGCAAGCATCGGCCCCGGCAAGCGGACCCCGTCAGGTGTGCTGACATCTCACATTGCTCACCGTCCGCAAGCCCGCGCCTACGGTGACCGGGAATCGGCCTGCGATTCCCGACGCCCAGGGTTTCTCCTGCGGCGACTAGGGGCATGAGGGCGCGAAAGCTGCCTCTCCCTCACGCGTTCCGCCACCTCCTTCGCGAGCATTACTGTTTCGCAGAAGGAGGTACTGCGGGACCCTTAAAAGACGTCGATTTCTATAGGTAAGTTTATTTAGCAAACCGTTTAATGTCACGAATGGGGTTACCTAAACTGTTAGGCACAATATTGAAAATTTAAATTTAATTTAAAAAGCCCCTTGTTGGAGTCGGCAAATCCTTCGGCTCCAAAAAGGGGCTTTTAATGCAT
This sequence comes from Agrochola lota, assembly GCA_947364205.1. Taxonomy (NCBI): domain Eukaryota; kingdom Metazoa; phylum Arthropoda; class Insecta; order Lepidoptera; family Noctuidae; genus Agrochola; species Agrochola lota. The sequence goes on along the minus strand of OX376230.1, from coordinate 3,758,552 downwards.
TTTATTATCACGCTTCGTCAATGTACGTCAGCGATTTCAGACGATTCAAGTCCAGTTTTCGTCAGGGTATTTTCTTGACGTAAATGAGAAGTAACTTTTACGTGCCCCAAAATAAACTCACAGACAAACAAACCTGAAAATTACAGAAAAATTGTGGGTGTACTAAAATACCTTCTACCAGGGACTGAAAGCGGTTACGGTTAAAGGTTAAGATACCTCAAAAATATACCGGTTCCGATTTAAAATAATGGTTGAGCTATACAGATACCTTTTTAAACCATTAATTAACCTTTACACGATTTCGGTACCGAAAAACGAGACGGCGCTGCGCGGGTGCGCGGGGGGGGGTCGAACACGTTAGAACTTGTGTACTTTAGTACTTCTACCGAAATATACCGGTATGCATTTCCAACCTCAAAATTCCGCTAAGTACTGAAAAAAATGACGGTATCGAAATATTTTGGTAACCCTTATTTAACGGTATGACGTCATACCGAAATTTAAAGGTACCTTAATTTTTGGGTAATTCCGTCCCTGCCTCCTACCTACTAATCTACCCAATAACTTAATAACGTTTCGCAGTAATTATTTTTAATCAAAGTAACTTATTTTGATCTACAGAATGCATAGTTGACGGCTATGTCACAGTATAATAAAGTAGCAGTATTATATCTCGGCAGTGACCTTGAAAAATTACTTACGGCCGCTCGGTAGATAAACCTTCCGCGTGCGTGCGTAACTGCCGCGCACTCGAGACTGTTGCGTTTACCTACCCACTGAGATTTGGAAGCGCATCGTTACGGCCGTTTTCTACGAAGACATAATACTGTTACTTATTTTTTCTGTGGCTATGTGATGGTTCTCTTTACAACCTATAGTCATATTACTCAATGTTATGCTACGGATGACCCATATCCCTGCACTAAGAATGGACTCAAGTACACCTTTGCCTTCTATCCATTCTCAGAACTGATTTACTATGTACTACCGCCGCCGCCCGCCGTCGCGCGTGTCCTGCTAAGCGCCAGTGACTCATCACTGGCGCGAGCGCAGTCGCGAGTTCGCGACTTTAGTGTCTACATAATTTGAATGCGTCAGCGTCAGTGCGAAAGTAAGTAATATGTATAGTATGAGTCATCAATGGCTTCTTAAGAATGTTGGCTGTATTCAAGAATGTCAATACCTTTAGTATTTGAGCAGATTATACATATTTAAATACCTGAGCAGTGAGCAGTGGCGACCCAGTGGTAACGGCCGAGACTTACGAGTTGACGGTCGTAGGTTCGAACTATGTTTTTTTTTTTTTTTTTTGTGAAATTATCAAATAAGTTCTCCCGCTCTGGTCGGAACGGGAAGGCGTGTCAGACTTTTACTGACAAAAACCCACCCGTGTTCCTTCCGTTGCTTGTGTGCCGGGGCCCCCTTATATCCCTTTCGGACAAACTCGTAACCCTGGAGGCGCTTTACTTCGTGTAAATTATTTCATCACCACTGCTCTCAAAACGGTGAAGGAAAACATCGTGAGGAAACCGGCATGTCCTAGAACCAAAAATTCGAACCCGCTTTGGCCCTGCGTACTCCTCCCTCTCACAGAGAGGAGGCCTGTGCTGCGTCCCAGAAGTGTGAAAATTAGGCTGATTGTGTTAAACATACCTAGCCCACAGCACACCATTACAGTAATACTGTGCTCCAGCCTTTGCAAATATTGTATTTATTGTTCTTGTTTGATTTGTAGATGTTTGCTATACGGCTCCTCTGCTGGTTTTTATCGGACGTTAGCTTAAGTGCCTAAGTAAGTATTGCTCATCGTCAGGATCATTATTCTGCTCTTATCACAATTAATTTGGGTCGGTGCAGCGTGCTTTGCCATCATCTGATTATTCATACCATTTTTAACCGACTTCCAAAAAGGAGGAGGTTATAGGTTCGACGGGTTTGTATGTTTTTTTTTTTTTTTTGTATATCCGTTGATTTCTCCGTCAACTGTGGACCGATTTTGAAAATTAAATTATTGAAGAGCTGGTAGAGACGATGCGGATCCCGTGCAATGATTCTAAGTGTGGGTTACCTTTTATGATAATTAATTGAGTGACAATGTTCAAGTTACTTTAAAATTAATACCTTGTGTAGCTACCCTTTGACCTGTTATGTTGACTATATCTAATGATTCACTCTTCTGAAAATATTGACACAAAATGTTCAAGATGTAAATAATTATAAAATACACATACATTGTGTTATTATGTACATTAGCAGCAATTTATCTGGCTTTAGTTATTTATTATATTATGAGTAAGAAATACCACACAAAATACATTAGAGTAAATGTACAGGTAAGTACCAACTCGTTACTCAATAAATACGTAGCTTTAATAACTAACTAACTGCACCTCGCGGTTTCACCTGCATAGGTCTCGATTCCGGGGGAATATCGGGATGAAAGGTCTCCTATGTCCTTCTCCAGGTCATGGTCTAACCATGTGCCTAATTATATCCAAATCCGATCAGCCGTTTTTGCATGAAAGAGTAACATAAACAAACACACATTTATAATATTAATTAGGATGTATGACTAATGTAAGTACTAATAAATATTTCTACCAGGTGTTTCGTGGTCCACAACTGGGTGAAGTCGCCTCCTACTTGTGGCCACTGCCACTTAGGGGTTTATTTATAAACGTTGGTTACCTGAGGATGGACGGGCCGCCGAAGCCAGCCTACAAAAAGGTCGTGAGACGACCTTGACGGGTACCGCAAGGGCTGGATGGAGGTGGCCATGGAAATTAATGAAGGATTTGAGGGAGGCCTTTGTTCAGCAGTTCCAACTGCTGAACAAAGGCCTAGTAAGGCAGTACAGGCAAACAAAAAAAAAACGTAAATAATGATTAGCGACTGTTTAAACATACATTTTTGACGTTCAAACGTCTCTTAAGTTTAAGCTACGGTTATAAATAAAGGAGTTAATGCGTAAGCGCAGCACAGCAATGAATGAGAATGAGAAGCCACCGCAAATAATATTTAAATATGGAAGGAAGGAATTTACATTGGCGCCAGTTACGCACAAATACATAATGCGTGAAGCACCTGAATTGAATTGAATTCGATTATGTCATCAATTCATAATGATTTTAATACAGAAAGAAAGTTATTTACCTTCTTTTTGTATTCTGCGACCAAAACAATTTCGAAAGTATAATGTGTTTTTAAAGCCAGTGTCCAGTTTAACCAAAACAAACCATACCCAGGTAAGTAGGTAATTTTATGGAAAAAAGTCAATATTATTATGAAAAGCTGCTGAATACAGAGTTGCTGCTGATGGTACGGCTTATCATGAACCCAAGCTTAACCAAACCCTACTGGGGTTGCGAGTTTGTCCGAAAGGGATATCGCGGCCCCGGCACACAGGCAACGGAAGGAACACGGGTGGGTTTTAGTCAGTAAAAGTCTGACACGCCCTCCCGCTCAAATCCAATGTCTAATCCTCAAATATTAGACAAGTTTTTTTTATGGTTTAGATAAAACGCATTAAAGTTGGGGAGTGGGGGCTCGCTACGACACAAGTCAGTATAAAATATATACCGGGGAGTGACGTCATGCCACATTTTAACTCAATGTATCGCCGTAATCTTTTGATTACGTAAAAAAAGAAAAAATACGTGTCCAATATTTTTTAATAAACTACTTGAAGGACCAAACATGGCAAGGCAAAAATTTGTCAACATACCTATTAGACTGATATTTAATTCACATTGATTCATAAACCGATTTATGAATGAATAACATGGAATGAAGCTGACTATCTCAATTTTTTATAGAGCAGCTGCCGTCTTGTCTGACACAATCACCCAACTAATTGAGATAGATGCTGACACTACTCATAGGTTAAAGATCACCTATCATTGAGAAAAAGAGCGGAAACTCCATTCAACTCATTCGATAACAAACTATCACTGAACCCACTTACGCAAGTTAACCGGTATCTTAAGCATCCTGTCCCACCGCGTGCCGACGAGGAAGCTATCAACGACTTTCTCGGCCAAGAGATAGCCTTCAAAAGATTATACAATACTGTCAATATAAATTGGCAGTTTCGAACTGCGAAGCTGCGCAATAAAAAAAATTGGGAACCAAATGGTGACATGAGGCGAGCGTGAGTGACAGAACATGCGCGAAAGTTCGTAGTGCCTACGTTCAGACATGCCAATTTATATCGACCGCATTATAGGTCCCATGTAAGTAAAAGAGCTACTTATATCTACTAATATTAATCATTTATGGCTGAGCATTTACACCTACTAGTTTGTCGCAGAGACAAGAGCTATCAAAGAGACCACTCACTCAGCGACGTTCGCTTGGCGGGCAAAACACTCGCTGAGAGACCCACGCTTGATACATAATACATACGCATATTATACCAGCGAGTAATCGCTTGTCTCCGTTCAGCACTCACTACGCGCTAATCGCTAACTCGTTTTAAATATGGAAGGAAGAAGGAAGGAAGGAAGGAAGAGAATCACCTGTCTTGGGACAGGTGCCTTAGAGCCGGAACAGTTCCCTACCTATAACCTCCTCCTTTTTGGAAGTCGGTTAAAAATGGTATGAATAATCAGATGATGGCAAAGCACGCTGCACCGACCCAAATTAATTGTGATAAGAGCAGAATAATGATCCTGACGATGAGCAATACTTACTTAGGCACTTAAGCTAACGTCCGATAAAAACCAGCAGAGGAGCCGTATAGCAAACATCTACAAATCAAACAAGAACAATAAATACAATATTTGCAAAGGCTGGGCACAGTATTACTGTAATGGTGTGCTGTGGGCTAGGTATGTTTAACACAATCAGCCTAATTTTGACACTTCTGGGACGCAGCACAGGCCTCCTCTCTGTGAGAGGGAGGAGTACGCAGGGCCAAAGCGGGTTCGAATTTTTGGTTCTAGGACATGCCGGTTTCCTCACGATGTTTTCCTTCACCGTTTTGAGAGCAGTGGTGATGAAATAATTTACACGAAGTAAAGCGCCTCCAGGGTTACGAGTTTTTGCAAGCTGCACGCCCTCGCGGCCCTAGTCGCCTCAGGAGACGCCCCGGGTGTCGGGAGTCGAGAGCCGACTTCCGGCCACCGTAGGCGCGGGCTTGCGGACGGTGAGCAATGGGCAGCTCGCCGTCCGATAAGGACCAGGCCCGTGTCGACGGCGCGTTGTGTTCCACGCGCGCCTCAAAGAGATGTCAGCACCAACCGACGGGGTCGAAAGACCAATGCCTACTGGGGTTGCGAGTTTGTCCGAAAGGGATATCGCGGCCCCGGCACACAGGCAACGGAAGGAACACGGGTGGGTTTTAGTCAGTAAAAGTCTGACACGCCCTCCCGCTCAAATCCAATGTCTAATCCTCAAATATTAGACAAGTTTTTTTTATGGTTTAGATAAAACGCATTAAAGTTGGGGAGTGGGGGCTCGCTACGACACAAGTCAGTATAAAATATATACCGGGGAGTGACGTCATGCCACATTTTAACTCAATGTATCGCCGTAATCTTTTGATTACGTAAAAAAAGAAAAAATACGTGTCCAATATTTTTTAATAAACTACTTGAAGGACCAAACATGGCAAGGCAAAAATTTGTCAACATACCTATTAGACTGATATTTAATTCACATTGATTCATAAACCGATTTATGAATGAATAACATGGAATGAAGCTGACTATCTCAATTTTTTATAGAGCAGCTGCCGTCTTGTCTGACACAATCACCCAACTAATTGAGATAGATGCTGACACTACTCATAGGTTAAAGATCACCTATCATTGAGAAAAAGAGCGGAAACTCCATTCAACTCATTCGATAACAAACTATCACTGAACCCACTTACGCAAGTTAACCGGTATCTTAAGCATCCTGTCCCACCGCGTGCCGACGAGGAAGCTATCAACGACTTTCTCGGCCAAGAGATAGCCTTCAAAAGATTATACAATACTGTCAATATAAATTGGCAGTTTCGAACTGCGAAGCTGCGCAATAAAAAAAATTGGGAACCAAATGGTGACATGAGGCGAGCGTGAGTGACAGAACATGCGCGAAAGTTCGTAGTGCCTACGTTCAGACATGCCAATTTATATCGACCGCATTATAGGTCCCATGTAAGTAAAAGAGCTACTTATATCTACTAATATTAATCATTTATGGCTGAGCATTTACACCTACTAGTTTGTCGCAGAGACAAGAGCTATCAAAGAGACCACTCACTCAGCGACGTTCGCTTGGCGGGCAAAACACTCGCTGAGAGACCCACGCTTGATACATAATACATACGCATATTATACCAGCGAGTAATCGCTTGTCTCCGTTCAGCACTCACTACGCGCTAATCGCTAACTCGTTTTAAATATGGAAGGAAGAAGGAAGGAAGGAAGGAAGAGAATCACCTGTCTTGGGACAGGTGCCTTAGAGCCGGAACAGTTCCTTACGTACTAACAGTTTACAGAATGACCCACAAACTGACATAACGCGTGGTTTGTATTAGTATTCACTTCACGTGAATGATTCATATTGGAGATATTGTGTTTTGTTTCACTGATTATAATGCCGCTAGATGCGATAACGGTGACAGGTATACCTACATGTGTTTGCCAGTTTATGCCTACACTAGCTTCTGTCCGCATTGTTTCTGTTTTTTTTTTATGTTTTTGCTTGGCTCCCAAGAGTCATAAGGTGTAAATAGCATATTAATAGCCTTCCTCAAGAATTGGGCTATCAAATGCAAAGAGAATTACATTAATTTAAATCCGACTGGCAGTTCCAGAGATAAGAGCGTTCAAACAAACAAAAAAAACAAACAAAGTCATCAGCTTCATCATAAGTATACTCATGCTAATGTCAAATAGCTTGTTTATAAATAGATCACTGACTTAGGATAGTACTTCTCTTTATCTACCACTCGAACCTTCAAAATTAAACCAAAAATACTTTCTTTAGTACTTAGGTATTTTAGAAGTTTTTTCTACCTAACAGAAATAAGCCTTCCGCAGACAGACGTGACGTCTGCGCGAGCCTATATGTGATATTACTAAATTAATATGGGTTTAGGGTATTATTCCCTGTAAATAATAGCCTCGCTTAGTATAGTTATTCCGTTGATTTGGGTACCTATGCAGGATTGATGATAAGAGGCCTCTCTATCTCTTCTTTAATTTTGTAGTTTGTCATTAAATTGACACCTACTTTATTTTGAGCTCGAAACATCAATTAGTCTGAAAAAAATACGTTGATAGTAATATTATCATCATAACTTTGATTTAGCATTCACCTTTGACTTAGTGCTATTTAATCAGTAAATTATAATTTTTGCAAGGACGAATTATTTTAATGACGCTTAACCACAAAAAAACGTCTCATTTACGCAAATCTTTTAATGTCAAATGAACAAAAACATGATATATTTAAAAAAAAAAACTTTCTACCAAGATACATGAAAATGGTACACGCAAACTTACAATAGATAACTACGGCAAAAAAAAAAAAAAAAAAAAATTCAAAGGAACTCCCAATGTTCTAGTTTCCATCTCACTCTAGACCAGTCTACCGATTGACCTTTAAGAACACCACCTACGCTCATAAGGCATCCAGTCGCGATATATCACTGACTGTATACGAACGCTCACCGTTGCGCGCACGCCGCTGTCAGTCAGTCGCCGCGGTATCTCAACTTAGAACACTTGAGAATTAAGTTTAATAATTCAATAAAAGAATCAGCCATGTTCTTTAATTAAAATTAAAAAAATTAACGTATTTTTTTGTTGTTACGGTTCTTATAGTCTGTGCCAGTGATTTAAAAAAACCATGGGTGTGCTTGAATGTGTGAATACGAGTAAAATCTCGCCTACTGAGAGTACTGAGGTTTTTACTATTAACATTCAGAATTCAAATGAAACTTTGAATGGCAGTAATGGGACTGTAACTATGGTAAGTGATTTTATATCGTTTTATTAATGATGTTTTAACGTTTATCAACTTAAATTACAGATTAGATTGAGTTTATCTGTTTCCCGCTATATTCTCCTTGTCAGACTGGCGGCAACAATACGAGGATCTTGAAGTTTCAAGTTCGGTTTTAAGGTTTTAAAAACCGGTTCTTATGACTGAAAAGGTTAAGATCTCGAGTCAAAGTGAAAGGCGGTAAATTATTTGGTCCTTCCTGCTTTTAGTCGTAAATAATTCTGTGAATTCTGGTTGGGAAAAGCCTGATATATCCTGACAAAAAAAAACTGAAGCTAAAGAAAAAGGCTTATTCCCTTTCTAGTCTGGGCAAAATATGAAATTTTCTGACAAATAAAGTGTCTGAACCCAACGAAAAAGGTGGTATATTACGGTTTTTGGTTCTAACTCTTACAGGTGAATCATCAGTCTGCGAAACATTTGAGAAATAATTGTAGGCTATCTTTGCCTAACGGTAAATAATAGACATGCGCGTACACATATTACAATCATAAGAATAGCAATTGTATTCACTTTCTACTTACTTTGGCATGAAGATTTTAATCTACAACGCTGATATGGGAAGTATTTTCCTTATATAAAACTTAAGTCATAAAATCCGGTTTACAAGCTGAATTTTATTCGAATTCGAAAGTTTAACGCATCGTAGACTGTTATGTAGTTTATCTACGTCTTAATACAGGGTTATTGGTAAAACACTAACAACCTCTTAAAGGGTAATTGCACTCAAGAACAACATTAAATCGCTGAAAATAATCTGTTGTATGTTTGTATAATTCGTCGAAATGTAGGGAACATCAGATTTATTTTTCGCAATTTCAGGTTTGGTCCAATGATAAAAGTTGTTCATAATGATGAGTACAATGATCCCTTAAGAGGTTGTTAGTGTTTTATCAATATCCCTGTATATGTTGCTACTAAATTGTATCGTAAAACGATTTAGCGACAATTGAAAAAAAAAAAAATTGAGCAGGCAAAATGTCACCATAGGACTCCCCCAGACAGGCGCGACGCGACTCTAGCAGAATAGTTTCTATGAAAACTTCATGGAAATTGTTCTACTAGAATCAGGTTACACTGTCGCGTCGCGCCTGTCTGCGGGAGCCTTTAATCGAACTTCGCTGCTTAGATTGTGTATCGATATCGGTCAATCAGGGTTAGGTACCTATCACCCGGTTTATGAAAAGAAAATCAACTCAAAAATTTGCCATCAAATTGTCAAATGTGCAATTAACATGCATTTGACAATTTGATGGTAAATTTTTGTGTTGATTTCTTGTTGCTGTGATTGGTTGACTGCATTATCAACAGCCAGGATCACTTGAAATTGCGTTTTATTTTGAAACGTCATTAATTTTCTTCCCAATCCTTCCAGTCTGTAAAAATCTCAACATAAAAACTTAGGTGAGTGAGTTTGAAGTGAGCTAACATTCCGCCTGATGCTAGGAATTGACTTTATTGACAGTTCACTTCAAGCCGACTTCAACTAAGTTTTCATGTCTTGGGAATTTTACAGAATGGATCGACGGGTGTAAGACCTTTTCACACAGAAACAAATGAATTAAATTATTAGATAAGATATATTTCTTCATAAATTGTTCAGCAATGAAGCAACAGCAATCAAGGGAGTTATTCTTAGATCGTTAAGCCGTAATAGGTCCATCATCCTTGAACGATTGTGCTCTTTGCGTTCAATACAAGGAGACACAGCTGCACGTTTTTGAACGGGGCTGCCAATCCGGTTTTCGGGCAGTTCGGGTCTGAGCTGACGTCACTTCGGATGTTAAACCGGTTCCGTTTTTCGGTTGGTTATGAATGGAGTTCAGCAGAAATTCAATCAATGCAGCGTCAAATTTCAGGGTTATTGGTAATATGTCGGCAATCTATCAAGGAGATGTAGGAAAGGTCATTTGCAACCAAATCACCCCTTATGACCATTTTCGAGTAATTTGACATTTTATATTTTAAAATGAATGAAATAATAATATTAAATGTCAAATCACTCGAAAATGGTACCCCGTATATCATGAAATCAATATCATCAAATGACTTTGTTTAAATCATGTTTATTTATCATTAATTCATTACCCATAATGTCTCCGGAGTTTCGCTAGGTACTTTAATTTGACCTTGTATATCGGAGTATTATTGAAACCCAAATTACTCATCTTGTAGCAAAAAGGTAAATAATGGTGTTTTAACAGTTGCCATTACAGACATACGTACCACATAGAGATACGTTCGTATACAGAGTGTAGGTTCGATCTCGTGCTTGGGCCAGGTAAAAAGTGTCGGAAAATTCTCTTAATATTACCAGCAAGGGGTCTTGGCTCGTCGCTGGTTGCTCGATTCCTATTACAACAATTATATAGGTATTTATTTATAACATGCTGGCGAAATTCGGTGTAAGAAAAGAAAGAAGAAAAAAAAATTGGACACTCCGGAAAAAGAAACAGTATAAAAGGAGCATTTAAAACTAATATGATAACGACCTGTGCGAAGCCAAAAAGTCTCTATCTCAGCATAATGCTGCGATATAAAAATAAAAAATACCGCAGCGCTGGAATGGTATTCTGATAGGGCCCGCTGTGGTGCCACGGACACACCATCATACCTTCTCCTCGGACTACCCCGCTGCAGTTACCGTCGTCGCCGCCGTCCGCGATTTCAAAATGAATAATATGACCAACTGTTGGTCCTACCTGTATGGAAAACTTAAAAGTGTAAGAAAAAGTGTAAGTGTATTACGTAATTAGGGTTGACCCCTGTACCCTAATTACATAATACACGATCAATCAGAATCTGCATCGTTTTGAAACAGATTGCTAATCCATTGGTTCTTAAGTTCGAAAACAAAAACCGGCTCAACAACGGTAAATAACGCAATTAAAGTTGTTCAACTGTCAAAATGAAACAGATAAGTCGGAAACGTTTACGAAAATGTGTTGCGTAATAAGATAGCAGGTCGCTGACTGAAGTATACCTTGAAACAATCCCCTGTAAAAGAAAAAAAATGCTATTCTACGTGATTCATAATGAATTATTAATTGTTATTATGCAGCATGCAATGAATTAATAATGCCTTTATCACACAATAGTACCTAAGTACATTCATCTTCTTCCTGTTTACTCAGGAGAGAAATAATGTACTTGTACCATTACAATAGCAGAATGTTTTATAAACCTACATGGCTACTATACGCTTTTTCAGTTGGTGAAAATATGCCAATGAATAGACCACCCCAAGTTTCTGGAAACCTACCCAATTCTATACATACATAAAATATAAACTCACCCGTTTTAATCCCACGAGGGGGTTGAAACTGCAGAACGTCAACTGCCACGATTTTTACATAGTATACCTATTAAACTTTGAGTTTGTTTCGGCATCGGAAGTCGGTATCTTTGGTTTTGTATTTTCGTTTTTTGCCACCGACTTCCGAAATCACTTTGACTTTGTAGTGTTTTTTTAGAAGTCAGTTGTTTTTTTGTAAAAAAGTTTTTGTTTCTCACTTTTTTGTGGGTCAGTTTGTAATTTTTAAGTTACAATAGCTCTACTCAACTGCTCATCACCTTTTTATAAAATATTGCTTTTCCCGATGCAGGGACGTTAATCGTTGAGGAGTTCTCCTGGTACTTCACCATCAGCTCCACTTCTCCATATGTATTTTGACGAGTATAAATTGCCTGGCAACCATATTAAAGTAATCGAATCGAAACCCGTGAAATACTTATTATTAAGTAGTTCTGGTGGCCATCTGTGGTCTTCATCATCAGTTCCACTTTACCAAATGGTGGTTTCTGAGAGCAACTGCATGAGTACTATAAAAAATACTCGATTCCCTATAGGCGTGCCTATGAGATTTGAAGAGTTCCCTCGGTTTCTCCCGAATCCCATCATCAGATCCTGACCTGATAATAATGGGACCACCTCGTCAATCAATTAATCCACCTAGCTTTTTCCCAACTATGTTGGGGTCGGCTTCCGGTTTAACCGGATGCAGCTGAATACCGGTATTTTACATGGACCGACTGCTTATCTGACCTCCATAACCCAGTAACTAGGTAATACGATACCCCTTGGAAGGACTGGTTGTCAGACTTTCGGGCTTCTGACGACCCGTGACCACTATCAAATATCCACGAATGACAGCCGGGACCAACGGCTTAACGTACTTTCCGAGGCACGGAGGAATCTCGGTATGTAGAGATGGTCACCCATCCACGGACCAATCCCGGCAAGCGTAGCTTAACCTGATGGATCGATCCCTGCAGCTGTTATTACTTAGCCAAGAGCTGCTCCTGGGACCTTCCTGGGACCTCCTTTAATATGGCACCACCTTCCAAACGAAAAAATAATTTTGCAAATCCGTGTATTTACGACGCAGTTATGCTGGAACATACATTTAAAAAAAACATCCGAATTGACAACCTCCTCCTTTTAGAAGTCGGTTAAAATGTTAACTATTAATACGACTAGCTGCCATTAAAAATGAAATTACGACAAGAAAATCTAAATCTAAAGTCAGGAAGAGATAAATGTAAGTGTTTATCGTGCAAAAGGATAATATGTGCAACAGTTAATGTCGATAGCTCGTGACTATATTAATATAAAAAGCATTGTTGTAAAATTGCAATAAGTAACCAGTTAAATGATAAACCGTGAGTCCACGCTCCAATATTACACTGCCCTATTTTCCTTGTAGTTGGCATGCATTAGATTATTTAATTTCGCACACAGATTTTTTTTCATAACCATTCTCATGAATAATTGTTTTGTCCTGATTTATAATTAGGTTTATAAATAATTTAATTTAATAACTATAATTGTGTTAGTCATTTGCTATCTGGTAAAAATAGCTGTTCATTGTATTAAACCATACTTAGCATGCGGTAGTGCAGTCCCATTTATTAATACAAAACCGATTGGGAAATCCCGGGTAAATAGGTACCTAAACCTGTTGGGTAGGTTTTTCCGGATTTTCCATATCATTTGATTGTGCCTTATAATAAGAATGAATATTGTACTTTATGGATCTGCATTGCTAATAGATTACATAATAGCCCATGTTTTATGGCCGTTTTCACTAACGTCAAATCAAAGCAACGTCTGCAGCCTAATTGTGTAACACAGTTTCATTAACAATATGAATGATTTTGAAGGATATTGCTAAACCATTGCTTCATAAGTTCGAAACATTTGTCTTCTCAACAACTTAAATAACGCAATGAATGTTGTTGAACTGTCAAAATTACGCAATTACGCTCTGGTTAGGCGCGGCGGGCCACACAGAAGAGACGTGAGGCGAGGAAGGGACGCAGAGTCGCAGACGCATTACATTTACAGAACAACAATTTTCTTAACGTCCCTCAGCAAAGTTCGTGTTTCATCGTTGAGAGCATCCGGTCTGCATGTCCAAAGGCAACTGATAGAAATCCGACGACTGATAAAACACGAAGTTTGCCGAGGGATACTGTACGTGTCGCATAGTGCTAGTGAAAATGGGCATTATTATATGCCCTAGCACTCTAAATTCTCAAGCCCCGACAAACGCGCGGTCATCTCCAAAAGATGCTGTTAACCATTTCTTACAGTCCTTTGTAGAGTAAAAAAACTTAGGGTTACTGAAATGATTTATTTAAATGGGTACAAACAATTTATAACTAATTAATCAATAAAAGTAGCAAAATTATATACTAGCTTAACTAAAACCATTTACAAACTAAAATATAGCATCGAAAAATTCATCCGCATCGCTGTCGACTGGTAATGTACCCAAGAGACTGGCCGCATTCCCACTTTGTATGGTAATGCTTAGCCTCTGCCCAAGGTAAAAACCAGCCCTTGGGTCACGGGAAGTGTCAAATAGCCGTTTGGAGATTTCTTTAAAGAGGCCGTGAGCACTCGGAGGGTTACTTAAACCACCTCCATCTACAATATCTAATTACATCCAGCATGTTTTGCAGCCTGGTAAATAGAGTCTTATTGAATTATACATCAGTACACATAAAAACAGTATCGGTCGGATGACGAGACTGCGATCAGATTCTAACAATACCTACTTATTATGATAATATTTGCCGTATAGCATGGTTATCGGAGCAGTCAAGTTTACTACTGACACTGAGATGACGACTAAAAGAGTATGGAAGAAAAATAAATGCTGCACCGGCCCCAAATAAATTGGGTTATGGCAAGAGAATGATCATAACAAGAATCGGAAGAGACGAAAAATCTGCCTAGAATTATCCTACCTATGTTGATGTCGACTTCCAGTACAGCCGGGTGCAGCGTAATACCAATATTTTACTTATAGCGACTGCCTATATACCAATGGGCCTCATCAGAAGGCTGAAAGTCTATGGGAGATGGCTATGCTTGGAGTTTGTCTACGTGATTGAATGAGAAATGAAGAGATCCGCAGGAGAATCAAGGTAACCGACATAGCCCGAAGAATTGCCAAACTTAACTGGCAATGAGCAGGAAACATTGCTGGCAGAACAGATAGCCCATGGGGCCGAAAGTTTCTGGAGTTTTCTCTTATTGAATGATCTTGTATTTATGGAATTTGTGGTTTCTCAACGTGGCTAAGTAATAACAGTCCCACCGGTCAATCAATCAGGTTAACCTACGCTTGCCGGGGTTGGTCTGTGGATGGCTGACCATCTTCACATACCGAGACTCCTCCGCAGCACGGAAAGCACGTCATGCCGTTGGTCCCGGTTGTCATTCGTGGATCTTTGACAATCGTTACGGCTCGTCAGAAACCCGAAAGTCTGACAACCAGTCTTACCAAGGGGTATCATATGACCCAGTTACTGGGTTGTGGAGGTCAGATAGGCAGTAATACAGGAAACCGACCCATAGTTGGGAAAAGGTAGATTAAATAGTGCCATCTTTGATTTGGTTTCTCAACGCGGGAATGACAGGAATCGGAGAAAAGTTATCGATTCCGAAGTAATTCACGTCTTTCAGCAAAAAAAATAAGTGTTACTTATGTGATTATGTGAGATGCGGCGATGCGTGTCATTTTATGGAAGAATTTGGAATACATTTACAGGAATATTTTTTATAGTTTGGAGAGAAGTAATGAAAGGCGAGCAACAAAGAAATCCAAATAGCGGATGTCAATGGTAAAGCAGCAGAAAACGCCCTAGAAGGATATACCTACCAACGCGTATCTTATTCATAATGAATTCTTTTAAACATGCCAGGTGCGTACTATTTAAAACCGGTACTGTCAAGATGAATGAACAAAAGGAGTATGAAAAGATCGCGTACTGACATACTTATTATGAAATCCGAAAGAAAATCTCAAGAAGCAAACAGATGCTAAGGATACTTAGGAAACGTTGTACCTTTTTATTTTTATATATGTTCTATAGATTTATATCTTAATAGCGACTCACGTCTTAATTATTTGAGTTAAATATTAATCTTCTCATCTTTTCGTGTGGTTAGTGACAACATGGAGTCGGATCTCTTTGCGATGATGCGAAGAGTCTGTTTAGGTTCATGGCCCAGATATGACTAATGTGTATTTAGGTTACGATGGGACTGACATACGAATTGCGATTATAAATGTCCATAAACAAAAAGAATTAAAATATTTTTTTAAAGCCATCCCCGGGCCTCTGACTTGGCTTCACAAACCGTCGAGAAAAAAAATATGTAGAAAAAGATAAATAAATAAAATGATGATATATATATGTTTATATGGAATATTAATTATTTATAATCGTAAACCTTCCGGAATAAATTATCTAAATAAGAAAACGGCATCGGCATCAAAATCCGTTTTCGGCGCGTCGGGTGTTAGAACAACAACGCGGTCACACTGACAGACACTGAGCAACAAGGTTCAGGACAAAGAAAGGTTCTTCTTTCAGTTTTTGAATTAAGAACGTGTACGGATCCTTGTACAAAACTGGCAACTTGTCCGACTTTAGTCGAAATACGAAAACTGACTCAAAGCATGTTAGTACGTAAAGTCGGGCCATTAAAGTTGAGACTTGAGCGCGCCTCCCGCCTCTCTTTCCCCCGCCCCGATGACGCTCCGGCGGTGACCTAATACCGCTAAAGAGACCCGGGTATAAATCATCTACTGCGCAATTCAAACCACGTGGTGCGTCTAGTCTCAACTTTAATGGTACGACTTGTACTCTTATTGACTAGAAGGAAAGTCTCGTTATGTAAGACAGTATCAGTTTAGATTTATCCTTGTTTTGATGATTCGGGCACTACTTGGCCAAAGCGAGCTAGGTACCCAAAACCACATTTTCAAGGCAATCTTTGAGCCTTAGTCATCTTGACAAATACTTGGAACTCCAAGATGTGTCTTTTCCTTGAAGTGTTTAAATCTCTCACGGATATGGTTCAGGTTGCCGAGTAATATTGCCAATTATCCTGTGGCGTTAGTCATTCAGTCTAGATTCCTCGGCGATTCTTGTACAACCTCGACTATGCAACAGAGGTTCCTGTCTATCATTTTTTGACGGTCTTCGAAAAAGGAAGAGGTTCTATGTTTGACTATGTTTTTTTTTTATGTATGGCCTTCGATATTTTCGTCAATTGTAGACAGTTTTTTTTTTTCATTTCCTATGAAGCTTGCGCGGTTGTCCCATAGAAATTTTATTAACTTTGCTTGGGTAGTTGAGGTAGCTTCAATAATACGTATTTTTTCCACTTAGTCTGGTGGATGGTGTTATAATAACTTCCTGTCACTGTTTTTACATAGCAGTTAGTGGTATTCCAATTTGCGTGGGGTAGGTACCACAACTAAAAAGTCAAAAATTACTTTAATTTCGGAAGTCCACCGACTTCCTAAATGAACCAAAAACTACACCAGCAAAATTAGTTAAATAACTCCTGAGTTTGTTTTGAAGTTTCCATTCAAAGGTCGATGATAGAAAACCCTTGTCTCCAAGAAGTGTTATATTATTTATAATAGACATTAAAATAGGTAGGTACTTACCTATTTTAAAAGACAAAAAGAAATAATTAAAGTAGGCAAATCTATTTATTTGAGGATAAATAGATTTGCCTACTCGCTATAGGCTTACTTAGTGAAATAGTTGATAGAAAAATTTATAAAATTGAGAGTTTTTCCTGTGTGTGTGTGTAATTGTGTATGTATAATATTAACGTCCTATTTTTTTGGTTGCGAAATTATCACCCGCTCTAGGTGGAGTGGGAGGGCGTGTCAGACTCTTACTGACTAAAACCCACCCGTGTTCCTTCAGTTGCCTGTACGTTGCCAGGGCCACGGTATCCCTTTCGGACTTTCCCGCGACCCAATATTAACGCCCTTTGACACATTTTATCGAGTTTTAAAAGAGCGACAATAGCAACCACGCAAGCCCGTGGTAGAATTTCTACGACATGCCATTATCACACAATAACTACATGGCATTTTAATACCGTGCATGGATGAAACGAAGTGATTGTACCTACCATCATACTATTGTTTGCGTGTAGTAATAATTCCCATTTTGAGCTCCTAAAAATATTATTGAACACGTATAATGATGGCGCCTCTTTTTGTGAACCTTAAATAATTCCTATTTTGCGGTTCTAAAATACTAAAAGCCAAGTAACTGCGACAAACTTAGATGTAGCGCTTGCCGGTTGGTCATAGTTCTAACCCAGCCTAACCCGTGTGCTCGGGGTACCCTAGTTTATTTACTGCGACCAACTGTGAGAAAAGGCCGGAAAGTTAAAAAGAGGCTCAATTATTAAAAAAGTGTGCATCACGAAGCACAAAAAGTTTTAGGAGGTTCATGAAATTAAAAAAGTATCCATCATTAGAAGGTTAAGTACGCTTTTAGAGGATCAGTTAAATATTTTCCGTATAAAATGCGAATAAAGGAAAATGATAAAATAAAAAAAATTAAGTATATGAAATATTTTAATATACAAAAACTACATAATAAATAAATAAATTATGGTTTATTAATTTTATTTTAATAAATGTATTTACTTAATACGATGCAAATGAGTTATCTATAACTTTACCGCAACTAGGTATCTTACAAAACGCTACGCAATACAGATCCGGATGACCTACCACGCATTACTATGCAAGATACATCCAGGTATGTCACGGATTTTGTCGAGATACACACTACATAGCTGCAAACCGTCACGTATTGGTAATACCTATGATTAAGTAGGTATTATTACCTAATGCGGTTAAAATATTTATGACAATTACTTAATGTAAACTAATACTATAAAGAGGATTATATAATACATATGTACATACATAAGTATATAAAAATAATCTAAAATATTTAAGTACATTTTTGCAGATAAAATAATAGATAAATAATAGATACGCGAAATGCTATTATCCTATTCGCGATCTCCTGACTTAGATTATATGTACTTAAGTTAAAACTTGCTCCCACAATAACAACTTAATGATCTCCTAAAACAGGGCTTCCTTTCTCCTACCCTTTGCTGTGCCCTACAGGGTCCATAATGATCTAAATTACATAGTTACCACCAAATTACACATTATGGAAAAGCAATAAAGATATTGAGTATTGAGAGAAAAGATTTGAGATTTATGTTTGGTTGTTTGTAATGAATTAACTCAAAAACTACTGGACTGATTTAAAAAACTTATTCACCAGCAGAATGCTATATTATCACTCAATAACATAGCCTATGTTAATAATTATAATAGGGATGATGCCTGGGTAAAAAAAAAATTGTAATTAGTTCGTCAGTCAGATAATAAAAAAAAATTGACACGTATTTTTTGCTTTATCATATTAATAAAAAAATGCTTAGATAAAACGCATTTTAAGTTGGGGAGTGGGGGTCGCTACGTCACCAGTAAGTATAAAATCTACATACTTGTGACGTCTTGGCACATTTTAACTCAATGTATCGCCGTAATCTTTAGATAACGTACAAAATGAAAAAATACTTAATCCAATATTTTTTTATAATCTCAACGACGGACTAAAAAAAAAATTTTTGTCGTCATCCCTATTCATATCGTCAGTAGATAGCACACCTCCACCGCGAAACTTTAGTAGTTAAATTCATATCGTCAGTAGATAGCACACCTCCACAGCGAAACTTTAGTAGTTCAATTCATATCGTCAGTAGATAGCACACCTCCACAGCGAAACTTTAGTAGTTAAATTCATATCGTCAGTAGATAGCACACCTCCACCGCGAAACTTTAGTAGTTCAATTCATATCGTCAGTAGATAGCACACCTCCACAGCGAAACTTTAGTAGTTCAATTCATATCGTCAGTAGATAGCACACCTCCATCGCGAAACTTTAGTAGTTCAATTCATATCGTCAGTAGATAGCACACCTCCACCGCGAAACTTTAGTAGTTCAATTCATATCGTCAGTAGATAGCACACCTCCACCGCGAAACTTTAGTAGTTCAATTCAACTGGCTCGCGTCATGTTTCGCTACTCGCTACTTCGTCAAATCGTAAAAACTCGGGCCGCTAGTATATTATATACATATTTTCATTTAATAGATTTATGATGATTTTAACGATGATGATGATTTCATAGTAACACGCACAATTGCGCAGTCGCACAATTACGTGTCTATGTATTGTGCTATTTACCTACATAATAATTACATTACAAAACAAACAAGAGTAAACGCTTGTCTATATCTGATTCTCTTATGTTATTTTTTCTGTAAAACATGTTTCTTTATTGTTCTCGTTTTATTGTTACCGTGCAGTGTTTGGAACTAATTTATTATTTCATGTATGGACCATGTATTTGAGTGACGTCACTACCTTTATTGTTGAATGCGGGTGATGCGTCAAAAAATTGCAAAACAATTAATTACGGTCATTACCAGTCGCGGTTCGGTTGAAAAAGTCATTAGGTTTTCCTCAATACTTGAAATATACATTTATCAAAATATCTGAAAGGTCAAACTAATGACACTTATACCTCAGAACAAATAAAAAATCCAGACAGAGCTGTCAACAGTGAAGAGAAGCCGGTTTCGTAAACATGTGTGCACTGTGTGTGGTGTAGTTTGATTGTAGTGTCATTGTAAAAGGTTCTAAATATGTGCGTGTGAGCATGTACGCACAGAGCGGCGGTGTAGTTTTGGCATGTTTCACTGTATTGTTCGCAGCGATCTGTCTTGGTTTTTTATTTGGTCTGAGACTTATTTATACCTACATATTTATAATTACAATTTACCAAAAGTAATACAGATAGTTAACATTATGATTAACAGAATCCAGAAAAATAAACACCATGTATAATGTTCAACGTCATTATCAAAGATAAGACTACAATAGATTTGAATAACACATACATACATAAAACATACATCATAAATTCACGTATTCTCCCCATTGAGGTAGGCAGAAACCATAGAGCACTTTATAACATGCAGAAACTACAGAACGCCATCTGCTATTGATCCTCCCATACCTACTGACTCTACACTGCTTTCGTTTTTTTTTTTGCCAAATATGTAAACAAACACGAGTTTTAGAAAAAAACAACTGTAATGCCTACACATAAGGTTCAGTTTGCGCTACAACTTCATATTATTGATAAAAAAAATTAACAGTACTAGTCAGTCTGAAATCAACTTTATTTACACTACCATAAAGTTGATGTTTGTTGTGGAAATAACGTCAATTGGAAACAAGGATTTAAATAGACCTTACCTACTGTTTTTTCTTCGTTTACGTTCATACATGGTCATACTACTATCCACACACGGCGGTTGTGAGTGCTACGCACTTGACCTAGAGATTTGACTGAGTTGATCATTAATTATATAGAGAGACACCATTACTATGTAAAAATATAACAAGAATTAAGACAGAGGAACGCTAAACAACTAGAATAAAATAAAAAACCATTTACACAACTAGAATGTGAAATTGTCTGTCGTTCTAGTATATTTTACAGTCGATACGGGTAATTAGAAGCCCGAAAGTCTGACAACCAGTCTTACCGAGGGGTATTGTGTTACCCAGTTACTGGGTTTTGGTGGTCAGATAGGCAGTCGCTCCATGTAAAATACTCGTTTCAGCTGCATCTGGTAAGACTAGAAGCCGACCCCAACATAGTTAGGAAAAGGCTAGGCGATGATGATTTACAAGTAGAGATTTGTTTTGTCTCATCTCTCTTTGTATATCTCTCTTGATCACACTAACCGAGCACCTTCCTACCTTAACGAGTGTCGAGCGAGACAAATAAATGTTTACATGGAGGGATGCCTTGCCTTGCTAATTTAAGTCACTTTCTTTTATCTACTTTAGTACTGTTTACCCTGTCGCGAGATCACATCGCCACATGCGAACTATACATCAAAGACCTGACGTCACAAAAATCCTGCATCGCGCAATTTTTGAATTTACCGGGCGAACGATATATATAAGACTATCCGACATCAATCGTTGGGCAGTTGCCCGCGACACGACACCCGTCTGGTCGGAGGATCCTCCCTTTTCTAAAGAGGATGAGTGAACTTTACACCCTATTCCTCATCTCCAAATTGGTGACCTCGAGTATGAACGTCAACGCAACTACTTCAGCGTGACCCGTGACGTCAACATCATCATCACTCCCGCAATTACATGGAACTTAAACACAACTGGCGAAATCTGGGTGTACTATGTACTATATAGTACGCCTCTGCCCAATCCTTCGAGAATACAGCCGTGATGTTATATACTGATACTGTTTATAATATGAGAAGACACTAAATAAAAATTAATTGAAGTAGGTAACCCCAAAATACACACAATTTATCTTGTCACCACATACGTTCCAGTATGACAGATTAACATTAAATTACTCATTCACACATTAGCAACGGAGACAAACTGAAATTAAACCTAATTTTACACAATTGAGACCTGAAAACGTCACCGTAATTCCTGAAATGCAATCTACATAACCAGTACCTAACTTCTAAAATATAACAAATTTTTCACCAGGGGCGGCAGTCTCGACATGGCGATCGCTACACGACCGAATTCGGTCGCAATTGCAAAGTCCTAATGGCGTCACTAAACGCGCGCGACGTGCTTCACAAGCAGGTGATTTTTTCGTCGTATAAAGCAATCTTGACCGTGGAGGGGTGCCATTAGGACTTTGCGACCGAATTCGGTCGTATAGCGATCGCTATCTATGTCGAGACTGCCCCTGTACTCATTTCCCGAAGGCATAGGTAGCGAGGTAATACAGGCTTTCGCCTATTATTATTATAAGTTCCATCTAAGTAGGGAACCTAATACGGTATGACCTCAATTTTCACTAATCTGAACAGTGGCCAGTGATATCCTAGTGGTGTGACCGTCAGACTGCTAAGTCATAGGTCTCGAGTTCGAACACAAGGCACCTCTGACTTTTCGGATTCATTTGCGTATTGTATAATTATTATTTGCTTAAAAACGGTCAAGGAAAACATCGTGAGGAAACGCTTAGAGATATTATTTTTTTATTAAATATCTCTCAGCGTCAGAGGCCCATGAGCGGCTTCAAAACTCTGACACCAGGTTAGTCATTAACCACACGAAAAGAAGAAGAAGACCAATTTGAACTCCGGACTACTCAGAATTTCAAATACACTGTTCGACCCGAGCATTGAAACCCAGCGCCATACGCTTAGCAGTCACACTTGCGACCACTCAACTAATAAGGTAGTCAATTCTTGAATTCAATTTGGAATCCCCTTGTCTTATGTAAGGGATTCAATCAAGCAAATGACATTTATTTATTTATTCAAAATCTGTATTAACAATACCATACATAAAGTCTGCCAAACTGCATAACCGTTTGTCGGCAGTTGTTCTCGTCTAACAATGAATTACAAATGTTGAATTTTGAAATATTTATGTACTAAAACTTAATTATGCTAAGTAAACTATAAGATAACATACCTACAGTCGAGATAGGAAATCTCACATTGTACAAAAAGTAACAAACATGATGTTTGTTACAGATTATATAGCTATGGACACAATTATAGGTAATGTTTTTCTAGAACTCTTTTAAGTACTCTACAGAGAGTTGAGCATTACCTGATACCATATTCTCCTAGATCCACGTGGACATCACGTTTGGCTAATAATAGCCTCATTGGTTCAATTGACGCTATTATGTCCAGATTAGGTTACAAGATGAAACTGATATGTACAGCTTATGTGGCTGGCTAATCGATTATGTAACGAAGGGAATGTTCAATTCTTTTAATTGAATCTTTGCCCTTAGTTGTATTACGTAGATTCCAATACTTTATGAAAAGACCCTCATTGGTCTACTGATCACAAGCGCTACTGATGAGGGTTCGGTTCCTGGGTCTGGCAAAGTGTTATTGGGTTTTTCCATCAGAAATTTCTCAGTAGCAGCCCGGAATCTGGATTTGTACAAAGTTGATGATAGTAGGCTCGCCCCCTAATAGATACATGGAACTTAAACTTAACTAGCGAAATATGGGTGTAATATAGTTACACCTCTGCCTAACCTTTCGGGAAATACGTAGTAGTGTGGTAACATAACATCACGCCTGATGTTATGTTACCACACTACTTAAAGTAGATCCACGTGAATACTTAAGGCGACGATAACCGACTTTTAATGATTTCATACTGAAGATCACGTCTAAACGAGTAGTATTAATGATTTGGAAAAAATATATGTTAAATTAGAGCATATTCTTAATAACTTTTTATATGAATATTTTAGTTTATCTCAATATTACACAGTGAAATTAATTTGTAAAGTTATGTCTAACACGGATGAAAAACTGAGAATCGCGCAAAATCTATCAAAGCGTATTTTTCTGAAACCTTCACCATTTTTAAGATAATTTAATTATTGATCTTTTAGTATATGTACGTATTTTATTAAAATACCTTTTGTTTTATGTATAATAAATGAATAATGCGTCTAATTTGGGACAGCGCTCCTTGATGAACGACTCCTGTTACTGGCTGGACGTAAGTACGACGCGTTGCGTGAGCTTAGTACAGAACACGCAAGCTAACCACTCAAGGTCACTGGCATATATATGCGTCTTAACTGGCGAAATGTGGGTGTATTATAGGTACACTTCTGCCTAACTCCTGGAGAAAACAGGCGTAATTTTACGTTACCACGCTAGTTGGGTTAGATATTTCGCCAAATATATTAAAGTTTCATGTAATAGGGGGTAACCTTATTGCCACCAAACGGACACGAATTCAGACTCCGGGCTGCTCAGAGAAACCCCATAACACTTTGCCCGAGCTGGGGATCGAACCCTTTCTTTTTCATTTGGTATATTTTACGGTTAGGTACGTCAATACATCTTTCGAAATCCTTTTTCATTTTAAGTTAAAATTATAATACATAGGTACAAAACAGGTATTCTGAAAACACGATAAACACAGTTGGTATTTATTTTCTTGTGACTCATAACTGATTGTACCCACACTTCGTTTTATTCTTCAGCTGTATCCGCTTAGCCAGTGGTTCATCGATTTTCTTATTAAATTCTTGCCCGGCAAACAATTACGTTACCTATAAATGAGAAAAAATTATATCCGTGAAGCATTCTCGTAGCTTCATGAATTTTGGCTTAAAAATGGTAAATGTAAATAATATTGTTCTTGCTAGTCTAGATTACGAAGACCAGATGTTAATTAATAAACAAGTTTAACAAAAACGATGCGGTATGAGAATCCGGGTGCAGATTATGTGGTGAGCAATATAATTAATAGAATAGCAGGTACTGGCAGACAGGTAATTAATTGTTTTACGTAAACAAATAATAAACACAGTGGAATCCATAGTCACATTGATATTAATTTTTATATCTAGATAAAATTGTAAATGAATTAATGGCGTACAGTATTTATTTTTATCAAAAAGCTTGTATTTCATGCTTCGGTTATGTTTTTTTAAAGGATAGTTCTTCTACTCGACAACAGATGGCGCTGTAATGAAAATGTCTTGTAGTATTTTTTATGAAAACTGAACTATGTATTGTAGATTCACGTTTCTACATTACGTCATAAAAAATCAAGTAAAAAAAAAAACCCTTAATTGTTATAAACCTTAATAAATTGGTATCTAATAAAATTGAGCTACGCACAGAATATCAGTTTCATTAGTTTCACGCTTCTATAATTACTAATGAGCTTTAAGTAGCTACCGTAATCAGATATTATAATTTTATACTTAGATATTTTGTAATTAAATATAAGTATCTACCATAATTGCTTACAAAATTATATTCGAATATTTTTAGAAATTAGCGAAAACCAGTTAGAAAGTGCGATTGTAGCAGTGACCTTTTTACCTTTCGTTGAACGTTGGTCATTAATTGGAATTTAAAAAACCCTTTTATATATTTATTTTAAAGATTTCTTCCATGTTTTTCGCGGAACCATAAATTATTTAAAATTCCACTGAACCAAATTCTTTTTGGGGAATGGCTATCCCCACATTATATTCTTTTTGCAGGATGGTCAACCCCGAAACAAAATAAGTAGTGGCTATATTTTCTTCATAAATTATACGATATGAATCTTAGATCTGCTGGAAAGAAGCAAGAAGATAGCATAGCACAGCATCTCGGAAGAGAAAAAACAGCTTTTAAATCGTTAACGAGATTATTTTTTTACTTTGTGAGCTTTTGTAACTTTATAAGTAATCGTTTCGTAGATTCGATAACAGCTAACAAACCGCGCACTATTAGAGATGATAAAAAGTATTTCTTGGAATTGAATCGCTCTGTTCATTATGTTTTCTAGGATAAAAATACGGTTTATGATCCAACATTTAATTACACTGACATTCTATCATTTAAGTTATTGAAAGAAAATCCTAACAGTAAGTAATTGAAATGGCCAAGGGATTGATTCCAAATCACACTAGAAATCACAATGAAATCTGATTATTGCGAAAAATTAAAAAAACACCTATACTTAGTGCAACAAAATAAATCGCGTTACACAATCAGAATTGCTTTCCCATTGCCTTTGTAATTGTATTACAGGATTACACTGCTTGTCAATTAATTCAAAATGGCAAGAGACCACACAGGTGAAAGTAAGAAAATAGCAACTTACAAACGTTACTTTCACAATCACAAATAAAATGTTAATTAATAAAATAAAGTTGTTTATTTAACGTAAACAATAAAGTAATTTATCGCGCGAACTGGCGGTAGGTAAACCTATCACTTCGCTGCGCTTCGATTATCCAAAGCATCTTGAATTATGCGCCCGGCGCTTGCGAGCTGTGGATGGGATTATGTAGTAGTGAGGCGAGAAGTAATATTATTTATTTATTAAACATTTATTGTAAACCTTTGTATAAAAAACACCAATGGCATTAAGTCCGCCTCTGTAAATTTCTGTGCTTAAAGTGTTAAATCCTAACTTAATATTTTAAATGCGAAAGTTTGTTTGTTTAGGTATTTGTTTGTTTTCACGCTTAAACAGCAGAACGGATTTGCATGAATTATTGCACATGGGTAGATCATAACCTGGGTTAGGACATAGGATACTTTTTATCCCGGTATTCCCATGGGAGGCGAGAATAATGCGGGTAAAACCGCGGGGCGCAATTGACGTAATAAGTTGAACTTTTCACAGATTGTGTATTTCTATTGCCGCTTTAACAGTAAATAATATTTAAAAAAACTGGCGTTTTTTGCTAAATATTGTCGTGTCTGTCTGACTAACTTTTGGCCGGTTTTTTTTGCCTGGTGGCCTCGTTTTTCTTTCTAGTACACTTACAAATACTAAAAGTGGCTGTGGTAAAAACATTTCCAGTCACAGTCAGTAGTGCTCACTGGGTTTTTCAGGTAGTGCCTATACCTAGATACAGGTACGCACGTAAGTCTCATTCCATATAGAGGTGACCTAATTTTTTTGAACATATGGTTATTTACAATTTGCTTTTTTATATACAGGGTGGCAGGGACATCGATGCGCAAACTGTAAACATGAATTCAGCACATGATTCTAGATCCTCCTTTTTTTAATAACCGACGTAAAATTTCAACTGTCTGCGTTGAAAGTTTTCGTCAGTCCCTACCACTACTGTATTATTCGAACTTTAAATGGTATATTTACGCAAGTCATTCATTACGAGTTAATTTCTGGTATTTACAATACCTAGGACTTTTTTAGTACCACTCGCTAATGCCTAGAATAAAACCGAAAATAATTGAATCAAAACAAAATGAAATCGCTTTTATTAATAAACAAGGTTAAAAGTATTGAAAGTCGTATTAAAAATAATGTCACTTACCTAAATGATGTACCAAAATTTTATATAAATTCTATTCTATCGTCTGCCTTTTATTTCGTATTTCTTTGTCAGTCTTCCTAGCCTCTATCACACCAAATAATAGGGATGATGCCTGGGTAAAAAAATGAAATTCTAGTTAGTCCGTCAGTCAGATAATAAAAAAAATATTAGACACGTATTTTTTTATCATATTAATAAAAAAATACTTAAATGAAACTCATTTTAAGTTGGGGAGTGGGGGTCGCTACGTCACTAGTATGTATAAAATCTATATACTCGTGACGTCATGGCACATTTTACCTCAAAGTATCGCCGTAATCTTTAGATTACGTAGAAAAAGAAAAAATACTTGTCCAATATTTTTTTATAATCTCAAAGACGGACAAAAAAATTTTTAGTCATCATCCCTATTGTTTTGCACCACGTCCTTTTTGAAATCGGTTGCATAGATGTGCTGGTTCCGTCGTCAATAGGTACTTTCACTCCAAGATATAACAGATAACCGCTCGACCTGTGACCGGCTGCCGCGGTGTAGTGAGCCTTTATTTATCACCCAGCTTATTTATTGTGCCTAAGGGCGTTTACAGACGAACATCGAGATATTCTTATAAGGGTGATGCTGTTTTTCAAATTTAGAAAGAAAGAAAGAAAAAGTATTTATTGAGACTCGCACGGGAAATCAACAAACTAAAAACACACTAATCTTAAATAAAAAACGAAGTAAAATTTAAATTTGAAGCAGTCCTGCATGAGGCCAAACGGCTCCTATCTCAGCACGATGCTGCAACATTTAAAAAATAAATGTTGCAGCGCTGGTATTCTCACTTTAGTTGGTTGTGTTTCTTATGTGAGTAGTTAGTAAAATGTAAATAGTCAGTATTGTTTGTATTCCTGCTTCACATAGTCTTAACTGTAGAGAAACTTGCAATTTCCTTTCCAGTATATTTTCATGCATAAAATTAAAATATCTATTTCGACCTAAATTACTCGATAAGATTTGACCAAATAAGGACATAATATTTTGTCACAATTTTTCATTAATTTTAAATAATATAATTCCTGCTTGGGTGTCTTCTCATACCTTAGGAGAATCATACATCAATGCCTTAGGCCTTAGGGGTTGTAAACTATCGTATCTCAACCGAATCATATCGGATCTATCCTGCGTTACTTAACTTACGTTACCTACGTTAATAATATTATAAATGCGAAAGTGAGTTTGTTTATTTGTTTGTTACGTTATCACGCTAAAACTGCTAAACAGATTTGGATGAAATTTGGTACATGGGCAGACCATGACCTGGATTAGGACATAAGATACTTTTTATCCCGATATTCCCACGGGATCAAGACTTACGCGGGTGAAACCGCGAGCCGCAGCTAGTAACACAATATTGTGGCTATTTATAAACTTATTTGAACCGTCTGTATATAGCCTAAGGGGTTAAAATATAGTATATATTTGTCGAAGGCTAGGTGTCCCGAGTAATGATCATAGATAAACGTATGTTATTTATTTGTATACGATTTGTTGTTATTTGTGGTCGGCGTCAGTGTTTCTCAAACGGGACCGTGAGCCGGTTGTGGAGTCTGCAACACGTAACATTTTAATTACGAGTATATAGTAAGATATATCTTGCTGGAATATTTGTTGAAATTTTTGTACTCTAAAACGCAGATTTTTGACATGGGACGGGAGTGGATATGTCTGCCGCATGCCAAGGTCCATCTGACGGCTTGTAGAACTCAATACTTCACAGGAGTGCTCTGAAACAACTAGACGGGGCTGCGGTAGATCAGAAGTAGTCCAGAACCGTACATATATTGATGGAAGGAATGGACTGAGGCCTTTGCAGGGCAGTAAGACAACATAATCACCCTTTAATGTTCCCACTGCTGGGGCCCAGGCGTGTGAGTCAATAATGGGCTATAAATTATACCTAATTACACTCGACTTAACACACAGGGAAGAGTGAAAAGCTATGAAGAAGACCTTCCCAGCATTGAGGCATTAAAGGCTCAAATAATATAAAAATACTGGCAATTCTGTTTTTTTTTCTAAATAAACTAGAAGTCCCTATAATAAACACAGCCATATTTCCATCTTAAGGACGTTGGAGTCAATAATGACGAGTTACCACGCGTCAAACGATAAGACTAACCGCATCAATTATAATTTTCCTTCAGCTTCAACTGAGTCACAGTTATAGTAGGCAGTTGACACGGGACGACCGACTGGCGTAAAGCTTGTCCACTCTGAAATGACGCGCCCCACTACCGCATTTATGCACACGGTAATGCGGATTTCTATGGGTAATGCAGTAGTGGGGCGCGTCATTTCAGAGTGCACAAGCTATAACAATAAGTTTGTTCCATTGTTTTATGTAATAGCAAAGGCCCGCTTTATGAAAAATGATCACCAATGTATATAAAGAAGGTTTCTGAAGGTCTGTTGCTGGTCCAAGAGTTTTGATGTAGCAGCAAAGTGTTTAAAAAAGAGGCAAAGTTGATTATGCTTGCAATTTGCCGCCACATCCTTATACCACGAAAGGCCTGGTTAATTGCTGGTTAACGGCAGAATTTACTATGATAACTGAGCACTGTGCTGCCGTAAAAAATAATGGCCTCTTTCCTCTCATAGAGTGGAGTCTTGAGTTCCTCCATTCTGTGAGAGGAAGTAGGGTTTAGAAGCCTTTAGTCCCAGTAGATAATAATAAGACCTTGTTAGTTCAAATTCCCACCGTAGGTCGATTCTGTAATAGTTTGTAGTTCTCCGGAGTAGTTGCTGTACAAGGAGGTCGCACTACTAACGGCTTTCTACGGTTTTAACCTACCTTAACGTAAAATCGTCACTGATGATGACGGTTTGACCAATTTCTAGTAAGGTTGCACTCAAAGTGGGTCAGTAAATTACCGGAACTGGCAACTCATTATGACCAGGTACGGTCAATGGCAAGTATTTGGTAAAAAGTTTATGCTTTAATAGCACCTTAATGCCAAAGCAGTAAGGGCTTTTTTCTTCAAGAGTCTGGAACTGACGTATGGTTAACTGTACTTCATTCTTATTAAAAAATGTTAATATTATTATTAATTAATATATTTACTAGGCTACAGTGTGACGTATTAATTGTTAAGGTTTTTCCTTAACTTACTCATCCTTGCGGCAATTGTTACCTGGAGTCACGTATAGCTTTCAGTTACAATTTAACTGTTCATTAGTGCGGATTGATTCGTGATTTTAATTCATTGTCAAAGACTGAAATAATCTCTAAAATAATAATTTAGATGATCTTCTTAGTTTTGCAAACAAACTATAGAAATTAAATTATTGTGAATAATTTGGTTATTAGTGTAAAGTTAAAGTAAAGTTTGAGTGTGCAAAATGCCCGCCTCGCCATTGCGTACGAGTTTTCAAGAAATAAAGAGGATAGCTTCAATTACAGTCAATATGAGGAAAGAGGTTTGTTTTTCAGTGTTTATTTCAGTACGTGTGTTATGGTGGTTTATTTGTTGTGGTAAGGAACGGGAATCCCTTAGAAAAGTGTGTACGACATGAGCCTGAATTGCGAAAAGCCTGCGTTCTACTATTCCACCAAAGTCGAGATAGTCTCGTAAACAACGTAATTGTATTTCGTTGAAGCTAAGCGGAGATGATAATATAACTCAAATGTAATATTTTTTTTAGAAATCTCTTTTCTCCGCTTTTGTGAAAATCGACTCGTCTTAATCTTTGTTAATCCCTAAAATGGAGTAAAAGTGAAGTATCTAATGTCCGAGCGGGTTTTGCTTACAGAATAGACCACTAGTATCAAAACGTTCAATAAAAATGGATAATGGAAATGATTGTGAGTGTGTAACGTAATAAGGATACAAATCTATGTTGTAGTGTACCTATTGTTTGTTAATCAATAGTTGTATTTGTTGAGAGATGAATACACAAGCATTTAGTCAGAGCATAAGGGCCACAGCAGACTAGCTACTTTTAGCATCGGCTATCGGTGATTTGGCCGTTTTTAGAAGCTAAATCATACAGTCGCAAACTCGCCGATTGTAAAAGCAGCCAGTCTGCTCTGGCCCTAAGACAACGTCTTGAATAACCAACATTTTGCCTACTAATGTTGCTGTATCTTTATTTCTTCCTGGATAATAATTGAATCACTTAATCAATACCAGTTACCGATATCAGCTGATATGCAAATATTTTATCTATTTTATAGATGTATGTAGAATTATCAGTTTGTCACAATTTATTGAGTACATGGAAAGTATCTTATCAACATTTAAATGTGCTGTGAGCCAAGTTTTTGTCGAAACTATGCATATAGTCATATATATCTTTCCATCCATCTTTCTATGCAAATTAGAATACATTAAAACAAAATATTCAAGAAGAAATGTTCATAATTAAAATAGATTACCTACAGCCGGTTTATTCAGTAAAAATCTCACATACCGTCGCTCGGCATCCAATACCGCGAATGTGACATTTTTGACGAAAATCTGATTTTTATTTTATTTCATTCTACACGTTCAAATACGCATTAAAAATCAGATTTTCGTCAAAAATGTCACATTCGCGGTATTGGATGCCGAGCGACGATACGTCATCTTAGGTGATGTGAGCTGTCAATATACTGTCAATCTCGTGGATTCATAGCTCACTTTAACCTCACTTTACCTAAGTATTCACGGTGAGTTTTTTACAGAAAAATCGGCAGAATACCATGTTCTATGCTACGATCATAAAATACTCCTTTAGCTTCGTCCACAACTACTGTAACGATCACGTTCAAAATGTCAAACATTGTCCCACGTGTTGGTTACGAGTAGGTATACAGACGGTGAAATATCGGGTATTGTTATTCGGGTTGACTTGACTCGGGCCGAGCTGTCACTGACCCGACTATCCTACCTTAAAACATTGTACCAGTGTTATTCTCACTTCTATTCTAACATTTTCTACATCAGTCAACAGTGACGTTTCCATTTCCAAGTTTTCCAACGTTACAGATTGAGTGGTTTTTTAGAAGTTAGACCAAGGTGTTCTGCCTCGTCATCATGACCTAGTTAGTCAAAGGAAGTGGAGTCATACTTCAAGATATCGCCTTTTTCAAGGTGAGAGCTTCGGTTACGTCAAATACTAGTAACTTTTGGTAATGGGTTCTTCGGGAATCCCTTTTGGGTTATAAAAGTCATCAATTTGAACGCAACTTTCAAAAAGCCAAGAAATATTTACAGGTATTTTATCCTTTCAACAATTTAATTTTAATTTTTATAATTTATGAATGAATGAATGAAATGCGCCGACCCCAGCGTGGTTTTACCAGACTTGATAAATCGAATGAACCTCAAGTTTTGCACTAGCCCCTGGAGCCTCATGTTTCATGGGGCTAAAGAGGCCATTGTATATCAAGGAGTAGACCGGGTGGCGCGGTAATGGTAGGGACGTGCCCTTAGGATATGGTAGCCAGTGGCGGATTTGCAGTCTTGGCCGCCCTAGGCCCCAGGCCATGGCCGCCCCTTTCTCAGCACCCATCATATAGACTACATAATGAATTTACTTTATTGCCAACTTATATTGAAACCGGTTCAGAAAAGTTAACTATGAGTCGGCTTGGCGCCGCAAAATTCTTTGACGCGTTTCAATTAGTTATTTGGACATATTTTTAAATGTTTTTAAGTCATTATTGTTATAAGATGCGGTGCAGTGCAGCCTGCCATAATGTGCGCAAACGTTTAGAATATATAGGTACTTTGAGTTATTTCTTGTTATCATCTGTGAATTTTTTGTCAAGATTGGCCGCCCCTAATATCTGGCCGCCCTAGGCCCGGGCCTACTGGGCCTTAGGGCAAATCCGCCACTGATGGTAGCCGTACCGAATATGCATCCTAGAGTACATACAACAACATACAAATCTACTTATGAAATCAAAGAGATACAAACACGTCACACGTTTATCTGTTGACAGTCATAAGGGCTTAGTCCATTAGTCACTAACTCAACAAAAGATAGAGGGACTTGGCACATTTTTGCTAGCACTTATTTTTAGCAAGATAAGCCTATATCAGTATCTACCTAGTTAAAATTAGTCAGTTTCAGATTTCATATCAGTTGCAAATAATGTGTCGATATGTCAACATGTTTTAATGAGTTCATCATAGTTTGTGATATTTATTTTATTTGAACGTGTTTTTTTACTTATTTTGTGAGTGGTGAAGTGTATGTTGGAATTATGACGCTTTATCGGTCGTACGAATCTGTAGAGGTAAATGATGTTTTGTTCTAAATGACAGATATGGTTAATTAATATGATTAATCCCCCGAAATATGTGTGATATTTATAGCACAGTACGGTTATCATAACCGTTATGGGTGGTCTTAAAAATCTAAAACAACACACTTTAAAATATACGCATTAATTTTGTTTTATTTTGGGACCATAAATAGTTCCAGTATAGACAAAAAATATACCAGTACCTACCAAGATAAGTTAGGATGGTTTCATAAAATCTGAGTAGGGTACTAGGCTGTATTCAATATTACACAACGTTAGGTAGGATACCAAACATTCATATTTAATTTAATTAACTTAACATTTACCACTTTCGATACTCTCCACTTCACAGTCACATAATTTGCAATACGTCTTTTAATACCCTTGGGGTACTACTGATTATCTGTGTTTATCTTTATCAATAACAAAAAGGTTTCTTAACACCTATTGTTATTCAATGTCCTACTAGAGTCCTAAGCCAATTGAGAGTCAACTGAGTGTCTGACTTAATAATATTTATTGATTTGATTAATGCATATCTAAATTTATATATAAATACTAATCTTGATCTATCCATGACAGTATATGCTGACAGACAGACATAAATTTATTGCTGTAACAGTCAGACTATTTGATTTAACTACTTGAGCTATTATCATGGTTTCTTGAATCAATATTAATTAACAATTGCTACTATTGTAAATACTTGAAGTGTCTTTCACTATTCTTAATATTCAGTTTATACGTCAGTCTGAGTATGTAAAACACTCACACTGATTGTAATAGCCTTCGTTCATAAATACGTATTTATATAGTTACTTTTAAAACCTAAAACCCGTAGTGCACACCATATTGTTAATCCACAACGGGGAAGCTCTTAGCCTGCATCTCCGTGATGGTAAGTGATGATCAGGCTGAAAGAGTGAGCTTCACCCGGAATCCTCAACCACAAAGGAACTAGATATCATACCTCTAACTGCCGAAACACAACAATGCTGTTATGGAGAAAGACTTAGATAAGATGGTAAGCTAGGCAGGTTACACTTTGGAATGGGCAACTAGCTTCATCTCTCTGACTGAACGATTAGTTGACAATTTAAAAGAGCCTGTAATTAGTTTATTTGAAATAAATGCTTTGAGTTTGACTGTAAGAATGCTTACACTGAAAAGAGGAAGCGCCGCAATAAACTTTACAAAATAATATGTTTAAAATTTTTCCCACAAAGCACATTTTATAATATAAATGTTCTCCCAAACTGCTGACCAAGATCCTTACCGTAAACATTAAACATCCAAAAACTGTGTTTTTAATTTGTTATTTAATGGCGTGTGAAACACTCGCATGTGTTACTGTTGCCACATTATTAGGTTAAACTATCAAAAAGCTGTAAATCTTCTATCCCTATAAATCAATCGATTGTGTTAGGTAATGTTTCAGAAAAACATCGCCAGAAAATGTAACACTTATATAGTAATAAGTCTCAACTAATCAACTCAGCGTATCGCAGTCCACTGCCGGACGTAGGCCTCTCCCAGGCTGCGCCACAAAACCCTGTCCTCAGCCTTCCGCATCCAGTCTGCCCCAGCCCCAGCCACCTTTTTAAGGCAGTCGGTCCATACTGCGTTCGCAATTTATTTGCAAAACATGTAAACAAATACAAATTTTAGAAAAAACAACCGTAATGCCAACACATAAGGTCCAGTTTGCGCTACAACTTCGTATTTTTTTAGACTTTTTCAACAGTCTAGTACTCGTACTATTGAAAAAGTTAAGAGTTCAGTCTAGAATCAACTTTTTTACACTTGCATAAAATTGATGTTTGTAAGTGGAAATAACATCAATTGGAAACAAGTATTTGAATAGACCTAAGCTGAGGGGCGTCCCACACTACGTAATAATGTGTCTTATTATTTACACTAAGAAACATAAAGTCATACCTGCTACGATCCTTACATACTCCTTTTGGTTCGTATACGTCCATACATCTGGTCATACACTTGACCTCTCTGAAGAACATCACCACTAAGGTCACTAATATCCTCCTAGGGCATCCTCCCGGCGTTTCCACTCACACTGCCTTGAAAATACCTTTTGCCTTTTTAATTCATCCTCTCAACACGACTAACCCATCTAAGCATACTAAGATATTTCTTTGATAAGAATTTTCATGATCGTTTACCTGTTTTCGATTTTTTTTGGGCCAGAGTCCTTATTAAGAAGCCATGCCATGCTATGGACGGAACTTCGGAAAAAATAACAGCGATTATAAAAGTTATTATTACGTATATTTTTTACATAGTTAGTTAATCTCTAAAATAGTAATTGTCGATGATTAATTCTACCTACATGTCCAAAATAACATGACGCGGACATTATGTTGGTACCCGCATAGTATCCGTACATGTTATCAAATACTTAAAAAAAACACTGCGTTTATTCATTTCCTGTATGACGTCATAGAGGTTATTCCCGTTCACTTGAAATCAGTTTTATTAGCGCAAACGTGTACTTAGGCCAAAAATAGGAACTTATATTTATTTAAGATTTGGGCAACAATTTTATGGTATTTTTGACGAGGCCCAAGATATAAGCCATATTAGCGAAATGAAGGTAGCTAGAAAATATACCAGTATTCATGAGCCTAGGACCTGTTGGTGAATTGCATGCGAGAGGCCTATGTGCAGGACGAAATGGACTGAACGCAGTCTCGTAATGCAACTAGGAAGAGACCTATTTCCAGCAGTGGGTTGTAATAAGCTACTTTTGATTGACCGGTACTTAACTTACTTAAACTCTTTATTTCAATTAAAGCACGCACTTTTGAATTGAAAAAGAATCGGTTACTTAGTGAAAAAGTTGAAGCTGGTTGATCATTCCAAAACGTAGATCTCTATGGAGAAGAACGGGCAAGTAGCTCCAAAGACTCTCTTATAAATCGTCTTCTTTTTTTTGTTCAGTGACAGATTCCGCGAACAAAAGCTGTTATAATTTAAGATAAAGCACTTAACCACATTTAAGCGTGCTTAATCAGGAATTTAAAGACTTTTTATACCTTTTCCGATGTCACGCTTCGCTCAGAGAGTTCACGGTCGCAAGGAAACGACAGTTATTCAAACTGAATCTCACACTACTTACACAAATAAAAACCTACTCCATTTTCAAGAAACTTAAGTTCAAAATCCCGAAACAAACTCGAGAAGATTCGCTTCTCCATCCAGCATATTCAGAGCTGCTTTCATTTGAATCTAGTTCTAATTTCTTAGCTCTTAAAGTTCATCTTGTAAAAGCAAGAGTCACAGTATTTTAGACATGTTTTACATGTCAAGAATTCGCAAAAACGACGAAGTGAAAAGGCTTGAAGACGTCTCTTAAAGCCAGATTAATATACTTAGTACTTATAGTTAAGCTGCTATTGTTCAGAGCGTTGAATCATCTTAATGTTGTAGAGATGTTATGGTTCAGGACATTTTTAATAATGTCTAGATTAGACATAGCGGGCTCAATACTTTTAGCATCGGTGATGATCGGCGATTTCGCAACACTGCATCTCGTTGTGGCGACTCGCTGTGGGAGGGACTGTATTAGTCTTTTTTGGAACGAAGTTCGCTTGCGGTAGGAGTTGAGTAGTAGACATTATCACATTAGGAAAAAGCGACGAAGTCTCTTTCTTTTATATTAGTGTGTGTGCGTGCGAGTATCGTGTAAGGAACGAAGGGGGGTCCCCCAACCGCACACGTTTTTTAAATCTCTGTATCAAGCTTCCCAAAATCTCTTGCTCATCTGCGCCGATGCTGAAAGTACCTATCGTATCTGCTGTAGGCTGATGAATCTGTATCTGCGATGGCCCTTAGGAAGTCGATTGCTTGTGATGTTTACTACAGTAACTCATTCAACTCACGTGGGAAGAAAGACCCGTTTGATATATGCTCAAAATGTTTACTAGCAACAGGATGATCAATCAATTAGTTCTCTTGTCAATATAATCGCTGATTAGTCGACTTTTCCAAACTTAATACGTAAAGTCGTTTAACGATTTGTTAAGTGTCAAATCCGACAGTTTAATTGAACGATTAACTTCTTGACGTGGGCTTATATTGACACGTTATTTATATTCATATTTATATAGGTTTCTAATGCTGTTTTTTGGAAAGCCTGGTGACAACGAAAGCACACAAAAGTGAGAAAGTTTACTGATTTTTAAAGCAAAAAGAGCTTTGGGACTAAGAGATAAATCTAACAATATCAATCTAACAATTCCACTCAGTCTGTGTGGTTCTTTCCTTAAAAGACCATTTTAGACACCAATCTACCTACATGGTCTTCCATGATCTGAAAAGATTATGTCTGAGCTTTAAAAGGGACTGTGACCTCTGAGTTGGTTTCGGCCTTTCTTCTCAGAGGAAATGTCGACCTCATCTAGTTTTAAAAATATTATGATTGACGTGTAAAAGTGTTTGTTCAAACCTAGGTACTTACAGAAATAAAATCATTTATCATACAACCAACGATTGTAGGTAGGAAATAACTTGTTAAATTAACTTCTTTGTTTTCGCTCAAAAATAATAGCTAAGTAGAGTTTTGTAAATTCTTCTAAGAATATGCAAAAACACCGAATTTCATAATCTAACTGCAACAAAATATCTAATAACGACTCTTTATTATACGAGCTACCTACTTAATGTGAGTGTGCACATAATTTTCTATTTTCTGCATTCACGTGGATCGTTAAGATCCGGGTTCTATGTCCGGAAGATGTTAAGGGGGCTTGAATACGTTTCTTAACAAACTTAAGCAATAATACATATTGCACAAGACCTTTAAGTGTTTGGAATATAATTATGTGCCTTCCATGAGAAGTAACAACAACAACATCATGACTGTATTCCCCAAAGGTTTAGGCAGAGGTGTCATAATGTATCACTTACAACGTAATAAAACCGAGCCGTATGACAGACGTTTCACTTTTGTTAATTCCAAACATACCTCATTCAAACGTGTGGAGAATTTGAGAAGCAACATCTAAACTTATGGAATAAATTGGAGATACATTTCGAAAACGTGTGGTTGGTGAGGTTTTTTTTTTGGGTGCGAAATTATCAAATAACTTCTCCCGCTCTGGCCGGAGCGGGAGGGTGTGTCCGACTGTTACTGACTAAAACCTACCCGTGTTCCTTCCGTTACCTGTGTGCCGGGGCCGCAATATCCCTTTCGGACAAACCCACAACCCCAGCAGGCATTGGTCCTTACGGCCCCCAAGACTTGGCAGTCTTGGCTCCCTTGTAACGAGTGTCGAAAAACAATTAAACCGATGATGGTTATAATGTCCGAATCTGCTGAAAAACCCTAAAATTGGCTTGATATTAACAATAATAAAAGAGGCTCTCATACCAGCAAAAGCACAAAAATGAGCGGATAATTCAAGGAAAGGTTAAAGTCTACGCTACGCAGACTGGGTCAACGGATTACAAAATTTAAATAAGTTTCCTATCTAACACAAACCTGTTGACTCAGCCTATAGGCTACAGGGACACAACAGAATGCCCTATTTCCCTTTAACAACTTAGGTTTAAACCTCCTGAACAAACAGTCGAAAATAGGAACATTTCATTAAAATCCGCTGACCACAAAACGACCACAGCTAACATTGTATAAAACAGAGTGAACTCCAAATTTTTTACGTTTACTTTGTTCCTAAATAAACAGAGGGATGGAACCGCAAATGTAAGCAAAATTCGCTAATTCAGTCCCTTTGTAGGTAGCCTTGGGTAAATACTAGATAGACTGGACTGGAGACACTAAATTGTAGGCACAGAAGATCCATGAAAGAGTTTACGACACAACATTTTTTCAGAAGAGAGGCACTTGTTTATATACTGCAACCAATTTTAATGCATTAATTACTCTAAAACACATTAGATATATTTCGATTCAAACTTAATGGTGGCTCGGAAGTTAGCCACTCGCTGCGCAGTACCGCACCCCTCACCCCCGCTGACACATGAATTCCTTACTGCGCAGCGTCTCGCCTCATGTTCCGAGCCGCCATTAAATTTGAATCGGGCTGTAGTTTGCCCGTATTATCTCATCATCTTCTATGTAGCCTTTTCCCAACTAATTTGGGGTCGGCTTCCAGTATAACTGGATGCATCTGAACATCAGTAATTAACATGGAGGTACTGCCTATCTGACCTCTACAACCCAGTGACTGGGTAATGCCATACTAACTCGTATTATCCCACTGTAGGATAAAAACCTGTATACTCTCCATAAAATAATGCTTTATATTCTTATTATAAGACCAAATAAATCCGCCTAAAACAATCGAAACAGTTCATTCCCAAGGAATTTGCCAAAAACCAAAAACTTATCTCAAAGACAAAACTGGAAATTGTCGATTGAAGAATAGACAAAATGACAGATTGTGATTTATCTGTCATTTTTTCTATTCTTCCATCGACAAAACCCGTTTCTTTTGAGGTCATGCTACTCGTGCTGGGCTGCAAGGTTTACTTACCTTTATTTTTGTTTCTGTTTATCAGATATACGAGTATTATAGACTAAGCCTTCTGTCTACACATTTTCTGTTAGAGGTCACTACCCTCACAAACGTTTGATGCCAGCCGACCTTCGAAGGTCACAGGCGCCAAGGTTAACCCGACCTAGCTCTGAAAGGGTCTGAGGTAATCCTACTTTTACGCTCGACTTAGCAGGATTCTACTTAGGATTAGGTGAATACTGAGACTTCTTGTTTTATTCATCATCTAGGGAGTCCTTTTGGACTAAGCGTTTATTTTATCCGTCTGAAGTTAGATCCGGATTTGGTTTATTATTTTTTGGATTGATGTTTTAGGGCTTAGGGACTTAGCTCAGTATACCTGCGTTTCAAAAAGGTAGATAGGATTCTGCAGCCTAATTGTAACCGACTATTACAATCTCAATAAAATTGCTCACTGTGAAAAATCGAAAATAGACAGTGAAACACTATACGTATAATTTATTGAAGTGTCATTACAAAAGCCACTTCGATTGAAGCTCTGTTGGATGTTGGATCTGTATCATAATGATAACGATGTAAGTACCTAATGAGAACTGGTTTTTGAACAACCCTTGGGTGATTTTTCAGAGGGTGTGTCCTACTTACTACCTTTAGTTATCTGTTTGCCAAATAATGTGATCACTATTATTGGCAGAAAGACCTCAGCTCGGCCAATTCTGAGTATCATAGACTTTTTATTAATTGTAATTTTCTTTGTTACAGAGAAGAGACGTGGAGTCGCAGTCTACCAAGACCAGCTTCTTTACACGACATGGCTTGTGGTGGACATTGGGCGTCGATATTCCTCTTCTTCTGATTTGTAAGTAGACAAAATCCTGTTAGTGTATATTTTTTTGGTAATATTGGAAGAGTAAAGATATTAAGAAGGGTTACTCGCCTAGTTCTGCAACCAAGCAGCATTCCTGGGCTATTTTAAAAGTTCAGATTTTTTTACTTAGTCTCTAATTTTTTAAGGCATTGATAATTCCTTTGGTATTGCAAAACTATCTATAACATATTATAAATTAAAGTCGCTTATGACCGCGTTGTTCTTCCAAACTACGCAATGGATTTGGATGCGGTTTTCACCAACATTTACAGAATTGATTTGATTCCGGAAGGTTTGTATAAAACATTATAATTAACTTACATTTCTCAATGTTTTGTCAAGTCGTAAAAACCGTGCGAAGAAGGGGGGCGGGTCGGTCTTAATTTTATTTTTTTGCCTGTTTTGTGTTCCACTGCTGGGCAAAGGCCTCAGCTTTTTTCCTTCCAAATCTCTCTATTGTGCGATTTCTGGCCATGATGGCCCCGCAAATACGATTAGATCGTCACACCACCTTCGTCGCATCGCTGATAGTCTGTCAGCCTGCTTGTCAATTGATCTCCCTGGCGCTATTGTTAGACGACCATTAAAAAAATATGACACGGTCTGAGGACTAATAAAACGAACTAAATTTTATTTCTGCGCTGACCTAAAGTCATAACAGTACTTACTTTTTTAAGGTCGTTGTTGTGATCTTGTGAGCTCAATATTATTTTATCTACTTAGGTTATTCTGTATGAGTTTATTCGTCGTTTATGACCGCCATAAAACACCATATTTCAAGCTATTTCCCATATTTTATTTCAACAACGTGTGTGGTATCGTCCGAAATTGATACCCAGAAACATATTTTGGCCCATGGAGCACGGAGCAGACAGGTTTTTTTTCTCTAATTCCAACTTTCCAAGTTCAATAAGGAAGCGCTCCAAAGACTTATGCATCCCGAATTAATTGAATAAATTATTCAATTAATTGATATTGTACCAATAACGGATGCAACTAATTAACGGACACGAATAAACTAAAAATTCATGGCCGTAATACGTTGACTACCAAAAATGGCTTCCATTTAATTGCGACGAAGACAGATATAATGTTGCCAGTAATAACAAATTGAGCTGATTTATTTTCGGAAGAAAAACATGTGGAGGGATTCAATTTTAATTTCTATTTTGACGGTCTAAAGTTCTGCTTCCAATGAAAATCTTTATGTAAATAAAATGCAAAAACTAAATCTTGTAAGTTGGTTTTACGCGCGTTCATACGTAATTTATTTTTTCTATCAATGTAATGCGTTTAGATGGTTTTTAAAAAAAAAATATAAATAAGTACCTATGTGTTTGTTTGTATTATGGCATTCATATTAGTTTACAGTTTTTCATAGCAAAGGGTAGGTATATTATAGGTATGTAGGGTAGGTACGTTTTGTATGATACAAAAAACGGCGGCCAGTATGTTAGTTCAAATGTTTGGATATTATTTTTCTCTGGTTAATATATTACAACATTATATCTAAGTAGGTATAAAATTGTATGTGCTTCAGGAAAATCTGAAGGAAAACAAATAATAAATTATACATAATATTATATTGTCATTTTCACCGTTTAATTTTAAAGTAAACAAGTGATTAATTAGTAGGTATTATATATATATTGAATAATGTTGTGAAGTAGGTACTACTCGTAAAACAAATTGTATTAATTTATTACCTCATATACCTACTAGTATTTATTACGTGTTCAAACTTTTAGGCTCTAAACGACGTTAGAAATTTTTAGGGTTCTTTAATCTATACTATACGAGTTTTGTCGACGAAAGAATAGACAAAATGACAGTTAAACAATCACAATCTGTCATTTTGTCTATTCTTCCGTCGAAAAAACCCATTTCTACGGTGTTCATGCTACGCGTGCAGGAAGCTTTATCTTTAATTAATATATTTGAGTACCTGGGTTATATTCTGATTCGATAACTATATAATAAGGTATTTTAAAAGATTGCATGTATGCTTTCAAGGATAGATACATAGAGAAAATTATGGTGGAAAGTTCTACGGGAACAGGAATTTCCTCCTGTCTATACGTATACGTCAAAACAACGTTATTTTCCGTAATAAACAATATTGTTTGCTTTTGCCACGCACAATGTACGGAAATTTTATTGTTCATTCATATTATTGTTATTACGTTTGTTATAGGGATAATAAATGATGGTTGGTAGTTATAACTTCAGTAGTTACTTATTTTTACTTGAATCATCTAGAGATTTTAGGTATTATTAACATTAAAATGCTTGTATAAAAGATATATCACAACTAACTAATTATACTAGGGATTAACTAACACATGTCTAACTAACTATACAAATAAAAATACATAGGCGTTCAAGTACTCCTCCACATCGCTGTCATCTAGAAACGTGCCCCGTAATCATCTGCTTATAGGTAAAAATACACAACAAGATTTAAGCTTCTTCAAAACAGAATAGAAATACTTATTCAGTTCTGTAGCCAAAATACAAAAAAAAAATACTTTAAAATATCACCCTTTACCGACATTAAAGACACTCCAAAATAATAATTAAAAATAGATTATCAGCTTCGACTGACAAAAAGGTAAAAAAATATCTTTATGAAACACACGTGGTAGACCCCACAGTGTGACGTTTTAAGGGTTTTCACGAATTTAGAGTGACAAAAAATGTGGGAATATTTTTAAAGATTTTTTACGGCTCTTGGCGGTAAAAGTTTATCTCATATATTATCACTTGTACTTACGTTAACAATTCCTGATAGATATCATTGCTGTTACTTCGTTTTCGTTTACCGTTCTATCTGACTTTATTTTCATTTTGCTCGGCTCCTAGGGGCTCGTCCTGGCGTGATGTTATAGCGTTCCTCAAGAATTGGGCTATCAAAAGCAAAAAGATTATTTTTGCATTTGAAAAGCATAATAATTATTTTTGCATTTGATAGTATTTTTTCCGACTGTTAGTTCCAGAAATTAGCGT
This sequence comes from Agrochola lota, assembly GCA_947364205.1. Lineage (NCBI taxonomy): Eukaryota > Metazoa > Arthropoda > Insecta > Lepidoptera > Noctuidae > Agrochola > Agrochola lota. Next base: position 3,714,635 of record OX376230.1, on the reverse strand, counting down.
GTTCAAACAAACAATAAAACAAACTCTTTAACTTTATTATTAGTATAAAGTATATAAACGTTGCTTAAAGATTAGTAATAATTAGCGACTGTTTAATCATACATTTTTGACGTTTGAACGTCACTAACTTTAAGGAACAGTTTTATAAAAACCCCATTGTCTAGGTCCTATTATTTTATCATCTACAGTTTATTGAGTAAGTTGATAACATTAATTGCAGTCTATTACTCACAACGAATTATTATGCAAAATACTCTGCGTGCTAAGAATACTGAAAACGAGGGACATCTCTGACGTGTAGTAGACACACTCATAAAGTTTCGCATTTATTGACGTCAAATACTCAGTAAATTAAAATGGTATTTGATAGATGTGGCTGTCTGTGCCAATGTCAACAATTATTTGCGTACCTACCTACTTAGAAAACATGGTGGTCAATAATTTTGTGACTTTATGAACCCTTCAGCGTATGACATGATAATGCGCTGCATTTGCACATACAATTATAAAAATACTACGATATCGTAACTCAACTTATTCAGTTTTTACATTTAAAATGATTTATTTAATGTATCTTTTCATTTCCAAGAAAATATTGATGAAAGTAATTAAAAAAAGATCGATGTATAATTAAAAGTTCGCAGCTGGTAACACTCGCCGCATGTGGCAGAATGCACGCAATCGCAGTCACTGTTTACGAATACGAAAAAAATAACCGTGTCAGCGACCTTTTGACAAGCGTTCATTAGGGCAGCCATTGAGAACATTATTTTATAAATAGAACGAATATTATGTAATTATTTTGTACAAATTTTTACAGCATGCAACGTGTAATGTTTTGTTATTTATTTTGCTTTGAAAAAGTTATCATTCAGTGCTCTTTTTAACTTTAGCATTGCGTTTTATTTAAAATATTGCGTTTACATTTTTAATTATAATCCAGAACTATAAAATTATTATATTAATAGGAACGTAATGCATACATTGCTACATGCACCACACTTTTCATTTTATAAATTCTGTTTTATGAAGAATTTGGTAATTTGTCTGGAAGGTGAAACGTACTGTTGCCGGACTAATGTAATTTAAGTTAGTTGACACTACGTAAATAGGTACTAATAATGATCAGGATATAAACGGCTTTCTTTATTGTTGACATTTTTGGCGAACTTTTATGATTCGCTGACATGGACGCAATGTAACTCATGTAAGCAACCAAGTTTCGACGTTTAGGATCAGTTATTATCATGTCTTTCAATGTTTAAAGTATGTAGGTACTTTTATAATGAATACTTAAAATTTAATTCAAAACACCTTTGAATATTAGGTAGATATGAATTTTAAATTGAATGTTTTTAACTATTCATGATTATTTGCAAAGTATTATCTTTGCGAGCTATTTATCGTTATCGATTTAGGAAATACTAAAATTTATTATAGATAATGTTTTATTTAACTACACATCTCAATAATTCTAATTACTAATAAATCATTCTATCTATATTTTAATAATCATTGTTAGATTTTATTACCTACATAAGGTAATAAAATAAATTATTACTTACGTTTATTTTAACATTAACCTAAAGTAAACAAAACATCTTAGGTGTCTTCCTACCTAGTAGGTATGTTCCTATAGTCTTTAATTTGTTAATGCCGAAAACAGTACCACTTACCTTATAACATTTAAGCCCCGTTGCGTCGCACGCTGTTCCCGCGTCGTTCAATTGGTATTTTAATCCATACCTTTTTATGGGCGTACGATTTAGCGGTCATTATCGCTTGTAATCGATTCAAGATTAATTGTGGTAATATTCGTTATCGTGCCAGTAATTATAGCTCTCTTTGTGAATGAACGAAAACGAAACCATAATTCATCTTAATTTGATTACAGATAAGCGATAATAGTGAAGTTTCACCTTGATATTAATTAATTTTATGCATTACATTGTATTCTCAAACTTTTCCCACCAACAGAAAACTGTTAGCAGCGCCATCTGTTATCGAGTAGCGGTACCTATTTCCAGCCGCGAACTCTTAAAACTTTCTAGACTTAATATCTCAGGAATTTACCATTATACTAATAAAAAAAAATGTATTTAGCAAACAGTCACTACGATTAACCACTTAAAAATTAGCCATCATACGTGATAAACTTAAATCTTACCAACAATTTTTAGTTACGCCCTTTTGCTAAAGCATGGCCATGCACTGGAACGTGTCTGACCAGTTGACCACGCAACTGGGACACGTGGGTTCTAACGTGGGTCCAAACGTGTCGGATGTACTGCAATTGGTCTATTGCGTGACGTCACTATTCGTAATGGACTCCCGTGGAACACGTTATCTGAAGTGAGGTGCATCTAGGACTCGTGGCTCCATTCACGTAATATCCTTTACACTGTTCTAGAAATCTCAAATGAAAAAGAAAATAAGATTAGGTATAATGATTTTGTGAAATGGAAAAATAATAATTTACCGCTGTCTGTAGGTAACCTCTACAACGTAGGTATTACAAATGCAAGACCTACCAAGAATTGCATTAGATAAAATAAAAGCAATACAGGACGTGTCCTACGTGTCATTGCATTCGTTTTCATTGATTACATTCAAGGAAGGGCCATAGTACCTACATACTGATATTTTGAGTGAAAACATATTGACCACAATTGTTTGTTAAGAAAAAAGAATTAAGTAGTAATATTATTTGAAAAGAACATTATTAATCACTAGAGCAGTCTTCCTATAGAATTGGCATTTAAATAAAAGACTCGAAAACAGAAGAAGATATCCAAAGAGAGCCTATCCAAATGGAACGCAGCCCCTGCTAATGACACGACTTGGACAAAATAAAAATACCAAACACTATTTTTAATCACGAATAATGATAATAATTCGATAAATTAATGTATTACTTAACTTAAGATGATAGGTACCTACAGCTAAGTCGTAAAATATCAAAGTTCTAGAGAAATGCTATCTTAAACGACAATCATTGTTCAAATAATCTAATCTACTAAGATTTACCACGTGTAAATGCTCCATTTGTTGAGCATAAACAATAAGGTGTGCTCAGCATGAGAAAGCACGTTGATGCTTATCGGTCTAGGCTGCCATAAAGATTAGCTAATTAGCGTAGCAAACAATTAGTATCCAGAATTTCAGAGTAATTAATGTTTTCTAGGTACCTTTGTTATTAACCGACTGCGGCGTAGCCCAAAAGGAGGGTAATGATGGCAGGTTATTTGAGGGTAAAATTTTCTGAAGCGATGCTTCGATCAAAAATAAAAAACTATATTTTTTCATCAAGTCTAAAAAACTCAATCAACTCAAACGATCAAACCATGACTAGCATGGTTTGATCGTTGACTGATTTTATTTATTTTTATGGCCCGTCCTTGGATCACGGACAAAAGACTGTCTCCATTTGCAAATTCTAAAATACATGAAAATTACCACGAAAACGAAAATCTTTTCCGTACTTCCCAGCACTACCTATATATAGAAATCTCTCCACCAGCATTAATTTACAGGAACTACCAAATCCCACACAGCTACCCATCTAACCTATCACCTTGAAATCCTCACTATCATTACGTCATTCCAAATCTGCACCAGCATATCTTGGAACACGGCGAAAAGTGGAACTAAATTTTAAACGCACCAAATTAGGCTCTCGCGATCCTCTCGCATTGGCGGGCAGCGCCACCCTAAATATGTCAGGATATACTAGCACGTTAGTTCTGTTCCTGGTAGTTTGGCATTGACTTTGAACTTCAACAACGTCCACAGTTTGGGGGATTGGCAAATAAATTGGCTATAATGGAGGGCGACGTCCATTGCAATGTTCGGGGACGAGCGAAAATTGCGTGAGTGGTTAGATAATACTAGAACTAGATTTGGACTGTTCGTTCCGGGTTTATTATGTAGAAGATTTCCTTATACGTTTTTGGGTACCCGGAAGACTGTTGAATCTGCGTTTTACTGGTTAGCAGAACGTTTGTACTTGATTTCTTATTTAACAGCATGCTGCCAGTGGGTATGGCAATCACATTTAGCATAAATGGATAGGTTAACATGAATTCCTAGTCAGTTAATTTTTTTTCTAATTCTCTCGTTTTCTTAATCTCGGTGTTCCTTCTTAATTTTCATCTTTAACAACAACAAAAACCATGTCTTGTGGTAGGTTTGCTGTTTTGTCAGGAGGAAAGTCATACTTTTTTTGCCAAAAACGTTGTATCACACAAAATACCTAACTGCCTATAATATAATAATAATAATAATATCAGCCTATTACTGTCCCACTGCAGGGCAAAGGCCTCTTCTCATACAGAGAAGGCATGCTGATGAAGGCATTGATCACCACGCTTGCTCAAGATGGGTTGGCGATTGCAGACTTATATTAACTACAAGTCCAGGTTTCCTCACGGTGTTTTTCCTTCACCGATGTCAGTAATGTCCAAGATAAACTCAGAAAGTACATATGAATTGAAAAAGTCACATTGGTACTTGCCCGGATTTGAACCCACAACCTCGTACATGAGAGGCGAGTCCTTAACCACTGGGCCATCATGACATCATGCCTATAGGTATTTTTAAATTATATCAGTCTCAAATTCATCATAACCAGCGCGACTTATGTATTCCGACCGCTGCATTTTGTAGGTCAAACACTATAAATAGGAATAAACTACCAGTACCAGCCTAAAAATAAATAATACAATACATTAATCATCCATTTATATTGTACATAATATTTAGTGACTAAAATGGTCGTGAGTATTTATTTTGATTCATTGCATTGTGACGTGCACTGATTGATCTAATGCGCGCGATCGTATTGACACGCCCGATTTTCGTTCATGAATGAATTTTTAGTTTTAGTTTTAATATTATTGGTACCAATTTTTTATAAAATTATATTTGTGCGATAAGACTTGCATTTATTGGCGAGATTGGATTCGATTCTTGATACTTATAAATCACTATTGAATTTACGGTTTATTATTATGAGTCTTCTTCATAGGTTTTAATGAGTTTTGAACTTTCGATAAACACTATGGGTACGTAGGTATCCAGTAAAAAAAATGGTTTTGTATCTCGCGTAAATCTACGTTCAGGTTAAATATGCTCATTTTTTGTAGATATAGTGTGTTTTATGATATGTATATTTGCCTTATTAAAATTTAACAGTTCTCATTGTAAACATAAAACTGCCTTCATCTTCTAACAGTATCATTTCTTCCACAGTACTGACACTGATTGGACTCTTCGAGCTGGGCGTCATCCCGAACCACAAAGCTGGCTTCTACTGCAACGATCCTGCTCTCAGCTTCCCTTTCAACGGAGACACGGTCAACACTGAGATGATTATATCAACTGTATTTGGATTGCCGTTAATTTTTGTAAGTATTATTACTATTAACCGAGCAATATTTATATCTAAATTTAAATATATACATATTTGTAAGCACGTTTTCGATTAAAGTTGCAATATAGGGGTTTATGGGGGCTCTAATTAGGTCTCATATCTGGGAAAATTCGTTTTCTCCGTATTTTCACCCAAGCAGAGCTCAGTCGCCCAAAGATTAGAACAAAATGGCTACTTTAGAATGGCATTACATGGCAGCATGGAATTAGTAAGTACCTACTATGATACGTACTATTACTAGTATGTATTATGTAATACTTAATTAGTATGAACTATCCTACCTATACTACTAAATGAGCATTCTCTATTTTTACCAGAGCAGAGCTCGGTCTACATTACTACGTAACTTTATTAATAAGTAATTTTATATTGAATGGCAAACTATCCGGAGATCCCGCCTGATGGTAAGTTCACCTGCGGGGTAATAGCGTAACACACTTCCAGTAGCAATGGCTATTACATTTTTACAGTTACGTTGTTTAGCAGATAAATTATTCGAACATATATGAAGCAATGGGTATAGCAATAATCATTCAGATTGTGATTGCAAGCTTTTTTCCGCATCTACCAACCCGCACTGGGCTCGCGTGGTAGATTATAACCCACTCCCTCTCGAAGAGAGCGGCAGGCCTGAGTCCCAGTAGGTGGAAAACAATAGGCTGATTATGTATGCAAGCTTTTTGCCTGAATTCCTGGGAAATGCATAGATTATCGCAGTATGTTGTCATTTTTGTAAAGGAGGATGCAAAACATTTTAGTCACTCTTATGGGAAAGAGGTAGATTTTTGCCGAGAACCAAATGATCCACGCAAAGCAGAAAGTGCGTCATCATGTTTGTCTGTTTACAATGTTACTAGTACATAAGTACCTATTGCTATAATGTTACTGACCGCAGATAATATTCATTGTCCTGAAAAGTACTTACATGGCTTTCCCTCACTTATAATAACGAGGTTATTACCCTAAATGGGTATTAAATGAAAAGCTCGGTGAACCTATAATATTATTTATTGAAACAATCAAAATTCTTAAACACGTACACCTTTTATTAGTCCCTAATAAACTTTATTAGATCGGTTGAAGAATCTTTCTTTCAAGGTGTTTTTTTTCCAAAGAGCTTCTAATTTTTCTGCCGCTCTAAGGGCCCTATCTCACCAGAAACCAGTGCCCGCGCAACCATGGTCGCACTGCCAAAACATGTATGCTTGGTTGCGAAACCGATCGGATGCCTGGTTAGATATCCACCTTATAGCTGTGTATTTTGCTGGCAGCGCGACCATAGTTGCGCCACCATGGTATCCTAGTTAGATATAAGCCTAAATTCTTGATACGGAATAACCAAATTAATAACTTTTTGCCTCTCGTTTTCAGATCGCCGTAACAGAGTACATCTTTATAAACGGTGACTTCTCTCAATCAAGATTTCGACAGAGCTGCACGAGTACCCTATATTTATACAGAACTTATATCTACGGTGTGATCATCAACCTGAGTATTGTGGAGGTCATGAAGGGTCTCGTTGGGAGCCCTAGGCCGACCTTCTTCGATCTATGTGAGCCTGATACTGGCAAGACCTGCAATGGGTAAGGACTTTATTCTTTCTATTTTCTCGAAAACAGCAGGTACGATCCTCCTAGCGTTATCTACGTCTATGTAGATCATGAAACATCCTTTTGGGCGGATTAACATTAACCACTTTCACTACCATGTCTTAGGGCGTTGTAAAAGGCACCCAATCATTTATACCAGTGTTTTTCAACCTTTTTCATGACGCGACCCCCATACCACGAACATTTTTCTCGCGACCCCCTTCCCTCCACTGTTTATAATCTGTATTTTATTATAATACAAATATCAAATACGTACAAGTTTTTATTGTTTTTTATAATGACGTATCGGCTAATTACATAATTAACAGACATATTACATCACCAATCGCCTCTACGGAAAAGCGATACGATGAATTTGTGTGGACAGCGTATCCCACTCGCATCCTAATTAAATCCTAAGTAAAATTTATGTCGTATAATTGATGGATTTATGAGGATCATGGCTACGAGGGATTTCCCAGTAGAGTACGTAATTACGTTTTTAAATGCAGCTATAGATGAGGCAAGTTTGGGAACCAACCTAAAAGCAAATCTATTGGAACTATCTAAAGCAACAATACAATTTCTTTTACTGAGCCTTCGCGACCCACAGGTTCAAAAACACTGATTTATACCATGGACTAGAATTTTAGCACAATTCTATTTGCCAGGTTGGGGCTGTTTTGGCAATGAACCCTCATGAGGTTGCATTTCATTCAAACCAGCTGAATACAATGAGTACGAGTTTCACCAATATTTTATTAAAATCTAAGATGAAGGTGGTGCCTAACAAATAACAAATAAAAAGCCAATGACAGTTCTTCCCAGAGAGGTCCGGTCACTGACTGTTCATTTTACGACATCCGCATTTACACAGCAATATATTCGACTCGTAGGAGTAATACATTTGACATTGAGTGATCTTGAAGATCTTCAGACTACTTATCTAATCGCAGGGTTGACGTGGGTACATCAAACTGTCAATGAAGATGGAAATTCATGAGATTATTGACACTGGGTTGAGTACAGTCGTAAAATGCGTAACACTAGGGAATAATCGACGGTTCCTTTACTAGAAGAATCTGAGAATAATGTGCTGTCAACTCAAGAGCAGCACCATATGACATAGGTGTCTCCCAAGTTGCACCACAGCACCCGGTTCTCCACCTTCCGCCTTCTTGCACTGAAACTACGAGTATTACCAAAAACAAATTGCAATCATTTACTACTTGCTCACCACAATTCTGGATCCACCTAGAAATCCTGGCATCACTTGGCAAATTATAATCTACATCTTGCTTAGTTCTTATGCCATGGTCAAGCTTTGTTAGTCCAAGAGTCTTAACGTTCACTACCTCTACCACCGTATCTAATGTTCTGTTTCTTTTGTTCCAGTTCCCAGTTCGTGAGTGACTTCCAGTGTACATCTGAAAAGTACCCCAGCTGGTACCAGATGGACTCATACCGCAGCTTCCCTTCAGGACATGCTTCACTGTCAGTGTACTGTGGCTTCTTTATTGCGGTAAGTTTTGAAATGTTAACTGATAAGATGGACGACCATCTCAAATATCTGAATTTTCCTAACCGTTCAGCAGTCACTTTCAGCAAAATAAGGAAAAGACTGTAAAACTATTTTAGAAGCATACTTGCTATTGCATGCTGCAAGTTTGTTTTGGCATCAATTTGATGGAATATCCAAAATGTTTTAGTGCTATGATTTTCTGTAGCAAAAAAGATGACAACAATTAACTTGTATGTTAATTGTTGTCATCTTTTTTGTTCTCTACTCTTCTAACTAGGTACCAACTACCAATTTTTTTCTTAATCTCATGTTTAATTTTCAAATCTTTTCTCTCTCCAGTGGTACCTCCAACGCCGCGCCTTCGACTGGACCCACCGGTCCATCTTCCTCGTCCCAATCCTGCAGCTGCTCTGCATCTCGTACTCCGCCATCTGCTCACTGACCAGGATCACAGACCACAGGCATCACTGGTGGGATGTGCTCGTCGGCACTGCTATTGGACTTATCACTGTTTATTATGCCGTAAGTATTGTTTAGACTTTTGAAAAACTCAAAATTAATTAATTTTTTACCGTTAGTTGACCATATTGGTGACTGCTATTGAATTATTGATTTCATTGTTTTACGTTTCTGAGTACCAGGCTAAAAGTTTAATGAATTCCTATGCATGCAGTCTTTGTTAGATCAACATTTTACTAATAAAAACATGGTTTTCTCCTAAAGGGTCGTGCTATTTTTACAACCCGTAGCAGTAGGTACTGGCTTTTAAATCATGTTGACCTGACGACAGGGCATTACACACGCCGACAAGCTATAAATTTAATCTTCCTCTATTTCTTCAAATATTATGTCCGCATCAACCAGCTAGTATTCCACTAAGGTTGCCATCACCAATATTGTTTTTTGTGGTCCTTACACTATGTGGTCCTTTTAACCCAAAGGTTGACTGGTAGAGAACCCCTTGTATAATTATGTCCGCCTATACACACCACTACTATACATGAAGCTTAAATAAAAAATAAAAAATATTTATTTTAATCTTTTCCAGGTTGTAATCAGCGCAAACTTCACATACGAGCACTCAAAGACCAGTAATCTTAAGTCAGAGGAGAGCCGGCACACAGTGAGAACTTTGCTATACGACGAGCGAAGACCAGTGACAGTGTCCTAGTGTAGTGTGTGTGGTAGAGACTGATAACAAATTTTAGGACGGATTAAAAAAAATGTGTTTTGAAGGTTCTGAAACCAATTTATTGTATAAAATAATTTAAAAAATTCAGCTTTAAGTATTAAAGGACCGATACTTAGAGCTCACGTTTTAGGCGCAGTGCTTTGCGAATCCTGGGGGTTTGGAAAAGAGATGGAGATATACAGGGCGTATAGCTTCATCTCTTTCCACATTGATGTAAGATTAAAAGAATACTGCTATTAGAGGTGGTAACCCCCTGAACTCCTATCTCGAAACGAGACTTTTTTTGTCAATTAATCAATACAAAAGGCCTGAATTAGTCCATTACATTCGACAGCATAATCAGCCTATACTGTTCTGACTGTTCAGACACAGGCCTCCTCTCAGTGAGAGGGAGTAGGTATATTCGTCAACCCTGAGATTAATTGAGAGTCCTGCCAATTCATTCCGTTTCAATAAGATTACTGAAAGACTTCGAAACTGAAAGGAAGAACATAAAAGCACTGAAAGTGTTTTATAAAAATAATAATAAAGAAAGAAATGCAACTGAAAATGTCCGCCATATATTTTTCCAGTAGGTATACTTCATACCCACTAACTTAGGTTTATTCTTACTTGATAAGTTAAGTTTAAGTTATAAGTGTTATAACTTATGTATTTTGTATTTGAACTTTGAATTTACAATGACACAATGATACGAGTATTATCATGTAAATCTTTTGTATGTATTCAGTTATATTTATGAAGCAAAGTTTGACAGGGATGCGTTTTCACGACAGGATGCATTTGTATGTACCAAAAGGTTTAAATAGTTTATGAGAAAATGTTTTTGTATGGGAGTTTCTGTATGAACAAAATAATATTCAAGTCTAACTTAAACCTATAATGAACCTACTTACATAGATTTTAAATTTCTATAGGACCAAATGAAACGGGTTTTCACTTAAACAAATATATTTTGTTTTTTCTTGTATACCAGCACGCGTAGCATGAGCACCGTTTTGTCGACGGAAGAGTAGACAAAAATGACGTTCCTTGTAGACAGTACGACGGCAGCAAAGTAGAGACGGCAGCAAAGTAGAAAGGTCAACTGCACTTTTTACGAAATTCACTCTTGACATAATTCGACTCAGAATTCTTTGTTTTGTCATAGGACTTTTTCTGTTTGATTCTCTATTTTTACTTATATAAAGACAACTACAACAATTATTCTTAACATGACGAAGTTCCGTGTTTTGAAACAAAAAATATTACAGTAATATTGGCCCTAACCATTTCCTTGGTAATGCCCTATTAACTAAATGATGTAAAATAGGAGAAGATAGCTTTGTTCTTCTATTAATTATCACAATTTTGCATTCAAAACGTTCTTCTGTAAAATCATGATTTTAAGATTTTGTAGATAACCGTATATACTTTGCGGCCGTCGAGTTTCAAAAAGGGATTCCAAAATCAAATTGTCTTCACTACTTTGGACAACTGTCAGTTCTCAGTGTGATTTTGACAGTTTGGGATAGAAAACTTTCTTCTGAAATAGTCTACGTATAAAGGACCTAGACAAAGATTGTTCGAAACGGAAGACAAAATGACAGATTGTAGAAAGATTTCTACGGTGCGATGTCAAAAATGGAGAAATGAAATGTCAGTTTGTATAGAAAGAGCTATGTCTATTCTTCTTAGACATAGAAAGCGTCATGCTACGCGTGCAGGTAGAATTATTTGTATAGATAGAGGCTGCATTACATATCCGGTATGGCTCGCAAATCCTTCCATATCCTGAGGGCACTTCTTCCCTACCATTACCGCGCCACCCGGTCTACCCCTTGATATGCAATGCCTCTGTAGCACCAAGTAACATGAGGCTCCAGGGGTAACGCAAATCATGGGGTTCATTATCATATCATATATCGAGTTTGGTTAAAACAGGCTGGGATCGGTGCTGATATGTCATTCATACAGGTAGAATGATTTGTATAGCGCAAAGTAGAAACAATTGTGAAACGAACTATTGACCAATCGGAATATTGAAAATGCCTTTTTACCTACATTATTTCGTTATTTAATTATTAGGCTAGCTAAGAAATATGTGTAGGTATTAAAAAAATATTTATTGCATATACATTATAGGGATACATAGTATCAGTATTAATAATTTATTTTTTTATAAAAAAGAGACAGTCGCTCAAAGATGAGTGCGAAGTTGAATAGTTTTTAAGGATCCATGATTTTTTTATTTTTTTGTGATACTTCTGAAAATTGTATAGCTTTTTTTTCGTTTTTTCGTTTTTTTTTTTGAGGATGCGAAATCATCAAATGACTTCTCCCGCTCTGGGCAAAGCGAGAGGGTGTGTCAGGCTTTTACTGACTAAAACCCACCCGTGTTCCATCCGTTGCCTGTGTGCCGGGGCCGCGATATCCCTTTCGGACAAACCCGCAACCCCAGCAGGAAAATTGTATAGCTCACGATCGAATGGAAACCGTTATAACTTTGTTAATAAAATGTAAAGATATAAGACTCATTTTTTTATTTTCACCATGGCTATACCCAGTCCTCGCCTCTAGAATCTAGATTTTAGATAGATTAAGCTCTACATCAGTAGATTAATATTTATCTGATGAACATAAACGCCTCGTACCTCGTTGGTCTAGTTGTCGCTAGCGCTACTGCTGAGCATGAGGTCCTGGGTTCAATTCCCGGGTCGGGCAAAGTGGTATTGGATTTATCCATAAGAATGTAATTTTTCGGTAGCAGCCCGGAGTGTGGATTTGTGCCCGGTTGATGACAATAGGCTCGCCCCCTATTACATGGGACTTAAACATAAATGGTGAAATGTGGGTGTAGATACTATAGGTACACCTCTGCCCAACCTTCGAGGATTACAGGCTATCTGTAGTAAACTGCCTACTAGATAACCTAAAGTCCACATTTTAATTTACTTTCCATTCTTCTTTTTAGCTTATCGATGGCAATCTAAATGGACTCGGCCCAGAATTCAGCTACATGTTTGGCGCCATTACTAGCATCATTTTAATTCATTTAAAGAGTTGAAGCTAGACCAACAAAATCACCCGTTTTCTGTTCGCCTGGTCATACTTAATTTTTCAATATTTGTGTCACCTTTCCCACCCGAAACACTACTAATATTGAGGGTATACTCGGGAACTAAGTGACAGGCTTATAAAAAGTGGAAAACCAAAAGGACGAAGAAGGAAGCGATGTCAAGCAAGAGATGTCAGAGCAACTGGAGTCATAAACATTGCACTCCAGCCAGCCATAGCATAAGCATTATCAGACGATAATGTCCCCTCTGCTGCACTGGTGGGACTTAGGCCTTCTCTCTATAAAAGGAAGTGGGCCATAATCCACCACGCGGGCCCAGTGCGTGTTGGTAGATGTCACATGTCTTAGAATTTTTGGTTCTAGGACATGTTTCCTCACGATGTTTTCCTTCACCGTTTTGAGGGCAGTGGTGATAAAAAAAATTAACAAAGTAAAGTGCCTGCCTGGATTCGAACCAACGACACCACACGTAAATTGAGGCTGTCTGACCACTGGGTCTTGACTGCTGTCAAGTCATAGACCGTAGCCACTATTCGCAAAATAATAAAGATTTGAGTCACAATCCAAAACATTGAAAGACCAATTCAGAAGAGGATAGTAAACAAAATTACTGACACAAATAGCGTAATGCCCTTCGTACCACAACACTACAGTACCACAGGGCCCTAGGGCGTAGAGGCGAAGGGCCAATATATGGGTCATAATGATAGCGTTGCATAACCGCTGGCCACTTATGTGCTATTATCAAAATAAGGATGCTCGCGATCGCCAGGTCCAATTCCCGTGTGAGGCACCATGTACTTGTAGTGTGAGTAAATTGTAGTGTATTACGATGTTTTACTTGTGGTTCGAGGTATGGCCTGGGGTTGGTCTTATAATACATATTTTAAATAAGTAGGTACTATAAGGATTTCTCGTCCTTAGTACCGGGTCAGTCAAATACTTAAAAGATTTATTTGATTCCTGATGACATACACTGTAAGTTTTTCAAGCTGACTCCCAATTATTTTCTAATATTCTTAATACGAAATAGTGTTTGTCTCATAATAAATTATGCCACCAATTTATAAACTATTCATGAAGGTTGCATGGTAAAACCAAGCAGACTAAGATCTCTACAGTATCTTTATCAAAGTATTTTCTCCGACAGTGCTGCCTTTACAGTCTTGAAATTCTTGACGAGTTTTTTTTTTAAATAATGTTTGGTAACTGCATTTAATTGTTTCCAAGAGGCATACGCTATTAATTAACCACTTTAGCAGATGTTTTTGTTTATACAGGATGTCCCACGGATTTGCCACGGATTTGCCACATGGCGGGAACGTACCTTGAATATTATATCTAGATGGAATATTTTACTGAAAGCAGACATTATTTGATTTTTTTTTAAACAATTTAAACTGCATTCATAGATATTTAAATAATTACATGGTTGAACCGGAAATCGAACCCGTTACACGAGAAAATAATCGTCCTGTAGCTTTATCATACCGATGGAAACGCTTCATCATAAGGATTAATTTTTTGCTAAATAACATAGTGTCAAAAATAAAAGGAAGAACATGAATTTTAACATTTGATGTGAAATTTTGTTCAGAAAAAGATGGGACTATACTTCCTAACTCGTCAGTTTTGGTGTGTCGGTAGTTCTTAGGTCTCTACCAAGGAATTTCTCTCCTGAAGCATGTGGTACCTACATAATTTGTTACGCATTTGACCCACCACTGCTAAGTCAATATAAGCCTGAAATTGCCATTTCTTAATTAATTAATTGATTGATTTATTTATTTAATAAGTTCAACAAATCAAAATTAATTACTTACACCCGTCTTTCCAACGAATTTCTAAGTAGAAGGACTAAACAAAGACTTATTTCGGTATCCCAAAATATACTGTAACAGAGATCCATTTCACGAGCCTACGTCTATCATTGCAAATTAAACCTAATTTCAATGATATAAAGTCGCATAGGGATTTGCAAAGACAATTGCAAGAAATTGGTGCAGTTCAGGAGTTCACATGTAAATGCAACTTTTGATGAGCCGTCACTTTTATCTGCTCTCGAATGTAGACTAGGAGCTAGTAATTAATTGTCAAGATGATGTGTCATGTTAAGCTGTCTTGCTCCTTGACTATGAGTGATGTTGTGATTGATAGATTTAGTTGGAAGTGTGATTTGTTCTAGTTCCCCCTAATTGGGTTCTTGTTAATTGATACTTATCTCAAACTAAAACAGAAACTCAAAATATTTATTTCAATTAAACCATTTACAGGCACTTTTGAATTCTCAAGGAGTCGGTTAGTCAGAAATACGAAGCTAGTTGCCCATTCCAAAGCTTAGTAGGTACCTGTGAAGAAGCACGGGCAACAAACTCCGTCTCGAAAATCTAGAAGTGCGAGTGAGAAATGTAAAGAGCGAGTTAACTACATGCTATGTAATTTCTTCAAAACCCACTCTACGAGAAAAGTTGATTTTGGAATTATGTTAAACAATAGTTGTTTGTTATGCAAGGCTACAAAGTTATTTTTTGGCGCGAGTACTTATATAGAATCCTGAGCGTAGCGAGGGTTTCAAAGGTACCAGACGCAAAATAACTTTGCTACCGAGCGAAACACACAACTGCCACCTCACTACAGCGAGGAAAATATTTGATGCAAGAAAAACTATTAAATTAAAAAACTTAATTCGGCATTAAAAGTACCGCTTGCACTAACTCTGCAGGGGTTAAATTTATATCTTCGTCCCTGCTGGATTCGCTCATATTTAATGATTTCTTACGATTTTATCAAAAAACAAACCAAAATGATGGAAAGCGAATTGAATAGAGGGAACAAAATGACAAAAAAACAACCAGCATTCTTCGTGCTGGCCAGTGCGATTATTCTAAAAATGAGGTTGGCGCACTGACATGAAATAAGTATTAATGCATTTTCAGTGGACTGGCGGTATAGAAAATAACTGAATAGAAAGATTCGAATTTTAACTCTTTCCACACTAGTGGATAAAATGCACTTTGGCACTCAGATTTCGAATGATAAACAGAATCTTTCCGAGGTTGTGAGGTGAAAAATTAAATTCAAATACTTCTTATTATAATCATGTACAATATCCTTTGCGGGCAAAAGGACCAAAAACCGTTTCGAACAGGAACGAAAGGACCAATTTTTTTCACCTTCGCTGAAAGAATTGCAAACTTCAGTGGTACTTATAGATTTTTTCTCTCCACCACTAAGTGTTTGCACGTGTAATTCGCCATGAACTGTATATAGCCGGTACTTCTATAGACGTAGGTAATTTATTTTTCCGTCGTGGCCGGCGTAGGGGAAGGGAATATGGCTATAAATTACAATATAACGCGGTCTGTACGTCAAACATCACGCTAGTTCATGTGGCGGGCTATTATTGTTTATGGGCTGAAGGAATTGTCCAGAGAAAATGTGGTAGGAGCTTATGAAAAAAAAAGTAAGACCAATTTCAAGACTTTATTAGAAAATCTGCTAAAATTACAACAACTGTTAGGTGGAAGGTAGATACTTACCTATGGTTTAAATAGATTTTTCTTTTTTTATACAGTAACAAAGTTAATTGACTTTGCGGAAATCCATGAAAAAATACAATAGGCAATGTATATTTAGTAACCTATGTTCTTAAAGAGTCATAAAGTACCCTGTAAGAAATCGACACACACGCCACGTCAAGCGTCGAGAGCAGTGTGAAAACACACACACACATACACTGCTCTCGACGCTTAACGTGGTAACACGTCGTGTCCGGGTTCGCAACGAGTCAATCGTCCTCCTGAGGATGCCTCGTTGCGAGGTGAAACACGTGTCGATTTCTTACAGGGTTCTTTATGACTCTTTAAGAACAGTTAAGCGGATTAGGTTACTAAATGTACGTCGTCTATTGTATTTTAACCATAAAAAGCTTGTTTGCTTTAATTTTTTTTGTGTTGTCAGAAAACAACAAATCGGCTCTTTTGTAACGGGAGGACATTGGCTCCTGCAACACAGTTTTAGCTAGCTGTGTTTTTCCAAAATTCATAAATAAAGGCAACATCAGAGGATTTTGGAAATTGAATCTCAAATTCATCCGCTTGTGTCTGTGACAAGTTGAATCTAGGCTGTTTATCGCAGCAGTTTTGTAATGTCGCATTAATATTTGAGAGAACAGGCCTTTATAAAAACGCTAACTATTCACCCCTACTTCGCACGGTTTTTACGACTTCACAAAGCTATTATATTTCAGTTTATTAATGTGTAAATAGTTAAATACACATAAACCTTTCGGAATAAATTCTCTAAAATTCATTGAAATTTGTTGCGTAGTTAGAGTAACAACGCGGTTACACAGACAGACGTGAAAAGCGACTTTAATTAATAATAAATATGTATAGAATTACCTAAGTGAACTTCTAAATAAATCATATGTGATAGATTCAAATTCAAATTCAAATCATTTATTTGCTTGAATATGGGTAGGTACATGAGGTGACACATAAAACTGAAGATCTTTAACCATATCCTACCTTAATAGGTGTGCAAATATTAATCATACATTTATCTATAGCAAATATAATTATTGGGGTATTTACGACATTCATTTATAATATAATTTTATTATTATTTCTTAACTTAAAAATTTAATTACATTTATCATTCAAATAATCATTAACGTTATAATAAGCTTTATTAATTAAATAAGTCTTTAATCTATTCTTAAATGATATAAAATTATTTACTTCTTTTATATTATCAGGTAATTTATTATATATTTTAGGGCCCATACAAAATGCACTCTTGTCAAACATAACCGTTCTATGGCGTATTGCACGAAGCGTACTGGCAAGTCTTGTACTTTTTTGCGTCTCATATTTGTTTACATTATTTCTAATGTCTAGTGCTAGAAATAATATAAACAAATATGAGACGCTAAAAAATACAAGACTCGAAAGTACTAGAGATCGCTCCGAAGGTAAACCCGCCTAGAAACTCCTACAAGTACACTTTCTACCACTCCATCTATAAATAACAAACAACGCAAATACATCGAGTGCAACCATCCGATATTAATTGGAGGGAAACCCCACGGACATGAGTCATGCACCGGAGGTAGGTATAGGGTGGCTCAGGTGGGTGCAATTAGCCTTACCCAGGGTTTCTCAAAGTGGGGTTGGAGCATAATTTTAGGAGGATCACTGTTGGTCTTAGGGTACGTGATGCAGATGCAGAATAACTATTGAAATAGACCAAAAGCACTATAATAAAAAAATCCGAATTGTATATTCCTCTTATTACTTTTGCCAACCACTCCAAATAAACAAACTTCAATAGATAAGTCTAGGGAAACTATGTAACTGTCACATATACAAATAGACCATATTGTTTTGTCGCGTGCACTTAACATTCTACCTTACGCTGGTAAAGCAATTACGAGGTCTACTATTATTTTTATTAATCATAAGTTCCTGACTAAATCCTCTATGTCTTTAAGTATACAAATATAATAATATAAATTCGAAAGTGAGTTTATTTGTTTGTTACGCTTTCACACTAAAACGGCTAAACGGATTTGAATTAAATTTACGTACGGCACGTAGATAGACCATGACCTGGGTTAGGATATAAGATTGTTTTCTTTTTATCCTGATATTTCCACGGAATCGAGACTTATGCGGGTGAAACCAGGGGGCGCATCTTGTTTAATATATTTTCTTTAACAGCTAGATTTTCTTTTATTCAATGGGTTCGTCTGTGAAATTAAATAGGGTCTTTTGATAGGGTACCTACCACCTAAGTTCACATTGTGGAATGCAATAAACGTATTGAGTATTGAGTATTGAGTATTGAGGGTTACCTGCGTGGGGCTATAAGTTTGAGGAACCCCGTTCCAACCCGTTCACCGCGACGCCCTCTTTATTTCGCAATGTGTGTTTTGTACCAACGGTTTTTTGATAATGATCCGTAATCGTGTACTTAAGCAGTTGTTTTATATTAGGTAACTACAAAAGCATATGCGATGTGCAATTGTTTCTGTTGTTAATTTATGCGAGAGTGATGTGTTAATGTCCTTGGAACATGCAACTGTTGTTAACATAGGGTTTGCGTGGTGAAATCATGATTAGATGTATAGAATTATAAGGCAGTATTGGTCAAATAAAGTAAAATCCGGAAATTGTCTAAAATAATTTTGTGCCTTTTTGTGCAGTGGTGGATTTTTTCGATGAGTCACGTGAACGAGAAAAGTCGTTTATGAATTGTATAACTACCTAAAATTCATAAGTCAACCCTTACCCATCAATCCTTTCAGGTAGGAGTCTTGGATTGATATAAACGGATTTAAGATGATGAATAACTCGATATTATAGAATGGAAAAAAATACCTACATTTATTTTCGGTAAACTAGACGCATAGAAAAAACACAAAAAAAACAGAAAAAAAAGAACGATCGGATTTGAAAAGATGATGGAAAATGATGATGTTACTTAACTCGTCAACTACTAAACTTCTAGCTACTATTGGTATACTAATTACATAATATCCACGCAACGGATTTTGACGAGTTTTATGTGTATAATAAATACATAAGGTACCTGGGCGACCGAGCTCTGCTCGGGTGAAAATAGAGACTGTTCATTTAATACTATAGGAGAGTTCATACTAATTCCATGTATAGTACATACTAATTCCATGCTGCCATGTCATTATACTAAGGTAGCCATCTTGTTCTAACTTTAGGCGACCGAGCTCTGCTCGGGTGACAAAACGGAGAAAACGAATTTTCCCAGATATGAGACGTAGCTAGATCAATTTTTCGCCCCCGTAACCCCCTATATTGCAACTTTCATCGAAATCGTTAGAGCCGTTTTCGAGAACGTGATAAGTGACATGGACATCGACGAGAAAACTGATACCATGGATTCAATACATGATTCTGAACCACCCTGAGTTGAAATTTTTTATCGGTTATTATAAAAAAAAATTGCTGATCCATAGAAAAGTGCAATACCTACGCGGTCAAAATGTATGGAATAGCTGTTTTAAAATAACCGACGAACAATTATTACATAAAATTAAATACAAATAGTGCTCATTTAATAGTATAAGATATTAAAGTTACATTTAGTTAGAAATCTCGATGTTTTGTCAAATCGTAAAAAGCAGGAGCGGACGCTAGTTATATATAAATAACAAAAAGAAGAAGAAAACCCATAACCAAATCGAATAATACAATTCGATTGGCAGGTCACACAGCCAAATCAATTTCATTCCCTAGTATGTATTACGATCTCAATTATCATTATAATTAGCTCTGTTGATGATAAATATTTTAGCAGGATTTCGTCCGACAGAATAGTGCCAATGAACTGGGGTAGACATCTGTTTCATTCGCCACATCACGCAAATATAATAACGTTATCATTTTACTTGCGATTTCCCAGACTATTATTGTAGATCATTTCTAAAATTATATTGTCCAATCATTTCATTGTTTTGGTTGTCATACTGTCCTTGTTACAAGATGTCAGATGATAATAGTAATTAGGAAGCTGCTTAATTAGCTGGAAAGGCAACACAATCTCGAGAGTTTTAGCCACAGATCTACACTTGTCAGCCAACGTGCTGAACCTTTACTCTATTACAAAAAATTTATGAAAATTTTGCAAACAAATGTATTTAACCTGCATCATAATTGCGTAATCTATGATCAATCGCAATCTGTTTTATTTTGACAGTTCAACAACATTAATTGCGTTATTTACGTTTTTGAGCACACATTTTTTTCAAACTTATGAAGCAATGGATTAGCAAATAGCAATATCCTTCAAAATGATTCAGATTGTGGGTGATCGTGTGTTACGTAATTAGGGTGCAGAACACAGTTTTATTTACACTTTCATCAAAAAGTTTTGAATCGATTTCTTCACCACATTTTCTGGTGAGATTAAATGGACGTATGGGAAATTATCAAATGATAATAATAATTAAACAGGTCATGGGGACCAATCATTGGCTTGTTATGGAGTAGTTTTAATTAAATTCCCATATTTTTGCTATGTTCATTGATGCTTCATACAATCTCAAATAACATGCAGATGCTATTTCATTAATATAAACACACCTCACTTGTCCCTATAACTGTCGTAACGTGACAATGAGGATATCCGGTGTTCTCAGTTTGTTATCAGCACCTACAAATTAGTCTTACGGTAAATTATACAAAGATATCTAACTTTCTTTTGGCCACAATGTTTACTAACGGAAGGAAATGAATTACCATTTTGTTTGGTATTGATTAGCAGCAGATAGGTAGTAGCTATGGTCCGAGAAACTTGTGATGACACATAATTTGAATCTATCAAATATCGTATGAGCGTATATTCTGAAAGTGGGCAACGTCACAAATAGATGTCAAATATTTCGCTGTTTTGTTTTGGCAATATTACTGTATGGAAATATGAAACATGGCTAACTATCGAACTAGAATAATAATAATAATGTATTGCAATTTAAAACACTGACTTTGTTGTTGTAACCATTAAAAAAAAGGCATTTGGAAAGTTTCCAAATATTTATACTTACATCTAAAACTAAATATTCCGTGTTACGATATTAATTATTGCAATTCATTATTAATATTCTAGTTCAATAGTTAGCCACATTTCATATTTCCATACAGTATTATTGCCACAGGTAAGGTATTTTAACAGGTAAATATTTGAAAGCTATTTGCGACGTTACCAACTTTTAGGATAAGCCCTCTTAAGAATGCATCAGATGCAATACAGCAAAAAAAAGTTTGAGTACTTTCTCACAGTAGGTAGAACCGACTACCTTGGGAAGTAACTCGATTCGGTTGATTTCCTAACTTACACAGATACCTAAATAGGTGCAGCAGTCATGAAACTGTACGAGGGAATAGGTTGCTCCTAGGCAATTCTGGGCAAGTATCGTAAACAGTATCATAGATATCAGATGACCAGCGCTGCAACACAAAAGGTATTCTTAAATGTCGCAGCATCATGCTGAGATAGGAGCCTTTTGGTCTCGTACAGAATCTACTGTTTTTTTATTTTCTTTTTATACTTTTATCATTGTGTGTTTGTTGTGTGATCTTCATTTGTGAATCATAATAAATACCTTTTTCTTTAGATGAGATAGTGCCGAACGGATTGTATACGGATCCCGAGGAATTGTGTTTTCTATTCCGTGAGGGAACCACAAAATAATGAGGGATGACGTATTTTGAAACAGGAGCATAGCATACCAAATGGGTGACAAAACACTAGGGCCAAAAAGAAAAATGGTCTTCAAGTCCAACCATATTCAGCTTAGCATTCCTCCTAACCAAGTCACTGCGACAGTCGGTCTCAAAGACCGATCAAATAACCAGACGACGGCCATGTTTTATTAGTGAGTAATTAAACGTAATCCCTTGTCAGATATGCATTAGCCGTAATCTGATGCAGCGAGCATTGCAGGCTAAATATAGGCGTACTATCGTAAGTAAAGTCTGATAGTGGATTTATTTAACAAGCAACATCAATTATTTACTTATAATTTTATTATTGTTGCTTCTGCATTATTTAATACTTAAACGAAAAATATTAAGCAAAAAATTTATCTATAGTTAAACTCCTACGGACGAAAGAAACTCAATGGGTAGGTACTGGCATATCGAGAACAATAAAAAAACAGAAAAAAAAAAATATTCGTATAAGACGCTTACAACAGCTAAAGCACGGTCACTGTCGGACTGCATAGAAAAAAAAAAGAAGCGCGATGGCACAACGCAGGTAATGTATTGCAAAATATAAAGCAATTATCCATTTACAAAAAATCTATTGATTGGACTAATAAATTCAAACAGTATTACCGGTAGTTTGTCAGACGACTATAAATTGAAATGTGGTGTGAGACAAGGGGAGTTAAGCTAACCACTATTGTTTCATTTGTATGTAAATCAGCTGATTGAGCAGCTCAGTAGCACTCATGTCGGCTGTTTCATTGATGACAAATGTGTTAACAATATTAGCTATGCAGACGACATGGTGCTGCTGAGCCCCTCAATCAGTGGATTACGGAATCTTGTGTCTCAATGTGAGGCATTTGCGATGTCGCACGGGCTGAAATGCAACTCCAAAAAGAGTGAACTACTTGTATTTAGAGCAGGTAAATACTATCCCGCATAAATGTTCCTCCTGTCATCCTGAACGGTGCAGCCTTAAAAGTAACGGACAGGTTTAAGTATCTGGGTCACATTGTGATAGGTGGCCTTAAGGATGACGAGGACATAGAGAGAGAGCGCAAGGCTTTAGCGGTGAGATGCTATATGCTCACTCGCAGGTTCGCACGTTGCACCAACGAGGTGAAAATAACACTTTAAGGCATTCTGCCAGTCGTTCTACTCGGGTGGCCTGTGGGTGAAACATACACAGCAAACCTACAAAGCTCTGCGCATCCAGTATAACAACGCTTTTAGGATACTGTTGGGCCTGTCGTGGCGCTGCAGCGCGTCCAGCATGTTTGCTGAAGCGCTTACGGATGGATTTCAAGCAATCATGCGCAAGAAAGCAAACTCCTTGCTGCACCGTCTACGAAGCAACAAGGCGTTTTGACTGTCCTTTCCAAAATCTGTGGATAAGGACAGCCATAGGCATAAGTTAGGTATGGATACTAAAAATACTAACATATTTTTCGGTACAATTCTGTTAGTAACACACTAACATTATTATGATTTTATTTTCTTGTTGTATGTAACCAATTATGGAGTTCTACTCTGTAATAAATAAATAATAATAAATAATAAAAATTACGGTAAGACATGTTGCTTTTAGAATATTCTGCAAAAACATGAGAATGATTGCATTTAAATGACTTTTTATCGTTAAAATAAACTTTTAGAGGTATCTTCGTGATTTTTTTGTATCGTATCATATTAGTTGTATTATGTTTTCAACACACTATCTTCCTAGCATATATCCTGAAGAATATCATATTTTTTCTGATTTTGTTTACTGCAGTGGATCATATACTTTTAGGCATTATAAAACATGCGTTTAGGCACGTTTAGGTCCTGTAGTCCTCTTAATTCCGCAAGAAGTAGGTATGCAAGCGTTACACCTTTGGATTATGTAATATGGCATGATGTAAGCTAATTGTTAGTCAATGCAAATAAGGAAACATTGGATACACCGCAATGGCCACGTATTTTTCTATGGTTTTGTTTTGAATACAAATTCTTTTTCTGTGATCCAATCTTAATTCTACTCTAAGTTGGGATTTTTCTTTTCTTAATCATATTATGACATCACGCCTGTGTTCCCCGAAGGGATAAGCAGAGGCAAATAGTACGCCTACATTTCGCTAGTTATGTTTTTAAGTCCCATAAAATAGGGGGCGCGCCTATTGCAACCAACCGGTCACAAATCTAGACTCTGGGCTGGTACTGTGAAATTCCAGATGGGAAAACCCAATAACACTTTGCCGACCTGGAAATCGTACCCAGGACTTCATGCTCAGTAGTAGCGCAGTTCCACATCTTGTGCAGTATTCCTTTGAAACTACACTCTTAACTACCAACTACCTGTTTACTTCAGGGGTGGAAATTTTAATGCTAGTCAAAGTAGGTAGGTACTAAGTAGCTTTTTAATATAATATACATTTTGTTTGTTATATAAAATGCATAAAATATTTAAAAGAACTATTTAAAAGCAATAATAACAAAATCAAAAGTGTAGGCAAAATCCCATCAAACTTTTACAGAAAATTTTATTAACCACTACAACAACAAGTTTTTAAATTGGTCCTAAGATCCGAAAATAGTTTCGACCTGTCAAATCAGCCGTGTTCAGCGTTGACAGGTTATAAACACTTAACGAATTAAAGTGTCGACTGATAGATGGCTCTAAACATAGATTATTTTGTAACAATTTATGGCTATGTTGAAACTTGAAACGTATATTTTTAAATGGGTAGTTTAATTTTTATGGCTGGTTCTTTTATTGGTATTTTATTGTCATTTGATGGAGTTCAGTAAGAGTGTTTTAAAGAGCTATGAATTATCCTACCTACCTATATTTTCTACTTTACTGTACTGTGCCCCTATCCGGTGCCCCCGCCACTATTTTTTCATCCGAACATCAAAACCCCGTTTTACTTGCTTAGTGGAGTTAACAATTCCTTTTTTGGTGCTACCCGACACCCTCCAAGGACCAATTTGTGTTACTCGCCATTCAAACTAATTTAATTTATTAGATTGTGTACGGAAGGAGATAAAAATACAATATGTGGGTCCTACAACTAACTGCAGCCGACCTATTCTGTAACAATCTTACCGTAAAAACTTAGGTGAAGTGAGCTGTCAGTGTCAATAGTGTCAATCCCTAGCATCTGCAGGTTGAATGACAGCTCACGTCAAGGACACGTCACCTAAGTTTGGACGATGAGATTTTTAAAGAATAGTTCGGCAGCTACATAGATAAATTTCTTTGGGCAGCTACGTACAACAAACTATCCGTGCCGCTTTTATTACGTTACGCCACGCCACAAGGGGGCGGGCACGAGTCGTGCTCGTGCTATTTATTTACACGTTATTTACGTTTCACTATAGGCTGGTCCTTTTGTACGGGCGCCAACAAGATGATCCTGACTTTGACTTTGTTTGTATTGTTTGAAGTAAGGTGTGGAGTAGCTGTATGTTTGTTTTCTAAGGCTTCCTATTAAACCCTGAGGGCAAACAGCATATTTTCAGCCTCAAAAATTATCAAGATTACTGACTAGTCGGCTGATTGGCAAAACAAAATCCATAATCGGTAACTACACCGCATAATACAATGATAAGTGCATGTTAATCTTTATACCTGTTAATACCCTATAACACAAGCAAATATATTGTAGAATTAAGTTGTATTGAATTCTTTATTTGCAGGTTTAATACCTAATCTAATAATTGATCTGAATATAGCAACTAAGTATTATATTCTCAAAATAATAATTAACAAGTATTCAAAGTGGGTATTATTTTTTTATGGCTTTTATTTTCGTTATTCTGTTTAGTCATTCTTCTCCCTCTTTCATCCATTAAAATTTAATATTATCTAGCCTTGGATATGGTCCACGGATAAATTGAATACGAAATCACATTAAGTTGACTCCATTCCATTCCCTGTCCACCTATATTTGAAGGAACAGACGCTCGATGGCGCGTCCTAGACAAACAAACAAACTGACATACACAGACAACTACAAACACAAATAGATTCTTTTTATAGTCCTTAATTAGACACGCCCTGTATACAAGCCCGTGCTATAGCAGTGTGTATGGGGTGCTCTTTTGTAAAGAACCCCTTGCTTATAAAAGAGTTGCTGGTTGTTGAGGGTGGAATTCTTTGTGATCTAGGAATGAAAGAATAGTTAAAGAGTGCTCGTCCTGTAAATAATTTTTGCAGACAACATAGAATTTAGAAAATAATAATGCTTGGCATAATAAAATAAATTATCTTATCTTATCATATCTTATCTTAAAAAAAAACAAAAAAATGCTGTATTTTTTCTTTGATGGGTATATCAGAAAGGTGTGGTCAAATTTAAGGGTTCCATCAAACTGAACAACTTTCTCCATAAAACCAACATCGTAATCTAAAAAAAATATCAGCTGTTCCATACACTTGGGTCGAAGGATTGAAGGGATGGGACAATTGACATTTTTTTAACGATTCGTCGGGCAAAGTGTTATTGGGTTTTTCCAACAGAAGAATTTCTCAGCTGCAGCCCGCTGGAGTCTGGATTTGTGGTCGGTGGCAAAAGGCTAGCTCGCCCCTAGGCCCCTAGATATTACATGGCACTTGAACATATTTGGCGAAATGTGGGTGTACGCACAGCTACACATCAAGCTATACTTTTCCAGTATAAGCTGGCCTCGCATTGTACGAAAATCCTATAAAATGCGAGATCAGCATATACCTACTGGAAATGTATAGCTTGATATGTAGCCGTGTGTACTAATAGGTAAGGCATTCTTGGGTGAGGCAGAGGTCTACCGAGGAATATATTCGCGGTGTTATGTGTTTGTGTGTGAATCGTTCGGTTTTCTGGGCAATATTTTCACTTCTAGTTGTTTTTAGAAACCGTAGTTTACTATTCAAAGCGCCTGCCAAAGTTTAAAGAGTAAACCGCGGCCTCATAAAGACTGTTTGCAAGACCCTCACAAGATTTAACGCTTAAAATCTTTTTAAAAGCCCTTAACATTTTGTTTAAGAAAATCTGAGGGTCCTCTTGACCTTTTTAGTAGGTCTGTACCTACATACTTCTTCTAAATACATTAAGTACATTAATGTAATTTGTAGGTGTAGGCACTTCAACATGTGCCACCTGCCAGTTTACCAAGGGATACCTAGATATGACAAAAAACGTAGACGGAAGGTTCCGAATTCCGTGATCCATTTTGTGGTTACCTACATATAATAAAGCCTATGCAAAAACCAATAATAATTATAAATAACTGTTGATATTGACAATAAAACGCCTAGAAGAAAACGGATGCACTCGTGTCGTGAACAACAATACCTACAAGTTACTTATTTTATTTTAAATAAGGAATAGTATACGAGTATAGAATCAAAAAGTTCATGCTATATCTAAATAGGAAAGAGGATTATTGCCAATTCATGTGTACCTAGTGTAAGTTATTATTTATGGGAAATAAAGGTAAACCACCAATAAATAGGCCTCGACATGGTGGTTGCATTCAGCAAGCTAGCGAAAATCAAGTTAAATAGAAAATACCAGGCATTCATGAGGCACGAGCAAGTTTAGAGCCCTCCAAGACGATAAGGACTATTGACATCCATTCAATAGTTCTCCTACTATAGCAATGGGAATTTGAACCTTATGACATGATCTTAAGGTTGGGTATAGAGGGGGTGATTGAAAGTATCGCTTTTAT
Organism: Agrochola lota; assembly: GCA_947364205.1. Classification (NCBI taxonomy): domain Eukaryota; kingdom Metazoa; phylum Arthropoda; class Insecta; order Lepidoptera; family Noctuidae; genus Agrochola; species Agrochola lota. Next base: position 3,686,895 of record OX376230.1, on the reverse strand, counting down.
GCTTGAACAAGCTGACTGCATTGTTTTTCTTTGTGAGGACAACGCTGAGATGTTGAGGGTGCTTCATGTCGCCTATTTCCTATGTAGGCAATAAGTGTGCGTTTCCATTTGTTTATACGATTAACTTAGGTATGTAAAACGACGCAGGGCCTCATTCGGTTACCAAAACAGGATCTGATGAAGTGATGACCAGACCAATAACAGGATAATCATGTACTTAACCAACATCACCAACCTGTCCGAATTTGTGCTTTTAGCAGCGGCGTCGACTTTTCTGGATAATATGGATAGCTGGGACACCATGTATCGTTGGAATCACCAATCTCTACTCGCTCAGTGTTGTATTGAAACCTTTTTGGCAGTTCAGTCATCATCATCATCATTTCAGCCAAAAGACGTCCACTGCTGAACATTGGCCTTCCCCAAGCACCGCCACTTCGACTGATTTTGTGCTACCCGCATCAAGCGGGTTCCTGCGGCCTTCACGAGGTCATCAGTCCATTGTAGTAGGCCTTCCAATTCTTCCTCTTCCGGTACGCGGTCACCACTCCAGAACCTTTCGGCCCCATCGACCGTCTGTTCTACGAGCAATGTGCCCTGCCCATTGCCACTTAAGTTTGGTAATTCTTCGGGCTATGTCGGCTACCTTGGTTCTCCTACGGATCTCTTCCTTTTCGGGTCGATCACCTAGGGAAACTAAGCATAGCCCTCTCCATTGCCCTTTGGGTGACTTTTAGCCTTATGATAGGTAAGGTCCATTGTGAGCGACCATGTTTCTGTGCCATAATTCATCACTGGCAACACGCACTGGTCAAAGACTTCGGCTTGAGACACTGCGGCACTCAGTTGCGGCAAGCCGCACTGAATTGAGGCACTGTTCAGTGCTGCTTCAGATTTACTCCAGCCAAAAAGGAAGGAAGAAATCCCAATCGTATTATCGTAAGTGGTCTTGCCAAGCAGCTAAGTGAACAACATTCTCGTGTCGTAAAACAATGCACACTCACTAGAAAGCTATACATGTAGTGGACACGGAAGCGAGTCCACATCGACAGCGGCTGCTCGAGTAGTCTCGACATCGCACGAGCGGTGACGAACACTTCGCATAATGAAACACAATAGAAGGACTTACTTATGATGTGGACAAAGACCGACCAACGGACAGAATGCCATTAACATCGTATAAATAGGAAAGATTCATATTTACAGAACTAAGTTACGATTACGATGCAAGGATGTGTGTCACTTTTGGTTACGTTGGCCTATAAAACATGGTGGGAAATAGGTATCGCTTTTCCCTTTTGAGATGCCTAAATTGCAGAGAAATTTCAATATTCGTGTAACACTTTGGGATCTTCTTCTTAGCGTATCGATATGAATCTAAATAAACTTGGCCCAGAATTCGGCCACGTGTTTAGCACCATCACTAGCGTCCACGTCCATCGAGTTCCTGTAACGTGCAGCTGACAGGACACGCCGGACACGACAATAAGTGTCCCATCGTTTGTGGAACAGCACTACATTTACACTCCAAATAGGAGTCGTCTATGAATCTCCACCTGAACAGATTTTCCTTGCTTCGACCAACCTCGGTCCGGAGTCTGTTTAAAGACGTCCAGGTTACCCAAAGCAACTCATGTCCAGGTGGGCACTTTGAACCACGAAACTTTAACTTTATTGCTTTACGAGTGTCAATGTGATTTTGGTCATCATTATCCACACATTTTTCAACTCACTGCATTATAATATCAGCCATAAACAGGGAAGAATGGGAGTTCCATTTTTACACCGTTTCTTCCCTGTTTTTCGCCAATCTTGTTTAGTTCCGGAGCTAAGGTTCATTATTCCTCCTCTACCCTGGACATAAAGACAATAACACCAGCAGGCATAACAGGACCACAATAAAAACGGACGGAAGAATAGACTGACAGTCGACGGAAGAATAGACAAAATGACAGATTGTGATTGTTTATCTGTCATTTTGTCTATTCTTCCGTCGCCAAAAACCGTAGAAAACCCGTTACAATGGTTGTCAAGCTACGCGTGCTGCTTATGAGAACGAAAGAACATTGTCCAAACAAAGAAACTGGCAAAAATTACTGCGTCAGCCAATAAATCATTGTATCATGGTGACACAAAGAACGAAGGAAGTGACAATTTGGCATGTAGTTACCCAATCAGGACCCTCTATTTCGGCAGCCTCGCACTTGAACGTTGGATACAAGTTCAGGGTCAGGGGCAAAAGGACGCGGGAGAGTGTCGAGTGGTATGTTCTGGATTGACTGGGGTTAAATGTAGGTGTCTGGGTTTTCTGGGTTTGTTTGTCTGGCACGTAAAAGCAGAGCAGTAGATGAAAGGAAATGGCTTGTTGGCAGCGATGGAAAATCTAGAGTGATGACTCTATAGTGGCATGGACGGAAAATTCTCAGCCGAAGCTAACAGCATCTATTTCACATTATTTATGGTGTAGTATATAGGGTAATTGTCACCATTAGGTATTGTCATCTATAGCTTTACTTAAGTTACAGGTTTCAATTCATTTTTTGTAGAAAAACAGGCTGATAATAATTCAGAACAGCCGATTTCAATTATTTTCCAGTTAACTAAGCATCAGACTTCCTCATTGTTTGGTAGCAGCTGTACGTATATTATATTATTTGGCGCTTACCGGTTAACGCGGCGTAGTATTATTTTTGTTTTGTATATAATTAATTAATTAGATAATTAATTATTGTTGTTGGCAATAGAATCACCTCATATGCTGACTACGGCAGTGATTTTTTTAAGAAGCTCTCTTTGAAAACGCACTTTTGCAGTGTGGCCAATTTATTTTCAGAGAATAAACTAGTAGTAATATTTGTGTCTATTTTTAACTTACTAAAAAAAGAAGAAATACTATGGCACATTTTGTAATTATAACAATTTTTTTTTTTTTTTAATAATTCATCTATCATCGATTTCAGAAATACTACCGATGACGACGACTTCCAATGGTAGTTTTTTTATCACGATCTTGCAACCCCACAACATTTATGTCAATCAGACAAACATCAATGTTGTGATTTTGATAATTCGAATGGAAAACACTAACGGCCCACGAATATTTTATCAGTTTACGCGAGTTTACCTGAAAATTTATCCTAATTTTCAATGATGAATGTGTTAAATGACATGAGCGATGAAGAATTCGTGCCATTCCTTCATAGTTTGGGTGTGGACACTTATAAAAAGTCGTTTGAATGGATGTTGAATGACCGAGACTTTGCTGGCGTTTTGCGTTGGCTTCACAACAATTTGGATCATAATAATGCGTTGAGTGCCCGCGAGGAATGTCGGTAAGTGAAATATTACTTGGTTTAATTTTGATTCAGAGCTATTTTTTTGTGTCTATAACTATGAGACTTATCAACATCAAAAGAATGGCTTTGATTCTGCGTCATGGTTCCTTTTCTACATCTTAATAGTCATGTTTGTGAGTTATCCAAGGCCCAATAAGGGTCGTCTTAGGCCTGGGTTAACCTACTGCCCATGGTGCTTAAACAGTCTAGTAGCTGTAGTATTTTCAAAGAATAAAGTACCTAACTCCGTAAAGAAATTACCTACCACACTGAATTCGTGTTATTATCATCAATGCTTCTTACAGATACATAGAACTAGAGAAAAAAGGTCTTCTTCTCCCCTCAGAAGAACTAGAATCTTCTATAACAAGCATACAAGAGCAGTATGAAGGTATTTGTCTACCAGGAGATAAGGACGCTAAGGAGGATGTTGAAATGGACATCAAAATGCTACAGGATCGGCTTCATATGTTGCAAAAACAAGAGACGGTACTTGGTGACTTGAAAAGACGGAATGAGTAAGTAAAAACAAGTTATAAGTATAGATTTTAGAAAAATGCAAGAGCTTTTTTAACAAAAGCTCTTGCATTTTTCTATGGTTGCAACAGAAATACAGTATGCTATAATTATTATATACCTCTTGCCTGGCCCGAAATGTTTTATTCATAAGCCACAGGCCTTTGCCCTGCAGTGGCACATGACAGGCGATAAATAAAATAATAATTAGCTGTGTCTTAAATGAAAACGGACCATAATAAGTCTTCATACAAAATTTGGAATCATCAACTCAAACATTGAATTTCTCAATCCACTTCAAATTGATTCAGCATCTGCCTAGCCTTTTCCCAACTAAGTTGGGGATCAGCTTCCTGTCTAACCAGATGCAGCTGAATACCAGTGTTTTACATGGAGCCACTGCCTATCTGACCTTCAGAACTCAGGGTAACATGATACCCCTTGGTAAGACTGGCTGTCAGACTTTCGGGCTTCTGATGAACCGTAACTACTGTCAAAGATCTACAAATGACAGCCGAGAAAAGGGAAAAATGGCTTAACTTACTTTCTAAGGCACAGAGGGGTCTTGGTATGTAAATACACCCAACAACGGACCAACTGTGGCAAGCTTAAATTAACCGGATCTATCGACATCGACCCGTGTGGTTGTTATTACACAAGCCACTTCAAATTTATTGCCTATTATTATTTATTGTTTTTTTACATTGATAATAATGTCCCTTGTTTTTTATTCAAACTTATATTATCTTCAACAGATTAACAAAAGAAGAATTATCCATAGAGATATCAAAGCTGAACTCCTCGCACCTTCAGTGGAAGGCTGACGAGAGCACTGCTGCTGAGGACTGCCTGGCCCTCGCGCAAGAAGTGGAGACTATCACCAATGAAGTGATAGATGTGATTGCTGATACTTTAGACGTGTACAGTAGTTGTCATAGTGATAAGGTAAGTAATCTTACATTTTAGAATGCAGGTGAACATAAACTAAGGTGAATATTTACTGCCTCGTTAGTCTAGTCGTTGCAAGAGCTATTGCTGTGCATGAGGCCTGGGCTTGATTCCCGGATCGAGCAAAGTGTTATTAGGATTTTCCATCTGGAATTTCTGAGTTGCAACCCAGAGTTTGTGTCCGGTTGATGGCAATAGACCCACCAGCTATTAAGTGGGAATTGAACATTACTGGCAAAATGTGGGTGTAACTGTAGCTACGCCTCTGCCTAACTCTTCATGGGGAATATAGGCCTGATATTATGTTATGTAAACATAAAAGTCAGTAATGTATTTGTAACTATTTTATAATACTCCTGGAATACATACTGGTAATTCAGCTGCATCAGGTTACACTGGAAGTCGATCCCAACAGAGTTACGTAGTTGGGAATTCAATAGGTTAGGCAGGATGATGACTCCTAGAAGACAATCTTTCTTACAAATCTACAGCTGGAAACGTCAGAACAATTAAAAAACCAAGACAGAGCGCTGTGAACAATACAGTGAAGCATGCTAAAACTACACCACAGCTCTGTCCATACACTCTCACACACACACATTTACAACCTTTTACAATGATACTACAATCAAAGTACACCACACAGAGTGCACACATGTTTATGAAACTGGCTTCATTTCACTGTTGACAGTGCTGTCTTGGTTTTTTATTTAGTTTGAGCTGAAAAATTAATTGTTTTTTACATCACTTATCCATTTGTGGTTAAAACATACTTGTCTGTTTATTGTCTAAACTAATATTATAAAGAGAAAAGATTTAATTTTTTGTATGTTTGTTTATTTGTAATGAATAAACTCAAAAACTAGAATGCTATTTTAATAATATAATAAATTAATTATTAATATAATAAATAATAATAATTAATATTATAAATATTATAATAAATTTATAAATATATCACGCGGGCGAAGCCGCTGGCGGAAATAGTTTACTAATAAAAGATACCAAAGCTAGGTATGATACCAAACAACATTTATTTAATATTTTATGTATCTTGTGTAAAACACATGGAGAATTATTTTTAAATCATTCTAGTCTCTTTTTTTTCAGGAAAATGCAAAGAAATTCTTCACATTCGGCCCCTTCGAGACCTACAGGCAGTCACAGGCATTATTTAGATCCCATTTTGACTTGTACACATCTAAGAAGTTTGCCAAAAGAGTGAATGACACCTCATCTGATGAAGAATTGAGGTCTGCACTGGCTGAGGCCAAGAGTATGGAAGAAAGGTGAGTTGTTAAGATTAATTTAACGTTCAAATCTATTGAGTTTAAATTGACTGATTTAGTGATCAAAATAGGAAATATTTACAGCTTGGCAAAAAAGAGTTTAGAAAAAAAGAGGGCGCCACTATCGCGCTTAGGTCACTTCAAACATTGATGTAAATCAATCGATGACTTCAAATGGGAAATGAGTAAAAGAATATAAACAAATTGTTGAAAACGCTGCTTGTGGGTGACTCAAAACCTACTAGCATTTGTCGGCAAAGTAGTTCTGCATTACCTAAGTAAAATATTTATTTCCAAATGTCACTATTTTAAACTTTTTTAGGTTGACCTGTATGTATTGTATTTTGGTCATATAATGACAGATAAATGTTGGTGACACTGCACTACTGTACTTGTTTTTATAATTGTCCTTTTTTAATATTCCAGGCTGTCTGATGCAATGTGCACATACATTGAATCAAAAGCTGAACTATGTGGAGAGCAAGCAAAGGTAGCATTAGTTGCAAACTACAAAGATGTTCATCCAAGCCAAATAACGTAAGCATGTTGTATTATTAGCTCATTATCTATACTACTATATAATATTATAAAGAGGTAAAAGGGGATTGAAGATTCTTTTAGGGATCCTGGCATACCTACTGTCCGCCATTTGTTTTTTTTTTTCAAAATGGCGGCCGTGCGTGAGACCTATTTATATAGATAGCTGACATCAATGCAAACAGTCCCCCCTACCCTTGCTCGATGAAGTGCCAGCCCGCGCCGAAGCTGAGCCTGTAGCTTTAAACCCCTTTAATTAATAATAATTTAACTACCCACTTGTGATCCAGCCTGTCCCATCTTGCTGTCATCCTCCCAGCGACGCCCTAAGCCGAGGTTCGTACCCCACAAGGGGTGCCCTTAGCGAGCGTTCGCCTAGTATAGAAGTTATTTTACACCCTGACTGGAGGCTTTAAGTTAGTAGCTTAAGACAGCCACAGTACAGCCCGGTTAAGTCGTTACGACCCTCAGAGGTAAACTACGAGATGCCATTACAAAAAAAAAAAAATGCAAACTATAATAGGACCAAACCCTGGTAAAGCGTCACGTTTCCGAGATATTAACAATCAAAATTGATCACGTGATATCCATATTTTTTTGAACTTGTATACATCTCGTTGCATAGATGTTTGAAATACTGTTTTGACATTGTCTTTTTTGGGAATAAATATTTTTAAACATAAACCTGAATATCTTTTACCAATTCTTTCGCAGGTCATGTCTGATGGAAGCTAAAACCGCAGTGGATCTACTGGAACAAGAAGAGTCCATCATATACCAACAAATACACAATGCAGGGAGGCAGCTTGTGGACTCGAGAACTACTCTCGCCGTAGAGACCACTACTTGTTGTGCACTGGCTGTTAGACAGTAGGTTCAATACCCTCTATCTTTTAAAAGCTCAGTCTAGTTATCCGCATGGCTTTCAATAAACCACCGTCTACTTAAACTATTGGAGTCCACTGCAGAAGAAAACAATTCGGAATTTAAATAAAATGATAAAAGAAAGAATGAAACAAAAATGCGTTTATTGGCATTACAAAAAATGCACCTTAAAACTATAAAACAGAAAATAATTTATTATAATGCCAAAAGGGCCTCAGCTCAGCATAAGTTCAGATGACAACACAAAGTGAACCACCTGACGCTGATTTTCAGCTGCAACCCACTAGTGCCATATGCTAAAATAATAAAACATAAGGAAGTGTCTGTCCGTTATAATAAATAATTTAAAGATAGTATAAAAAATAAAATAACACTCATAAACAAGCAAATATAATTTTGTGACATACATTTGTGTGTGCGTTGTGGTGTGATTAAATGAGAAACCAAACAACTACAGAACTATAGTCCCTCTCACAGAGAGCAGGAATGTGACCCAGCAAAAGAAACATCTATGCTTATGACTATAATAATAATATCAGCCTGTTACTGTCCCACTGCAGAGCAAAGGCCTCTTCTCATACAGAGAAGGCACGAGCATTGATCACCACGCTTGCTGAAGACGGGTTGGTGATTTCAGACGTCCGACAGACTTTCCGACTTATATTAACTATAGTCCAGGTTTTCGGTCCGGGTCCGGATTCTGATGACTATAGCATAAAATAATATACTTTAGAGGTATGAGGAACAGGGTGTATAGTTCACTCATCCTCATTAGAAAAGGGGGTGATCCTCCGACCAGACGGGTGTCGTGCCTGGCGGGCAACTGCCCAATGGTTGATGTCGGATAGTCTTATGTCGTTCGTGCGGTAAACTCTAATAGCGCGATGCAGGATTTGTGTGACATCTGGATTTTGTATTGCGTCAGGTCTTTGATGCGTAGTTCGCATGTGGCAAATCTAGGCATTTTTCCGTGTCCAATTCTGTATTTTCGTGGAGCAGATTCACTACGTAGCAAGATTCATAAAGTGTTTTTAGGGTTCCGTACGTCCGGGTGAAAAAATTGAACCCTAATAGGATCACTCCTATGTCTGTCTGGCTGGCTGGCTGTCTGACCAATCTAGTTGAAATTTGGTACACATAAATTTCTGTGACCCAAACACGGATGTGCAACATAAACAAATGAATTTTGAATATGGTGTCACTATTCGGGGGCAAATTGGAAAATTTTAAAAAAAGTTTTGCATACTCTAGCGTGTGACATATCAAATAGAAGGGCTTGTTGTGAGGATCTCAAATACTTATTTAAACATAAAATTAAAATAAATACTTTTAAAGATATTTAAGAAAACAGATGAAAATTGACCAATCCCCCCTTATCTCCGAAACTACTTAGCCTAAAATGTTGAAAAATATACAGAGAATGGTTTGTTACTCATAGATTACAGGACAACCTATAAGAAGTCTATGGTCTTAAAATAACTGGTAAATCAGTTGGAATGTATGGGAGAACATGTTTTTCAACTAAAATGTTAGGTTTATTTATCCCAATTACGGAACTCTTCATTGTGCGTGGTCCGACACGCACTTGGCCGGTTTAAAAATAAATAAATAATAATATTCATTGTATCTTATGTGCGCAGTGGTGGCTTAGTGGTAACAACTTACAAGCCGCGACTTACAAGTTGTAGGTCGTAGGTCCGAAACCAGAGAGGCGCTTTCTTTTGTGTAAATCATTTCATCACCATTGCTCTCAAAACGGTGAAGGAAAACATCGTGAGGAAACCGTCATGTGCTAGAACCAAAAATTCGCACACTGTGACATCTACCAACCCGTACTAGGCCAGCGTGGTGGATTACAGCCTACTCCCTCTGACAAAGAGGCCTGTGTTTTTTTGTGGCTGATTATTGTATGTTCCTTCGTATTTACAGACAAATCCACGCCGACCTAACGCACCTTCTAGAAGCGACCAACCGCGCGCTCAGCCTAGACCGCATCGTATACAGCGCGCTACGACACGAACTGCGCTCAGTCCAAGAGTTCCTACAGTTAGCGGCTCACTTACGACAGTACGCCGTCGCTGACGCTAGCGCAGTGATCAGTAGAATTGTAAGTATAATTAAGTTACATAATAGGGAATATGCATGTAATCCTTTTCTTATTACTTAAATCAATAGAAAAAAAAATAGAAACAGCACAAACGGTAACTATAAAGGCTAACAAACAAAACACTATATCTTGTTGGTCTGAACTGAAACGCGACTACTGTTCAGATAACCTCGAGAAATTTTGTGAATGTATGTCTTCTCTTTCATTTTCCGAAACATTTGATTCAGATTCTCCTATACAAGTCTTCAATATTTTTTATGAGACATTTAAACTATACTACGATCTGTGTTTTCCCGTGATAAAGGTTAAAGTTAATAATAAACCAGCTATGCAAAACTGGATAACAAAAGGTATCAAGAAGTCTAGAAAAACTAAACGTCATTTACATCTAAAATGAAAAATAGTAACATAAATAAAAAACAAAATGAAATAAGCTATAGAATCTATAACCATATATTTAAGCGATATGCACAGAAAGCACATAAACTTATTAATACAAGGCGTTTACAAAAGGATAAGAATAAATGTAAAGCTACTTGGAATGCAATCTCCTCAACTATATCTAATAATAGTCTCTATAAAAATGAGATTGACGAAATAAGTTAATAATGTGACATATAATGACCCCTTAGACATGTGCAATATATTTAATGACTTCTTTATTAATTTGACATCTAATCAGCCCATAAATTCCAATAATATTAAACTTCAAACAAAAAAACAAAAATTTTAATACAATTTTCCTAAATCCTGTTGATGCATTAGAAGTGTATAAAATCATAATGTCTCTAAATAATAGTAAAGCTAGTGGTCAAGATGAAATCACCACACAAACTTTGAAAGCTTGTGTTATTTGGATATGTCATCCACTGGCGCATGTTATACATTTATCATTCGCAGAAGGTGTATTCCCCGAAAAGCTAAAAATGTCTACCGTGAAACCACTTTTCAAAAAGGGAAATAAATCAGACCCTAACAACTATCGGCCTATCACTATTGTTCCAATTTTATCGAAAGTTTTTGAAAAGGCAATTCTTATTAGGTTAAGCAACTTTCTCTCTACACATAAGATATTATGCAAAGAGCAATTTGGCTTCCGCAAGGGAAGTTCAACTATTCTAGCAATCTTTAATTTAATAAAAATTGTAACAGAAAGTATAAATAATGGCAATCCAGGGGTATCCCTATTTCTAGATATGAGTAAGGCTTTTGACTTTGTAAATCACTCAAAACTTTTACACAAGTTAGACTTTTATGGCATAAGAGGAAAAGCATATGAATGGATATCTAGCTATCTACATAACAGGAACCAGTGTACAGAGATATCCAAAGTTGTAAAAAAAGGCAGCAGAATATATTTGAAAGAAAAATTTCAATCAATGGCAATAATAAATAAAAATGGTGTGCCTCAGGGTAGCATTGTCGGCCCTTTACTATTCTTGCTCTATATAAACGATCTTCTAATTAAGACAAAATGTTTATGTAGAAGCTGCCCTATCAGCTTACCATGGTTATGTGTCATCTGTACGGGGCAACTCGACCGATACCGACAGAGTTTTTAAAATTCAAAAACGATGCATCCGGGTTATCAACAAGGCTTGGTTCCTAGATAGTTCTAAACCATTATTTCAAAAATGTAAAATTCTTCCAATACCTTGTATGTATATAAAAGATATCTGTATCTTAACAAAAAAACACATGAACTACTTTAAACAACGTAGTGAGGTCCTAGCTAGACAAAAAAGGGCTAAATTTCACAACTTACTGTATCAGCCACCCTGTAATAAGGATATCTATAAGAAAAATGTGTTTAATATGTGTGTTTTAATTTATAATAACTTACCAAATGATTTAAAATTATTGCAGGGTAACGTGTTCAAGACAAAATTAACAGAATGGCTTTTAGAGTGTTGTTTTTATAGTTTTAAGGAATTTATGGAACATAAAATTGAAAATTAATACCTATAATTATAAGAATATTAACAATATAAATAAAATAGTGAATAAATGCATGGTAATAGTATTTAATAATAATAGTAATAAAATAAGAACGCATGTGAACTTAATAAACAATTTGCACGCTTGCTTGCAGGCAGAATACAATGACACTTAGGTTATAAGATCTCACCTGTTCCAAAACAATGTATTTCTAGCAAATAAACAATTGATTTGATTTGATTTGATAGAAGACAGTACTATAAACCCAACTCAACTATTCAACTATTGCTTTTTGTTAAAAAAAAAAATGAAACTAACAATTTCCTACTTTCGTTCAAACGTCTGTTTCTGTCGCGGTCATGATGTGACGTCATTAACCACGTTACTGCTTTGTTTACATATGTTTTTTTAAGTTTTTTTATTCCTAAATCATATAAATTAAATTCTTTTTTGTGCTTTATTCAAGCAGAAATCGCACTTACTTACCTTAGTGAGATTTCAAGCACTTTGCAAATAATACTTCCGGCATTGTCGCAGACAACGCGATTTGAGTTTGCTTTCCGGTCCACCAAAAAACGCAAAATAAAAGAATGATTTGTAAAATAACCAACGCTTTAAAAAAAAAAAAGGAATTTGTTTCTTGACTCCTATACACAATGTATATTAAAATAATGAATAAGTTTTGAATTACGTGCATATTCTCTATTAAATATTCCTAGACAAAAAAAAAGAGCAGGTAGGTACCCTGATATTTTCGCATGCCTACCCTACCTACCCTGGTATATATTTAGATGCGCCCCGCGGTTTCACCCGCATAAGTCTCGATCCCGTGGGAATATTGGAATAAAAAGTATCCTATGTCCTAACCCAGGTCATGGTCTACCCATGTGCCAAATTTCGTCCAAATCAGTTAAGCCGTTTTAGCGAGAAAGCATAACAAACAAACAAACTCACTTTCGCATTTATAATATTAGTTATGAAATCTTAGTTTCCAATCGATATTATTGCTACTTAAACAAATATTAACTTTACGTAAGTGTTACTTAAGTTGATTTTAGAATGACTTTTATTAAAAATTACAATAGACGACGCATATTTAATAACCTCGGGTCCGAGTTCGCAACAAGTCAATCGCCATCCTGAGGATGCCTCGTTGAGAGGTGAAACACGTGTCGATTTTTTTACAGGGTTCTTTATGACTCTTTAAGATCAGTTAAGCGGATTAGGTTACTAAATGTACGTCGTCTATTGTATTTTATAATGGATTTCTGCAAAGAAACGCCTGAATCAATATACTGACTTCTATTAATTAAAATTATTTTGCCAAAACACATATTTTGTTTACAATGTTTGGAAATTAAGTTCCTTGCTTAATTGCTTAAACCTTGTTGCTGATTATGATTTAATGAATGACTGAATTATATTGATTGTGACAAGACTTAAAAATTTACATAATTTCCACTGAGACAGGGCTCCTAAAGTTTCTTTACTTTTAAGCGTGAATTTTCTGCAAACGGGCATAGAATGCTTATATTTTCTTCTGAATAATGGTATTATACACTAAGTAACATTCTTGATTCTTGTTATGTATACATATGTCGCAGCCATCTGGTTAAATTAGCCAGGTAATTGGACGCCTAGGCCGTTCACTAGACGCCTGCATCTAATTTGATGCCTAGGCCGATAGTTCATTGAACTAGAAGCATTCAACGTTTAACAACCTGGCGTAATGAAAGTCAGCCCTTTGAAGATGACTGACCAAGACTCAGCCAATTGATTCAAATGGTGAAAAATTGCGAGCAACATGGAAATAGCGCTCGCTCGGCTCGCGCGCGGTCGGTCACAGTTCTAACCTAACCCATTTCACCCAGTTTAACTAAAGTAAAGTAAAAGTAAAAATCGTTTATTTCAACATCTAAATTACATTATTGAGGTACCGTTGGTCCCAAACTAGGCACATACTGATTCTTGGGCACCATTACTTATAAATATATATTATTGTTTTTGATTATTTTTAAATAAAAGTTGAAATTGGCGACAGTTATACGAGTTAGCCTCTTCGAGACTTACTTACTTACTTTTCGAGACGAAAATGACCTAATTCTGTTATGAAAACTAATAATAATAGGAGATAAAACTTGGTATAATTTCTATATTTTGCTGCTGTTCTGTATTATATGAGTTTGTGTGAGGGTGTGGGGGATGTGTGTTTGTGTGTGAGCATGAAAGAGTGTGTGTGCCTCTGCCGTGTGTAAGTTGATTTTATTTGATTATACTAAGGATTGTTTCAGTAGAGGTGTAAGATTGGTTCCAAGATCCATAATTTCACTATGTGTTTCATCTGGGTGTGGTGAGGAGTTGTGGATCTTAATTACCGAGTTTACCTTATTGTAGATGTGAGTATGTAGGAATGATGGAAGCCGTTGGGCATACGCAGAGTTGACCAGCAGTCAACTCTGCGGTTCGGGATTCTAAACTTTCTCTTACTTTTAAAGGCACTTAAGTCAGTTCTCTGCAAAAATGTACAGTTTACGCACCCCGAGAAGTGCTGTCTATTTTTTTTTTTTTTTGATGGTGGGAAATCATCAAATGACTTCTCCCGCTCTGGGCGGAGCGAGAGGGCGTGTCAGACTTTTAATGACTAAAACCCACCCGTGTTCCTTCCGTTGCCCGTGTGCCGAGGCCGTGATATCCCTTTCGGACAAACCCGCAACCCCAGCAGGCATTGGTCCTTACGGACCCCGTCAGTTGGTGCTGAAATCTCTTTGAGGCGCGCGTGGAACACAACGCGCCGTTGACCCGGGCCTGGTCCTTATCGGACGGCGAGCTACCCATTGCTCACCGTCCGCAAGCCCACGCCTACGGTGGCCGAAAGTCAGCTCGTGACTCCCGACGCCCGGGGCGTCTCCTGCGGTGACTAGGGGCGCGAGGGCGCGCATCTTGCATCTCCCTCGCGCGCTCTGCCTCGTCCTTCGCGAGCATAACTGCTTCGCAGAAGGAGGTGACGGCCTCCTATGCACTCTCGCTCCGAACCATGGCCTGGACCAGGGCCGGACGCGAGAGATCGTCGCCGCCGATCGCCTCCGTGAGGACCCGGCGGTGTTCCACCCAAGCCGGGCAGACCTCCACCGTATGCTCCACCGTGTCCTCCGGGCGATCCACACAGTGGTGACACCCGGGCGTTTCCTCCCGCCTTATGCGGCACAGGAACCTCCCGAAATAACCGTGTCCGGTGAGGACCTGCGTCAGGCAGAAGGTGAGGACGCCATGGCGCCTCTCAAGCCACTCCTCAAAGAGGGGACTTATCGCCGCAATTGTGGCGTGCCTAGAGAAGTGATGCCTCACTATATAATCTGCCAGTTGAGTAACGGTAGGGTTTGAATAGCATGACTTTTGGCAACTCCGCCCCTCCTCCGAACTAAATGACTACACGACATTCAGTAATCTGGTAAAACGTTGCGCTTAATGACTCGACTAGTTGTCATTCAGCTATTTATTTGGCGTTTAATGAACGGCCTAGGCATCCAATTAGCTGGCTAATTTAACCAGATGGCTGTGATATGTACATAATATTATTAATATATATATAATTAAAATCGCTTTTCGTGTCTATCTGACCACTTAGACAAAATGGATTTAGACACGGTTTTCACCATCATTTAGAGAATTTATTCCGGACGTTTTATGGGTAAACTTACTTATAATAAAACTACCTAGATATTTTGTCAAGTTAAAAAATTTAAAATCTCTTTTTCCAGAATTCTATGAATGAGATATGCACAGAACAGAACTCCTGCGAACAAAAGCTCCAATCCTCAGATGTACTGGTCCAAGCATTACTACACATTCTTGGTGCGCAGTCGGGTGACCCCAGTCTGTTGGTGAAGCTGTACCATGAGATGCAGCATCAGGTTAAAGAGTTGAAGGGTGCTGTTGATCATGGGTATAGGAGTACGGAGGATATGATTGTGGAGTTGTGAGTATTTTTGAAAGTTAACTCTGCAATTGTCATTTTGTTTGATGATGAATACAGATCACTCCGCATCTTAGGTATAAAGCTACAAGTAGGTACGCGGCGGGCACGACTTGTCGAATTCAGTGGGCGTAACGTAGTCAGAAGGTATAGGAGTTACGCGATAGAAAGAGAGGCAACTTCTAGGTGAATATAACTGCCGGTAATTAGCGCTGTGCGACCTGAATTGCAATTTATTGTGTCGTAGCAAGAGTCGCTTTTTATTTGAATGATTTTGCGGAGTGTCCCATCTGTCTGTACTAATCTGTGGTTTTGAATGTTTGTTTGTTATCATTTGCCAATTTCGCTGGCCTTGACATCAAGCAATGAACAATATTGTCAACGTTTTATTGGTTGAATAAGACGCTTTTGGCTACTTGGCTTTTGGTATTTTATGTCTTTTTTTTGTATTGTGCATTTTGTTTGTGCAGTATAAACAATTTTCCTTTCTGTTTTTTCTTGCTTTTAGTATTTGATCGTAAAATTATTAGGTAGGGATTCAATGTGGCATGATGGCTAGTAGCTTCCTTTTCTAGGCGACTGCGTCACATGGTGTGCACTAATCCGTTTATTATAAGAACTTGGTTTCTACGCTCTCTGGTCAGTGAAAGTCGCAAATTAGCTTCGTTTTTTATAAGTACTTAGGACCAATTCAAAAATGAAACTGAACGCGATCAGCACATCTAAACCGCGTTCAAGGAAAACTGGCAACTATCTAACATAACGTTGATTACTTTAGACTTTTTCTAATTGGGTACGCGAAACCTTAAAGTGACAGCCCTTGTTGAACTAAACTAAGAGTGAAAATTCAGCCCTTCCGGAAACATGAATCCTAGTAAATTTGCCATCGTTTTTTGATAGATATTTATATAAAATAATTCGCTTTTATTGCATTATTTCATGCAAACTTTCGTTGTAATAACCATCACTTTTTCGCAATTCCCCAGTAAACAATCAACCCAATCCCTCCGCTCCTACATCTGGGACGGCTGCACTCGCCAGCCGAACAGCTGGGACCGTACTGTAGCTACACTCGCGCACACACTCAGACAACACATGGATACTGTCGACAAGAAGGTTCTAGACGCTAGTCACCTCTTCACTAGTGTTAAGGTAAGATTACCATTATCATTATCCAGCCGAAAGATGTCTACTGCTGGACATAGGCTCTCTCTAATCATCGCCACATTGACCGATCTTCTGCTTTTGCATCCAGCGGGTTCCCGTGACTTTCATCAGATTTCGATTTCGATCACCATGTAAATTTAGGTGAAATGAGCTGTTATTTCATGGTCTATCTTGTGAGAGGCCTATCAACGCTTCGCCTTCTGGTACGCGGTCGCTGCTCCAGAACTCTCATCCGTTGTGCGAGCAATGAACCCCGTCCACTGCCACTAAAGTTTGGCAATTTTTCGGGCTATGTCGACTAACTTAAGTGGCAGTGAGCAGGGCACATTGCTCAGAGAACATATGGCCCATGTTGCTGGAAGGTTCTGGAGTGGCGACCGCGTGCCGGAAGATGTAGCGTTGGAAGGCCTCCCACAAGGAGGACCGATGATCTTGTGAAGGTCGCAGGAATCCGCTGATTGAGGGAACACAGAACCGGTCGAAGTGGCGGTGCTTGGGGGAGGCCTATGTCCAGCAGTCGACGTCTTTCGGCTGAAATGATTATGATTTCGACTTAACTTCCTATTTGTATATTAGAAAAGGATCAACGCATTCCCCCCTGGCATACATAATAAAATGAAATTTTAATAATAAAATAAAATTTTAATAATAAAATAAAATAAGCTTGTATTGCTGGTTCTACAAAGTTTGCTATTTTTTTTCTTCTATATTATACCTACATAATTTTTTAAAGATTTCCATCTCTCTCCGTCTCTCGCCCTCTTAAGCCAGTGAACGAGCTACACTTTTGACGTCATCTTTCCAACGTTTGGCTTGTCGTCCTTTGCTCCTTTTTCCATCCCGCGGCTAACATTGTTATTAATTTGGTCCAACATAATAATAACTTGATCTAAATACCTGGCAATATGCAATCTTTCTAGGACTTTCTGCCCTGCAAATATCACGAAGACAAGTTTAACATCGGCTAATATTATTTATTACTATTTCCAGAATGGAGATAAGCAGTGTCTCAGAAAGCTGTGGCAATGGTTCCTGACAGATCCTGCCAGACTTCTGCATGCTTTGAAGAACGCAAACTGCAAGATTTATTCATAATGGATCCAAGTAACTAACATCGTAATTGAATGCGAGCTGTTTCTAGCACAATCGTGTGGAGTATATTTATATTAATGGATGTTATGTATTGGTACATAATTACGCCGGGACGCGTTGGTATTCATCTCATTATAAGCACAATTCCGATCCGATAGATCCTAAAGATATTTTATTAGGATGCCTCGAACAAATGATTTTAATTAACAGTGTTTAAAGTATTATCTACTAAAATATAGCTACTATTATACATATGCAACCAATATTATTTTAACTATAGTTTGACTGAAGCTGTTCATTCGTCCACGCTGCTCCGATCCGCTGCGCATTCCTATGGCACGGAATAGTGGTCTCGGTCAAACTATACCAAACTATTGTTACGGCACTATACTCACTATATTCTTGATACTTTCATACAACGAAACTACAGTTTAATTTTATATTCTTTATACATATGAAGTATTCTGTATAGCTACTAATAGTTTGTATGATAACCCGGTTACAAATGAGTGCCTTTTAAATAAAATATGTACAATTGTATAAAATAACTTTATTTTTATTTACTTAAACCTACTTAATAACAAAGGTATAAAAATCTCTAAATAAATTACTAAAATTGATCACGATGATTCTTCAAGTATGTACAATGACTTAAAATTATATTTGTTTTAACAACTTAAAATTGTCTTGAGACCTTTTTCCTAAAACTGCAACAAAAGGAATAAAAATCATAAATATTTTTATATAAATTCCATTCACAATAGTTTAGTATTTTTATCTAACGAAGCGAGGCGCGCTTTACTTGTGGTAACGAAGTGTACAAACACGCTGTGAATGTGTCCGTGAATACGAGTATCGTCAGCACATAACACACACACATTCTCAGCGTGTTGGTACACTTGGTAACCACAAGTAAAGCACGCGTCGGTTCGTGAGGCAAACATTCTGTATTGTAATATGCAATAGAACGAACAATAAAATAATGCCTTAGACTTTGTTATGTAGAAAAGTCAAGTTTTCTTCATATTATTTGGCTTATTTTCAGGCCCTTAATTATGCCCCTGTATATTTCTAATCAGACCCAAGGTTTGTTCCTTTAAGAGCGTTTATTCTGAAACTGTGCAACGTCGCATATAAATGTCAAATATTTCACTGTTTTGATTAATTTGGCAATATTACTGGGTGGAAATAAAAAATGTGGCTAACTAGCGAACTAGAATATTGATTATGAAATGCAATAATTAATATCGTAACACCGAATGTTTAGTTTTAGATGTAAAACATCTATTTAGAAACTTTCCAAATGCGTTTTTTACACCTAAAATGGGTACAACATCAAATTAAATGTTATAATTGCAATTCATTGTTAATATTCTAGTTCGCTAGTTAGCCATATTTCTT
Source organism: Agrochola lota (assembly GCA_947364205.1). Classification (NCBI taxonomy): domain Eukaryota; kingdom Metazoa; phylum Arthropoda; class Insecta; order Lepidoptera; family Noctuidae; genus Agrochola; species Agrochola lota. The sequence continues at coordinate 3,667,707 of OX376230.1, read as the reverse complement.
ATTTCTATTCAGTAATATTGCGTTATGAATCAAAACAGGTAAATATTTGACAGTTATTTGCGACGTTGCCAACTTTCGGAATAAACGCTCTTAATACGAAACCTTGGGTAAAATACAGGGTGGCGATTTAGTGACCTGCATCCGTCAAGGGGATGATTCTACCTGTCATACTATACAACTTTTGCTATGAAACACATACTTTACGAGACATACAAAAATAATTATACATACATACATCGAAATAGACTGTTGTGTAGTTTTTTTTCACGAATCTGATATGAGTTTCATGGTCAAAGTTGTTTAATATGTCGGGTAGAATCACCCCCTTGACGGATGCAGGTGTCTAAATCGCCACCGTGTATAAATCTGAGAAACAAAAATGTACTATTCAATGTGTACTTTTGTAAATCAAGTCTTGTAGTTTCGTGGAGGTTCCACATTATAAGGCAGTGTTATTTCAGGCTGAGAATCGGTCCATTCAAATTTACTTCGTCAATACTAGCTTTGTTATCTTTGAAATTAACCTGTTTCTCCAAGTGTCATGTTCGGTTATTTGACAGTCTGTGGTTATTTTTATCAACCAATAATATCAGTTCTCATGAGACTAGCAGCCACCAGTAACCAGTGTTACCAAGGGATATCATCTTACCCGGTAACTGGGTTGTGGAGGTCAGATAGGCAGTCGCTCCATGTAAAATACTGAAATTCAGCTGCATCCGGTTAGACTGGAAGCCAACCCCAACAATGGCAGATGATGATGAGACTAGTCTGCACTTTAATTGCGTAACACACTTACAATCATAATCTGAAGATTTTGAATGAAATTCCTAATTCATTGCTTCATAGGTTTGAAAAATTCGTCTGTAAATAACGTTAATAACGCAATGAAAGTGACTGAACCGTCAAAATAGCATTGCAATGGATTGCTATTTATTGTACGCGTGTTACGCAATTAACCCGAAGATTTCCGAAACCGATTCTGACTTCCCGAAGCCGTCTCATCTAGAATGTTACTGCAAATAATAATCCCACGCTGAACAAAATTTTGTATTGCCAAGACCGTTTATAAAGTGGATCCATCTGCTAAGATAGTATATAACCTGCGTTCGCAATTTATTTCCCAAACATGCTTCACAAACACGAGATTCCACTTAGACAAACATCAACTTTACTCAAGTGTAAATAAAGTTGATTTGAGACCGACTAGTACTGTTGAAAAAGTCATTAAAAATATGAAGTTGTAGCGCAAACTAAACCTTATATTACAGTTTTTTTTTTTTTAACTTTAACAGCATTACAGTTGTTTTTTCTAAAAGTCGTGTGTGTTTACATGTTTGGCAAATGAATTGCGAACGCAGATTTATTGGCGATCCCAATTTCTAATGTTCAGCAGTTGTCTTTTAACTTTCACCTAGTATTTTCACAATTTCAGTCCCACGTAGGTCTCGGTACCTTCCTTAGTAGCGTGTCTTCTGGCGCGATGTGAATCGGGTTGTTGAAGTCCACCTCAATGTGCTCTGGAATCGAGTCGAAGTAGGTAATGTGGTCGGTCAAATTGTCTGGGGAAGAGAATTGATTTGGTTTAAGGGTTGTGAAAAAAATGCAATATTCACAATTATAGAATCGACAATTTAAAAATATTTGGAAAATCCAAAGGTGCACGCCTCATAACGCTTATTCAAACATTTTATCCATCAATATGGGTAAAATTTCTCACCTCGCAATCTTTACGTGCTGTCGAAGACTATTTAGGTTTGCTTTGTTGGTTGCTAGGCAACGGAAGAGGGTCGAAGTTGGAAATATATAGGTTTAATATATAGATAGTATATTAGTTAGTTTTTTATTAATTATAATTAAATTTCTTTGAATAAAAGAGCCATTTTCAATGACTATGAATAATTAATTGATTTTTTCGCAAACTACAATGTTTCAGGTTTCATACTTGATTGACGTGATTTTTTTAAAACTATTTTGATGTTTTTTCGTTTCTGCTGCATTAAATAAATTTTTGAAAAGTACAGAATTAATCTCAATTATATTGCAATGGTATATAAATGAAGTAGGTTCTGTGTACTAGCAGGAGTGTAACAATAACAACAGTTGCAGAAAGGAGGCAAACAAATTTTTCGATCGCAAAGTACTGTCTAATGCTTCGCATTATGAGTCGTGCAAAATTGCCGACACCGTCTTACATTACGCACAAATTTAATAAAAAATCGACGTGTCTGCTGATGACCCTAGTCTTTAGACCCCAGTCTAGTCAACATCAGCAGAAACTAAACTGAAGAATTCTGGCAGATTTTTTTCGTTAAAATAAGTTATTATCAAGTACAAGTACAAGTTAGTTGTTGTTGGTTATTGTCTTATTAGTGATTTTGACATTATTGACGGTGATTTTGACATTATAGTTATGATTTTGACATTATTATTGATGATAATTTTGACATTATTATTAATGGTGATTTTGACGTTATGGTTGTGATTTTGACATTATTGTTAATGGTTTTGACATTGCTAGTAATTATATTGTGACCTAAATTTGCCAAATATTATTATGTACTAACACTAGTGTTTAAGATGTGTATGTAACTAACAAATTGGATTGTATGATCTGTAAATAAAATAATTTGATTGATTGAATAAGTTCCTGTACCAAGTTGTTTTGTTGGCTAGACTAAACAGAAATCTAGAAGGATCTTCAATCTTCTGCCTAGCGTTTTCCCAACTATGTTAGGGTCGGTTCCCAGTCTTCCCAGATGCAGCTGAATCCCAGTATTTTACATTGAGAAAAATATTTGCACGAGCTTCGATTGTTCGTTACATAAAAGTTTTATAGAGCTGTTCTCATTTTTGGAACCAGAAAAAAAAAATTGTGTTTACTTACTAGTAAAATTCAGCCTCGCAATAATATCATCTAAATGCTTCTGGTCGAGCGTGGCCTTCACAGTGATCCTGTCGCTCCTCAGACTGCGGCGATGTCGCGAGGTGCGCCACGTGACGCGGCTGGTGCTGTTGTTGTTGTAGCTGTTGTAACTGTTGCGGTTCAGTAGCGGGAGCGTGAACACCATCTCGGAAAGGGGTGTGTTATCGGGGCCGAATTCCTGGAAAACATTAGAAAATTGTTGTAGCGAGTTTGAGAGACACTTTCAGCCAAAGTTGATAGATTTGTAGACATTACGTAATCTTATAAAACAAAAATATAGGGAAAACATGGTTGGGCTTGGGAACTTATAAGAAAATAGTCAGTCATTGTTGTCCGCCGACCTAGCCAGACCAATCGGGTCGAACAAATTAGAAATCTGACCATTGACGGCAGATCCTCGTACGAAACGCTTGTGTCTTTTGCGACCCGATTGGTTAGGCCGGCGGACTACATGATGAATTACTATTTTCTTAACGTGAATGGACTATAACGAGTTGGTTAATGCTAATTCTTTCTCTGGTTCTTCTGGGGTTTGAAGAGTTGCCTTGTTGGCAATATTGTTATAAAGATGCTAAGTACTGTACTGTTTCATCACCGCTTTATAAGTTTTGGTTAAATTGTCTGGCAAAAAATTATATTAAAAGTTCTATTCAATTTTTTAATTTATCAGATACTTAGGTAGCAGCTATCTAAACACTGGGAAACAGGTTCTGAAATGTTGTATAAGGATTAGCAGTTAAAAGACTTACCAAGCATTTCCCGCTAACGCAATAGGAAGCGTTTCTCTTCCCGCAAGATGTTCCTAGCGGGAACCAGCCTTCGTGTCCGTTGACTAAGTAGAACCGATGGGACACTCGCTCGTCTTGACAGGCTATACGACAGGGTCGGTCTGGGTCCTCTGTAATGTAAGGGGAGAAATGGGGGCTATCGTTTTAGTGCTCACCAGTTGGCGCCACTGACGAGTACGTTCCTGTCAGTACTTTTATTTGATATGTTTAAGTACCCATTACTGCATATAATGTTTATTTTATTACATTTTAGAACATCAAATGAATATTTACATTAAAATGTTCCTAAAATTGGCAAGCCTGAAGCGGATCAATTTTATTCTTCCTCCAAGTTCTACCAAATTGGATCCTGAGTTGTTACTTGAAATCTTAAGCCATAATTAATCAAGAATGGCATAATCTTTACAAAAATTATGAATAATAAGTCAAACTTCCCGATAGAAAATCCCGCAAACAGTGGTCGTTCAGTGACATTTGACATTTCTAGAGACCTCACCCTACACTAGCGCCTCTAGCGGCGAATTCAAACGCGATTGTCCTCATTGTGTTGAAAGGTCGACTGGGTAAATAAGATGCAAAAAAAACTAATTGTTTCCTTTAAAAAAAAAAGGTATCCATTGACTGATGTTCAAACCGGTCAGGCCTTAAAGGGATATTCTATTTCCTAAATAAGGGATGTAATTCACTAATTGGAGCAGATTATTGATTTTCTTTTGTATTTTGAGATGGTATAAAAGAGTTTATCTATTTATACCTATTGTAAGTTTTGGTGTAATTGGAGTCGTTTCTCACCTAAAGCTGGTGAAATCTGCATTCCCAATCCAGATAACCTTCTCACTCTGTCCTTGTACTTCGTGCAGACCATGGTGGCGTACTGGTACGGTGACTTCATTTGACTACAACCCTACCGAAAAATAAGAATATAAAAATATTGTTAAGACAGAAAATGTTATTTGCATAATATTAATTTGAGGACCTTTAGGACCATAGCATTTTATTTAAAAAACCGGACAAGTTCGTGTCGGACCACACACAATGAAGGGTTCCGTTAGTTGGGATGAATTTATCGCGAGAACAAACTTAACTTTGTAGTTGAAAAACATGTTGTCCCATACGCAATGTATGGGAGAACATGTTTTTGCAACGGCAAATGTAAGTTGGTCGATTATTACTCGTTAACTTGTAAAGCCTACTTAACTGTGATGGTTTTATACTACTGCCGTGAATTTTTCCACTTATCCAAAACCAACCATTTAGTTGGCAGGGGGACACTTGACTCTAACATGAAATAGCACTTAAAAGCTTAATGTTTCGCCTCTAACAAAAAATATCACTTTAAAGCTTATATTCCCAATATTTTTGAACGAACTTTCCATCGACATCCCATACTATGGCATAGATGAGAAAAAAAAACAACCCCATGTGTAGGGAAGTACCAAAAATTTTTTTTTTCATTATTTTATTTTACCACTTTGTTGGCGTGATTAATGCCAAATTACAGCTTTTGTGTACAAAGAGTATCTGAGCTAAGCCGCGGACAAACAGACGGACATGGCGATACTATAAGGATGCCTTGTTTATTACGGAAACCTAACAATGTGGTCGACATAAAATGTTATTAATTAAACAAAAATTTTGATGAATGTAAGAAAATGGCTAGCGAGGAATACGTTACTCTTAACGGTATGTGAATCCATGTTCGAGCAAAAATATTCGGTCTAATGGGTTAAATTGAGGATGTGTAGTCCCTGCAAAAGGCCGCTTCACTTTGTCAATGTGGACACAAGCATTTTTCTGGAGTAACATTAAACCGTAGTCTCTGATAGACTGAGTTTTTTCTAGAGTCAGTACATACCGCATCAGGTCTACTATCAGGCGAGCACAGCTGTATGCTGGTGACTGGCCGCTCCCGCTGCGCGTGCGCCACGAGCCGCACGCCGGCGCCGGGCCGCACGCAGTGGTAGTGGCAGCCCGACGCCGGGCGCCACTGGAGTCAGTACATACCGCATCAGGTCTACTATCAGGCGAGCACAGCTGTATGCTGGTGACTGGCCGCTCCCGCTGCGCGTGCGCCACGAGCCGCACGCCGGCGCCGGGCCGCACGCAGTGGTAGTGGCAGCCCGACGCCGGGCGCCACTGGAGTCAGTACATACCGCATCAGGTCTACTATCAGGCGAGCACAGCTGTATGCTGGTGACTGGCCGCTCCCGCTGCGCGTGCGCCACGAGCCGCACGCCGGCGCCGGGCCGCACGCAGTGGTAGTGGCAGCCCGACGCCGGGCGCCACTGGAGTCAGTACATACCGCATCAGGTCTACTATCAGGCGAGCACAGCTGTATGCTGGTGACTGGCCGCTCCCGCTGCGCGTGCGCCACGAGCCGCACGCCGGCGCCGGGCCGCACGCAGTGGTAGTGGCAGCCCGACGCCGGGCGCCACTGGAGTCAGTACATACCGCATCAGGTCTACTATCAGGCGAGCACAGCTGTATGCTGGTGACTGGCCGCTCCCGCTGCGCGTGCGCCACGAGCCGCACGCCGGCGCCGGGCCGCACGCAGTGGTAGTGGCAGCCCGACGCCGGGCGCCACTGGAGTCAGTACATACCGCATCAGGTCTACTATCAGGCGAGCACAGCTGTATGCTGGTGACTGGCCGCTCCCGCTGCGCGTGCGCCACGAGCCGCACGCCGGCGCCGGGCCGCACGCAGTGGTAGTGGCAGCCCGACGCCGGGCGCCACTGGAGTCAGTACATACCGCATCAGGTCTACTATCAGGCGAGCACAGCTGTATGCTGGTGACTGGCCGCTCCCGCTGCGCGTGCGCCACGAGCCGCACGCCGGCGCCGGGCCGCACGCAGTGGTAGTGGCAGCCCGACGCCGGGCGCCACTGGAGTCAGTACATACCGCATCAGGTCTACTATCAGGCGAGCACAGCTGTATGCTGGTGACTGGCCGCTCCCGCTGCGCGTGCGCCACGAGCCGCACGCCGGCGCCGGGCCGCACGCAGTGGTAGTGGCAGCCCGACGCCGGGCGCCACTGGAGTCAGTACATACCGCATCAGGTCTACTATCAGGCGAGCACAGCTGTATGCTGGTGACTGGCCGCTCCCGCTGCGCGTGCGCCACGAGCCGCACGCCGGCGCCGGGCCGCACGCAGTGGTAGTGGCAGCCCGACGCCGGGCGCCACTGGAGTCAGTACATACCGCATCAGGTCTACTATCAGGCGAGCACAGCTGTATGCTGGTGACTGGCCGCTCCCGCTGCGCGTGCGCCACGAGCCGCACGCCGGCGCCGGGCCGCACGCAGTGGTAGTGGCAGCCCGACGCCGGGCGCCACTGGAGTCAGTACATACCGCATCAGGTCTACTATCAGGCGAGCACAGCTGTATGCTGGTGACTGGCCGCTCCCGCTGCGCGTGCGCCACGAGCCGCACGCCGGCGCCGGGCCGCACGCAGTGGTAGTGGCAGCCCGACGCCGGGCGCCACTGGAGTCAGTACATACCGCATCAGGTCTACTATCAGGCGAGCACAGCTGTATGCTGGTGACTGGCCGCTCCCGCTGCGCGTGCGCCACGAGCCGCACGCCGGCGCCGGGCCGCACGCAGTGGTAGTGGCAGCCCGACGCCGGGCGCCACTGGAGTCAGTACATACCGCATCAGGTCTACTATCAGGCGAGCACAGCTGTATGCTGGTGACTGGCCGCTCCCGCTGCGCGTGCGCCACGAGCCGCACGCCGGCGCCGGGCCGCACGCAGTGGTAGTGGCAGCCCGACGCCGGGCGCCACTGGAGTCAGTACATACCGCATCAGGTCTACTATCAGGCGAGCACAGCTGTATGCTGGTGACTGGCCGCTCCCGCTGCGCGTGCGCCACGAGCCGCACGCCGGCGCCGGGCCGCACGCAGTGGTAGTGGCAGCCCGACGCCGGGCGCCACTGGAGTCAGTACATACCGCATCAGGTCTACTATCAGGCGAGCACAGCTGTATGCTGGTGACTGGCCGCTCCCGCTGCGCGTGCGCCACGAGCCGCACGCCGGCGCCGGGCCGCACGCAGTGGTAGTGGCAGCCCGACGCCGGGCGCCACTGGAGTCAGTACATACCGCATCAGGTCTACTATCAGGCGAGCACAGCTGTATGCTGGTGACTGGCCGCTCCCGCTGCGCGTGCGCCACGAGCCGCACGCCGGCGCCGGGCCGCACGCAGTGGTAGTGGCAGCCCGACGCCGGGCGCCACTGGCCGCCCACTGCACGGCGCCACGTGCCGGAAGTCTTTGCTCTGGAAGAAAAATACTCTAAAAATCAAAATACATACTCAGGTTCTTTCAAGTCAAGTTGCTTCCACATGTCACATCGGTCATGCGCCGTTTGCGCTTCCAGTTTGCTGTAGAATATTTTATATTCCTTAACGGTTCTCTCAGCCACTATTCTGTCAAGATTTTACCCCATGGTGACATAACTTAGTGAGCCAATCTGCTGGTCACACAGACCAAGATTTCGTCTTGTACTCTTTCCAAGCTTTGATGATAACATTGCTTTAAATATGAAAATACTGACTAAAGGTACAGTTTCGTAGCCGACCGCAGGCGACATGTCGACGCGACACGACTGATTTTTATGAATTTTGTACATGTCGGTTTTACAGAAAAAAACACTTTTTCTACATTTAATAATTCACACTTTTCACCTATAGGTACGCTAAACTAAAATGCATTCCTTAAATTATATCCTGCAAACTTTAAAACAGACATACAAGTTTTTCAAATATTCTCTACAGTGAGCCATTAACAATAGTAGATCGTTTGCCACGGGAGCAAACAACAATTTTTAAGACGAGAGCGTTTCTTTGAATCCAGAGCTGAGCGAAGGATTCTAGAGTAGAATCCCGAATATAGCGAGGGATTCTAAAGTAGAATCCTGAGTGCAGCGAGGGATTCAAAGTACGTCACTCGAGCTTAAAATAGTGTTGCTCTCGAGGTGAACACTCTACTGTTTATCACCCTCTATGAGAAAACGTGTGCGGTCCGACATGTATGATTAAAAAAAAAAAAAAAAATTTTCGCAGCCGCCGTCTTGTATTTTAATTATGACCTCACTATCGACTTTAGCACCTTTGAAAACTATGAAAATGATACCGATGATGAAAAATTTGAAAATTTTCGCAGCTGTCATCTTGGATTTACATTTTGACCTCAGTACCGGCTTTAGCACCCTCGAAAATTATGAAAACGACACCCATGACGAAACATTTTAAAATTTTCTCAGCCGCCATCTTGGATTTTCATCTTAAGCTCACTATCGGCTTTAGCACCCTCGAAAACTAAAAAACGACAGCCATGACAAAAAAAAAAGTTCACAGCCGCCATCTTGGATTTTCATTTTGACCAAACTGACACTTTCTCTCTCGCCAGCCTGTTACTTGTTCTTGTGTCAATTGAAAAAAAAAGTTTTTTTTTGTTTTGACCTTTTTTAAATCGATACCAATCAAGTCTGTGCAGCTTACACAGAAAAAAAAAACAGTTTTTTAAACTGATATTTCAAGTAGCTGCACTAAATCGGTCGTTGAACCCAAAATATATCATTAGACCAAGTTTTTTTTTGGTACCTATCGATGTCGATGGCCATCAGGTCTGCGAAGTTCCGCTAACTACTTTAATTTAACCCTGTATATCTAGGAACTTACGGTGGTGTGTGCGGTGTAGCAGTTCTTAACGCTTCCCACTCGCAGTCGCTCGGCTTCAGAGAGAATTCGGTGTCGGAACTTGAAGAACAGGTAAATTTCTGGAAGGTGAACAATTTTGCATTAGATTACAACCACTCCAAATCTTGCTCGTCCGTGGCATCCACAGAAGTTGCTGGATAGAAAATCTTAGAAGCTCGCGTCATTTCAGCCGAAAGACGTCCACTGCTGGACATAGGCCACCCCCAAGCACCGCCACTTACACCGGTTCTGTGCTTCCCTCAATCAGCGGATTCTTTCGACCTTCACAAGGTCATCGGTCCACCTTGTGGGAGGCCTTCCAACGCTACGTCTTCGAGTACGCGGTCGCCACTACAGAACCTTTCGGCCCCATCGGCCATCTATTCTACGAGCAATGTGCCCTGCCCACTGCCACTTAAGTTTGGCAATTCTTCGGGCTATGTCGGTTACCTTGGTTCTCCTGTGGATTTCTTCATTTCTGATTTGATCACGTATGGAAACTGTAAGCATGGCCCTCTCCATAGCCCTTTAGCATCACCAAACCAGAATTCCAGTATTCTTTGGGTTCTCTTGTGTCGTCTGATTCCAGTCTGACATTCTAAATGACGTTTTAATATGATTGTTCTTGGATATGAATGTAAAAATCTAAATATGGCTAATACCTGACAGATTCCGCTAATGCAAAACATAGGCGACGCATTAGAGCAGGCTGTTCCATCAGGTAAGCTCCAGCCGCGAGACTTGTACCCGCCGCCGCGAGTGTCGCACCACACTGCGCACGCGCTGCTCACATCTAAAAATACGGGCGATTTAATAAGATAGGGAAGGTGAACTGGATGAGACTCGGTGGTATCACAACCAGTAGTACTGCTGTGTGTGTCCAGTTTGAAGGGCATGGACGCATGACACATTTCAGCAGTGTCAACGCACCTGCGATAGCTTAGTATTACACAATTGCAACATCTCACAACCAGCTTGCTTGCCATCGAAGTGTATTATTTTTTTAGGGAAATATTTAACTTATACTTTAAAAGTGACCAACCACGCGCGAGCCGAGCGAGCGAAGCGAGCGGTGCCGCGGGAGCGGCCGGTGAGTCATCAACATCAAAGTTGCTCGCAGTTACTCGGTTATTTAGTATTTTTAGGTGCACAAAATAGAACTTATTTTAAGTTTCACAAAAAGGGGCGATTCATTATATTACTGTTAAATAATATTTTTAGGCAAGCAAAATGGGAGTTATTTGAGGTTCGTATTAAACACATGCCTTATTTTGAGTGAATATGGATCATGGCTTGTCTTAAACTAACTTGAGAACTCAAAATGCCAACTTAAAACATGGTATCGCTTCAACCTACCATCAGAATCGATCCTCTGCAATCCAGTACCTATAAGATCAGGGTCCACATCTCGAGCTCTCAAACAGATCTGGTCAGCAAACTCTCTGACTGTCATTCTGGGTACGTTGCTGCACTGTAATTGAGAAAATTGAAATGTTAATTGATGACCATGATGAGATTAAGAAAAATTAAGAATACAGAAATTGAAAATTACCTGTTGAGCGTGACACGACTGAAACTTCTTATCGTGTCCTACGCAGTAATTTTTGCCGTTGTCATGTCTGAAAAATTAAAGATTTGAATAGGTATTAGGTTATTGAGATGCCATTTTGGGGATCTTGCAGCAGCATCAATGTATTTATTTCGTAAATCTAGTAAAAATACAAATTTGATGAATTTTAGGGAGTCACTCTACGTATTAGCTCATCGTGAACGGATCATAACTATAGATTCTGATATGTAAGGGTGAGCAGCTGCAGCAGGTGAAGGTGAAAACCAGTCTTCTAAGATTTTAAAGGACGTCGATGTGGATTTAGTTGTAATTAAATTATGTTTATTTCTGTAAGTATATCATTTGCGATACTTTTCAGATATTTCCGACGGCATGTGAAGCCAAGTCAGAGGCCCATGGGCGGCATAAAAACTCTGACACCAGGTTAGTCACTAACCACACGAAATAGAAAGAAGACGACACTTACACGTCAATTTTGCTTGGTCAATATTTCAAACCTAGATGGCGCCGGCATTTCATGACGGTTCCACTACTTGACCTAAGAATAATATTAGCATTCGTTAATAGTTCAAGTCCACACAAACCTCGGTCTGTTACACCTCCTGGTGGCCACGGCGACCCCTGCCGCCGCCGGAGCGTGCGTGTCGTCGAGCAGGCAGGCGGACGCGCACTCGGCCCAGCCCGACCAGCGCCCCCACGAGCCTCTGATCACGGTAGACCCTTCACGCTCTACGCATTCACCGCCGCGGCAGTACTGTTGACGGAATGGAGTTAAGAACGTAGATAGCATAAGTATGGCGTATTATTACATTGAACTTCTGGGTTTTGGAAGATTCCACTAAAGGACCAGCGGCCCCGAATGAGTGACAGTGCGCCCATTCAAGTCTCCGATCAATGAATTTGAATAGGGATGATGCCTGGGTAAAAAAAATAATATAATTAGTCCGTCAGTCAGATAATAAAAAAAATATTAGACACGTATTTTTTTGCTTTATTATATTAATACAAAATTACTTAGATAAAACGCATTTTAAGTTGGGGAGTGGGGGCCGCTACGTCACTAGTATGTATAAAATCTATATACTCGTGACGTCATGGCACATTTTACCTCAATGTATCGCCGTAATCTTTAGATTACGTAAAAAAAGAAAAAATACGTGTCCAATTTTTTTAAATAATCTCAAAAACGGACAAAAAATATTTTTAGGCATCATCCCTATTGTGATTGATTCACCAGCAACCAATCAATAGATGAGTTTTAACGTTAGAGTTGGTGATTTGTGATTTGAAAAGGCGTTTAGAAACCAGTACCCTAATTGCGTAATACACGATCAATCGGAATCTGAATCGTTTTGAAACAGATTGCCAATCCATTGCTTCACAAGTTCAAAAAAAAGATCTGCTCAACGACGTAAATAACGCAATGAATGTTGTTGAACTGTCAAAATGAAACAGATTAGTCGTAATCGTTTACGAAAATGTGTTGCGTAATTAGGTAGCGGGTGCTTGGGGGTGTGTATATGTAACTTGGGCATTACGGAATGGAAAGCAGCTGTATTTTATTTTATCAAACTATACATTTAGTTTTCTTACAGGTAACTATTTAACCGAGTTGTAAGTGAAGAAAGTAGCTTACCATATCTTCCCCACACCGCGTGCCTTCCAGAGCAGGGTGTGAGGTCCACGTGTATCTTTCGCGCTGACAATGAAGGTCTCTGCAGATGTCTTCTAAACTCTGAGCTCCTGAGTGACGACTGCCTCGTCCGTATTTTAACATGCCTGTAATTGAAAGAAGATTGTTATATTATCTGCTCTTGATTTTATGGTGCGCACGGCTACATATCAAGCTATATGTTTCCAGTATAAGCTGATCGCATTGTATTGGATTTCCATACAATATATCAGCTTATACTGGAAATGTATAGCTTGATATGTAGCCGTGTGTCCTGACCTATTCCTTAGTGAGTTGCAGCAAAATTAATTTAAGCCCTAAGCAAAAGTAAGTAAAGTTGAATTTTAATAGTTATCGAATCGTTAATTTTGCTGGCATTTCGATGATCTGTGTTGACGAGACATTTTACTTGCTTTACCCTAAAATAAACAAAAGAAAATATAATGGTGTCTTACATTGTTGATCGGCATCAAATCTCTCTCCAGGTAGAATGCCTTCCGCGCTGTGGTCCAACTGACCAGCTGAGTTGCCATGGTCCAGTAGACATCGAGATTGTACTGTGCTGCAAGCATGGTACAAAGAAAATTAATAGTCGGGATCCTATTAAACTTTTTGTAAAGGAGAGTGGTTTCTTTGACAGACTATTCTTCTAACTGAAGGGATCGATGTGTCGCTGGGGGGTTTGTTACGCCACTACTTCGGGTGTTTTGGGGGATTGCTTAATCTAATTTAACGTTCAAAGAGTGCTGATTTTCAGTCTAATTTGAATAAATGCTTTGTGATTCGATTTGTTACCGAACCCGACTGAAATGGTTGTCCATTTCCCAGTCAATCTGAACTTTCTAAAATACGCCAAGAATCTACGTAAAAATTAAAAGTCTTACTCCAAAAACTTCTGCAGGTAATTCTTGCTGCACTGCGACCAGGTGATCTTGCCGCTGCCGAGGGTCGGGCTCATGATATAGGCGCTAGGGTCGCAGCCGTTGTCTGCTAAGGGTCCGTCGTGACGCATGCCCAGGCTGGAATATGAGAAAATTTGGGTAAAATGGTAGCAGAAACTGAAGATAATCGTGTCCATAGTAAATAATTGCTAGACAATTAATCCAAGATTATGTAATTATATTAAATAAGGCAAATCGTAATCGTGAAAGCGGATCTGTAAACGGAAACTTATTTATTCTAATGACAATGAAATCAATGATTGTGTCACCGTTAAATCTACACAAAACTTAGTTGCACTTGCAGATCATCTTATTTTATGACATAACTGTAAACATAATTTTCCATAGCTTCGCGGTCGCTTCTGGTAATAGGGGTATCTAAACTTCACGCTGTTAAGCAAGGTCAAAGATCAGAGCAGGCAGCGCTTAGTTGTTAAGTCAGTCGTCGCAATTACTTGGCTATTTTAGTTCTTAGCATTCATGCCTGACTTGGCAGGTTCTTTCGGCTTTGAACTAATTAGAAATAATTATGTCAATTTCTATTTGTACCCAAAAAAATTAAGAGCAATTGCAAACTCATCTATTGGAAACCGCAATGATTGCTAAAATAAGATTGAAGTGAGAAACCTACGCAGCTAAGTATAATTCAGTTAATAGTTTTAACAGTTTTGTCTGTAAACTAGATTATAAAGACTAAACTGTTATTTTATACATCTGCAAATGCAGTTTTGAGGGGCGTGATTGAATAAAAATGTGCTCTGGAACGATAGAGTTTATCATTCAAACTTAAAGCTTCAAGTTTGTAATATTATTTTTGGTATAGCTAAAGTGTGAGATTAGATTGCCAGGAAGTTCTTAATCACAACAATGATGATAGGAAAGAATGACTCACTCTAATTATTTATTTGTGTAGAGTGTCGCGCTGCAAAAGAACTAAAACGAACAGGGCAACTCCTATATGCGGGTGTGTGATGTGCGTGACAACCTCAACCCAACGTCTCACACCCGCGCCACGTCATTGTGCTTTTCTAGTGTGCGTGCATTTAACGGCTAAGCCCAGATACGCACGGAAGATTTTATCCCGGGGCGATTTTATTTCTTTCGGTTTTCAGCGCGCTGCTTGGCGCCGAGAGTTGAAAATCCAACAGTGTGTTTTTTCAACGCGCTGGGACGAGAGTGCGTCCCAGTGCGTTGGATTCTCAACGCTCGGCTCAACACCGAGAGTTGAAAATCCAGTGCGCGATAAAATCTCGCCGCGATATTTTTACGTCCGTGCGTATGTGGGCTTACAGTTGGATGCTATTATTTTCGACGAGTTCACAGCTTTGACTGTATACCAAGACATGTTTTTATCTTTGGATGAACTATTGACTGCAGGAACTAACTTGTGTCCAATTTCGTGTGCGACTACGTAGACGCTTTCGAAGTGCCTCCCTTCGTTGACAGTGCAGCTACTGGTGACAGTGCACATTCCAGCTACTGGCGCCAGTCCTGTGGATATAAACTTTGCAGCTTAGGTAAAGAAAATTGCGTTTATGTGCTTCGAAACGTTATTTTAATTGTGTGACAAACCGCAAGTCCGCGACGATCCAAAAACTTTACTCTTTTAAGTCCATACCTTATTTAAACAGCAGTAATACCATCAATTTTATGAACTATTAAAATGTAATTACAATAATTGAGTAAGTGACTCCATAATGTGCAGTAGGTGTAGGTACTTACTTTTGCAGTCATTGTGCTTTCCGTGACAAAAAAAAATAGGTCCAAAAAAAAGTATTACATTTAAGACATATTACACCATTAGCACATCACATCAATTGCATGTGGAGCATTATGCCTGATGAAAGCGTCACGAATCGTAATAACAAAAGTTATAGGCGAAGTATTAAGTCGTTATAAACTACTTAAAATTATATTATGGCTACAATAATGAGAAGCGTTAAGTCATGGTGTTACTTTTTGTAATGTAAAGATTTTACATAAGGATGAAAATGTTACGAATGTGTTTGCTACTAACTTCATATTCATACGGTACTCACCATTAGCTATGCCATAACCCAGACGTGCTTTCCCAGACGTTTCATTTTCACCTTAAAAGTGTGTTTGCAAATTCAGCTAATCGGGGTAATTGAAATATGTCATGTTTCAATTACCCCGATTAGCTGACTTCTGCGGTCTCACGTTTATATTGCTCGTCCTTGGATCGTGTTGGAAAAGCATCCGCTAAATTGATAAAATATATATATTGTAGTATGACTTACCCACAACTTGACTGCTAACTTTCCCATTCTTGTTGACAACATACAGGTCCAATCCAGTCAGTATCAGAGCATGATCCCAGTGCAGCGGATCATTGTCACCTGGAGGATTCTCCAGTCTTTGCCACGTACAAAAGTTACTCAGAAACCTATCTATGTCATGTGGCCTCTTCAGATTAGCCGGGTCTTCATGCAAAATTTCCAGTCGTTTGAGTATAAAGTTCACAGGCCTTCCTAACGAAGGATCGTGGTATATCAATTGTACTGCATTGATCATTGCCAGTACGAATCTCACTAATTCTCTCTCCGTGTCTTTAGGAAAATTGACTGTCATATGTTTGTATAAGTCTCTATCTACAAATACTGCAGTTTCCACAAATACTGCTGGTAGTATTGCTCTTCGTTGCCTGTTCGCTCCATTCGATAGTTTCTGTATAAAGTCTGTTAGAGTCTTATTTCTATGTGCTAAATTAACTTTGAATCCTTCTAAATTATTATTTACATTATTGACCGGTGCTTCTCGTTTTCTTCTATGTTTCGACCATGTTTTAGCAGGTTGTGGTTCATTAGGAATTATGTTTTCTCTTTCTATACAAGTGTCATCTTCATTTTCTTGATCTATTTTTTTTTTGACTATGACATGTGCTTTCGCATGGTCATCGTGAAATCTATCTGGCAGTGGATGTATAAAGTAGTAAGTGTCATTAGATCTGACTAAGCCTCTCTGTAAAAGACGAAGTTATGAAATGAAAGTGCAATTAAAATTTCTCATGATTGTGTCTAGCATTAATTGTTGGGTATTAAAATTTCTTCGGCCTAGATATCTCGGACACTAATGATTACTACCTATGTGTTAAACAACGGATGTATGTAATAACAGCTTTTACTGCTTATTGTGTGTGGAGATTATAACTTTTTCTTTATTCAATTCTTTAGAGATACCACCAATTTGTTTGGAATTAAAAAGGAATCTGATTATGAAATTCTAACGTAGCCTATTATAGTATTTTCTCCACACACCCTTATTATTTCTACTGCGATATAATTTTTATCTTTTAAATCTTTATTGGAACAAAAACACATTTTACAAATTGATTGCGTACGTAAATAGCTAAATTAGTTACAAAACTGTGTCGCAGCTATTATATATATACACGCCCACCTTCAAGAGGGAGACAACAGCGTTCCAGATTCCAGAGATGAAAATACAGTAGGGGTTAAAAAAGAACAATAAGAAATATAAAAAAATCTATAGTTTTTAGCAGTTTGAGACTTACCACGTCATCACAAACATAGAGAGCTGCATTATCACTCCTATAATAACATAGATCCACCTCCTCATCAGTATGGTCCAGCACTGCCTCCGTATTGTTGGACCATCTTCTCATCAGCAGGAACTGGGGGTCTAGGAAACTGTTTCTGGGGCTAAGCTTTATGTCTAGATGCTTCTTCAGCCCGACTAGGTCTTGATCGTCGTACAGGAGTGAGCGTTTACGACGTTTTGGCTGCTTGAGATGTGCTACTTCGAATTGTGCTTCTGAAAATGTATAGCAAATAATTATTTTTTTGGATACTTTGTCAGGATTCTAGGAGATACCTATTTATACTCCATTTGAAATAAGATTATATATTTGACTAAACCCATTTTTACAGTTCGTTCAACCGATTTTGACTTCTATTGCGTCGGTGGCATGATAAATAGCTGCAGTAAACAATTGGTATTTTAACCACTTTTTTGCTTTTAATGCCGCATAATAAAATAAGTTAAACGGACTGTAAAAAAGGTTCGATTAAATTTCTAATCTTATTTCAAATGGAGTAGGTATAGGTATCGTTAAAGTGGACTTAACAATTACGTTAAAATAATGGACAGCGGTAGTCCAGGGGCAGCAGTCTCGACATAGATAGCAATCGCTATACGACCGTCCCTAGACGCGCGCGACATGCTTAACAAGCGCGTGATTTTTTCGTGTGTGTCAAGCATTTTTGACCGTCGAGGGAAGCAATTAGGACTTTGCGACCGAATTCGGTCGTATATCGATCACTATCTATGTCGAGATTGCCGCACCTGTTTTATCTATGGTATTGTCAGATTATAACAACATACTGCGATTATTAAACCGTCTTTGAAAACGCGACGGTTGCCAATTTCTCCTTTGATGACTAATAATTAAGGCGGATGTTCAACGGAGATAGTTTATATTTGAGTAAATCTTGATGGCAAATTATTATAGTTTAGTTGCTAGACTAACTTTTGGAATCAGACCATTCTGATGCGTTTTAAACAATTCAAGAAGTATTAAAATCGAATCGTCAACCTCCTTTATAGATTCAACAATGGCGTGAGGTTTATTAAGTCTACTTTTGCTTCTAAAGTTCAGACTGACATGGTGAACCTTGATTGACAAATACGGCTTGTGTATCAAAAAGTGGTTTCTCCGCTGTCGACACCTTTAATTCACCTTATTTGAGCTCTAACAGCTTTCGCGGTATATTATGCAGCATGCTTTCTGTTTTTTCTATGATCATTAGTTTTCCACTCATATGCATATGTAATTACTTTCTTTCGTAATTGTGGTTTGATATCTAGTTAAACTAGAGAAGCAGCAGTGGGTCTATATAAATGCTCATGATGGTGCGGCAAAGATAAGTTCTTATAAAAACTTTATGAGACGGATAATGAGTTGAATCCTTACACTTAGAAATGTGAAAGTTTGTATATTTGTGTGTTTGGATGTTTGTTACTCAATCACGCGAGAACAGCTGAACGGATTTGGATGAAATTTGGCAAACACATAGTACTTAACCTGGATTAACATATAGGATACTTTTTATCTCGGTAGTACTTTCTCGTGGGATAATTTACGACCTCCACGCGGGCGAAGCCGCGGGCGAAACCGCGGGGAAGAGCTAATAAATTATAAAATATGCTGTATTTTTTATGGTAACATAATTATTTAAACGATCAGAAGAGAGACCTATGCAATGCATGTAGTGGGACAATCATTTCCAAAATAATAATAAAATAACGCAAATAAATTCCTACCTATATGTAATGGCTACCACGACATAACATAGGTTATTTGGCTGATTTGCTATTACATACAATCTCAGTGAAATAAAAAATGCATTGCATACAAATGATACAAGTTCAGCAAAAATACATGATCTTGAAAACAATGTTGCAACAAGCACTAAATAGATAAGATTATTGACTCGATTATTATCTGTAATAGTCTCTAGTTTCATTAAAAATAATTAACTCTAATTGTGTGAGATTTTACTAAAACAACTCGTACGCACCTTTAGGGTTGGCACCAAATAGGAATATCTTTTCAGACTCTGATAAGTGTTCCAATAGCTGTTTGGAGTGATCCTGTAACAAAAGAAGAAAAAAAACAGTTTAGTTTTTTTTACGAGAATAATATTTATGGACGAAGTAGAAAGTAAAGACCACTTCGTAATTGCTTTACCACTTTTGACAAAATATAATTAGCTTTTATTGTTCCCATTGCTGGAAAAAAGGCTGACGCTCTTCAAGAGGGAGTGGGGCGAAATCCACCACACGGGTCAGTGTGGGTAGGTAGATGTCACAATTCAAAACAAAAAAACGCGCTTAGTTACGCGGATTAGGTTACTAAATATACGTCGTCTAATTTATTTTATTATGGATTTCCGCAAAGTCACGCCTGAATCAATTAACACATATCTTCTAATTTTTGATTCTAGCACACGCCGGTTCCCTTACAATGTTTTTCTTCACGGTTTTGAGAGCACTGGTGATGAAATTATTTACACAAATTAAAGCGCCTGTCTGGGTAAGCCACCACTGCTCTTTTTTGACAACTCCTAGTAAATTGAAACTTCACTAAGGTTGAAACTGTAACAAAGGCAAATAGACCTAGTCGTTTTATGATAATTATTTAACCTAAGGGTGGCAAAGCAAAAACGCGGTCGACTATACCTTACGGATTGAATATTATTTTAGTTAGCAACACTTTTCACTTAAAATAATCATGTTAACTTATGTTTGTAAAAACACCTGTTTGTAACTACCTATGTTAACAAATAAAGAATCTGAATCTGAATCTGAATCATGATGATCATGTGTCTAGTGACGTTAACTCTCGTAACTTATAGTTAAGAAAACGACCTACTAGTTAGGCTGTCTAAAGGCTCCCAGCAGACACGCGCGAAGTGACTAGTATAAAGAAACCCTAGCCTTACTTGCTACTGCCTGCTGGGGTTGCGGGTTTGTCCGAAAGGGATATCGCGGCCCCGGCACACGGGCAACGGAAGGAACACGGGTGGGTTTTAGTCAGTAAAAGTCTGACACGCCCTCTCGCTCCGCCCAGAGCGGGAGAAGTCATTTGATGATTTCCCATCCTCAAAAAAAAAAAAAAAAGCCTTACTACTGGGTAGTTTAATACGTACGTCAAGTCAGTGGGCAACTAGCTAAATGAAACCTGTCTAGACATGTGCAACTCGCAGTTAAACAAGAACATCTATTAGATAGAAAACTTGACCTGACCAAACAGGTGAAAACACTAACTGAAAACACAAACAAATGGTAGGAAGTGTGAATTCTCCACGCGACTCCCGTTCAGCCTTGCATTATAAATATTATTAGCTAAAGCTATTGTCTCTCCGCCATTGGTTATGCGCAACCTCGACACGTTATTTTTGACAATAGATGCTTTTCGCACGAAGTTTTGCGATTAAACGGGACCTAATTGCTGTTTAAGTGAAAGGCGATGGCGGTGCATTAAAATCATATTAGCGATGAATAACGCTGAGCGTTTAATGTGGGAAAATAAAGGGCACACACATAAGCTGTTAAACATGCTTTGATGATAGGCATGGAGGCAAATCTACCTTCTGTATTTAATGTCTCAAGTATCTACGAAACTTGAATCTCAACTAAATATATCGGTAGATAATGATAAGCTTTCCATACTAGAATTCATTTTAAAGCTATCCCTGGAAATGGCTTATTCCAATCGGATCCCACTTCGTGGATAAAATGGATATTTTTTTCCGATCCAATCCCATTTTGTGGGATTCTTTAGGAATGTGGATAAAATTAATATTTTATTCCGAAGCGATCCCAGTACGAAATGCTCCCAGCTGTGAAACGATAAATGGAAATGAAAAGCTCACAACCATTCTATAATGCAAAATTCATGAGGTATTTATCTAACTGTCAACTAGCCTTTTATTATTTGAATTTAGAATCAAGTAAATGACTATGATCTTTAAGATTTTATTAAATTATATCTATCTGTCCCACAGTCAGATCAGCAGTAATTTATCAATAGAAAAAAAGAAACGAAGTCAGTCAATCAATCGATGAATCAATCATCAATCGATCGCCTTTTCATTCTATACTTACTGTTTTAAATATGGTCATTATGATTCATTTATCTATATGAAAAGTAAGAGTGAAAGTTGAAAGCATAGGTTTTCCAATAGCTGCTGCTTGTGTCTTGGTCCAAACGTCGAATAGTATTGTTTATTATGCGATTAGATACTGTTTCTTTCGATGGGTCAGACACTCCGGTAGATGTCTTTTTTACAACTTCATTAGCATCATTATTGTGTGTTG
Source organism: Agrochola lota (assembly GCA_947364205.1). Lineage (NCBI taxonomy): Eukaryota > Metazoa > Arthropoda > Insecta > Lepidoptera > Noctuidae > Agrochola > Agrochola lota. Next base: position 3,646,263 of record OX376230.1, on the reverse strand, counting down.
CAATTTTGTTGTTAAATAATAAAATGTCATTGTTGCGTTGCTCTTGACTTTTGTGGGAGAGGCATCGTCCTCGGCTTTTGATTCTTTTCAATCGGGAAGCGAATTGTGTTACTTTATCAATGCAATATTTTATAATATCAGATACTGAAGCTTTAGAACGTGGAGGCTCTTATAATGCGCCTGCTACCTGATGCATGTTATGAGCCTTTATGTGTGATTCACACACCCAATCCTTTAGCTACAGCATGGGCCTCAGTTAAACTGGCAGCCGACCCCAATAAAGTTGGGAAAACGCAGATAATAATGATCAAAAGGTAAACTATGATACACCACGCTGCGCTCCAAAACGGGCATCCTAGACGCAGACAAAAAGGCTGCCAAGCTAAAATGGGATTGGGCGGGTCACGTCAGCTGCTTGCATAGTGATCGCTGGGGAAGTCTCCACATGGTGGGGGTCTGAGGATGGATAGCGCCGCCGAGGCGGGAGGAAGAGGCGGCGAGACGACCTAGACGCGTACCGCAAGGGTTGGATCGAGATAGCCTTGGAAAAGGATGCTTGGAAGGATTTTGCTTAGCCGTGGGACAGTGTAAGATAAAAAATATATATATAGAATGCCTGCTGGGGTTGCGGGTTTGTCCGAAAGGGATATCGCGGCCCCGGCACACAGGCAAAGGGAAGGAACACGGGTGGATTTTAGTCAGTAAAAGTCTGACACACCTTCAAAAAAATAAAGGGTGGAAGTAAAATTTTCAATTTTAGCGTCAGCGTTTTGGAATTCCTGCGCTTCTTTAGTGCTGTGGATAGGTTCGTGAATGAACTCCTCATCTGCAGATGGTAAGCAATGATGCGGGCGACGACAGTGTACGCTTCCCTAGAAGAATCTTATTCGCTCAAGACTTGAGAAGAGAGCCTTTGATATAAACTTTCCCAGCATTTGCAGCTTATCAACACACACCAAAATCGTGCGTCATACAGGCTTCGGCGTATTTAAAAGCCATTTACTTCCGAACTATTGTTGAAATTTCACTTATCTACAGCAACAGATTAGCAGATTTAGGACGGATTCCACCGTTCAGCTTTTACGAGCACAATGTAATACAATTTCGTTCACTTTCCTTGGTAATTAACAA